>OZ024826.1:42644977-43259977 GCA_964016985.1 Anodontia alba
CGCCGGCTACGACGGCAGCGCCTAGCCCTTCAGAGAGTCAGGAGACATAACCACTGTACCACTACGCTTGTTAAAAAAACAGGTTTCATGGAACAGTATTATGCTTGATTGCTCTGAATGACCCGTCGGATAGGGTATATTTTTGGTGCGCTAGCGCACGCATTCTATACAAGGAACTCTCTGGATCCACAGGATACTGAAGCTTGGAAATATTATTATAATTTAAGATTTAAACAAACTTCAACAAAGAATTCCGGCCCAGGATCAATACTGATGCAAGTACTTCAGAAAAAAAGTGTATAGGGAGAAATATGGAATACCACTGGACTGAGTGAGGCTCGAACCAACGCCGGCTACGACGGCAGCGCCTAGCCCTTCAGAGAGTCAGGAGACATAACCACTGCACCACTACGCTTGTTAAAAAAACAGGTTTCATGGAACAGTATTATGCTTGATTGCTCTGAATGACCCGTCGGATAGGGTATATTTTTGGTGCGCTAGCGCACGCATTATATACAAGGAACTCTCTGGATCCACAGGATACTGAAGCTTGGAAATATTATTATAATTTAAGATTTAAACAAACTTCAACAAAGAATTCCGGCCCAGGATCAATACTGATGCAAGTACTTCAGAAAAAAAAGTGTATAGGGAGAAATATGAAATACCACTGGACTGAGTGAGGCTCGAACCCACGCCGGCTACGACGGCAGCGCCTAGCCCTTCAGAGTCCCTAAGTAGAAGATAATAACCCCTCCGTAGAAATTAATAACACCTAACGCAGGAGTTGCTAGCACCTACGTAGGAGATATAAAGTCCTACGTAGGAGTTACTAATCCTTACGTAGGTGATAATAAGTCCTCCGTAGGACTTACTGACACCTAGGAGTTAATAAGTCCTAAGTAGGATATAGCTGTCCTACGTAGAACTTACAAGGGAAGCGTCCTAGTGCCAGGGGAAAATATTTAAGTCCTACGTAGGAGATAAGAACTCCTACTTAGATAATAAGTCCTACATTGGAGATAGTAACTCCTACGTAGGTGATGATAACACCTACGTAAGACTTTCTAACAGCCACGTAGGACTTACTAATACCTACGTAGGACTTACTAACACATATACGTAGGACTTACTAACTCCTATGTAAGATAATAAGTCCTACGTAGGACATTTACTCCTACGTAGGAGATAACAACTACATAGGAGAAAATAAATCCTACAAAGGACTTACTAACACCTACATATAAGATTATAACATATCCGTAGGTCTTGATAAAACATACGTAGGATATAACAACTCCTACGTAGGATTTCTAACACTACGTAGGAGTTACTAATACATACGTAGGAGATAATAAGTCCTACGTTGGAGTTAAAAACACCTACGTAGGAGTAAGTTAGTCCTACGTAGGACTTTTTATCTCCAACGTAGGAGTTAGTAAGTCCTACGTATGTGTTATTAAAGCCTATGTAGGTATTAGTAAGTCCTACGTAGGTGTTATCATCACCTATGTAGGAGTTACTATCACCTACGTAGGACATTATCTCCTACGTAGGTGTTACTATTTCCTACTTAGGACTTAAATATTTTTTTCACCAGGCACTAAGACTCCTCCATAGTAAGACCTACGTAGGACTTAGCTGTCTCCTACTTAGCACTCCTACGTAGGTGCTAGTAAGTCTTTCGTAGAACTTATCATCTCCTATGTAGGGGATAGTAACTCGTACGTAGGACTTATTATCTGCTATGTGGTGTAAGTAACTCATACGTAGGTGTTAGTTAATCCTTCGTAGGAGTTATTATCTCCTACGTAGATGCTTTTAAGTCCTACGGAGGAGTTATTATCTTCTACGTAGGTGTAAGTAAGTCCTTCGTAGGGGGTATTTAGTTACTATCTCCTGCGTAGGATTAATTATATCCCACGTAGGAGTTACTATCTCCTTCGAAGGACTTAAATATAGTTTCACCTAGTACAAGGACGCTTCTATGCATGTGAAATAGTTATTCTTTTTATGTAGATTTCATATCTTGTGCCTTATTTTGTTTTATTGCTATGTATAATATTGAAATAAAAAAGGGAAAGAAATCACAAAATACCATCCTACCAGGGTGGCACATAGACAACCAGTTTGGTGTATTAAAGGAGTATGACCATACGCCTCCCAGCAGCGACCCAGTCAGCATTCTACGTAAATCTATATCGGTCCGTCATCGGCCCGTCAGGGTAGCTGACGGGCCGATGACGGCCCGATGTAGATTTTCGTAGAATGCGAGCTGGGGAATGCTTGTTTCTTCCATTTGTCTTAATACATTTTACGCAAAAAAAAAACACACAAAAAAAAAACCCAAAACGTACTCCGAATAAATGTATAGCAAAGCAAATTTGATATTGACGCAAAAAGGTCAAAGTATAACATAAACTTATCATCTGAATAAATTTTGAGATGTCCGATTCCTGATGCTATATGCTTAGATCTAACCTCAAAGTTTTCTCAGCTTTGGAGGTGAAGCTGTTTTAAGTGCTTCTACTATATATATGACCACGGCCCTTTGAAAAAAAAGGCTTGGCTCTTACAGCCCAAGGAGGCTCCATATTCAAAGTAATTCAAACTGGCCCAGTGCCTTCAGAAAAGTAGGCGCTCAAAAATTTTTAAGCACGGACGACAGACAAAAGACAAACTATAGCTATGCATTGCATTCTCTCTAACTACTGACAGGTGTGACAGATGGGAGGACGGACAAGACAGTATATGCACGCTCGTAAGTAATTGGTGAAAAAGAACAATCTGATACCATCGACTGTTTGAAGCCTCAACTTCGTCAGTTCTTCTGTCAGCTTTCTAGGAATTTCTACCAACTCTACTGAACTAAGTAATTCGTCTTTTCCCAGATACGGAGTATACATTTCAACATCTACGGTCTGTTTCAGCATAGTTATTGGTCGTTTGTTCAGGACTTTGTTGACAGCTGTAAATATGTTGAAAGTACGACTTGAAATTTAAAACATTGTTCTCCGTGTATCTAGAATAAATCTTTGACTTACTTAAATAAACACATTGCCGGTTGAGACCTAAACTTAGCAGACAATATTTTGATTTTTGGTATCATTTGTTCCCAGAATTTGGACTTGGAAAACAATATATGACTATTGCCTCATTAGGAGACACTTAACATGAAATATAAATCCCTTGTTTCTATAAAATTGTGCAAAACTATCACACAACTGTCGTCTGCTGACTTTATTAAGCATGCAATACGTTCAGGTGAGTACTGCTTCATCAGTTGCGGTCATATATAAGTCCCCAGATTATACAAATTTCCGTTCCAGGAAATGAATACATTTGGTGGATTTTCTGCCATGTTATATAAGGGAGACGACTAATGCCTTCCTGTTTGCTTCCCTGTGCACCAATCCCTTTCTGAAAAGGTCTTCTCTATCAGAAAAGAATGAGCTATCTCTGGAGCAAAGTCATTCCTAACCCAGCAGGCAAACAACATCAAAATGACGTCGTATCAACGTCGATGCGACGTGTCGCATCGACGTTGATACGACGTCATTTTAACGTTGTGTACCCACTGGGTAATAGAGTAGCCCTTGTAAGATACAGCGAAGATCCGACAATACGCGGATGCGCAGGCTGGTATCTGGATCATTTCGCAGCCGCTCGCGCCACCCCCCCCCCCCTCACTCCCCCCCCCCCCCGCCCCACCACCACCACCACCACACCACACACACACACAACACTACAACACTGATGAGTTATTAACGAAAGACATTTGTTTTCTGACTATTAAAGAAAATACAGAGCATGTGAAATCATTTTCGATTTCGTGTATATACATTTGGAAATATTTAGTGTAACTTACAATTTGCTTTTTCAAATTCAACGATTGCCATTTGTTTGTCCCGAAATAGGGTCACACATTTAACAGGCCCACCGCCTTGATGTTTTGTACTTTCGAAGAACGTGTCAAGATATTCTTCATCAACAACTGTAGGAAGTTTTTTTACCAAAATCGTGTTGGAAGTTTGGACACTGGTCTTTGCGCAGTATTTTGACTGGCCTGTAATGTGAAAACACAGTGTAAAATAAACAGAAAGTATATATTACGCTTACAAGTCTATGTAACATGTCCCTCATTTGTCTCCATAATGTATAGTGAAAACAGGAGTTTTCAAAAATGTGTAGGGTTTAAATCAGCTTTAAAGTTTGTTTGTTACTTCTATCAACCTTTTCTTGCTTCACGAATCTTTCCGTGTGCTGAACAACCTATTTTGCTTTACGAATCTCTCTTTGTGTGCTGAACAATCTATTCTGCTTCACGAATCTCTCTTTGTGTGCTGAACAACCTATTTCGTTTCACGAATCTCTCTTTGTGTGCTGAACAACCTACCCAGCAGGCACACAACATCAAAATGACGTCGCATCGACGTTGATACGACGTCATTTTAACGTTGTGTGCCCATTGAGTATTTGCTTCACGAATCTCTCTTTGTGTGCTGAACAACCTATTTTGCTTCACGAATCTCTCTTTGTGTGCTAAGCAACCTTTTTTTCTTCACGAATCTCTCTTTGTGTGCTAAGCAACCTATTTTGCTTCACGAATCTTTCTTCTTGTGCTTAACAACCGACATCTTTCTCATTTCCCTCAATATATGTTAAACATGTCATAGCTTACATAACTCTAAATAAGAGGGGTACGAAGATAAATATTTTCCGTTCTATATTCTTTACAAATACACATGATGTGGGTAATCAGAAGCTTCTAATGACTACCAAAACATATGCTTTTGTTGAGAGAAAATATCTGTCATTAAAAAAAAAGAACAACATTTATTTACCTAGAGCTATGACGTAGACGTAATATTTATATGGATGAGTTTACGTTAGGTCAGAACCGTGCTCACAACGTATAAGTACACAGATAACCGAGCAAACGTTTGCATGTAAACAGAAGTTATTTACTATCCTTATTTAAATATTCAAGAACAAACTAAAATAATTGATACATGCCAATACTCGCATCACGTATACATGTTTATATAATTTTGACCCCCTTAAACCCCACTTTTATATAGTAAAACTGGGGTTTACAGGGGTATACATTATTTTCTTATTTCTGCTCAAAAACATAGATTGTGCGTACTCGTTAGAACCGCCTCGACGAGGCGGTTCTAACGAGTACCCACAATCTATGTTTTGAGCATAATTATGAAAAGTATCAGAGTTTTTTTATCTAAAAATTTTCATTTTTTTTGGTGGTAAAATTTTCAATATATTTGAATAGGCGTGTTTTCGTAATGGAAAGTATAAAACGAAACTATCAAGGAAAGATCTTGGCCACAAAGTGCAGGCTGGGTCATAAAGGAGGGTCACAAAGGTTGCTAGCCTTTTCAAGGCATTAAAAAAAGAAAGGATGTGAGGTCAATCAATGTGTTAACAAAACAGCACATTTACAATGACAGCCGTCCGACAAACAAAGAACTGCAACAGACAAAAAACATATGAACGGTCAGCAATAATAATAATAATAATAAAACACTGACAGCACTGGTCCCCTGGGTATTAAACTTCCCGTCTTGTCGAGGCCCTGGGGGTCAATTCCCACTGGGAACGTTGCTAGCTTGGTGAACAGTAATTGTCCACTTTGGGAAGAGCGAAGAGGAAATACCACCCGTTTGCCGTGGGTGGCAACCCGTAAGCCGGAAGAAGGGATCCTGGAGGTTGAGAGTTATTGGGAGTTTGTTCTCTCCTGATGGCTCAACACGCCTCTTTGGCCCAGATTTCGGTGTAGAAGGGTGTCCGTGAGACCCGGCACGGTCAATCGGCTGGTCGCGCAAAGCCCTAGGAAAAATCTTTTCTTTCTCTTCCTTGTCTTTTGTATCATACTGATACTTACCGTTTGCCCATAATTCTTATTTCTCAATCTTTCCAATCCTAAGAAGGCGGCTTAACGGGTCAATCGTGCAGCATTTTGCTCGTGCGAGTATATCTTCTGTGTATCTCTAGCACAAATGAGTAGGAAAGCCACTCCATTTATGTGTTCCCTTGTTGGGCTCCGTGGTGGGCGGAGAGCACGGAGGACGAATTTTAATACAACTTCATCATGGGTAATGATAAAAGAAAAAGAACTAAACAAACCCCAGACACTGATAATTCAGATTTTGACGAAAATTCTCAAACTCCATCTACCTCAACAAATGATACGTCTCCTCAACACTTTCCACGCTTCATTTTAGTTGAAAGCAAAGAAGAGAACAGACAGATAACATCTCTGTCACCGTTTCTAATACAAAAAATCATACAGAGTATAGCTGGTGAACCTGAAAACATCAAAAAACTACACAGATCGAATCAGCTACTCATTGAGGTATCCAAGAAAGCCCATGCCGAGAATCTTCTTCGTGCACAGACTTTTCACGACTTGAAAGTCCGAGTGTACCCTCATACCTCGCTAAATTCCTCAAAAGGGATAATTCGTTGTCCCGAATTGAGGAATTGCGGCGAGGAGGAGATTCTCGAGGGCACAGGATCTCAAGGAGTAACTGGTGTCAAAAGATTCAAAATAAAACGAAACGGAGAGTTAAAAGACACAAACACCTTTGTTTTTACTTTCAATACGCCAGTTTTACCCAAAACGGTCAAAGTGGCATACTTTAGAGTCAACGTAGAAGTCTACGTACCAAATCCCTTGCGTTGTCATAATTGCCAAAAAAATGGACACCATGAGGATAGGTGTTCTAAAGACCCTATCTGTTCGAAATGCGGTCAAACAGGAGAACACCTCGAAAATAGATGTAGCAACGAATTACACTGTGTCAATTGTGGTGAAAAACACAGTGCTGACTCTAAAGAATGCCGAATTTGGCACAAAGAAAAGGAAATCTTGCGTATCAAGTTCACAAGAAATATTTCTTTCGTTGAAGCGCGGAAACTTGTTGAGACCCCAATACCTGGAATCAGTTATGCCAACATCACCCAGTCTTCTATGAAAAAGGTTTCTATGGTTGATACTGCCACTCAAACCGATCCGATCAATATTCTCGACTCTGCAGTTCAATCAAGTTCAACAAACACAAACAGCCAAACAGAAGATCTGCAGAAACAAAAAGGTCAAACAAACACCACATACAAAAATCAAACAAAGACACCTACTGAAGAGAAAAAAGGAGAGGCTGGCCTGAAAAAAACCACCATAGAGATGATAAGAAAAGATTGGAAGAAACAACAACAGAAAGAAAGACAAGCAAGAAGTCAATCATCTCCACCTACGAAACAACAAACAAAATCAAAATCTAGTCAAGGAACACAAAGACCAAGCACATCAAACAGGGAACGAAAAGGTTCAAATAATATACTTCAACAACATAATAAGTTCTGATCATTGAGTGACAGTAGCGATGATATGGAGTTAGGAGAAGCTCCAGATCGCCCACGAACTAACAGAAATAGATCGAGATCATCAGAACATTCACACGTCAACAATAGTAATAATAGATCAAAATCACCAATAACATATCCTTAGTTGCTAGTCTAACTAAAATCTAACAACTCTAAAATGAATTCAAATCACAAAATAATACAATGGAACTGTCGAGGTCTAAAGTCAAACTATAACGAGATCTTATTACTTTTATCTTTATTGAGTCCATCAGTTTTTTGCTTGCAAGAAACCTTTTTAAAAACTGATGATCAATTAAATATCAGAGATTTCATTACATACAATTATATATATTCAGAAGGCCAGAGGCCGTCTGGTGGAAGCTCAATCTTAGTTCACTCTTCATGTCCCCTTTTTCTGTCACTTTAGATAAAGAAATTACTATTTGTTCTGTGTATATACCTCCAAATTTTCATTTAGAGACCGAACATTTAGACACTTTACTCAAACAACTCCCTTCACCCTATATACTAGTTGGTGACTTCAATGGTCACAATATCCTTTGGGGATCTAAAGATAACAACCCTAAAGGTAATATTATTGAAGACTTTATAACCAAAAACGATCTTTGTCTTATGAATGACAAATCTCACACCTATCTCCATCCTGCAACTGGAAATTTTTCTTCTTTAGATCTTTCCCTATGCCATCCATCTCTACTGCTGGATTTCGATTGGACGGTCAGTGAAGATCAACATGGAAGTGACCACTTCCCTGTTATTATTGAAAGCGTAAATAATTCCACGAACGATCACAACGCAAAGTGGAAACTAAATAAAGCAAATTGGGAATTGTATCACTCATTATGTGAAGAAAGTCTCAAAATAGATAAGTTGAACAATTCCTTGGATCCTCTAGATGATTTTACTTCTTCTCTTCTCGATATATCTCTAACAAAAGTATACCGAAAACCTCGACAAATCCAAAGAAAAGCAAGCCATGGTACAATGATGAATGCAAAGATGCCATAAAACAGCGCAAGCAAGCATTATCAAAGTTCTGCAGATATCCAACAAAGGAGAACCTGAATAAAATAAAGAATTTCAGAGCAAAGGCTCGTCGAACAATAAAGGCCTCCAAATGCAAATCATGGAAATCTTACGTTTCGAATTTAAATTATAAAACTCCAATTAAAAAGGTTTGGGACATGATACGAAAAATATCTGGTAAATCAAAATCACCCAGTTTCACCCACTTAAATACAAAACGTGAAACAAAGGCCACATCAAATGGAAGAGATAGCAAACATACTTGGCGAAACTTTTTTGGATAATTCTTCATCTCGGAATTATTCAGAGAAGTTTCAAAACATCAAAAAACAAGAAGAAAAAATCAAACTTAATTTCACCTCTTCAAATACTGAAGAATATAACAGCCTGTTTAACATTACAGAACTTAAAGATGCTATCGCAGTATCAAAAGATACAGCTACAGGCCCTGATGACATCCATTACCAGATGCTTAAACACCTTCCCGAAACCGCCCTTGACACACTTTTACATATTTTCAACGGTATATGGACAACAGGAGTTTTTCCAGAAAGCTGGCGTTTGGCCACAATTATACCTATTCCCAAACCAGGGAAAGATCATGCAGAACCAACAAACTACAGACCAATAGCGCTAACAAGTTGCCTTTACAAAACACTGGGGAGAATGATAAACAAACGACTTGTTTGGTACTTAGAATCTAACAATCTTGTAACAAAACTTCAGTCGGGATTCCGAGCTGAACGTAGTACCAATGATAATTTAGTTAGACTAGAAACTTTTATCCGTGATGCTTTTATCAAACGAGAACATGTTGTCGCTGTATTGTTTGATTTGGAAAAAGCCTATGATACCACTTGGAGATATGGAATTTTAAAAGACCTACATAACTTTGGTATGAAAGGAAGACTACCAAACTTTATTAAAAGTTTTCTTGAAGATCGTACAATACAAGTGCGTGTAGGATCGACCCTGTCTGATCTCTATGATCAAGAACAGGGCGTTCCTCAAGGAGCAATACTTTCAACCACGTTATTCAACGTGAAATTAAACGATATTATAAACTGTCTGGATTACAAAACAGACGGTTCTTTGTACGTTGATGATTTCTGTATTTGTTTTCGCTCGAAAAATATGCGCACAATAGAAAGACATGTACAGCAATGTCTAAATAGAATTGAAGACTGGGCAACTAGAAATGGCTTTAAATTTTCCAAATCGAAAACTCAGTGCGTTCATTTCTGTCAACAAAGGAAAATACACAACGATCCAGCGCTCTACATATATGGATCTCAAATACCAGTTGTTGCTGAATCAAAATTTCTTGGGGTTATATTTGATAAAAAACTCTCCTTCATACCCCATATAAAATACTTGAAAGCGAAATGTTTAAAAGCATTAAACCTTTTAAAAGTTTTATCTCACACAAGTTGGGGAGCGGACAGAACAACTCTTCTTCACCTGTATCGTTCTTTAATTCGATCAAAACTTGATTATGGGTCCATCGTATATGGATCTGCTAGAAAATCTTATCTACAGATGTTAGACACTGTACATAATCAAGGACTTCGTTTGGCATTGGGAGCTTTTCGTACATCTCCAGTATCGAGTCTTAACGTGGAAGCAGATGAGCCATCGTTATGGTTACGCAGAGAAAAATTGTCTCTTCAGTATGCCATCAGACTTGCTGCTAACCCTTCTAGCCCTGCTTTTGAAGTCACATTTCCACCACAATTTCAGGAATATTATGAAAGAAAACCTAACGCTATTAAATCCTTTGGCCTTCGTATAGCACCACTTTTAGAATCTACTAATATTAACATTAAAAACATTCAAAAACACTCTTTTTCTGATATTCCATCCTGGTGCATTACTAAACCAAATATTCTTTTCGATTTACACAACAGCAAAAAGTCAATTCTGATTCACATCTCATGAAACAAAACTTCCAAGAATTACAGTCGCGACTTTCAGATTATCAACACATCTACACTGATGGCTCAAAAGTTGAAGATAAGGTTGGCTGTGCGTATATATCGGGCAGCCACCATGAAAAGATCCGTCTTCCTGATGGCTCATCTATTTTCACTGCTGAATCCAAGGCTATTGATATGGCTTTGGATTACGTTATGAATAACTCTTTAGAGAACAAATTCGTTATTTTGTCTGACTCCCTTTCTGTCTTGAAATCTCTAAATCACACATCTTCAAAAAATCCCAAAATCCAGAACGTGATAGAAAAACATCACGAGCTATCGAAAACTAAAGAAATTTTGTTCTGTTGGCTCCCCAGCCATGTTGGCATAAAAGGTAACGAGGCTGCCGACGTAAAAGCAAAGGCCTCACTCGATCTAGAAATTTCGAATTTTAAACTTTCATGTACAGATTTTAAACCTTTTATCAACAGGTACATCTTATCCAAATGGCAGCTGTTATGGGACAGAGCGACATTCAATAAACTACATGAAATAAAACCGGTTCTTGGTAAAAATAACATTTATCGGTCATTAAGGCGAGAAGAAGTGGTTCTTGCTCGTCTACGTATAGGTCATACTAGACTCACACATTCTTATCTACTCAAACGAGAAGATCAGCCATTTTGTATCAGCTGTAATGAACCTTTTACGGTAAAACACTTTCTGATCGATTGCATTGAATTCTCTCATATAAGACGCCAATTCTTCCAAACAAATGACCTGAGATACTTATTTGAAAATGTACCAACTGATAACATACTTATGTTTTTAAAACACATCAATCTTTTTAACAAAGTTTAACTGTTTTTTAATTTTTAAATTCGTTCTAGTTTTACATTTTATGCATTTATGACATCATTATAATCGTTTCATTACAGAACCATGTTAGTTCACCATTTTGACGCAAATGACCCTCATGGGTTGATACCTGAACTCATCATCATCTGACAGCACTGGTTGGTCGATTGTCTCTGAATGTAGGCAGGGAAAATGGTCCTGAACGGGAAATTAAGACTGTTTCATTTAATCCTTAAAATCCTGTTTTTTAAGCAAACAGTGCAGACATTCTTCTGCGGTATCTAATCTTGGTCTGCACCTTTTGCAAACATTACTGCACCTTTTGCAAACATTACTGCACTAAGCCAAGTCCAGGGTTTACAGATAACCCTCTTAACACAACACTCTGACGTCACAGCGACAATGGTTCGTCTAATGCGAGAGTTGATTTTATAGGTCAATGATAATCACGTGGACAACAACCTTAAGGAAATTAACTCAATGACGACCTCTTCGTAAAACTTTAACCAGTGGGTTGTGGCTTGACGTCTTTGGCTTGGCCCGCCGTGGTTCAGCTATTGGTTTTCATTTACTCTGGCATATAGTAGAATTAGCAATGAGTACTCGTCATTGTTTAGCTCAGTGATGATGCATTGGCTGAGTTGGGAACCTTTAAGCGAACCGAATATTTATGTATTTATGTATTAAGAGTACATCGGGACCCAGGGTGAAGATGGCTAGCTGTAGAAGTGCTTTAACCCCCTCCCCCCCCCCCCACCTCCAACCCCACGGTTGTTTATTCTACTGACCGTTCTAAGGCGGTGGTCCTGGTGTTAGTCTTACTCTTTGTTGCTTTTTGATTTATTCTACGAGGCGATTTATTTTAAGTTTTGACTGTTGTTATTTTGTTCTTGTGTTTTTCAATCCTTTGATCATTGCGATTTCCTCGCTTGGGGAAGAGATAGCTAGTCGTGGTGCTTTTCGTGCGTTTGTTTGATTTCCTTTTCTTCTTGGAGTCTGGGATGGGCTGCTACTTGTGATTGTGGCACTCCCTGGACTTTTCCCTTACCTTTCTTGGTGTATGTATACTTTGGATCGACTGTAAACGATCGACTCAAACACTACCTCAGAGGCGGAGTTAAGCTGATATATCTCGTGCGAAACATTGCGCTTAATTCCAATGCATATCCAAATTACAAATATGTAAAAAATATAAGTGAAGCCACAATCACGAAGCCCTGCCTTCCCGTGGCATAAAAAAAAAAAAAAAAAAAAAAAAAAAAAAAAAAAAATACATGAAAAGCACATCACGAAAACATGCCTATGTAATTTTGACCCCTTATATAGTAAAACTGGGGTTTACAGGGGTATACATGATTTTTTCTTATTTCTGCTCAATAACATAGACTGTGGGTACTCGTAAGAACCGCCTCGTCGAGGCGGTTCTAACGAGTACCAGCAATCTATGTTTTGAGCAGAAATATGAAAAATATCAGCATTTTTCATCTGAAAATTTTCATTTTTGGTGGTAAAATGTTCAATATATATGAATAGGCATATTTTCGTAATGAAAAAAGACAAAACAAACGCCACATATATATGAATCCGACACAAAAGCAAAGAAGAACTGCAACAGAAGAACCGTCTGGTAATGGTCAGTAGAAACCTACATATTTCCCGGGAAAATTATTGAATGTAACTGAATGGCTTTTCTGTGCGGATCATTTACCATTAATTTCTACTACTAGTCTTTAAGATATTTTGAGAAAATGACTTTTTGTGATTGTGGCATTTCATGGGTATTTTCACCTATATTTTTTTAAACTTTATTTTTACTGTTACTGATTTTCTTATAATTGTTTATGATTACATCACGAGAACACGCCTATATAATTCTGACCCCCTAATACCCCACTTTTATATAGTAAAACTGGGGTTTACAGGGGTATACATTAATTTTCTTATTTCTGCTTAAAACATAGATTGTGGGTACTCGTTAGAACCACCTCGGCGAGGCGGTTCTAACGAGTACCCACAATCTATGTTTTGATCAGAAATATGAAAAATATCTGAATGTTTTATCTGAAAATTTTCATGTTTTGGTGGTAAAATTTTCAATATCTTTAAATAGGCGTGTTTTCGTAATGATAACCAACACTGTCACAAAGTACATGTACAGTCGACTCCCGTTATCTCGACTTCGCTTATATCGAATAACCGCTTATCTCGTAGTGAAAATCTGGTCCCTGTTTTAGCATAGTTATTTAACAACAGTTAACAAAATATTGTGGAAAAGAGGAGAAATTGCTCCTCTTTTCCACAATATTTTCAAAATATCTCCAGCTTCAGGAGTCAAATTACATATTTATTTGTGAAATGTGGTTGTTCGATTTATTTTTTCCCTTAATTCTGCATATCTGATATGTCGAGGTACGGATATCTCGAAGTATTTCAAACAGTCCCTTGGACTTCGAAATAACGAGAGTCGACTCTAGCTTAATAGCGGTCTGAAGCATAAGCAAACGAAAACAGGACCATGGGGTCCGACCACAGACATCGATAGTGGGGCACAACAAAGTTCCATAAATCATTCTGTCACAAAAATCTTTTGCTTCTCTAAGCACTCATCCTAACCTTAAACCATTCACTTCAAACTCTTATTTTATCCAGTTCTTTTATACATACTTATACATTGTCCCTGGGTGGGGCGATATGCATCCGGGCGGGGGTAACATTTTCAGTGCCAAGGGGATAAAAGTATGATTCTAGCTAAAAGGTTTTTCTACTTCTATTACAAGTTGTAAGTGGCTTCCGTTAATACATTTTAAGAAAATAAATTTTCAACATCTTACCGAGTTCCCGAGAAACAAAGAAATAGTCAACAGTTAAATGTCAATCCACGACCATCATTTGATAGCTTCCCTTTAGAACTACCTGTGGGTTGACGATACCTTGCCAGGGACACATTCAGTCGCAGCCGCGGCTGCTACTGGCCTGGTTATGGTGATGGTTGTGTTGGAGAAGTTAGCAATGTGGCGATCACAAGCTCTCAGGGTAGTTTCCTATACTGGTTACTTTAGGTTAGTATAAGCACATGGATCTTGGATTTGGTACAGACGAGCTTGACATACAGATTACTAGGTGCAACGCAGATCTCTGAAATAACTTTAATTGACCTGACTGGTGCACCAGCAAGCAGCTACGCCACATTGTCTTCTGACAGTAATCCCCTTTCAACAGAAGGTTCCACGTGACAGTAAAAGGCCAGTGGCTTTCAGAGAAGTTGCTTAACGATTTGATGATGTTATGTATGTATAGAGCCAAAATTCAGGGGCAGATAACATTGGCGGAAAATTGTGAATGAACTGAATGGTTTTGCTATTTGGATAATATATTGTCAGTGTGTACTATTATAGGGATCAAACATGGTTTTTCATGCATTAACATTCGCCAGGTCCCGAGGGAGGTATTGAAAATCGAGGCCGGAGGCCGCGATTTTCAACACCTCCCTTGGGATCTGGCGAATGTTAATGCATTGAAAAACCATGCTCGATCGCTAGTATTGCATAAAAACTAAAAACATTTGCTACATTTCGAGTTATTTCTTGCGCTATTTTGTTTCGCTTTTTCACCGATGTCTCACGAACGCAATTTCCACGGACTATGCTTGTTCAAGGGCCAGGTAGTACACATCTCGTAACGGCAGTAAATCTGTGGCCCCGGTACGATCATATTGAAAGTTGCGTAGCCGTGCATTAACATCGCGTGAATTGCCTTGTAAATAGGCGGCTATTCGCCGGTTAATGCACGGCTGTTAATAACGTGCCACACTGCTTTTTATGCAATAATAGTCTTTATAGCCAAGGGGAGTGGGCAGTTAACCCCGGGAATAATAATGTGATTGTAACTGAAAACATTGCTATTCTGATCATATACTGTAAGTTATACTTAGTCAAATATATTTTGAGAAATTGATTTTCCCAATATTTCCCCATATAAACATATAGAACAAATTCGACCTTATCATATAATGGTCAAATGCAAATTAAGGTCATCATTTGAACATATTTGTAATCTTCCGTCCACGATGCAACATACCAAGATTTAGCTGGAAAGCTTTATTTTTGTTTTGTTAGAAGGGAAGACTACTGAGCGTTTGTAAAAGAGATGAGCCTGGCGCTCAGCGAAGACTCACTTCCTACAAGATGGTATGTGCGCTCAGACTGTTCAGCCTTAGCATCCGTGCGGGCCAATCAAAGTCTTCGCTATCCGCCTGGATTACCTACGGAGTGCCCTGCGATAACTCTGATCAGATTTCGCGGGTGCACAGGCTGATTTATGTCTTCATTGGGCGCACATACTATCCTGTAGGAAATGCTGTGCCACGGCTCAAATGATCTTCCATATAATGATAGGTTTGTTTGTTTGTTTTACTCGGGCTTTACGTCGCTTTCAACGATCTTAGTAATATCAGGACAGTATTGAATGTGGCAGGAAGTTCAATGTTCACTTTTAAAGTGCTGCCTCGCTGAAATATCACGTCCCAAACACTTGGCATGATATTCCACCCAGTCACATTATACTGATACTGAGCTGACCAGTTCCGATTCCTAGCGCTACTTTTTTAATGTGAGCGCCAAGCGAAAGAGTAGCTAGTACCATTTTTAAAGTCTTTGGTATGACTCGGCCGGAGATCGAATCCGCAATATTCCCGTCACAAAGCTCTACCAACTGGGCCACTGTGGCGGTCATATAATAATAGGTCTTCTCGGTTTGCATATAAATTTAAGTATATTTTGTTGTTATAAATGTTAAAAACATGGGGTCACATTGGTTATGATCCTTCCACTATTCGCAGACGATTGTACACTTTATAGAAATATCCATTTGGTTTAAACAGTATTTATTTAGAACTCTTCACATATACATAGAAAACACAATATTTCATGGTACAGGATCTGATAAAAAGCTTAAAGCTTATATAAATCATCTCTTGAAACAATTTTGGCAATTTTAATATATGAATGATGGGTACTAGATGAGCAGTATAACACAATAGATAAACATTAATAATAATAATAATAATAATAATAATTATGGTAATAATAATAATAATAATAGTAATAGTAACAATTATAATAATAATTATGATAAACGTAGGAATATATTAATTGGTACTAAACATTGCATGACAACAACTGTAGTACATACAGACATCGCAATAGATGAAATATGTATTTTGTAATATAAAGATGTACACAATTGAATGACATATATTTGTTGGTAGCAAGAGTAATTTGACAGTGACCGAGACCGTAGACACCCTCCCAAGGACAAGCTGGACCAAGGTTGTGTTAAAAATTGAATGACTGCTGGTGCCATGGAACAATATGAAATATAACAGCTACATGAATCTTTTAGTGTTTAGAATGCAGTTTTGAACTTGTATAAATAGTTGTTCGTTTTCAGTATTTGACATGTCGTCTCTGCCGAATAGTAAGTGTTCCGTAGTAAAGTCAAGTAGGTTTGGTGGTAAAAGCAAATTTCTTGTCCTTGAGTATTTTGGACATTGAAAAAGAAAGTGGTATGTGCTTTCAAATCCACCGCATATGCAAGAAGGACTGGGTACTATATTTTTTCGAAAGAGATGAGAATTTAGGGAACTACACTCCATCCTTAATCTAGCATGTAGTATATGACCCTTCCTTGAGCCTACATTGAAGTATTTAGGTAGAGTATATCTGTTCCTGTTTAGACGAAATTTAAAGGAGGAGACTGTAGGAGAGTTTTTTGTATCTTCGGGTAGGTCGTTCCAAGCCCGTATTGACGAAGGAAGGAAAGAATTGAAGAACAGATTGGTATTTGCTCTCGGGTTTCTTATGTCGTTGGAGTTTCTAAGGTCATAACTGGTAGTTTCGTGTACAAGTTGGGGCAAGGTATCCTGAAGGTATTGTGGCGTTAGACCATTTATTATTTTGTAGAGTATTATAAGTTTGTGTTTATTTCTACGTTCTTGGAGTGATTCCCATCCCAACTCCGCAAAGAGCTTTTCTAAACTGCAGAGTTTGGTCGCCCCAGTAATAATTTGAGCAGCTTCGATGTGTACTGCATCAAGTTGTTTCTTACTTTCGGCAGAGGCATTGTCCCATACTGAGTCGCTGTATTCCAGGAGCGGTCTTATGTATGAAAAGTACATTTTTTCGAGGGAATGCCTTTTAAGTCTGAATTTTAGAGCTCTTAAGAGATTTAATCTACTCCAAGCGCTTGCTGCGATTTTATTGATGTGTTCGTTCCAGTTGCATGTGTTAGAAACTGTAAGTCCTAAATGTTTGTGTGACTCTGTATCTTTTATCATAGTACCATTCATATAGAGTGGAGGGTGTTGAATCGGGTTGCGTTTTCGAGATATGAGCATTGAATCTGTTTTAGAAGCATTGAAGTCGACCAGCCATTCGGCGGCCCAAGCAGTTATGTATCTTAAGTCATTATTTAGTACCAGAGCTGCAGAGTTCGGTGTGTCAACTATGATATATAAGCTAGTGTCGTCCGCAAAAAGTCTGACAGACGCACGTAGCTCATTCACTATGTCGTTTATGTAAATGAGAAATAACAAGGGACCAAAGATCGAGCCCTGAGGTACACCTGCCTGTACATAAGCCCATTTTGACGCTTGCCCATTAATAACTAACTACACGCTGTCGTCGACCCAGAAGATAGCTGGAAAACCATTTCAACAGACTTTCAGGACACCCTAGACTTTTTAGCTTATGAAGTAAACCACGGTGCCACACTCTATCAAAGGCCTTGCTTATGTCACAGAAGACCACTCGATACAGAATTGCGCAACTTGCAAAAAGTACATATAAAAGTACTCTGGGAAGCCGGTAAGAAAATGAACTTTTATTGTTGCTATGATAAGAGGATGACGCTAACATGGCAAATTCCTACGGCAAATCACTACACAATTTAATATAAAATATGCTTAATCCGCCAGACACCTTAGCGTCACAGTCACAAAATACCTGGGTTGAAGTCGACAAACATCACCAATTGCGTCAAAAGCATTAACAGACTTTCAACACCAGAATTTGGCTGCCTTTAAATGGAATGCACGCTTTGATTTGCTGTATACAATAGTAACTAAATATTCACAGAAAATACCACAATCACGAAGCACAGCCTTCTACAGGCACCAAAAGAAGAAGAGATGTTAAAATAATGCATTATGAAAACATGCCTATTCAAATATACTGCAATTTTACCACCAAAAAATAAAAAAATTCAGATAAAAAGTTCTGATATTTTTTCATATTTCTGCTCAAAACAGAGATTGCTGGTACTCGTTGGAATCGCCTCCGCGAGGCGGTTCTAACGAGTACCCACAATCTATGTTTTTGAGCAGAAATAAGAACCATAATGTATACCCCTGTGGACCCCAGTTCTTCATATAAAAGTGGGGTTTAAGGGGGTCAAAATTATATAGACGTTTCGTGATGGAAAGACAAAACAAACGTCACATATATGAAACTACCAACGCACGAAGAAAGAAAAATTGTGACAGAGGACTATTCCAGGAACGGAAGTAACAAAACTAATGGGGGACTAAACTCATTTTAATTGCGCAAAACATTGTCCTAAACGCCCTAATTTAATTTTTGGTTGTGAATAATTATGCTAAAAAAAAGACATGTGACTGGCGAGGCCAGTAATGAAATCCCCGCTGAAATATTCCAAAAACTTATAGAGTTATTGAGACGTTAAATGTTTGCTCATTTGCACCTCATTGCTATTCATGAAGAACCAATCATTGGATCTTATGAATATTTATACGCCACTATCCCCCCCCCCCCCGCCCACTCCCCCCCCCCCCCCCCCCCCCCCCTAGTTCTTTCTGCTGGCCGCTCCAAGGCGGTTCTTCTCTTGCAGTTCTTCTTTGTTTTATCTCGGCCATTGCAACCGTGTTTTGTCATTGTTTGTTATCCAATGCTATGACCGTTTTCGCTAACTGTCCATGGACGGACGGACACACAGGGTGATTATAGGACACTCTTAGAAAGTCAAACGACATCAGTCGGCAGACCTTTCCTGCGGGTCGTGCAACTACGTAAATTTTGCAAAATATGGTTACCGACCCCGACATCGTAACTTCCGGGGACCGCTAAAGTGGAATCATCTCAACATGTCCATTATAATAATACAATTATTTGGCTAGTTCCGGGTTTTAGCTAGTTCCAAATAAGTGAAAAAATACAGACAGCGGTCAAATTTAAAAAAGGAAAAACTGGTATGGTTCTGTCATTCATTTATTCTTCATCATATATCAGAAAATAAATATGGGAAATATACCTTATTGATCGTAGATATTGATAGTCAATTATAACAATAATTTGTTCAACTATTGTGTGCAAAGTATTTTTCAACATCTGCTTAAATTTTCCCTGCAAGGATTTTAAACAAAGTGCCTGTTTTCAACCATTAATCGATCGCTAATTTATGCATTTGATTTAGTCAGTTCTGGGTTAGGTGTTTACACACTTTGTGTTTAAAAGCGTGTAGATATCGATGCAGTGTATGTAAAAGAATCTGATGCAAGTGACAGACGATCGAAGCGAAAATATGAGCCTCGTCATGAGAGTATCTGCTTAATGCCATATGCGAACAACAAAGACACATAGTTTGTGCATCTGTGCAGTCTGATCAGCACCGTTGTTATTCGCTGTCAAGACAGTATACTACATACCTAATAAAACTTTCAAGACTGGCTAATCCGGCGCTCAGGCTGAGTTAGCCAGTCTATGGCTGAGTAGGCCGGCCTGAATCTTACTTCGTTATAAACCTCGAAGACGGGTTTTCTCGTGTCGTCGCTTATATTATCTGCACTTTGACAAAGTACGGTGAGTCATCACACGGCGCAAAACACCAGCTACAATTGGATAGATTAACAATGGAATCACATAATTTCACTGCAAAGCATCACGAAAACATATCTATATAATTTTGACCCCCTTAAACCCCACTTTTATATAGTAAAACTGGGGTTTACATGGGTATACATTATTTTTCTTATTTCTGCTCAAAAACATAGATTGTGGGTACTCGTTAGAACCGCCTCACCGAGTCGGTTCTAACGAGTACCCACAATCTATGTTTTGAGCAGAAGTATGAAAAATATCAGAATTTTTATCTGAAAATTTTCATTGTTTGGTGGTAAAATTTTCAGTATATTTGAATAGGCGTGTTTTCGTAATGCTTGTTTTATTTTCGGGCTTCAGAAGGGGGTAAATAGGAGCTTATGCGCATACTCCTTGCAACTTCTTAAACATCACTGAAATATTTTTATATTAGAGAGATTATTTAATCCAGAAAATAGGAGCTAAATCTTGCAGTAAGGACGCTGAAAATTGCTATATCATAAATTATGCGATTTTGGCCAAAGGGTCGGTTTTAAGGTCTTTGTGAACACACCTCTTTGTGATGAATGTCTTTTTATTGAATTATTTTTCTCTGTAGCACGTTATACAAGTTAATAAAGTAATATATATCGATATAGGCCGTTGCATTATCCGAGGGTATTTTTACAGATCCCTCACTAGCAAAACTAATCGGAACTATCCAAATCAGTGGTGTACTTCACAGTCATCGCAAGGGCAGATAATCAAAGGCGAATGACAAATTCTTTAGTGTGGTATTTCAAGGAAAGATAGTACTCTGTATCAGCCAAAAAAATCAAGTTTTGCTCAGCCAATTATTTGGAAATCTTTATGAAGCATAACCTTACCTGGAAGTAGCCAGATAACTGTATATGAAAATTTATATACATTTGTACGATTCTATGCATAGACGTAGCGCTCATTATGCACATTACGTATGTGCTTAACATGCGTATCTTAGAAAACTATTTACAAAAAAGTGATATTAACATAAAAGGTATGTTTCTTTGTCACAGGGGCTACTCGCACAGGAGGGAGCACATTCTTTCCTTAACATCACGAAAACATGCCTATATAATGTTGACCACCTTAAACCCCACTTTTATATAGTAAAATTTGGATTTATAGAGGTAACATTATTTTTCTTATTTCTGCTCAAAACATAGATTGTGGTACTCGTTAGAACCTCCTCGGCGAGGCGGTTCTAACGAGTACCCACAATCTATGTTTTTGAGCAGAAATAAGAAAAATATCATAATGTTTATCTGAAAATTTTCATTTTTTTTTTTTTTTTTGGTTGTAAAATTATCAGTATATTTGAATAGGCTTGTTTTCGAAATGAAGAGTAACCTCTATTTTAGAAGTGTGTTCTAGGAATATTTTTTCAAGATTTCTCCTGGGTGTGCGTAAAAATAATTCCACGCCAGGCTACGCCGCTGATCTGTGCATTGAAGTGTTTTCCGATTATAGAAAATGAAATTGAAAGTAGAAAAATTAAACCCATACGAAAGTGAAAGTAAATAATTTCTCCTATATTAGTATGCAATTGTATTCATGAATCTGTGTAGCAAATGCTTCCTTTACATATATGTACAGTGTTAATACTTTTTCAAATCTATTACTCATATAATTTTGATTGTGACCCATATAATTTTAATTACGTAGCGCATTAAACTTCCTGTATCTAACCTGACTTCGATCCGAAGGAAAGAATCAATTGAGCAGGCTGTCCTCGAATATGTCGAACATGTGCCGTTAAATCATTTGTTGTGGTTATATAATCTGCTAACATTTTCTTTAGATGTGAAAGATGTTCCTCAGCGATCGTTGTTATGTATTCATCACCACAGTCGGAAGTTAATTCAGTTTCGCTCGCCATTGTTGGTTTATCAGATAACGTAGGGCCTGAAATGGGGAACCAGTCAATCCAGGCTTACCTTCAGTGTAACAAGAATTCGCAAGCATGTCAATTCGTACCTTTCATTTCGTAACCACTGACAGTTATATATTTCGTTCCCAAGCAAAGTAAATTCGTAAACCATACAGATATGACTAAATTCAGAGTTAGTTCGTAATCACTAAATTTTCTAAGTTTAGTAAAAATTTGACATGTACTTATTGTCGATTTTAACAGATGTGTATTATTTTAGAATATATTTTATAGATTTTAAGAGCTTTTAAGTTTTAGGTTTGGGTTTTTTTTCCCGAGATCTATATCATGTGACTTGTCTTTTATTGCAACTATGAAGATTTATTTTCCTGAGCTATGCATAGATTGGCCGAAACAGAACACGGATCGTCCCCATGCTGTTCAGTAGAACCTCGCCATTTGGTCAGGTTCTTCAAAAACTTCTGTAAAATTAATTATTTGCACATTTAAATTTGTTCGTCTTTCTGCATCACCTTAAAGGCGTGGCCGGAAGAAGTCGCCTAGCACCTCTTTGTCTGTCGCCTTTCTACTAAGGTTTCGGATGCAACGCTAATTTTTCTATACATTGACGTAGCCTCCTAAATTTGCAATAATTGAGCCCCACCAAGCGAAAAAGTACCTTCGAGTCATGTGCGGACAGCGAAAGCCCAGATCAGTCTGCGCGAATGCGCAGTCTGAGAAGGGCCTTCGCTGTCCGCAAACAGAATCATCGGATACTATAGAATGTGGGACTTTGCGCAAGGGGGGTGGGGGAGGGGAATTATGTGAATTCGCACATTCTGCGCATGATCGCGAGCACGTTTTCGCTTGACGCGGCCTAACTGACGATAATGATAATGAAGAGTGCCATTTGCGAATAGTCTTCGGGGTGCTGATCAGCTCAACCAGCGTATCTCCTGACCGGTATATCTATTCGTCGATATTTATACAGGGCCTGGTGATGCTGAAAATAGGCAACGAAGGTTAGGTTTGAATGGATTGTTACCGTATTTACTCAGTGTGTTCGGACAGACAGGTCTCAGTAAATAGTGAAGACCGAGATTAGATGCCACAGTCTGCTTTGTTTGTCAGTCATTTGACTGTTTAGGACGTCAACATGTACCATATTAACAGTATTCGGACAGACATTCCTGAGCAAACAGCATAGACCCAGATGAGATGCCGCAGAACGCGGCGTCTCATCAGGGTCTACTCTGTTTGCTACTCGTCTAGCAATTCCTAAATACAACAACAATTACTAAATTTTACTTGTTCAAATTTAAGAATTAGTATGGTAAGAACTTAGGATGTCCGGATACTTAGGTCAATACGGTAGTCAGTTGGATTTTTTCAACTTTAGAATTAGTATGGTAATTGGTTTGGGTGTACGAATATTTAAGGTAAACAAACTGATTAGGTTGACGCCATTCGTGCATGCTCCGTAAAGCCATTATTTTCAATGTTCAATACAGCTGGTGCAAGTTCCGTATGGAGGTCGTAAAAAGTCTCCCCGTACTTCACTATAGTGGAATTTATATTTTCTGTTCTTTTCTGATCATTGAGCCCTTCCGGGATTTTTGAAAAAATTGTGAGGGACATTGATGGAGCCTGATTAGCAGATAATTAGCCAGTCAGACCCTGAAACATGTTATTTTGTCTGTTTTCAATTTTGTTAGTGTGTTCATTGCCTCCAAAGCCATGATTTAAAATCTATTTATCTTCACAACAGCTGGTGTTAGTGCTGTGTTAGAATATAATTTTGTATCTTTGCTCCTCAACTGGATTTGTTAAGTTGTGCAAAGCTGACAAATATGACTCTGCTTGTTGTTTTTGCCATCTTTTCTTTCCAAGATAATTACTTTCTTATAGCCGTCAGTCTGTCTCTCTGTCTCTGTCTATCTGTCTGTCTGTCTGTCCCTCTCTCTCTCTCTCTCTCTCTCTCTCTCTCTCTCTGGGTCTCTTTGTATTTACTATAGGAATAGTAATCATTGTAATAAAGACTAACCAGACACCTAGCTGTTTTAGACCTATCCAAAGAGTTTTAGTAGCAGACTATGAGCAAAGATCTCATCTTATAACTGACTTCCGGACGTATAAAAGAAGCAATGTAAGAGAGACCACCTTAGAACATAACTATTAAAAAGTTCGGCCTCTATAATTTCCCATAATAAGAGACATACCCAGTGAATTCTTCACTTTATGCACCAGTCATTGGAAACTTCGACTCCTATTGCGACTCCTATTGGGCTAGGGATAGGGGTTATAGAGGGGCTTAAGTGCCGTTATTTAACCTCCGATGAGTCCCAGCAGTGTCGTAGATGTGTCGGGGTATTTTTTCCGCCCAGTAGCTTTTTACATAGCCTGAGAAATTCCGAGAACAAACAGCAACTACTCTTATCGGACGGCTCAGACGGGCAGTATGATTTGTCTTTGCTCTTTTTTGTGTGACCATTACGTGGTCCGTTTTATATACAGTCAAACTTCAATGGCTCGAACATCTTTGGGACTATGATGATTAGTTCTAAAAATGCGTAGTTCGAGCCACTGAAGGTTAATATGAGCGCCTGGTCGGGAGGCAAATGGGAATCATTGGGGGTCTTTCTTATCTTCTTTAAAATAATGGTGTGTTGAATGTACGCATTAAAATCGCCTCGATGAAGCGATTCTAATGAGTACACACAACACACATTTAAATGATAAAATAAGAAAATTGTATGTGAAAAAAAATAGGAAAATTATCATTGATTTTGTTCTGCTGATTCAGCCTAAACAGAGTTAAGTTTATTTTCTATGAAAACTAAGAAACTCGTCTCTGATTTATCCTAAAAAGAGTGAACTTTATTTGAAAAAAAAAAAGAATGATTTTGTTCTGTCTATTTAGCCTAAAGTGAATTTTTGGTATGAAAATATGAACATTGTGGCTGATTTCTTCTGATTTTGCCTAAAGAGAGTGAACTTTACTTTTTTGTGAAAAATAAGAAAAATATCATTGATTTCCTTCTGCTGATTTAACCGAAGGATCACAGAATGCTTAACATCACGAAAACACGCCTATATAATTTTGACCCCCTTAAACCCCACTTTTATATAGTAAAACTGGGGTTTACGGGGGTATACACTATTTTTCTTATTTTTGCTCAAAAACATAGATTGTGGGTACTCGTTAGAACCGCCTCGCCGAGGCGGTTCTAACGAGTACCCACAATCTATGTTTTGAGCAGAAATGTGAAAAATATCAGAGTATTTCATCCGAAAATTTTCAGTTTTTGGAGGTGAAATTTTCTATATATTTGAATAGGCGTGTTTTCGTAATGAATGTATAGAGCACCGAGTGGGTGACATTTGAATGTAATTTCATATTTAACCCTTGCCATGCTGAATAAATTAAGATGCCATGCACACTTCAAATTTCAAGCCAATCAGATTACTTGATCAAGATTGTTGATATAAATTTACATACTGAATGGCAAACAGTGCAGATCAAGATCAGTTGGCTTCTTAGTTAATTCACATACTGAATAATAAAAGTGCAGATCCAGATCAGTTGGCTTCTTAGAAGCCAACTGATCTGGATCTACATTGTTTGCAAAGGCAGGGCATATCCGGATTCAGATGAACCAGGATTAAATAATTCTATATGCTTTGCATGTTCCTTTAGTGTATTTTGCCTGCTTTGACACCAGAATTGATTAAAATGCATAATTCAGATATTTTTGTAGATAAAAGCAAAATTGTATATTTTGGATGGTTGCTTTGAATATGAAAGTAGAAATTCATCTGAGGTACCGTTTTCCTTACATCTGCCGTGACCTCCTACGATATCTGTTTCAGTGTTTTCGAAGAGGCGAAAACTGATTACATGACATATAACCTTGTTTTGAAAATGTTAGAGGGACTGCTGTCAAGTACTGGTCATTTGAACTCAATACTAAAACGTATCATCCATTTGAACTTAAAACTAAAAAGTTGTGGTCTTTAGAATATTTGCAAATAGAGTCGGCTCTCGTTATCTCGAAGTCCAAGGGACTGTCTTAAATACTTCGAGATATCCGTACCTCGACATATCAGATTTACAAAGTTGAAAAAAAAAAAAAAATAAATCGAACAACCACATTTCAAAAATGAATATGTAATTTGACTCTTAAAATTAGAGATATATTGAAAATATTGTGGAAAAGAGGAGAAATTGCTCCTTAGGAGCAATTTCTCTTTTCCACAATATTTTGTTACCTGCTGTTAAGTTTCCATATCAAAATAAGGACCAGATTTTTACTTCGAGATTAACGGTTATTCGAGATAAGCGAGTTCGAGATAACGGGAGTCCATTGTATGTATACAATATATAAGGAAAACCAATGATAGTCCATAGCCTAGAGGGAGCTGAGGCTTAGTCCCAATAAAATTGAGGCTCCATTTGTCTGTCTGAGGCTCCATTTGTCTGGCTCCATTTGTCTGTCTTCTTTGTTTCCAAAGGTAACATTTTCGATTTTATATTACCTTACTGCAGTTGGTGTTAGTGACATGTGGGGGCCGTAGAATTCTCCCAGTACTTCACCATAGTGAAGATGATATTTTCATTTTTCTTTAGGATCATTAGGCCCATTGTGGTATCTTTGAAAATGGAATTCTGCTCATGATTAGGCTAGAGGACGTAAGCAGTGCTGCAAAGTTCATTACTGCTTACAAAGGGTCTCAATAAAACATTTTCTGTCTGTAATGTGTTCCTTGTTTCCAAAGGTAACCTTTTCGATTTTATTTCACCTCACTTCAGGTGGTGCTAGCGCCGTGTGGCGGCCGTAGAACGTCTCTCCGTACTTCATAGTAAAGATAATATTTTCATTTTCTTTAGGATCATTAGGTCCATTGTGGTATCTTTGAAAATAGAATTCTGCTCATGTATACGCAAGAGGGCGTAAGCAGTGCTGCAAACTTCATTACTGGTTATGAAGTGTCTCAATAAAACCGAGGTTCCCATTTTCTGTGTGTAATGTGTTTTGTGTTTCCAAAGGTAGCCGTTTCGATTATCAGAGTATACGTGTACATGGACGGAACACACAAAAAGCGGACGATACTGGGTAGCCAGAGATGCCATACTTAGATCATTTTCTCCTACTGTATTCAACAGGTCTGTAAGCGGACAGTGAAGACTTCGCTGTCCGCATAAACCCCGAGGACACATTACACATGCCACGGCTCAAAAACTCTTATCTGGCTCTGGTTTCGCTCGCGCCTTGACTAATGCCTTTGTTATTTATTCTCCTATTTTCATAATTCCCTTGTGACTATATTCAGTTTTTCTGTAATATTTTTAAAATGATTACTTCAGTGGTAAACGAGTGCTTTGGGAGTTGTTCCAGTAATTAAGGGGAATAAATGCATTTTCAAGGAAGGTAACTCTGTCAAATGGTTTTCCTCCCTTTTGGAAAATGGTCTACTTTAAAAGGAAAGAATTTGCTCCCATGAAGAGCAAATTCAGTTTTAGAAGGGATTTAATATGCAGGAAAGCAAACAAGAAGTCACAAATACTATCTCCTTTGCAATATATATATATATATATATATATATATATATATATATATATATATATATATATATATATATATATATATATATTACGGAAGCGTAAAACCGCATGCATATTTATTTTTCATATCTTAGTTCTTGAGAGCTTTCTTTTTGTGAAAGATATTATTTAACGTAGGTTTTTCAGACGAACTATACTTTTCATACATCGTTGCATTTACATATTATTTGAAGATTAAGAAACATCTTATTTTTAAATCAAAGATCTTCTCTGAAAAATAAATTGTTAATTTACGCTATGATTTATTAAGATGTTTTTCAAAACACACATGTATTGAGAAAATACTATGTTTTTTAGATTGTCAAAATTTATTTCACCCATTTAAAACAGACAAAATACAGTTGTTTCGAACATATAAACAAAAATGCAGTTGTGTCGAATATAAATCCAAAGAGGATTATTAAATTACTTATAAACGAAAAAAAAAAAACCCAAAAAAAACCATAACATGAAAGTAAATGCTACAGACAAATATAAACGGACTATGAAACGAAAATTAAAGAAATGTATTATAAATATAGTCATGCGGTTTTACGCTTCCGTAATATAGGGCGAGTCAATAAATAACCAGCCTAACTTATTTCTTCTGGGTGAGATCGATCTCTTTTTTCTCGATGGATTTGCCCTCTAGAATGATGCACTTGGACCAACGGTGTTCCAGTGCCATCAGCCCAGAACTGAAGAAGCCAGGGTCCTTGTCTCTGACCCACTCCTCAACTGCCGCCACGACTTCTTCGTTGGACCGGAAATGACGTCCACGGATATCCTTTTTCAAGTTTGGGAATAGGAAATAGTCACTAGGAGCTAAGTCCGGAGAATAGGCGGGGTGCGGTATTAGCTCGTACCCATTCCGTTCAACAGCATCCATTGCAATTTTGCAAGTGTGGACTCTCGCATTGTCCTGTTGGAACAGAATCCCTTCGGAGAGTTTACCTCGGCGTTTTTCACGTGTCACAATTCTCAGTTAGTCGAGCAAATTTGCATAATACGCACCTGTTATTGTACTTTTCTTTGCTAGAAAGTCCAACATAACAACGCCTTGTGCATCCCAAAATACAGTTGCCATCACCTTGCCAGCAGAGGATTGCGTTTTGAACTTCTTTGGCATCGGAGACCCCGGCCCTACACCCTGGTGACTTTGAGCTTCATTCTCTGGCTCATAATAATGGACCCAGGTCTCATCTACAGTCACCAGACGTGAAAGGAAATCATCTTCCTTTGACCTAAACCGCTTCAACAATGCGCTGTATACTGATGCTCTGGTTGCCATTTGCTCGTCGCTAAGGGATTTTGGGACCCAACGAGCTGTTAGCTTGTGCATACCCAATCGATCATGTAAAGTTGTTGAAACGCTACCATGTGAAATGTGTAATGCATTCGCTATTTCTTCCACCTTAATTCGCCTAGCAGAGTACACCAGATCCCTTACTATGTTCCACATTTCTTCATCGCCGGCATCTGATGGGCGTCCAGACCTGGTTTCGTCTTCTCAAGACGTTCTACTGCATTTGAATTCCCCAACCCAAAATTTAACTTGTGCATACGATCGTGCAGAAGACCCATAAACATTGGTCAACTCGCAAAGTATTTCCTGACCTGTTTTCCCTTTCAAATACAAGTACCGAATTACAGCACGGTACTCAACTTTTGACGAAACGCTTACTTTTGCATCGCTAGCCATATTTGACATTCAATATCTTATGAGTGAATGACACGATAAGGGTGCAATTTTGCCCTCAGGCTTAAAACATGTATTGAAACAAGGCATGAAAATCTTGGGTGTCTCGGTCGATTGGAAACGGGATAGGCTGGTTACTTATTGACTTGCCCTCATATATATATATATATATATATATATATATATATATATATATATATATATATATATATATATATATATATATATATATAATTGGCGGAATCTCTATCAAGTGTATAAAATCTTCTTAAAGCAGTTATTAGGAAACATAATGACCGAATATTTACAGTAAAAGAGGTCCCATGTAAGAGATCGATTTAGAACAGTTTTTTTTTTTTTTTCAGTATGAAAATTGATACGCCTTAGGATACACAGGCAAAGCTGCAAAATATCCACCAAAAAATTACAGGAAGAAAAGTGACCAGAGGCCCATGGACACAATGCTTACTTGAGTGAACTGCTGTAAAAGCAAATACTTTGAACTATTCTGCAAAGTTTCAGTTTGACCTTCCTTGTAGTTGCTGAGGAGTCATTTTTTTTAATATTCTGTTTTTCGCAAACTTTACGTATTGGTTGCCATGAGAACCAAACTGAGATGTTTGGACTTAAATCAGAGGTTTGATGGAGGACCATTCAACAAACAGTTCTGTAAAACTTCTGTAAAAATATCTGCAACGATATAGCAATAAATCTCTTTTTTCACTTTTCCCATTGCAATTGAATAGAAACTTCAGGTTGCCATAGCAACTAAAGTACAATCAGATTATAAGCCATGTTGTTGATCACATAAAATGTAGTAGAAATACAGTCGACTCTCGTTATCTCGAAGTCCAAGGGACACTCTGAAATGCTTCGAGATATCCGTCCCTCGACATATCATATTTGCCAAATTGAGGAAAACAATAAATCGAACAACCACATTTAACAAATGACTGTGTAATTTAATCCTGAAGTTAGATTTAATAGTGAAAATATTGTGGAAAAGAGGAGAAATTGCTCCTTAGGAGCAATTTCTCCTCTTTTCCACAATATTTTGTTACCTATTGTTAGATTTCCATGTTAAAACAGGGGCCAGAGTTTCACTTCAAGATAAGTGGTTATTCGAGATAAGCGAGGTCGAGATAACGAGAGTCGACTGTATTTTTCCGTTTACCCTGATGAAGGAGGGAATCCCTCCAAAAATTTGGAACATTATAAGAGCTATTAATTATTTCAAGGTATATTTGTACCAAAGGAGCAATTTCTTCTCTTTTCCACAATAATTTGCTACTTGCTGATAGATGTTTCCATGTTAAAACACGAACCATATTTTCACTTCGAGATAAACGGATATTCGAGAAAAGTGAAGTCGAGATAACGCGAATCTGAGAACAGAAAGAAAGTGTCTTTTGGGACCTGAAGAAGAGAGTTATAAGTATCTTGGTGTTTATTTCAGTAAATATTTGTCTATAAAAGTTAATATTAAAGAGGCTTCTGACAAGTTGAGGGACACATTTGTTAGTCTCGTGAACAGTGATATTGTCCATGATCATCAGAACGACTTAATCCTTTATCATGCCAGAAAATGTACAGATGCATTGCATTGGCAAAAGCTCTCTATGGTTGCAGGAAGCGAAGTATAGAATTATGTACAATGTCTTCATATTCGAACATGAACAGATATTGCACTTAGCTTGACAGGTGCTTACACAGTTGAATTAGAGAGAGATTTTAGAAAACTGGTTTTATTTAGACAGTTATGAAGATTAAGATTTGATCATTGGTTGCGTTTTGTATTTTTGAACAGGCTTACTTCTTTTTCTATGAATGGTACCAAACAGATGGGTTACAGACTTGATATTGTCAGCTTACTACGAAAATACACCCTTTTAGATGTATCAGAATAATATAAAAAGGAAAGTATTTTTCCAAGTAAGCTGTCATGGAAGACACTACTCAAATGTAAAATGCAAGACGTGAATTACATATGTGGCATAACCGGATTTCAAACCAAGAGTTTAGTCGGTTCAGACGTATACATTGTAATCTTCAAACTCATTATTTTTTTGGCTATTGTCGGTACAGAAGCCTAAGCTTACGGTGGCATGTAAGTCCGTTATTCAGATACTTAAAAAAGTGATGTGCTGCAAATGTGGCAAGTATTATCACAATGCAATGTTGTGGATCGCATTATTAGTGGATGTTTATACTTACTCTCGGAAAGTCATGTTATGGGACAAATTGTACAAGCTTAATTCTCGTGTAACATGCTATTGCCTGATGAGATACTTAATATGTGCTTTTTTCGTGTTTATGGTTGCCATGCATTCACGTAATGTGGGTAAAGTATACTAATAATTGAGTGTATTAATATAATTGCACTGTGACTTGTAGAGTAAAATACATGGTATGTTGAAGAGTGTCATCACGATATAGTAAAACTGGGGTTTACAGGGGTATACATTATTTTTCTTATTTCAGCTCAAAAACATAAATTGTAGGTACTCGTTAGAACCGCCTCGCCGAGGCGGTTCTAACGTGTAGCCACAATCTATGTTTTGAGCAGAAATATGAAAAAAAATTCATTTTTTTTATCTGAAATTTTTCAGTTTTTGGCGGTGAAATTTTCTATATATTTGAATAGGCGTGTTTTCGTAATGTATATGGTATTTTAAAGAATGTGTATATTACTGTTCGGCAGTCTGAGTATTAACTAACCGGAAAAGCTTTATAAGATATATTTAGTTAAGTTTGGGTAATAGAGCTGCCACCTTTTTGGGAAAGGGTTTCCAACTCTGCTTCCATCTGTTTTTTTTTTTTTTTTTTTTGTGACTGTTTAATTGTGTTTGTCTGTCTTTCCCTTTGATGTTAAGAACTTGATGTGGATTAGATTGTATCAGTTCGTGAGTTCATTTACTTACTTTGATCTTATGTTATGAGTGTCGACTCTCGTTATCTCGAAATCCAAGGGACTCTATGAAACACTTCGAGATATCCGTACTTCGACATATCAGATTTGCGGAACTGAGGAAAACAGTTAATCGAACAACCACCTTTAACATAATGAATATGTAATTTGACTCTTAAGTTAGAGATATATTAAACATATTGTGGAAAAGAGGAGAAATTGCTCCTTAGGAGCAATTTCTCCTCTTTTCCACAATATTTTGTTGCCTATTGGTAAATCTCTGTGTTAAAACAGAGACCAGATTTTCACTTCGTGATAAGCGAGGTCGAGATAACGAGAGTCGACTGTATGTATGTATGTATGTATGTATGAGCTTTTCTGCAGCGCTCATTACTCATAAGCAATTAGTTATTGTGAATATTGTATAAAAAAGCAATATACGAGTAGATTGTATGGTGTACATTTCACGTTTTTATATACATGTTTACTGATTATTCTTCTATAACATGTTCGACTTGTATGTAAATATGTTCTTGATGATTTCATGTATATTTGTTCTGCATCTGTATGTTTATACTTTCCGATTTGGACGAAAATAAAGAAATACATTTATGTTTGGTAGAGGACCACTTAGGAAACATTTCTGTAAAAGTTTTGTTAATATATCTGCAAGGAAGTAGGAGGAAGGCCTGCTTTAACTTTTCCCTTTTTATGAATCCATGGAAATTTTAAGTTGCCATAGCGACGAAAGAACCCGTGCAAAGGCAACAAGAAACAATTTTTGTAGAAGCTAATATTATGAACATTTCTTGACGGTTTAAGCTTCATCCCCATTATGGCTTCAAATGAGAAGTTTTTTTTTTTTGTTTTGTTTTTTTGTTCTTTTTTTTTTTTTTAGCAAATTAAATGTTTATTTGCGATGGTAACCAATCAAAAAAGCAACTTGAAAAAAAAGTGTAACATAGAGCATTATTCAAGAAATATTTCTGTAAAACTTTTATCAAAACACTCAAATCTCCAAAAACAACTACTTTCATTTTTTTTTCAATTACAAGCCTATGGGAGCTTTTAGTTGCCCTAACGACAAAAGCACATTAGCAACGGTAATAAAACAACCATTTTTGTAGAGGCTAATATTAACCGACTGAAAACAAAAATGCTCCCCGCTGATACTATATGTAAAGTATGATATAAATCAGCTTCACGATTTCAGAGGAGAAGCCGTTTGAAATTGTTATTAGCGTACGACGAATGCCTGCCTATACTATAAGCTCACGTATATGCCTAATCGGCTCAGGTGAGCTAAAAAGATCTACTTTCATATTTCCCATCTGTAAAACGTTTGTCAAAATAGCTTAAATGAAATAGAAAAAAAAAACCAGCAATTGCCCCGTTATAATAAAACTCTGAAAGGTTGCCTTTAGAAACATGGAAGACATAACAGATAGAAAATGGAAGTCTCGGTTTTGTTGTGACTCTTCATAAACAGTAAAGAAGTTTGCAATACTGCTTACGCCCTCTGGTGTATACATGAGCATAACTCTATTTTCAAAGATACTACAATGGGTCCAATTAAACCAAAGGAAAAGAAAATATAATCTGCACTATGGTGAATTAAGGGAAGACGTTCTACGGCGGCCACATGGCGCTAAATACTAGCTGCAGTAAAGAATGCGTCCAATGATCCCAGAGGAAATGAAAATATCATTTGCACTATTGTGGAAGTATGGGGATTCATTTCATAAGCCTATGGAAACTTTAAGTTGTTATAGCGACGCAAGCACGTAAGCAATGGCAACTAAAAACATAATTGTAGAGGCTAGTCTTATAAACATTTCTTGAAAGTTTCAGCTTCAGGGAAAGATTTTTTAAAATATATTTTCGCAAATGTTCCGCTTGCCATAATATCCAGTCAAAATAAACATTTTTGACAAAGTTTGTCTGTAACGTAGGGGATAGTCAAGGATCATCTCTATCAAAATTTTGTCAAAATAATCATCACGAAAACACGCCTATTCAAATATATAGAAAATTTCGCCTCCAAAAACAGAATATTTTCTGATAAAAAACTCTGATATTTTTCATATTTCTGCTCAAAACATAGATTGTGGGTACTCGTTAGAACCGCCTCGGCGAGGCGGTTCTAACGAGTACCCACGATCTATGTTTTCGAACAAAAATAAGGAAAATAATGTATACCCCTGTAAACCCCAATTTTTCTATACAAAAGTGGGGTTTAAGGGGGTCAAAATTATATAGGCATGTTTTCGTGATGACAGCAAAAAAACAAAGACCTACTTTAACATTTCCGATTATACGCCTACGGCAACATCAGCTTCAAGTTGCCATAAAAACATACCTTTTGTAGAGGCTAATGTTAGGAGCATTTCTTGAAAGTCTCAGCTTCATCCCCTTTATGGCTTCTATGGAAAAGAGTTTTGAATGTTTTCACAAAGTTAATGTTTTGGTTGCCACTTCGGTAAAGTGTAGTTTATATTTTCTTATCCTTTTTTGCTCACCGAGTCAATCCCGGATTCTTGAAATTATGAGGGTCGTTATTGAGGCCTAATTGGCCGACACTAGCTAGGTTGGCCCAGAAAATTTGACACTAAGCTGTTTTTAGTTTTGTGAGTGTATCCATTACTCTCAATTGTTGCATAAAAAGCAGTGTCGCACGTTATTAACAGCCGTGCATTAACCGGCGAAAAGCCGTCTATTAACAAGGCAATTCACGCGCTGTTAATGCACGGCTAGGCAACTTTAAATATGATCGTACCGGGGCCACAGATTTTCTGCCGTTACGAGATGTGTACTGCCTGGCCCTAGAACGAGCATAGTCCGTGGAAATTGCGTTCGCGAGACTTCGGTGAAAAGATGAAACAAATTAGTGCAAGAAATAACACGAAATGTAACAAATGATTTCAGTTTTTTTTGCAATAATATCGATAGAACATGGTTTTAAATGCATTAACATTCGCCAGGTCCCTAGCGAGTTTTCAACACCTCCCTCGGGACCGGGCGAATGTTAATGCATGAAAAACCATGTTTTGATCCCTATATTGTCATTCATTTTAGAATCTTTTCACTTCAATAATCTTGATACATGTATTGCCAGAAGTTTGATACGTTTTCATATTAGAACCTCTCCACCAACCGCAGCATTTTTGTGACGGGAGAATATTCACACATGCTGTGTACATTTTAGCGGACAACAAACGAAATATTTTCTCAATTTTTTTCCCAGTAAAACAGGTTTGACAGGTCATGCTAATTGGGGGCAAATTTGCATGATATGTCAAATCCTAGTTTCTGGGGAAAAAGAAGAAAATATCGCCAATTTGTTATTTGCTGAATTCGCTCAGAGGGTGGTAACCATAAGAAGTGCATACAACTGTTGGAAGATCGAGGATACTGTAGTAAAGAACTTTTCATTTGGCCATAACTATGCTATGTAATTGTATAATGGGAATTAATTTAGAAATAATGTGTTTTAAACACACTAGGAAGCCAACTACATCTGCTTTGTATGACGAAATACATCACGTGACCCCTGCTGCTGTAGCTATCAAAACCGTAAGTGAATACATCACGAATACATGCCTATATAATTTTGATCCCCTTAAACCCCCCTTTTATATAGTAAAACTGGGGTTTATAGGGGTATACATTATTTTTTGTTATTCCTCCTCAAAAACATAGATTGTGGGTACTCGTTAGAACCGCCTCGTCGAGGCGGTTCTAACGAGTACCCACAAGCTATGTTTTGAGCAGAAATATGAAAAATAGCAGAATTTTTTATCTGAAAATTTTCATTTTTTCGTGGTAAAAATTTTCATTATATTTGAATAGGCTTGGTTTCGTAATGAGTCAGTCCTTCACGTCGAAAATATACACACGTTTTCGTTCTCAGCGATATCAAAAACATAATAAAGGTGTTGAAGCATAATAAACATCATAATTCATCTGGGTATTCTAAATCTAAATGCAACACACAAATATTAGAGCGGAGAAAAAGCAAAGAGAAATAATCGTCTTTATAAACTGAAGCAAAACAGGAAGTCAGAAAGGCTGACAATTTTCACAGCTTGTCCCCATTCTGTATCCTGTTACGTTTGCGCATGCGCTCTGAAACATCTCGTGTATCTGAAAGTTCTTAAACATTACTTCGTCTACATTATTCGACCGTTTTAGTTTCCACTAGCTGAGCAAGAAGAATAAAATGATAAAACAATAACAGCTCATGAACCTTTACCTCTCGTTGGGCCAATTAGCAGATGACAAACAACTGATATTTTCACTTATTTTTGCCATGAGATTGCAATGCCTTTATTTATGGGTAAAATAAATAAAAAATCAAAATGTCGTCAGCTGATTTTTTTTTTTTATCCAGCATGCTGGGCGGTAACCAAACGTAATGCGTCGACTGTTCACTTATTCATTATTGCCAAAATCTGATCGATATCTAGAGAACTCGCTGCAGATGAGCACATTCAGCAGACGACAAATTGATGATACTTTTTCTTATTTTCCAAGAAAACAGGTTCTGGCATTTCATGCAAATTAATTTGCACGAAATGTCAAATCCTGTTTTTTTTTTTAGAAAGGAAAAAGATAATATTTCAAAATGTCGTCTGCTGAAAATTTTACCCAGAGTGCTAAGCGTTAATCTGAATGCAACAGCTTATGGCTCAAAAGAGGTTCTAAAAGCAATAGCGGACTGATGTGTTACAGCGATGAACACTCGCCAACTGGTATACATCCTGCGACAAGGGTAAATTCCGCAGACGACCCTTTGATGAAATTTTCCTTATTTTTCCCATATAACAGGTTTAACAGTTCATTTGCATGAAATGTTAAATCTTGGTTTCTGTGAAAATTAAGAAGAAAAAAAAATCAAATTGTCGTCTGCTGGAATTTTTACATAGCCAGCCAACTTTAAAGTCAGCATTTAAAACACCTACCGTTTTCTTTATTGTTCGGACTGGAATGGAACTCATTTTTGGTGTCATATTAGTTTTTACCACCATCCGAGCTAATGCAGCAGACGACAAATTAATGACATGCTTCTTATTTTTCCTAGAAAACAGGATTTAACAGTACACGCAAATGACCATTTGCATGAAATGTCAAATTCTGTTTTCTGGTGCAGAGATCATTTGCATGAAATGTCAAATCCTGTTTTCTGGGGAAAAATAAGAAAATATTTTAAAATGTCGTCTGATGAATATTTTATCCAGCACGCTAAGCTTTAAAGTCAGCATGTAAAAAAGCCTTCTGTTTTCTTTATTGTTCGGACTGAATGGAATTCATTTATTGGTGTCATATTAATATTATATGAGGGATGGTATTAATTTGTCTCATCAAGAACATAAAATAACAACAGACAGGATCTAAGGTCTGATGAAATCACGCAAAAAAGCGTCATATTGTAACATTAATCAGACTGTATCATATATTCAGGAAGCACTGGATAGTTCTGTTTCCTTGAGGATATATATAGAACAAGCAAATATAAGAGCGCTAATGCAATCTATATGTAACAATACATTTATCTGTTAAAGTGCTAATCACAGCTACAGAGGACGATACTTTGATATATATATATATATATATATATATATATATATATATATATATATATATATATATATATATATATATATATATATATATATTGTTTCGCTCACAAATGTGTTTCTTTTAACAATTACTTAAGTTCAAGATAGATAGATATATTTTCCTCATTATATATATACATGTATATATATATATATATATATATATATATATATATATATATATATATATATATATATATATATATATATATATATATATATATATATATATATAATGAGGAAAATAAGGCTTGCCATTTCATGTGAATCGTCATAAAATGTCAAGTCTTAGTTCCTCTGAAAAAATAACAAAATCAATTTTAGAATGTCGTCTGCTACTCTGCTACAAATTCATTTATCACTTTTGGGGTAAAGATAAACGGATACACATCAAAAATGAAGTCATGTAGCAGAGTACTTCGGCTCCTTTCTAAATGGGAGATCATTCAAGCAGAAGAGAATTAGGTATATGAAGTCGTTTTCAATGTGGCGGCGGGCTACTATGATACGAAAGAATTTTATCTTCCGGTGCGAGGAGAGGCTTGGTTCTTTCCTTTAACAGTGTTCCTTTTTGGGAGGCCCTGGGAGCGAATACCTTCTTGTAATGGTAGCCCCTTTTGAAAGTAAATGCTTTCAGAGTGTTCTCCCTTGGGGGATTGGGGGAGGCGTTATTTAGCGTTCATGTTTTATTTGCTAAATATAGATGCGATAGTAAATTTACATTATGTGACTGGTGGAACTACTTACTGGCGTTACATAGGTTTCAATACTTACCATGCTAAGGGCAAATTTAACAGACGAAAAACTAATGACATGTTTATTATTTTTCTAGAAAATAGGATCTGATACTTCATGTAAATTGTCTCCAGGAGACAATTTGCATGATGTGTCAAATCCTATTTTCTAGGAAAAATACGTAAACTATTTCAAAATGTCGTCTTCTGAATGTTCTACCCTGCATGCAAAGTGTTAAGACAATCTTATCAACTTTAGTTTTAAAGATAAACCGGTGAAACAAAAATGGTGTTTGGATATTTTCTGTTCGTTTTGGTTATGTGTTGTGTGGTCCAGCCTTGTCTTCCGTTTCAAGGGAGGAGGATTCCAATAGGTATGTATGTTTATGTTAATTTCTAACGTAAATTAGACATGATTTAGTAAAAGTGTCATGCAGAGAAGGGACAAAAAGGATGCTTGTAAGTGCAAATTACAAGCATCTTTGCAAAGAGATGCTTGCAAGTGCAAACTACAAGATCTCCAAGTGCCTTAACCCTTAAAACGCCAAGAAAACCTACATCTGAAAACGTCGTCTGTTTATGTCGTCTGCTGAATATTCTTGCAAACTTTTCAAACCTAATTTTGCATACAGGCAAACAGTGTGGACCCTGATCAGACTAGAGGAGCAGTCTGATCTAGGTCCACATCTTGTGTAGACATGCTTTTAAAATCACAAGCAGATGATAAAGCAGACGACAATTGTTGTCATTGGCAGTTTAAGGGTTAACACATTGTTTCTGTTGAGTCCTCATCTTCACTTTATTGTAGACTTTATCTGTGATATATATGTCGTCCGTACTGATTCATGGATGAGTTAGAAGACCTCCACGTTAACCCATATAAGCTTTGAGCCCATTTTGTGGGACACAGGCTAACAGTGCAGATCTAGATCAGAGGTCTGATCAAGGTCTTCACTGTTTGCTTAAATGAATTTCAATTACAAATAGAACAACAATGAAAAACTACACCTGACACCCCTGAAATAACAAATGGACTCATCAAATGTATAAGAATAGGAAAGTCCATTAGGCTTATATGGGTTATCTCAATAAACATATGTTTTACCACTATGGAAGCTGAGAGCTAGGATTTGGGAAAACTAAAGCTAGCTGAACCTACCCCTAACCCCCGCCCCCCTCCTCCACCCCCACTTCCCCCAGTATTTTTTTACTGACCGTTTCAAGGCATTGTGATCCGTTTTGTTAAATGTTCTGTAGTGTTTCGCTCACAAATGTGTTTCTTTTAACAATCCTGTAAGTTCAAGATAAATTCTGTTAAGTATGGGAAACAGTTGCACCAACCGGCTTCAGCGGTAATCTGTTTTCAAAGTAACCAGAATAGACCCAATGATCCCAAAGGAAACAAAAATATGATCTGCACAATACCGAAATAAAGAGAGACGTTTTCCGGCCGCCACACAGCAGTAAACACCAGCTGTAGTGAAGTAAATTAAAAATCTAAAAGGTTGCCTTAGGGAACAAAGAACAAACAAAATAACGAAAATCGGAGTTTCGGGTTTATTAACAAAGAACAAACAAAATAACGAAAATCGGAGTTTCGGGTTTATTAACACTCTTCATATGCAGCTATGTAGTTTGCAAGTTTGCATGCGCTTTCGAGCACAAACTTTAGTGGCCCATATCGATTTTTCAAAGCAAACATTTTTCATGCTGTCCTGCTAATAAATCTCAAATTACTTACAATTGCAAATTCTTTCTTGCTAAACAAAGCTGAGCATGGAAATTTCTTTGCTAATAAATATGAAAATGCCAACTATTGTTGGCATTTTCATATTTATTAGCGGAGAAACTTTCAAGCTCAGCTGAGTTAAGCATGAAAAAAAGTGTTAACCTCTGGGCCAGAACGGGCTCCAAGAAAGTTACATTACTCCAAACGTTTGGATATTGGACATTGGCGCGAGAGTTCAAAGTCCAAACATTACTGTGCTTTCGACATCTTTCAGAAAGTCGTTTTTTGCCTGGTGCTTCACACAGTAGCAGTAAATATGCAAACTTTTTTCATGATTTAATGCAAAACCAACTGTCGTAACTACCTATGTGCAAAATGTTTTATTCTAGTCAGTGTTTTTTTTTTGTTTTTTTTTTTATGTTTTTTTTTTTTTTAATCAAATATGTGCAGAAATCTGAAGGGTAGGTAACTTGGAGAAAGATTTTCCACAAAATCCGCTTGTTCAATTTTTTTTTAAATTTTCACAATATAGTCGTGAAACATCAATAATTGAAATTCAGCTAAGAATAATAAAAAAGTATTTTCTTTGACCAACAATTCAAAAATTCACTTTACTGTAGAAATTGCATTGGACAGAAGAATATTTTGGCCGTAAATTTAATTTTATGGTAAATATTTAAGAAGAAAACACGGAGAAAAGATAAAAGGTTTCTGATAAGTTATGGTCAATCAGAACATTTTTTTTTCATTTAACACAAACGCCAAGCAACAAAAATTTCCGAGTCATTACGAAAACACGCCTATTCAAATATATTGAAATTCTTGTCACCAAAAACTGAAAATTTTCAGATGAAAAACTCTGATTTTTTTCATATTTCTGCTCAAAACATAGATTGTGGGTACTCGTTAGAACCGCCTCGGCGAGGCGGTTCTAACGAGTACCCACAGTCTATGTTTTTAGTAGAAATAAGAAAAATAATGTATACCTCTGTAAACCCCAGTTTTACTATATAAAAGTGGGGTTTAAGGGGGTCAAAATTATATAGGCATGTTTACGTAAAGAGCAAGATATATAGGTGGCATTACGAATGTCCAGTGTACAAATTTGGAACGTTCGTCATCAGCCTACAACCCTTTATCCGCCCAGTTAGATATATAGATGGAGCTCGGAATATTTGGTCAGTGGACATTATGTACATGTATCCGCTGTCAAACCAAGTTACATGTATGGTTGCTAGAAAGTACTGGTTTAGGTATTACTTTAGCTCCAGCTAAAGGCTCTTTTTTTTCAACTAAAAATTACTCTCTCTGTCTCTCTCTCTCACTCACTCTCTCTCTCTCTCTCTCTGATGTATGAGCTTTGAAAAATCACTATGTTCATTTTTAACACGCACGCACACACACACACACACACACACACACACACACACACACACACACACACACACACACAGAGTCTTTTACAGGCAATGAAGTGCATGAATAACACATATACATATTTTCTTTACCTCCCGCCCTCCTCTCTATCTCTCTCTTGCGTGCGCGCATTTGTTATGCTGATGTGTGCTTTCCTACTAATGAAGCGATTCATACATTCTTCAATATTAGGATTCATAAATTTTTCAATATTAAGATTCATAAATTCTTCAATATTGCCCATTCACAAATGTGTCTCCCATGAAAGCAAACACGTTTTCCTAACACTTACCATGCTATGGGCAAATTCAGCAGGCGATAAACTGATGACATGTTTCCGTCTTTTTCTTAGAAAATATGATCTGACACTTTATGCAAATTGTCTCCTTGGGAGACAATTTGCATGAAGTGTCAAATCCAATTTTCTAGGAAAAACATGAAAAATGTTTCAAAATGTCGTCTGCTGAAATTTTCACCCTGCATGCAAAGTCCTAATAACCAAGATCAATGCCGTTAGCACCGTGTCTCGGCTAAATGATTGTAAAACAGCAATTTACAGATTCCTTCAGAACCAATTTCCTTCTGTAGATACGGTGAGATGGGAAAATAATTCACCGTGATAAATAGGGATGTTAGAGAATATTTTGCGTGACACAAAAGTTTAAGGAATTGACACGTTTTTAAGGGCGGGGATTGGATTGGATTCAGGCCCTGGGAAGGAGGAAACTCGGTCAAAATTGTTTTAACATCCCTTCTGAAAAAGGTCTACTCCAGTACACACACAACGTCGCCAGAACGTCGTTGCGGCTAGGACGATACAAAGTTCTGGTGACGTTGTGTGTTTGCTGGGACCCTAATCAAGGCTACAGATTACTATTGATTTCCCTTATATATTATATACATTTTTGCAAATGTTCTTCTGCCCCTGTTTTTTTCTTCTTTAAATTCAAATGGCCAATTCTTGGTACATTGTACATGTACAATGTACTTGCCTGACAGCTCCCTCTAAAATCCTCAAAACAGCAACAAAATGGCAGGTTATGTTACATGTAATGAACTTCCGCTTCATAGAAGACACTGACACCGATCTTGTAAGAGGTCACGGCAGGTGTTAGGGTAAATTATAGCTCCGATGATTTTCTACTTTCATATTCAAAGCAGCCATCCAAAATATACAATTTTGCTAATATCTCCTGTAGGACTGCCTGAATTACAATTTTGACCAGTTCTGGCCTAAAAGCAGATAAAAGACATTTTAGGAACAGGCAAACAAATGGAATTTCTAATATGAAACTATAATGGTGCTCTGTAAATTTTCGCTGTCGGTGACATAAAAGGAAAGAATTTTATCCTTTCTCCGCTTGGGTACATATTCTTTCCTTTTAGTCTGAGTATAGATTCCTTTTCAGAAGGGAATTGCTGTACAGAAAAGCGAACATGAAGTCATAAAAACTGTCCCTTTTGTAAAATATATACCGTATTTATCCCAAGTATTTTGACACAATATCTCCTTATCTCTTTACCACAACTGTCCGAAAATTGGAACAAGCTGATGCGAAAATTGGAACAAGCTGATGGCAAACAGCGTAGACCCAGATCAGACGCCGCTTATTGCGGCGTCTGATCTGGGTCTACACTGTTTGCTCATGGCTGTCTATCTGAATACTAAGGGTAAAATACGGAATGCCACATTCTTACATAATAGTTACATGTACACAGACAATCACATAAACTTTACCCTATTTTTAGATTCTTACCCACAAAGTGTGGCTATAAAACACGTCCTTAAAAGCAAGAGAAATTGGAAACCATGTTTTATTGTACCCTATTCGGAACTTCCTTAGTATTCGGACAGACACGCATGTCAGTATTGACTCTAAAACGAAACAGTTTGCTTCAATGGAGAGTAAGTTTTTTCGTTTTAGATCAGGCACCTTTTCAGAAGGGAGGTAAATACATTTTTGATGTAGTTGTCTCCCCTGAAAGTGCATCTAGCCCCCTTAAACTAAATCGATATACTATTCGGGTTGCTGTATTGTTACCTTTTATTGTGATAAATGATTTTGCTTTAAGCATACAGTCGACTCTCGTTATCTCGAATTCCCATAGACTCTCTGAAATACTTCGAGATATCCGTACTTCGACATATCAGACTTGTAGAATTGAGGAAAAAACTAATTCGATTAACCACATTTAACAAATAAGTATGTGTAATTGGACTCTTGAAGTTAGAGATATATTGAAAATATTATGGAAAAGAGGAGAAATTGCTCCCTTAGGAGCAATTTCTCCTTTTTTCCACAATATTCTTTTTACCTGTTATTGAATTTTCATGTTTAGGCAGGGACCAGATTTTCACTTCGAGATAAGCGGTTATTCGAGATAAGCGAGGTCGAGATAGCGAGAGTCAACTGTATATGATTTGCATAGTATTATTTGCCAGAAACACATAATACATGAACAAGTTACATAACGAAAACATGCTTATATAAATTTGACCCCCTTATACCCCACTTTTATATAGTAAAACTGGGGTTTACAGGGGTATACATTAATGTTCTTATTTCTGCTCAAAAACATAGATTGTAGGTACTCGTTAGAACCGCCTCAACGAGGCGGTTCTAACGAGTACAACAATCTATGTTTTTGAGCAAAAATAGGAAAAATATCAGAATTTTCATCTGAAAAGTTTCAGTTTTTGGTGGTAAGATTTTCAGTATATTTGAATAGTCTTGTTTTCATAATGAAATATTTGTAAAATCAAGCCAGTATATAGATGGGATTCAGAAGAAAGTCTTACGACTTAGTAAATCTGTATCCCAAATAATGCTTTTTGAAAATCCTCGTCGGTTCCGCAAAAACAGTTCGTTTCCAAAAAAAATATATCTCCATGCAAATCCAATAACCTACAATAAATATGCTTATTATTAATGTTAGACTGTGGCTATTGACAACCGGTTGTCAGTAGCGATTTCGCTATTGACAACCGGTTATCTATAGCGATTTCGTTACTGACAACCGGTTGTCTATAGCGAAATCGCTGCTGACAACCAGTAAGATGTTTTAAAGTTTAAAATCTTGATCAGTATCATCAGTTTCAATATAGAATGATTATTTAATAACTACAAGAAGCATATAATTAGTTTTATTCTTAAAAACACTTTTTATAAAGTTCACTTGCAGATATAAGAAAGTTGCAAAGACAGCAACATACATGAATGACAATGTAAATCAATATTCAAATAGAATAAAGAAACACCTGAATCTCCTGATCAGACTGCTTCAAGAGCAGAAGCAGCCTGATGAGGATTTCCACTCTTTGCTCATGATGTTCTATCCCAGTACTCAGATTACTATACTGTTTCCAATCATGAGACATTTTTGTCAAAAATTTACCATAATGTCATAATACAGCTGTTAAACTTTTTTGGGTAACTAGCAAAGAAAATAAAGGGTATAGTCTGATCTATAGTCTGATCTTGTTCCAAGCACAAGACTGTTTCTCAATATTTAGGGTATGTAGATATTTACAGTACTTCTTCTAATCATAAGTCAACTTTGTTATTCACATTTACCATGATGTCATAAAACTGTAATTAAACTACACTATATGAATGTAGTGATAGCGGTCAGAACAATGGATGTATAAATAGGGCTTAAGGATCATTAATAATACATTATCTGAAGCTGGAAACCTTCAATGTTATGTTTTCTGTTGGTATTACTACATGTACTTAATAACACGGTGCTATTTATGTCAGCCCCCCACCCCCTCCCCACCACCACCGAAGGGGAGGGAGGGGCATATTGTTTTTGCTGCAGTTCCCATAGGCGGTAGTGTAACGCTATTAAAATGTCTATTTCCTATCTCATGAACCATTGGCTGACACTGATTCTTACCAAATTTACATTGATATATATATATTATATCACGATGACAGCTTAAAGAGTTGGTTAGATTTGGTTACCCTGACCTAATTTTCAAGGTATCAGCAAGACTGTTGGAATTAGATAAAAAAAATACATTTATAAGTGTAATTTTACATGAACATTGGTTGGAATCTTACCATATTTGTCTGGATATATCACTGGGACAAGTTAAATTGATTAGGTTTTGGTGACCTTGACCCAGTTTTCAAGGTCACAGTTTGACTTAACATGTCAAATTAAGGCCAAAAAGGGTGTATTTGCTGGTTCACATGACCCATTGATTGGCTTTTTACCAAACTAACATGAATATATACTTGTGAAGGGATGAAGAATTGATTAGGTTATGGTGACTTTTACCTAATTTTCAACATTACACTAGGACTAAAACTAAGCTTATATACATAGTATCTCATAAACTACTGGAAAAAATACTCACCAACTTTCATGAAAATATGATTGGGACAGGACAAAGAGCCGATTAGTGTTTAATGACCTTGGCATAGTTTTCAAAGTCACAGCTACACTAAAGCTGTTGAATATCAGTTAAATAGGGCTTGTCTGCATGGTATCTTTTGAGCCGATGGGTGGCTTTTAAAGGGGAACGCAACCTTGACACAAATTTGATCAAAATCGGTGGAAAATTAGGTAAGTTATAGGCAATTGAATACTTTAACATTGGTGGAATGAGCGCCGCCATTTTTAATATTTAATGAGGTTTCATAAAAAAAATAAAATTCGTTTCATAAAGTTAGTTATTCTCATAAAGTTGGTTTGTTTTGGGAGAAGCGATTGCTTGTCGCTAGCATTAAAAGATTATAAAAAATCTGTAGAAAAATTATTCTTAAAAACACTTTATAATTTGGTTTTGCATATTTAATTTGGGCTGTGTGACGTCACAAAGCCTACAATATGGCGACATCCATGACAGCCATTTTAAATATATTCAAACCACAATAACTTCCATATTTCTAGGTTGATTTTGAAAGCGCTTGCATCAAAATAAATGGCTTGTTAAGCACTTGACTCCAAGATATACTTACAACTTATATTGCGTTCCCCTTTAATCAAATTTACATTATTTTATCACAGGTACATGCTAAAGAGTTGCATAGTTATTTTGACCTTGACCTAATTATCAAGGTCGTATCAGGATTAATTTCATTTATAGCAACATTTGGTAATGATGTCTGTTATCTGTGTCTAAGGTCCATACTCAAAGAAATCTAAAAAAGGTAAAAAACTATGTTAATACATGAAAAATGTCATGTCTCTTGTCCGTATATGTTGCAAAAGTTAACTGGATTAATAAAAGGTATTTGTAATTTATATTTTGCATTTTGACATGGATATATCTGTATTATCATAACTGAACTAAAGCACATATTTGGCCTATGTTTCTGTCTGTATTTCATTGTGAATTGAACTGTTGAAATTGCTGCACAATGTATTCTGAAGCCAAATGCAGGATACCTCTAAATAATTTGTTTTAATTCACAGTATGTGTCTTAAATATAAAAGTTAACAGATATGACGTGAAAAGAAGTTGGTAAATTCATCTTTATTCATCTTACTACTGATTACTTTGAAGTGTCTACGGACAAGACATTGTTAGCTCGCCTGTACGAAAGTACAGAAAGAGCTATTGCACTACCCATGGCGTCGACATTGGCGTTGGCTGCGGCGGCTGTGTCGGGGTAACAAAAATGTTAAAGTTTTACGTCAAAGTTTTAATGGATTTAGTTTTTATTTGGTATAATTATAGATGTTGGTCCAAAATTTTATTGAGCCCTGTCCACACCCCTGTTCAAGGTCACGGACTTAGAAATTTTATGTTTAAGTTTTGTGTCAAAGTTTTTAAGATGTCTTAATTTCTTAATCCTTGCATGGGTTTACTGTATATTTGGTATGATAATAGATATTTTATTGGTCCAAAATTTTATTCGGCACTACCCCGACCCCTGCTTATGACCTAAAGGTCAAGGTCACAGACTTTATGTTAAAGTTTTACGTTAAAGTTTTTAAGATCTGTTAATTTCTATATCCGTGTATGGATTTATGAACTTAGGTGTCCAAAAAGGCCTTTTTCAATGAAACAATAAAACACTAATTTTTTGGACAATTTTACTTGGTACTGTGGCAAACATGAATTATGTCCCCCCACCATATGGGGTGCGGGGGGGGAACATATTGTTTTTAGTGCGGATCCCGTCGGCGTCGGCGGCGGCGGCGGCGGCGTCGGCGTCGGCTTAGCCTCTTGTCCGCACTCTATCTCCTTATTGAATGGACATATTTTAGCCAAACTTATACAAATATATTGGGAGGGGGAAAAATGCTGATTAGATTTTGGTGACCTTGACCCCATTTTCAAGGTCACAGGAGGGCTTAGATTGTTGGAAAATGGCATGTCCGCATCCCATCTCTTGAAGGAATGAATAAATTTAAACCAAACATGCACATCTATATTGTTGGGACATGTAAAAGAACTGATTAGATTTTGGTGACCTTGACCCCATTTTCAAGGTCACAGGATGGCTTAGATTGTTGGAAAATGGTTTGTCCGCACCCTATCTCTTGTAGGAATGGATAGATTTTGACAAATCTTGCACATCTACAATGCTTGGACATGTAAAAGAACTGATTAGATTTTGGTGACCTTGATCCCATTTTCAAGGTCACAGGAGGGCTTAGATTTGTTGGACTTGTTAGACTTGTCCGCACCTTATCTCTTAAAGGAAGAATGAATAGATTTTAACCAAACTTGCACATCTATATTGCTGGGACATGTAAAAGAACTGATAAGATTTTGATGATCTTGATCCCATTTTCAAGGTCACGAGAGGGCTTAGATTTGTTCGAAAATTGCTTCCGTGCACCCTATCTCCTAAAAGAATGAATGGATTTTGACCAAACTTCTACATCTTAATTGTTGAGGCACGGAAAAGAACTGGTTAGATTTTGACGACCTTGACCCCATTTTCAAAGTCACACTAAGGCTTAGATTGGTGGAAAATGGCTTGTCTGCACCTTGTCTCCTGAAGGAATGAGTAGATTTCGACCAGACTCGCACAGCTATATTTTTGGGACATGGAAAAGAACTGATTAGATTTTGGTGACCTTGACCCCATTTTCAAGGTCACACTAGGGCTTAGATTGTTGGCAAATGGCTTGTCTGCACTGTATCTCTTGAACGAATGGATGGATTTTAACTAAACTTGCACAGCCAAATTGTTGTGGCATGGAAAATAACTAATTTTATTTTGGTGACCTTGACCCCATTTTCAAGGTCGCATGAGGGCTCAGATTGTTGGATAATGGCTAGTCTGCACGCTATCTGCTGAATAAATGGATGGATTTTGACCAAACTTGCAAAGCTATATTGTTGAGACAGAGACAATAACTGATTAGATTTTTTGTGACATTGATCCCATTTTCAAGGTTACACAAGGGCTATGATTTTAGAAAATGGTTTGTCAGCACCCTATCTCATTGAGGAATGGATGAATTTTGACCAAACTTACATATAGGTATATTGTGACCTTGAGTTTATTATAGATACAATTTATTTTAACAATATGTCTGTTCAAACTGGTGGGGGGACATACGTTTTCCTCCGAAAACACTGTTCTAGTTCCAAATAGTATTTAGGGGTTTTGGGCTGCTGACGGCAGTTTCGCAGTACATCCCTGAAACAAAAATAATTTGTGTAAGTCTTTGGTTATGCATATTAGAGGCATATAAAAAGCCTTAGGTGAAAAATTGCATCTGATCTTGGCTGAGCCATATAGCCTAAACTGTATTTCTGTGTCAGTTCATTCAGTACATCTACATGTAGCTCTAAGCATTTTACCTTGTGATCTTCCATTAACTTTTTTTTTTTTATTTTTCTTTCTGTTTAGCATTACTGATGTCTTTGTTTATAATAACACGTTCACCTATTTTAGATGATACATACTGCCTAATGCTTTTGGTTTCAACATTCATTTCAGTGAAGGGTTTTTTTTTTTTTCATGAATTTCATCTGCCGTCAGAATTCTGTTTTTGGAGTACATTGGCAATGTATGTGCTGAGACAGGGTGATAATGGTCAAGGAAAAGTTTTATTACTTTATATTTGTCTTCATTGCTATCATTAATCAAGATTAAAAAATGCCTGAGAACAGCTGAACAACAAGTTGCAAGATATTGCTGCACAGGTCTTTTACCCCCACTCTTTATTCTGGGTTTGCCGTAATGGTTTTCACACCTTAACCCATGACAAAAGGTGATAATCATTGTTTCATCTTAATTGTAATACATTAAAAAAGTTATTTTTATTAAAAGATTTTTGTACATTTGTGTAAATTATGTTTCAGAATCAATTCTTAAATAACATTTTACCGGTTGTCAACAGCGAAATCGCTACTGACAAGCGGTTGTCAGTAGCGAAATCGCTACTGACAACCGGTTGTCAATAACCACTTCCTTTATATTATTATTACTATTATTATTATCGTCATTATTTTTATGATGACTGTTGTTATCATTATATTAACCAATGGATGTTCCATTGTCTCTATGTAAACAAAACTAAGGTTAAATCTCAATAACCGAAAATTATACCATAGCTGGACCATGGGATAATTTTCAGATTTGAAAATTAACCCATGGTTTTATTTATAGATCTCACAGGTGTACTTTAGAATGACTGTCAACTCATCAGTGCACTTTCACCTTTTTCACTCTCTGGGCTAATTCCGCAGGCGATGACAAGTTGATATTGTCCCCAAAAAACAGGTTTTTGTTTTCTGGGAAAAATAAGAAAAATATTTCAAAATGTTGTATGTTGAATTTTGTTTCAACAGACAGTTTGAACATTTTCGTATTTTTTTCCTAGAAAATAGAATTTGACATTTCATGCAAATTGTCTCCAAATGTCAAATGTTTATTGGAAAAAAAATAAACTATCACCAATATGTTGTCTGCTGAAAATGTCCAGAGTGCTAACCATCAATTTTCAGCAGATGACATTTTTTAAATAGTTTTCTTATTTTTTTTCTCAGGTAACTGGATTTGACATTTCTAGAGACAGTTTGCATGAAATGTCAAATTCTGGAAAAACTAAGAAAGTATCATCAAATATATTGTCTGCTGATATTATCCAGAGAGTGGTAAAGGTTAGAGGAACTTCAAATTTACTTCTGCACTGAGCAACTTTCTATTTGAAAATGACATTTTTTGTTGAATAAAACACAAGAAACCAGACAGTCTGTCTGGAGTATATTATAATGACCAAAGCTACAGCTGACCAACCAGATTGCAACAAAGTTTGACCAAATTAAGATGCTGATGTAATTTCTTGTGATTGACAAGATTGCAACCAATCAGAGTTTAGCAGTAGTGCCTCAGTTAGTTTAATTCAAAAAAGGTGGTTGTTTAATCCTTTTCAGTACACAAGGTCAATTGGTACAGCATTTCATCAGACTGCCTGTTACCACTTTACCATAAAAATATAAAAAAAAAGAAATAAAAGTAAAAAAGTAGAAAAAGATATACTAAATAAATAAATAAAAGATTAGTTTTTGTAAGAAAAAAAAACAAAAACAAAAAAAAAAAAAAAACAGTCCCATGCATTGGTTAAAACAGATAAACCATGTTATTGTCTCGGTTTTGGGAATACTATAAATTATATCATAATTTGGTGACCTTTCACTGTCTGACCCAAACTCGGCTCCGCCTCGTTTGGGGTCAGATAGTGAAAGGTCACCAAACTATGGTATAATTTACAGTATACCCAAAACCTCGACAATAACCATGGTTTATCTATAACTTATTATTATTATTATTATTATTACGAGTATTATTAATAGTAAAAGTTTTAATGATAGTAGTAACAATAGTAGTAGTAGTAATGCTAGTAGTAACAGGAGTAGTAGTGTACATGAACAACCAATGAAATATTTTAGATTTTAGTTACATCCTAGTTACTGGCAGTTGTGATCCACATTATATTCCTAGGCAAAAAATGTAGTGGTTGAAACAGCAAAATATTTCGCTCAGGTATGTGCACTACTTCCGTAGAGAAGAATTTTAGAATGAGTACGCTAATAAAACAATTAAGGTGTCCCAATATTTAGTAGAATTACGATACCAGAAAACATTATTTTCATTTTAGGGAGAATTAATGTAAGGGGATGCTACTCTGTCGAAACTGTTTTTACCTCCCTTCTGTAAGGGGATCTGCTCGTTCCCATTATTTTTCCTTTTAGAGTAGACACCTTTTCAAAAGGAGAGTGAGGTGCTGGGAAAACAAACAGGAAGTCATAAAAGTTATCTCCCTTGTAAAAATGGCTGAAAATCTACCAGATGTGTCTAGTTGCCTTAAAACACTTCCTACAGAAATTTAGCGCAGTACAATATATTTAATTTGATTATATATGCCTGGAAATTTAGTCGTCATTTACTTAAGGGAGACAACTGTTGAAGACAGAAAGTTATTTCCTAGAATTTGAACCATCCTAAAATACAGGCTAGTCTTTAAGGAAAGAAATTGCCCAGTAAGCATTCTTTATAAATATCTACAACGGGCCGTTATCGACCCGTCAGGGTAGCTGACTGGCCGATAACGGCCCGCTGTAGATTTATAAAGAATGCTAGCTGGGTGTTCCCAAGGAATAAATGATTTCTTTTAAGACTAGCTTCCAAAAGAAAGGGAGATAAATATATCCATATCAACATTATTTCCCTTGGAATGTATTTACTAAGCTTAAATGCAGTTTAATGCTGTATGATGCGAAGAAAAAGACCAAACCGTCTAAGACAGGGTGAGAAAAATGAACAACCCGGGGTTCTCGGATTGCAGTTCCGGTGCTCTACCGACTATCCGGTCGCCACTGTCTCCGGTTTCCCTGCTTAAATGAGATTCATTCCGAATCTCTAAGTCCTCTCGAGGCCGGCTAAGAGACTTATTTTCATGTTTTATGCTAACAGACGCAGTCTTGGAGCCACACTGGCCACCATATGTCACAGAATGAGAAAGATGTACATGTACAGCCATCCCGGGGCTCGAACCACCCAGGACCTTCGGACCCTACCGACCGAGCTATCCAGCCACCACTGTCTCACAGTTTCTGCAGATTGAGATCCAGTCCAGCCGATCTCTGCTCCCACACACTGAGACTCTTTTCTTTGATGACCGCCTACAAAAAATATCTTATTTACCCTGAGTATTCAGACACCTTTACTGTTTGGCATAATTGTCCTAAAATTTGAACAACGCCATATTACTACATTGTACCCATTGATGCATCTAAAAGCTGCTGGGCTGCTGGCAAAAAGTGCAAACTCTGATCAGACGCCGCTGTACCGCGGCGTCTGATCTGAGTCTTCACTTTTTGCTCAGGCCTGTCTGTCCGAGTACTCGTGGTAAATACGGTGGGCACAGTATTTTTAAATTACGAAAAATGTGGGCAAACTACGCATTATCATCACGAAAACATGCCTATATAATTTTTACCCTCTTAAACCCCACTTTTATATAGTAAAACTTGGGTTTACAGGGGTATACATTATTTTTCTTATTTCTGCTCAAAACATAGATTGTGGGTAATCGTTAGAACCGCCTCGACGAGGCGGTTCTAACGAGTACCCACAATCTATGTTTTTGAGCAGTAATATGAAAAATATCAGACGTTTTTATCTAAAAAGTTTCATTTTTTGGTGGTAAAATTTTCAGTATATTTGAATAGGCGTGTTTTCGTAATGTGTGGCGGTAGGGCCATGTCAGTTTTCTTGCCGTTCTCAACTGGACAAATGTTGCTTTTTCCAGAAGTGGTCTCTCAATTTGCTCCTATTTCCGTTTACATTGGTGATCTAACTGGGTTGTTGATGGTGGAATGATTTGAACCGCAACGAGAGAAAACGGACCAGCTGAAATGTGCGCCAAACGAAGACTAAAATCAGCCTGCGCATCCGCGCAGTCTGATCAGAGTCTTGGCTGTCCTCATGAAGAAACTTTGCATCCTTGACTATCCAGAAAGCGCCCATTGAAGAGTCTGATCAGACTGCACGAATGCGCAGGCTGATTCGAGTCTTCACTGGGCGCACTCATCCGAAGGTGCATTTCCAGACGTTGTGGCTTGTTTGTTGTAATGATGTAGAAAGTTTATAGAGCCCGTGCGTGCAAGATTGTGATAAAGCGACTTTTATAGCTTTAGTGTAATGGAAGAAAATATATGAGTCAAACATAGCAAAAAATAGACATTACATCTTACACGTATACTAATATTCATTGCCCTGATCAGCCTGTGTAGCCAAGCAGTCTAATAAATTTCTTCTTTATCCGTCAATTAATTCTACAGTGTCTATCGATTCTCCCTGCGGGCGACGAAGGCCGTGATCAGACCGTGCGCATGCGCAGGCGGAAATGAGTTTTCTTTACCCGTCTGTGCGACCAGGATCCTTTTCTTATGCTTGGCCTAAATATATTGTTTTGCAATGAAGACATACACGCCGTCATAAAGCTTAGCATGCTCTGCAAATACAGTTGACTCTCGTTATCTCGAACTCGCTTATCTCGAATAACCGCTTATCTCGAAGTGAAAATCGTATCCCTGCCTAAACATGTAAATCTAACAACAAGTAAAAAATATTGTGGAAAAGAGGAGAAATTGCTCCTCAGGAGCAATTTCTCCTCTTTTCCACAATATTTTCGCTATATCTAACGTCAAGAGTCCAATTACATATATATTTTTTTAATTATTTTTTCCTCAATTCTGAAAATCTGATATGTCGAGGTACGAATATCTCGAAGTGTTTTAGAGAGTCCCTTGGAATTCGAGATAACGAGAGTCGACTGTAATTCAGAAGAAAATAGGTCTTTTTCATGAAAAATCAAGGCTTATTTTCTAGAAAAAATATAAAAAAAATATCATCATTTTTGCATCTGCAGAATTACATATAGTCCACAGATTTAGTTAAGGTTAAGAAGAAGCCGGCCTCGGTGGTTCAGTTGGATGCGTCGTCCGACTGGAGACCAGGAGGTCGCGGGTTCAACCCCCGCCGAGGTCGGCAACATTCTTTCGTGGAGATTGATCATGAAATATTTTCTACGGTCATTCTCTCCCTTCCGATGTTTCAAGAAGGGCAGTTGTCAGTTTCTGGCGAAAGAATGTGCACAATACTGGTTAACCGCTTAGAGGACTAAGCCTGCCCAGTAAATGTGTGGGTAGGTAAACTGACCGCGCTCGACATGTGCCCCACTGGGTTGACTGGGCCGTAAAACCTCAACACAAACAAAGGTTATGAAGAACACCGGCTGACTATTTTCTCTAAAACCGTTATTTGTTTTATAGGACATTAAAAACTGAAGCTATTCTTCAATGCTTTCATGATGCAGATTTTGTTGCAGCAAAATTGAGGTTTTGTATCTTTTTAATCTTTACCACTCTCATTCATTACATTACCACTGCTAATTCAGCAGACGACAAACTGACTAACAGATTTTTTTTATTTTTTCGCAGAAAGCAAGATTTGACTTTACATACAAAATACTCCATTGGAGGCAATTTGCACGAAATGTCGAAACCCATTTTCTGAAAAAAAAAAAAAAAATAAATAAATAAATATATTTCAAAATTTCGCCAGCTGAAATTTGACCCAGAGTGCTAAGCGTTAAATGGTCATGATAACTTGGAAGTAATTGCTTGATAATGGTAAACTGCCTTTATCAGCTAAGGAACACAAACTTTCAACGAAATAATGCACTTCACAACTTGCAAATTAACTTTACAAGATTATAATACAGTCGACTCTCGTTATCTCGAATTCCAAAAGACTCTCTGAAACACTTGGAGATATCCGTACCTCGACATATCAGATTTTCAGAATTGAGGAAAAAATAATTCGAACAATCACATTTAACAAATTTCTATGTAACTGGACCCTTGATGTTAGAGATATTTCGAAAATATTGTGGAAAAGAGGAGAAATTGATCCTTAGAAGCAATTTCTCCTCTTTTTCACAATATTTTTTACAGGTTGTTAGATTTTTATGTATATGCAGGGACAAGATTTTCACTTCGAGATAAGCGGTTATTCGAGATACGCGAGTTCGAGATAACGAGAGTCAACGGTAATTAATGCATTAATGTCATTAACCCGTTCACCCTGATGTTTATGCAGGGACAAGATTTTCACTTCGAGATAAGCGGTTATTCGAGATACGCGAGTTCGAGATAACGAGAGTCAACGGTAATTAATGCATTAATGTCATTAACCCGTTCACCCTGATGTTTCTGAATGTTACTTTTCCATCTTAGAATTGGGATTTGTCCATTATTACAAATAGGGATGTAAACCGTAAATCAAGACCTGAATGGCAAACAGTGTGGATCCAGATGAGACGGCTCATTATGAGCCGTCTCATCTGTATCTACACTGTTTGCAAAAAAAAAAAAAAAAAAAAAAAAATCTGTCTCAATCTACGGGGTTGAAAGGGATAACTATTTTAAACTTTAGAAGCTATTATAAATCTAAGTTCATTCATGCTGTGGCTACATTGATCAAACAATGATAGCCGATCCGTTCCAAAACTGGTAAGCACCTGGCGTCACGGACTGCTAAACTTTACAGAGCACCCAAAATATACATTTTTATTTACTACGCATTGCCTGAATTATGCATTTTGACACATTCTAGCATCAAAGCAGACAAAAACACTTTAGAAACAGGTAAAAATTGAAACCATTTACTATGGAATTATATTCGTATGGATTAAAAAATACGATTTTTACAGTGCAACCCAAGTATGCCTAACGTCTCATAAAAAGGGACATTAACAAAGAGCGTAGACCCAGATCAGACGCCGCAGATCAGGGTCTACACTGTATTAAGTACATGAATTTCCCAAATAACAAGGTAAAGATAAACATCACCAGACATCCATTCTATTGCAAATATGTTTATCCAAACAGTTGAGATGGATGAGTCCATGATCATATATCGTTCAGAACACTTTAGAATGCTGTAAGGCCCCTTTTGCCAGGAAGGCGTCTCATTTTGTGCACTAAACATTACAAAGTTAAGAGTTATTGTTGTAATTTCCCTGTGCCCTATACAAATTGGGTCTTATTAACCAAGTAGCTTGAAAATTGCATTTTCGCAGTGTGATGTCAATGGTAAAATGCTTATAATGTCTGTCTGGGGTTCCTGTAACTTACTTTAATGAGCGCTTTTATGAAATTAAGGAGAATTGATACTGTACACTTTCACGGGGAGGCGACTTCATCAAAATTGATTTGCCTCCCTTCTAGAAAGGGTCTACTCTGAAAGGGTAGACTTTGTCTCCCCTTAGAGTAGACCCCATTTTCCGGTATGACTTAGTGCGCATGAATGCAAACCGGCTGCCATGTTCAATGTGGTGGATGGCACCAATATTGGTTGGTGTTCCTAATAAATTCTTTTCTGTTCTGTTCCGAAGCCCTGCTAAGGTGGATGATACATTTTAAGGGGCGGCCATTTTGACAAAATTGTCACTACAAGGGACGAAATGCTCCCAAAGGGATTAAATTAGAGATAACCCCTTCCAGAAGGGGACTGCTATGTAGAAAAGCAAACGCGAAGTCACAATAGTTGCCACCCTAGTTAAAAAAAGACGGAAAATCTGGCAGATGTCTCCAGTCCCTTATCTCTTTTTTTAAACCCGGCAGACCAAAATATTTACCTTTGCAAACAGTGTAGACCCAGATGAGACGGCTCGTGACGAGCCGTCTCATCTGGGTCTACACTGTTTGCAACTACAGCATAAACACTGTTTGCCATTCTGTTATTCAATTTTGACTAAAATCCCTGTTGGCAACAATGGATGTGACCAAATTTGGAAATCAAAGAGTTCATTTCATTAACACAGGGTGAAGGGGTTAAGAGTTTTATATTTCAAATTAGAGCACAAGATCAATTTTAGAGGAAGCAAATAACGACCCATGCAGAAACCTGCCATTTGTCATTAAGGAACAGAAGAGTACCGGACAAACATGCACGCTGACGTAGTTTTGGCTGGTTCTTCACTTATCGATGATCACATTATTTAAAGGCTCCATATTTCTCAAAAAAAGTATGCATGTAGTATCATGTAGCATTAATACGATCATATAATGTGGCGTCTTACAGCCAGTAAACTTTCACATCACGAAAACATGCCTATTCAAATATATTGAAAATTTTACGACCAAAAAACGAAAATTTTCAGATAAAAAATTCTGATATTTTTCACGTTTCTGCTCAAAACATAGATTGTGGATACTCGTTAGAACCGCCTCGATGAGGCGGTTCTAACGTGTACCTACAATCTATGTTTTGAGCAGAAATACGAAAAAATAATGTATACCCCTGTAAACCCCAGTTTTATAATATAAAAGTGTGGTTTAAGGGGGTCAATATTATATAGGCATGTTTTCGTGATGAGTAACTGAATCAAAAAATGAATAATTTTTTTTATTGTATCTCTGAATTAATGTTGGCAAGCAATATTATTTCAGAGATACGATAAAAATCATTTCAAGAACGAGAGACTAAGTGAAATTTTATAGGCTGTCAGGTGCCACATTTTATGTTCGTTTTAACATCATATACATATATCAATTTATTAAACCTTTCTTGGATAATAAAATGTCTATTTTTGAGGAATATTTAACCTTTGAAATATTATGTGTGCATCCATTAAATACAATGACTAGGTTGCACGCGAAAATGAGTCTGCGCCTTTTTTTTTTTTTTTTTTTTTTTTTTTTTTGCATTTTGAACTGGAAAAAAGGTATCAGCATTAATGACATGGAACAAGTATCTGTCTGTTATTCATCAAAATTATTTGGGTCTCAATAGCAGAAAAGGGCTGTTTCGGCGTCGCTTCTGAAAAGCGAGGGCTCAGATTATCCTGCACACATTATACAGTATCCAACAATTTCTGTAAGCAATCAGAGGAGACCCTAATTTGACATAGGGCTTTTGAAAAGGGGTTTTCTCTGAAATTCTTTCCTCTCGGAGAAGGTCTCTTTTCGGAAGGGAAGCAAACCAAATTTGACAGATTTGTCTCCCCTGACAGAGTATCAATGCTTCTTAAAATGCTTTAATTAATGGAACGATCTTAACATAGAAACTTCAAAGGTAAAATTGCTTTGAAACAGGCTCGGATAGCCTGAAAGAATTTAATTTAAAGGAACTTGATACAGTTGGAAGAGTTTCTATCTGTTTTTTTTTTTTTTTTTTTTTTGTTTTTTTCTTTTTTTTTTTTTTTTTCTTTTTTACAATTTACAAGGGAAGCAACTTTTGTGACATCCTGTTTGCTTCTCTTACACTAAGAACTTTCTTTTACCCATTGAAGGCTGTAGAGTCTGACACTTAAACGGATAAGTGGAAAAAAGTGCAGACCCAGATCGGACGCCACAGAACGCGGCGTCTGATCAGGGCCTTCGCTGTTTGCAAATAGTTCAACCATTTTTCTTTAGGAATATTTACATCATATAGCCTGACATACAGAAAATCGAAAAACTAAATCTGGATTTTTCGGCGTTGCATGTATGTGACTCAGTTGCCTGGTAGCGTTAAAAGTCAGACCTAAAAACGAAAATGGCACTTCCAGTATATACTGTGGGAGAGTTTATTGAGGGTTTAATGGGTTAAAGAGGTCTACTCTAAAAAGGAAATACGTTGCTCCCAGGGAGAGTGAATTCTTCCTTTTACAGTAGATCCTTCTTCAGTGGAAAGGCAAAACAATCATGACAGAGTTGCCTCCCCTGAAAGCGAATCTATTCCTTAAATTTTGACAGTGCATCTGGGAGAACTTTAAAACGATGTATTTAAAGCGCAACGTGGGAAAAGAACCCTTATCATATAAACGTGTTATGAAGGCTTGCGTCAGTTTGGGGGTTATTATCCGGCCTGGATCAGATTGGGCAATTAAGCCCGGCCGGATCAGGTTGGGTGTCACTGCCCGGCCCGGATCAGTTTGGGCGTTATTGCCCGGACATGATCGGGTTGGGCGTTATTGCATGGCGCGGCTGAGGTTGGGCGTTATTGCCCGGTCCCGATCAGTTTGGGTGTTATTACCTGTTCCGGATCAGGTTTGGCGTTATTACCCGGCCCGGATCAGGTTTGACGTTATTCACGGCCCGGATAAGGTTGGGCGTTTTTGCCTGGCCCGGATCAGGTAAGTAAGTAAGTAAGTAAGTAAATTCTTTATTTTACGAGGGTAGCCCAATTGGTTTTACCAATCTTCCTTGGGGCCTCAACAAAACTACATACATACAAATACATACAACAAGTTATTTAAAGCAATGATTAAAATGGAGCGGTGCACGAGATAATGGTACTTATGGTATATGCGACCAGCAAAGGCCCAAGGAGCAACTGCCTGCTCGCAGACAGGAAGCAAATTGACCAGACAACGAAGGTAATCAGACATCTAGTTCCACTAGATGATTTTTTTTTTTTTTTTTTTTTTTTTTTTTTTTGATCGGGGTTTTACGGCCCTTTCAAGAATATTTCACTTATATCGAGCCGATCGCTCATCAAAAAGGAGCGTAAACCGGAGTTCATCAAAAGTGAGCGTAAACCGGAGAACCCGGTGAAAAAAAGCACCTGACCTTCCGTAAGCAGAACTTGGGTTTCCCACATGTCACCTGAGCGAGGCTCAAACCACAACGGTGAGAGACATAATGGATTAAGAGACATAATGGATTAAGAGTGAGTCAACTCTCCTATCAACTGTGCTACGGGGGCCCGCCTCCGCTAGATGAATAGGCATGCGTATTTGAGAGCGTTCTCACAGAGGACAAAAAGTATCTTTATCTCGTGTCACTATTCCAATAGAAAACTATGCCAGGGCATATGGTGTTATGTGTAAATGTAGTAGCTATGACTGATTAAGGATAGCATGTAACATATACATACAACATGACAACAAGCAAGAGAGAGAGAGAGAGAGAGAGAGAGAGAGAAAGAGAAAGAGAGAGTGAGATTCATTATAAAAAAAAAAAAGCAAATACAATATACATATTCGAAGTTCTGAATTACTGACGGCGGAGGCCTAAATATTGTATATGTTATAAAATGATTATTAACCTTTAATCCAATCAGTACACTTCTTTATAAAAATGTCCAGTGATTTTGAATTTTTTATGTCAATGGGGATGCTGTTCCAAACCACAACGCCTGAGTATGATAAACTACCTTTGAATAAATTGCATTTTGGTTGTGGCAATAAGTAATTCTTGTGAGTCACAGATCTTAAATTAGATGCAGTATTATCGAGATTCACATCGCGCATTTGGAATAACTCCTGTAAATAGGTTGGTGCCAAATTGTTATAAATTTTGTACATAATTTTAGCTTTGTTAAGAAATACAGTTTGATCAAATGACAGAATATCTAACCTTTGAAGCGCTTCGTGAAAACCATTATAAGTTTGCGACAGGATTAATTTACAAGCCCGTCTTTGTAATGTATTTATTTTACTTATATTGCTATTCGACGTATTAGACCAAACCGTACTGCAATACTCTAGATGCGGCTTAATGTAAACATTATAAAATAACAGTCTAAGCTCTTTGGATAAATACTGCCGTATTTTGCCAGGTAGCCACAAATAAGAAGATACCTTTTTGGAAACGTGGAGAAGCTGATTATTCCACAACAAATTTTCATCAACTTGTGCACCCAGTATTTTGCTGATAGTTTTCATTTTGATGTCAATTTCATTGTATCTCAGAGATAAATTGTGATTTTGTAAGTTGCTTCTTCTCTGTCTGCTAGTAATCAACATAACATTTGTTTTCTCGGTATTTAAAACCATGCCATTTTGTCTACACCAAACATGAAGTGCATTTAATGAAAATTGTAGATTGGATTCAAGCTGATCTGTATTACATTGCACATCATAAATAGTGGTGTCATCTGCATATAGGTCAACATTTGCTGAGTTCTTTAACACTAATGGCAAATCATTAATAAAAAGTAAGAATAATAAAGGTCCTAATACAGAACCCTGAGGAACACCGCATGTTACATGTTCAGGTTCAGATACATTATTATTTAATGAAATGCGTTGCGTTCTGTTTGTGAGGTAGGACTCGAACCATTTTAGACAATTTTCACTACACTTGTAACACTGCAATTTTTTCAGTAGAATTTTATGGTCGACCAGATCAAATGCCTTTCGGAAATCTACCAAAATACAACCGATAAGTTTTCCGTCATTAATGGCTTTTAACCAGGAATCAACCATAAAAGTGCAGATTCTGTAGAATGTTTAGGACGAAAACCACTTTGAGATTTATGAAGCAAAGTATAAGTATTCAAATATGTCATAAATTGATTATCAATCCATTTTTCAATTAGTTTTGATATAGAAGGGAGACTAGAGATTGGCCGATAATTGTTTACATCATCTTTAGCACCGGATTTAAAAAGGGGTTTAACTTTTGCTTCCTTCCAGTGGAAATTCACCAGAGAGTATGCTTTTATTCACAATAAAAGTAAGGCTAGGTGCTAAAACATTTGCTGCAATCGTAAGATCTCTTGGACCTATATTATCTAGACCAGTTGATTTCTTCACATTTAAATTGGTTAGAAATTGTTTTACAAAAGTTACATTTGTTAATGGAATGGTAAATTCAGTGTTGCTTGTGACTTTAGATTCAACATAATTTTGTAGTTCTTCGAAGTCAGAATGCACAGTTGGCTCTTTAATACTTGAAGCGACATTGACGAAGTAAGAATTGAAAAGTTGAGTCAAATCAGCTTCGTGTGTCACCAATTTTTCACCTAATTTGATGTTTATACTGGATTCAGAGTTATTTCCCTTCCCATTGGCTCCAAGTTAGGCGTTGTTGCCCGATCCTGATCACATTGTGTGTTATTGCCCTTCTCGGATCAGTTTGGATGTTATTGCTCTGCCCGGCGGATCAAGTTGGGTGTTATTGCCCGGCCCGGGTCAGGTTGGGCGTTGTCACCTACTGGGTACTGGAGACTACATCGACGAACAAAGATGAACAGGTCGAATTGTGCGCACGCCAATCACAAAAACATACCTATATAATATTGACCCACTTAAACACCACTTTTATGTACTAAAACTGGGGTTTACACGAGTATACATGACTTTTCCTATTTCTGCTAAAAAACATAGATTGTGGGTACTCGTTAGAATCGCCTCGCCGAGGCGGTTCTAACGAGTACCCACAACCTATGTTTTGAGCAGAAATAAAAAAATATCAAAGTTATCTGAAATTTTTCAGTTTTTGGGAGGTGAAATTTTTTATATATTCGAATAGGCGTGTTTTCGTAATGCCATATAGTATTAGATCACTGTTTTTAAATCTACGCATTAGTTATGCCGCATGAATAACGTAATCAGTGGTGATAAGTGCCTATGTGTGGTGTGATGAAGAAGCCCAAAACTGAATGTAAAAATACTAGCAGACAAATTCTTTAATCAGAAAGTAGATAAAGTCAGTGCCGGCGGTGTGCTCAGCAAGTCTCAGTGGAATTAGACTTATTCGATATGATATTTTATTTGTGCATCTTTTCCTCTGAAGACAGTTTCTTATAATTTTATCGCTATCCTGGGGGCGCTTGGTAACAGACAACCTTCAGAATGGTATCGTATTTTATCTTATGTATTTGGACATATTACCTCCTTATTTATCCAAAAATTTGGACACGTCTGACTACCTGCTCTTGTGTCTACAATTTGCTGAAAGAGTGACAAATAGTGTTTTGTGGCTTCCAATCTGGATCTACACTGTTTACTCAGGCCTGTCTGTCCGAATACTTAGCGTAAGTATTCATAATTATTGTTGCTGCAAGCACTGAGTTCACCCATTGTAGACTGAATGAACTTCCCCACACTATATATTGGAAGATACTAATTTCGATTTTAGGTACATGTATGTCAGGCTATGCGATTTAGATATTCCTCGAGAAAAATGGTTGAATTATTTGCAAACAGTGGAGACCCTGATCAGACTCCGCGTTCTGCGGCGTCTGATCTGAGTCTGCACTGTTTGTGTTTACCCTTTTAGGGGATTCTGATTGATTGCCTTTTTACACAACAAACCACGTCTAAAAAGGGCTCTACACCCATAGGAAGGAAGCAAATTCTTTCCTTTTAGAAAAGACCCAAAGAGAATGGAGGAAAACAAACTGACTTCCTTTCCTGAAAAGTGCAGCAGTTTTTGATCGAATTCATAACCTCCCGGTCACAAAGCGGACTTTCTGCCAATTTAGCCAATGCGGCGATGCCAAGATACATATGTATATGCACCTCATGTAGAATGTAGCTCAGCATGGGAGAACTAGCATTTAGGCAGAGCCGTTCGAAAACGTGTATTCGGGCATATGCAGACAGCGAACGCCCAGATGGCTGATTGTGCATCTGCGAAGACTGATCAGGGACTTCACTGTCTGCTTACAGAATCATTGGCTACTACAGAATGTATGGATGGAGAGCAAAGGCCCGGATGATTATTTGTGCATGCGCAGAATGATCTGAATCTGCGCGTTTTGCGCATTTTCGAAGGCACTTTTATGCTTGACGCGGCCCATTTGATATACAGTTGACTCTCGTTATCTCGACTTCGCTTATCTCGAATAACTGCCTATCTCGAAGTGAAAATCTTGTCCCTGCATAAACATGAAAATCTAACAACAGGTAAAAAATATTGTGGAAAAGAGGAGAAATTGCTCCTAAGGAGCAATTTCTCCTCTTTTCGACAATATTTTCAATATATCTCTAACTTCAAGTTCAATCACATATATATTTGTTAAATGTGTTTGTTCGAATTATTTTTTCCTCAATTCTGCAAATCTGATATGTCGAGGTACGGATATCTCGAAGTATTTAAGTTAGTCCATTGGAATTCGAGCTAACGAGCGTTAACTGTACATTATATCATAGTCGTATATGAGCCAGCGCACGACAAAACCTACAATGACCTGTATTAACAGATAATATTCAGATCAGTCTGTACAGCCACCCAGTATGGTGAGGGTTCTCGTTTATCCCTCTTTGGATAGCCCGGAGGCTGTAGACACCCAGGGAAACCCGATATCGGGATATCGGAGGTTGCGCGATTTCGGAGGTAAACAAATGACGGCATCCAGAGACAGGGTATGTACGTATCCATTTTTTATAGCTTCTATCTTAATCATTTGATATAAAAGCTGAGTTGCTCGTTCTAGAGACATAATAATGAATATGTTAAAGCAAATATTTTTCTTTCTCAGCTACTTCATGGAGGTGAAAACGGATTTGAACTAAGATGATCTATTTTTCATCTCATTTTTTGCCTTTTCGACGGCTACCAGCCCAATCATGATACATGACATGTTGGTTTATTATTGCCCAAGGATGGACTTATCTTTTCTTCAACTGTCTTCATTGTTGTTTCAGTTTATCAGCAAAGATAACGCCTCTGGATGAAATTTAAAGGAAGTACTAGCGAAATTTTGGATAACGGAATATTCGGAGGTACATTGAAACATGATGCTGTGGATCTCGGAGGGACTGTTGCTGGATTTCGGAGGCACTGAAAATTGACGGAGTGAGTTCTGTCTAAAAAAGCAATATAAATTAAAACCTGCTCGCACAATATGGTGGTAAGCCTGTGTGCAAATACTAGTGTCTCTTTTTGTAACAATTTTAATAGGGTTAGATTGGTTTGAAGGAGAGTTTAATGTAATAATATTACTAGAACCAATGCCATTACGTTTAAGAATTTATATGCAACAAAACAGTTTTTCGCTGCAAAAATGATATTCTGTATGTGAAACGTGATATTTTCCTACCTAAGTTTCGATTGAAATGTTGATTTTGGAAACTCGTAAGAACCGCAGCGCCGATGTGGTGCCAACGAGTGCCATCAGTTCAGAAATAATAAACGTAACGTTACCACTATAAATTTATGATATATCAATTATTTATAGCAATATCCCAACTCGGCACAATATTCACCAATATCAGTACAAAAACTCTATAGTAAAGTTAACAACATGTGCTTATTCGTCCATCGGGCTGACATTTGTATATCTAATTACAAGAATCTATCTATTTTCTTATACTGAGTCGTATCTATTTTTTTATACTGAGCTTGACCATTACCTGTGTTAGGTTGGTCGCTTAATTTTGAATTAAGCAACAACAACAACAATAATAATAATAATAATAATCACACGATTAGCTCTTTAAAAATGTTTACAATCTGTTAAGAAGCATACCTCTGAGTTTCAGTCTATACCATACGGGCTTTCAACTGCTCTGTTGTCTACAAATCTTTACTGACAGTTCACTTATCTAGGTTTCTAAGCAGCAGCCAGAAAAATTACACACTCCCCTGTAATCCCATTTTCCTAATATAAGTGAGATTTGCAAGGGGTCTTCACCGCATAAATTTGCTAGCGTGATATAATAATTATATGAGTTGTATCGAGAAGACCTTTGTCATTTTCATTTGCTATCAATAGGAAACATTGCAGATTTTGTAACGTGTTCTTCCATATGAGCTGTGTGTGCGCGCGCGCGCGCGCGCGCGCGCGTGCGTGCGTGTGTGTGTGGTGGTTGGGGATGGGGATGGACAAATTTATTCAAAATCAAGGAGATCGGTTGGGGGGTGGTTGGCGAACGTAGCCCCAATTGTGGACAAATGATTTAAAAAATCAAGCAGATTTTAATCGAAAACACAGGTTACACCCCTAATTTTCGCCTCTAAATCGACATTTTCTGAGCATTTGCACGCCTCCATACGGTCACACCATCCCCATTTCAAAACCCACGGGCCTGGGTTTTAAGCCTAAATTAAATGTTAGTAAAAAATCCATGGGTGTCTGACCGACCAAATGATGAAACGAGACCTGTACCCCTTTCGGGCCAAATACTTTAAAAATCATGCAGGTTTGGTCATAAAATCACTTTACAGTCCTTAATTTTGCATCCCCCATCGGCATTTTGTTGGCATCTGTGTCCCCTTAAGAATAGTCAAGAATTCACACACCCGCCCCTTGTATTTCAAAAGTCTGTGTATAGGCCTGGAAACTCACCAAAGGCACAAAACGTTGTGATGAACAAATATGAAAACATGCAGAATAAAATTTTCATGTCTTAAAAAATACAAACTTTTCAGAAAGGAAACTGTTAATTTTTGTATTATTATTATTATTATTATTCATCGAGGCGGTTCTAACGATAACCCGCAACCTATGTTTTAGAGCAGAACTGACGTGGTTCTTAAGAGTACCTCAATACATATTTTAGAGCAGATTTATAGCCCTGCAATTCCCACTTTTTCTATGTGAAGTCGTGTTTGTTACCGGGGTTTTCATTACGAAGGCTGGTTATCTTGATGTTTTATCTTGATAAGTCTGTGGCACATTATTTCATTTATTCTTTGCCAGTCAGCATAAACGCTTTGTTCACTTGCTACATGCACTCCTGACGATTCAGGTAATCGTCTTCAACATATTAAACCAGGCAATATCACGTTTCAGAAAAGATGTAGCCGTTTTAAGAAGAACACAAAATTTCTTTTCCTCCGATATCCCGTTAACCAATATAAATCTGTCCTCCGACATCCCTGCATCATACCTCTGACATCCTGTTACCAATAAATATGACAACAACCCTAAAGAAATCTAAAAAATCTTCCACTTTAGTAATTTCTTCACATCTGCTATTTCTTGTATAATTTATAGAAAGGTTCTAGATTATACAGGCATACATACTCAATGGAAAAGCTTTACAGGATAAAAGCTATAAACAACTGAAAAAGGAATTTGGTTGAAAAGCAATGAACTTTCCTTTTCAAACGTGATTTTGAATAAATAGGAGGATACTTTATATTGAAATGCAATTTTCATATATTAAACTATTCAACTGAGAAAATATAGGTTACGTTGCTTATCCTCCAGAAGCACTTTTTTGATCATTAAAAGAGGACAAGTACATACAGTGTCGCTGGATGACATCATTTGTTTACCTCCGAAATCTCGCAACCTCCGATATCCCGATATCGGGTTTCCCTGGGTGGTAGAAGGCACATGCGATCAGCGAAGACTCTGATCAGACTGCGCGGATGCGCAGGCTGATCTGAGTCTTCGCTGGTCGCACAAGTCTTATTGTAGGTTTTGTCGTTCACTGGCTCATATGTAATTGGGACGTCACAATGTCCTTAAAAAGGACTGGATACAGAGGAGATAACATTCGGGACTTTTTGTTTGCTTTCCTGCACACCAAGGCCCTTTTGAAAAAGGTCAGCTTTAAATGTAAAGATTCTTGCTGAAACAGAGTCTTTACTACTTTTTTTCCGGGTAGTTGATACACATTCAGAGGGCAACTCTATCAATGCTTGTTTTGTCAGCTATCTGAAAACGGATTTACTCATTAAGGAAAGAACTAGCTCTCTTTTTAGAATAAACGGCTTGGTGTACAGGATTTGTTTGTGTTGAGGTTTTACGGCCCAGTCAACCCAATGGGGTCATGTCGAGCGCGGTCAGTTTACCTAACCACACGTTTACTGGGCAGGCTTAGTCCTCTAAGCGGTTAACCAGTATTGTGCACATTCTTTCGCCAGAAACTGACAACTGCCCTTCTTGAATCAGCGGAAGGGAGAGAATGACCGTAGAAAATATTTCATGATCAATCTCCACGAAAGAATGTTGCCGACCTCGGCGGGGGTTGAACCCGCGACCTCCTGGTCTCCAGTCGGACGGCGCATCCAACTGAGCCACCGAGGCCGGCATGGTGTACAGGAATGCAAGCAGGGAGTAACAAATGGTTAGCTTTGTAAAAATACAGCAAAAATCTACCAAGTGTACCCAATCCGCGTAACATTTTAACATTCCCAGCGACCACACAAGATTGAAACAACGTCGATTCAACGTCTTGACGTTGAATCAACATTGAATCGACGTTGTTTCCACGTTGTGTGCCTGCTGGGATAATACAGTGACGCACGTCTGTCCAGCACACCAACTAATTACTACAAAAACGGATAAAAAGAGAGAAAAAAAGCAGCAGACTTTTAATGACAGCCTCACTTACAAACAGAGTAATAAGCGTCTATTGAATATCGATCGATCTTGATTTAGACGCTTATATGAAATTACCAGTTTTCTGACACTCCTTCAAAACCGATTATCTGTTATGTCGTCTTCTTGACGAGTGCTGATTTATTCTTGTTATTGTGTATTTTTTTCTTGGCAATTGAATCGGTAGAGGAATGGTGCATTAAGGTACAACTGCAGACGGCTTCAAATGGAGTTAGCTCGTGTTTACATTGATTTGTGTACATTTCATGTTATATATTTGCTTCAGTTGATAATTGAGCCCACAGCCAGTCAGCATCCTGTTTTAATCTATATCGGACCGTCCTCGGCCTGAAAGGCCAATAACCTCCAGGTATAGACTTAAGCAGATTGCTAACTGGGTGTATCTTTGTTTTATTATGTCTGTCATTTTGCTATTGATGACTGATAGTAGTGCCAGCCACAAAATCCATTCATAGCTTCAACACAGTCATGTTGTTTTTGATGATTCATCACGAAAACATGCCTATATAATTTTGACCCCCTTAAACCCTACTTTTATATAGTAAAACTGGGGTTTACAGGGGTATACATTATTTTTCTTATTTCTGCAGAAATAAGAAAAATAAAAAAAAAAAAATATCCGAAATTTTTCATTTTTTGGTGGTATAATTTTCAATATATTTGAATAGGCATGTTTTCGTAATGAATAATGTTGTCGGGTACAAAATCTCTTCGTAGCTTCAACATAGCCATATTGTTATTGATAGTATATAATGGCACTAGCCATATAATCTCTTCATATGTCAGTCATAGTCAAGTTATTACTGATTGCAGATAATGGTGTCAGCCACTGAACATCACGAAAACATGCCTATATAATTTTGACCCCCTTAAACCCCACTTTTATGTAGTAAAACTGGGGTTTACAAGGGTATATGTTATTTTTCTTATTTCTGCTCAAAACATAGATTGTGGGTACTCGTTAGAACCGCCTCGACGAGGCGGTTCTAACGAGTACCCACAATCTATGTTTTGAGCAGAAATATGAAAAATATTAGAACTTTTTATCTGAAAATTTTCATTTTTAGTGGTAAAATTTTCAGTATATTTGAATAGGCGTGTTTTCGTAATGATCTGATCATAACTTCAACACACTCATGTTGCTTATGATGACTGATATTGTTGCCAGCCACAAAATCTCTTCAGAACTTTAATGTAATCAAGTTGTTGTAATAATAGACATTGTGTACAGTTACAATTCTCTTCATAGCTTCAAGACATTCGTATGTCATTGATAACAGATAGTGATGACAAATACTGTTGCCAGTCACAAAATCACTTCATAACTTCAACACAGCCGTGTTGGTATTGATGATTAATAATGGTGCCAGCCACAAAAATCTCTTCGTAGCATCAAAATAGCCATGGAAATGATGACAGATTATGATGTCAGCTTCAAGGTCCCTTCATAGATTCAATACAGTCATGTTGTTATTGATATCATATTACAGCGCCAGATATATAATATCTTTACAGATTAATCATAATCAAGTTATTATTCATGTCAGATAATGGTATCATCCACTAAATCTCATCATAACTTCAACACAGTCATATTGTTTATAAAGACTGACATTGCTGCTAGTCACAAAATCTCTTCAGAACTTTAATGCAGTCACGTTGTTGCTGAATACAGACATAGCGTACAGTTACAAAATTTCTTTATAGCTTCAAGACATTCGTATATCATTGATAACAGATAGTGATGCCAGTACCACAATATCTTTATGACTTAAACACAGTCATGTTGTTGTTTATGACAACTATTGCTGCCAGTCACAAAAACACTTCATCGCTTCAATACAGCCATGTTGGTATTGATTATTAATAATGGTGCCAGCGATAAAATCTCTTCGTAGCGTCAAAATAGCCATGATAATGATGACAAAACAAAAGTTATAAACGATGCCAGCTATAAGATCTCTTCTTAGCTTCAAAACAGTCGTTGTTATTGATAGCCTATAATAGCGCCAGCCATATGTATATTTATACTCAAGTAATTATTGATTGCAGCTAATGGTGTCAGCCACTAAATCTCATCATAACTTCAACATCGTCATATTGTTAATGAGGATTGATAACGTTGGCAGTCAAAAAATCTCTTCAGAACTCTTATGCAGAGGCGTTGTTGCTGATGACAGACATTGCGCACAACAGTTACAACATTTCTTTATAGCTTTAAGACATTCGTATGTCATTGATAACAGATACTCATACCACTAACACAGTAGCTTTATAACTGAAACACAGTGATGATGTTATTGATGACAAATTTGTTGCCAGTCACAAAATTACTTCATAGCTTCAACACATTCATGTTGTTACTGATGACTGTTATTGTTGCCAATCACAAAATCTCTTCATAGCTTTAACACACTCCCGTTGAACTACTTGAACACAGTCATGATGTTATAGATGACAAATAATTTGCCAGTCACAAAATTACTTCTCAGCCTAAACGCACTCTTGTTGTTATAGATGATTGATGATGTTTCCAGTCATAAATCTTTCCACAGTTCCAACACAGTCACGTTATTACTGAGTACAGATATTGGTCACAGTTACAAAATCTCTTCATTGCGACAATATAGTCTTATTGCTGTTGATGACAAATATTGTTGTCTGTCAAAAATTACTTCATAGACCCCACACAATCACGTTATTATCGATGACTGATAATGGTGCCAGGCACAAAATCGCTTCATAGCTTATTGATGACAGACATTGGTTACAGTTACAAAATATCTTCATTGCTAACATAGGCACGTTGTTATTGATGACAATTATTGTTGTCAGTCAGAAATCACTTCAAAGATTCAACAAAGGCACGTTCTTAAGGATGATTGATAATGGTGCTTCAACATAGTCTACGTTATTTTATTTTTTTTTTTTTTTTTTTATATATTTATAACTGATATTGGTTACAGTAATAACACCCCTTCGTTGCATAAACATTGTCATGTTGTTATTGGTTACAGGTACAACTCTTCATTGCTTTAACCAAGTCATGCTGTTATTGATGACAGATATTGGGTACAGTAACACCACCTTTTCCTTGTTTCAACATAGTCACGTTATTACTGATGACCCATATTGTTGTTGTCAGTCAGAAAATCATTTCATAGATTAACACAATCATATTGTTATAGATGATCGATAATGGTGCCGATCACAAAATCTGTTCTTAACTTCAACACAGTCATGTTGTTATTGATGATTGATATAATAATTGGTGCCAGTCACAAATGTATTCATAGCTTCAACATTTGACTGATAATGGTGCCAGCCACAAAAGCTCTACATAGCTTCAACCTAATGCTGCCAATAAGTAACCATATTACATATTGTGGTTACAAAGCGACCCCCACAATGTTTATTCTCTGTTACGGTTTTTTCGTTCATGCGTCGGCGGTTTCATTTTTGACGTTTGTTTTTGCGCTGTTTGTTCATCACAAAAACATACCTATATAATTTTGACCCCTTAAACCCCACTTTTATATAGTAAAACTGCGGTATACAGGGGTATACATTATTTGTCTTATTTCTTCTAAAAAAACATAGATTGTGGGTACTCGTGAGTACCCATAATCTATCTTTTGAGCAGACATATGAAAAATATCTGGGTGTTTTTATCAGAACATTTTTCAGTCTTTTGGAGGTGAAATTTTCTATATATTTGAATAGGCGTGCTTTCGTAATGTGTCATGTCTTCTTCTCTGAGTGCCTCGGGAGAGCTGTGCTTCGTGACTGTGACATCTCCTGGGTGTCTTTACTTACAGTTTTTCTTCGTCATTGTGGTTTGCATGATATGGATCTCGCCATCACGAAAACACGCCTGTATAATTTTGACCCCCTTCAATCCCACTTTTATATAGTAAAACTTTGGTTTACAGAGTATACACTATTTTTCTTATTTTTGCTCAAAAACATAGATTGTGGGTACTCGTTAGAACCGCCTCGTCGAGGCGGTTCTAACGAGTGCCCACAATTTATGATTTGAGCGAAAATATAAAAAAATATCAGATTTTTTTATCTAAAAATTTTCCTTCTTTAGTTGTAAAATTTTAAATATATTTGGCGTGTTTTCGTAATGGTTTGATTTGGAGTTTTAATGCCCAGTCAACAGTGTTAAGGTCATTGCAAGCCAGTCATTTAAACTACGCATACTTTATCTGAACAGGTTTAGTACTCTAAACGGGTAATCAGTAATTGTTCACAAACTTTCGCCATTAACTGAAAACTGCCCTTCTTGAATCAGAGAAAGGGATAAAATAACCGTAGAAATTATTTCATGTCAATGAAAGCTATGTGGCCGAGCTGAGATTCGTACATGCGACCCCTGGATCTGCAGTCAGACGCGCTACCAACTGCGCTACAGAGCAAGGGGGCGCTTCAGTAAGACAACTGCTCTTACCTTGCTTATTGCCCAACCGATTTCCATACAAAAGACCTATACTATCACCTTATGTTATGCAATCTGACCATTTGTACATTTAGCCATTGGAACAGTTTCGTTTCAGCCCTATCACAACAACTATTAATTTACGTGTGATCCCTTTTACGACAATTGCGTTAGTATCATCAATGTTTGCTTTTTAATTTAATGCGAGTACCAACCCAGTTCAGGTTTTAACAAACCGTTCATAATTTACGCATACCTTATGTCGCATTCGAAAATTCCTCACAACTATGGCGTAAACTTTATTATTTTAATCACTTGATTATACACTACGTGAATGAAATATTACGATCCGAAACACATTTCATGACATTTCACCAAAATCACATTAATCTAACTACGCTCAGATCAAGCGAAAGAGAAGTTTGCCTTAAGGGGATTTACTATACTTGGCAGAGTTTTCGCTATTTTTCACAAGGGAGACAATTTCTGCAAGTTTCTGTTTACTTTCATGCACATCAAGATTTTTCTGACAAGGGGTCGGCTCTAAGTACATGTAGCAGGCCGCCGGCCTCGGTGGCTCAGTTGGATGCGCCGTCCGACTGGAGACCAGGAGGTCGCGGGTTCAACCCCCGCCGAGGTCGGCAACATTGATCATGAAATATTTTCTACGGTCATTCTCTCCCTTCCGCTGATTCAAGAAGGGCAGTTGTCAGTTTCTGGCGAAAGAATGTGCACAATACTGGTTAACCGCTTAGAGGACTAAGCCTGCCCAGTAAACGTGCGGTTAGGTAAACTGACCGCGCTCGACATGACCCAATTGGGTTGACTGGGCCGTAAAACCTCAATACAAACAAACTAAGTAGCAGGCCCCTTTTCAGAAGTGAGACAAAAAACGATATTTACAGAGTTACTTCTCTTGAAATATTTTCATTTCCTTTGTTCAAAAGTACTCATGTTTTGCGATAAAAATATCTATTTAAAAGACATATGAAACAAATCTGAAAACTACAGTTAAGTTATTGTCTTTGATTAAAATTGGATAAAATGTATCTCAAGGGCACATTTCTGTGGTTTAATTTGTCTTGAGAATAGATTAATTCGACATATTAGTGAATCATATCACTTACAAATTTCCCATAAGGCATAGTTTCATCTTCAATCAAGTTCGATGCCAACCTTAAAGAAAGCAGGGAAACTTAATTGACGCAAGCGCCCAAGAGCGATCCTTGGCAGACATTACGAAACCACGACTATGCAAATATATAGAAAATTTCGCCGCCAAAAACTGAAAATTTTCAGTTAAAAAACTCTTATATTTTTCATATTTTTGCTCAAACATAGATTGTGGGTACTCGTTAGAACCGCCTTATCGAGGCGGTTCTAACGAGTACCACAATCTATGTTTTGAGCAGAAATAAAAAAAAATAATGTATACCCCTGTAAACCCCAGTTTTACTATATAAAAATGGGATTTAAAGGGGTAATATTATATAGGCGTGTTTTCGTGATGGCGTTTTTTTCTGACCATGTCCGCTCGGAACTTTCAAGTAAAGTTTGAATGGTTATTTTCATGTATTTATTCAAATAAACAGAAGCGCAATACAGTGGAATCTTTACAAGCGATCACCTCGCTGCAACAACTCCTTGCCTATAACAGCCACTTTTCTAAACCAAAAGTTCTCACAATTAATTATGGTCTTTTCCATACCATGTAGTACAAACGGATTGTTGACGATGACTGGAGAAAACAGCATTTACATGTGTCTGCAAAAATATAGGATATATAAACAGGTGTAATTCAAAAGGAAGAAGGTGTTTTGCGTGTCCGTAAACTTGTGTACATATATTTGGAAAACAAAACTGTGAAGACATTTCTTATGACATCCCTTATCACACAACCGTCACTATTAGTACGCTCAGTGCTTCTGTAACTTTACAATGATTGCTCCACAGAAAGATTTTTTTTTGCATCTATAAGCCAGTCTCCGAAACATTACCAATAATCCGATTCTGTTTCCTTATTCTCTACAGGGGCGGATTCAGAGGGGATTCGGACGGTTAACTCGATCCCCTCTTTGACTCAAAGTTTCATTTCCTTAGGAAACTTGATAAATTTGGGATGCCATATTTACCATGAATATTCACAGCCTTTATTCTTTACCTTATACTTCTCTTCAACAAAACCATTTTACTACCTATGATTGTTTGCAAAATTGCTACATGAGTGGCAAACATTGTTGACCCTGATCAGACGCCGCAGTACTGCGGCGTCTGATCGGGGGCTACACTGTTTGCTCAGTCCTATCTCTCCGAATACGTAGAGTAAGTACAGTAATTAGATCAAATCGAACCCTCTCAGAAATCATGCTGGATGCGCCCCTGCTCTAGCACAACTTCTTTTTTATTCGGTTCATAGCCTACTAAATCTCGAAGTACACCGGAGCCGAATATAGTTCCATAACGAAGAGTTTCTGAAATTTTACCTTTTTGGGGGAGTCTTTTCTACGTGTCCTGATGTCAGAATTGGCCAAAATGTATAGTTCAATCAGTTATGCAGTAAATATGGGCAGGATTTTAGGTCCTGAGTGGTTACTTTGAAAATTAACCTAGAACGTCATCTGAAGATCATTTTGTCTTAACCCTTGTCCCTGCTGAATAAATTAAGATGCCACGCCCATTTCTAGTTTTCAGCCAATCAAAATACTTGATCCAGATTGTTCATATAAATTCACATACTCAGTGACAAACAGTGCAGATCCAGGTCAGTTGGCTTCTTCAGAAGCCAACTGATCTGGATCTACACTGTTTGCAAAGGCAGAGCATATGCCGGGTCAGCAGGATTAGGTTTAAAACCTTGTCTAAAACCTCGAGACCTTGTAAACAATAAGGGGCAAGTCATTTCAAGACACAGAAGATTCTCACATGTCACATGACCTACAACATCCTTTCTGGGTTTGATTTTTCGGAGGAACTGCTGTCGGGCAACTACCTAGTGATTACTCTTTGCACCTATCCCTGTCATCCCTTATTAGTGTCTGAAGTGGACTCTTCCAATTTTGACGACTTGGCTTTGGACCACTGATGCAAATAGGAGTTTTATTGTAGAATCAAAAACAGAATGGCAAACGATGTAGATCCCGATGAGACGGCTCGCTACGAGCCGTCTCATCTGGATCAACACTGTTTGCACAGATACCAGTTTTGGTCTGCTGGGCTGTTAAAGGTTAAGACCAAAAAAATCTACAGGCTTTACAAGATTCGCAGAAATGTATAATTTATGTTATATAAGGAAAAACAAAACGAAACGAAAAAAAAAAATGGTAGTCTCTATCCTACTCTTTAGTGTCGCATTCCTGTCCTAATCTTCAATCGTCTGTTACTGATTGGAGATCACACAACGAGACATCTATTTCCATTTTCCATTTTATCAGTTTCATATTCTAAGCACGACCTTGACAAACATAAGGGCCGTAGTGGCAGAAAACGTACCATTGGACATGTGCATCCGGTGAAGATTCAGATCAAACTGCGCAAAAGCGAAGTCTGATCAGAATCTTCACTGAGCGTATTTTGGATAGCCAATGATTTAAAGTTTCTTCATGCGGACAGCGAAGACTGGTCAGACTGCGCGGATGCGTAGGCTGATTTGAGTCTTTGTTAGATGCACACGTCAAAAGGTACGTTTTCTCACGTAGCGGCGCATAAATTTATACTGAGCACAAAATGAAACGCAACACTGCTAAATCGCAAAAGAAAACAAGACTAAAATCTACGCTCACGGGCGTAGAAAAGATGAGTGTTTTCCATTGCTCCAAAAGCACTTTATGAAAGGTCATGGACTGGTCCAAAGCAATCTTCCATGGACTGCTCAACGTTGTTTAGCCAAGTATTAGTTTTCACAAAAAGCTTGGTCTTCGCTTAGCAGACAATAAATGTTAAAAAGCTGATTGAAGATTGACAGCAAAATATCATGTTTCATGTTAATCCAACTACCGCTCAACGTTATAATATAACCAAGTACATGTATTAGCTTTCATATGAAGCTTGGTCTACACAGGGTGTGCTAAGCGGAGACCAAGCTTTTTTGTGAAAGCTAATACTTGTACCTTGCCACTATAAAACTGGCTTTTGTGTGTAAAACGAGCATGTAAAAATTAGGGTATATTTAAATTGTTTATTTCTCAATATTAAGAAAACATGCAAGAAATTGCGGACCAACATCTACAGACATTTGTTTTCTTGTAACAGAACAAAATCAGGTATTGATTTTACTTTTTATTTGCAGTATCAGAAGTGTTGCCTTTCTCTGTTGGGCCAGTAAAGCCAACTCTCTTTATATCGGCACTCCATACACAATTCTTTATAATGACAATTTGAATTTCGCGAAACCTTCGCTTAAGAGATGACAGTTGATGAAAACATATGAAAGAATGTTTCATTAAAACTTCAAGCAACATATGGTTTGGATATTTGTTAGAATCGCCTCACTGAGGCGATTCTAACAAATATCCAAATCATAATGTTCTATGAAGAAATAAGAATAAAACAAGGTCTTTCTTACATACCATTCTGTCCAGTAAGGATTCTTTACAACAGCAAATACATTTTAAAGGCAATATCTTTGGGAACAAATGCTGTCGTTGTTGCGAGGGTTCACTGTATATTTTCAGTTCAAAATAAGAATAATATTTTCCTGATACCCTTTTAAACTAGAGCTATCTATGTGAGCTATGGCATTTTCACCATATAATATGGTAAATGAGGAAAATTTTGGTTCTTATGCACGTCAAGACTGATTTATGCAGTGATAATGTTGTAGGAAGTAATACACAAATTGAAAATATAGTTTTAAATTTGCAACACTTTATAAATCCCCTAATAAATACGATCCCTGCATACCATTTTTACTATATATTATGGAGAAACATGGAGGTACATAATATCTAGACTTGCTAATGGAATGCATGTTTGGCCTATTGTATTACACAGCCTTTTTTCTGCCTTGGCATCATGTTGGTTTTCCCAGAAGTAGTCTGACATTGTCCAGACATCGTCCAGACAAAACAATTTGACATTCTCTTGAATTATGTGACTTTGCAAGCTCTCATAAGAAACTGATGAAACCGTCAAATGAATCCTCCACAGCTTTCGAAAATGGCCCTTATTCCACATGCAGAAACAAATGTACTGGTACTGATGGAATTTATATTTTTTGTTGGTATTCATCAGAAATAAGCAATAAGAAAACTGTTGACCCTGACATGCCTCTAATGTACACCCGTGTAATCTATATGATTCTCAACGCACGAAAAAGGCCCAATTTGCGGTCAACGTAGGTCCAGACCAGCAGGCGCATACGTGCAGTCTAATCTTAGCATTCTCTGTTCGTCGACATATTCTACAGTACCTATTGATTCTGAAAACGGACAACGATGGTCCTGATCAGCCTGCGCTTATGCGCAAGCTGATCTGGGCCTGCGTTGTCCGCAAATCGCATAATGAGCCTTTTCGTGCGTTGCGCATCGAATGTTTTCACTATACAACATGGATAAACGTAGGACTGTTTATCAAGTACATTAGACATATTTAGGCAATATAAGAGATAGATAGAAATACTATATATGGTAAAACTGAAGTAAATTTATGACATTGACAGGAAAACTACATCAAGTAAATCTGAAATAAATTTATAAATTGAAAACATGCAATATTGTTGAATCTTCCTAGTCCATGGATAAGGGATGTGCTGTTCTTAAATAAATCCAAATACAGTCGATGAACCAAAAGGACTAGAAAATATAGACTACGCTTACGTGAAGTACGGGGAGATAGCATTTCTCACGCACAAATGCAATTTACATTCGACAGACACAGAGCGAGATCGTTCTCAGCTTTCACACATTTTTGTCTGTGCGATAGCTAAACATAGCAATAAAGTACATATCATATTAGCGAAAACCATAAAGCCTATTCAAACGGCACGGACAGTATTTTTTTATTTGGATACTTGGCAGGGGACATGGACTTGGGTTACATTCCCTGCCCGAGAATTTTGTCCACCCGAAACTTTAGGCTAGGGTAAACACACTTCTTAGCGGAATCCCCTGTCAAAATCCAAATATCGACTTTGTTACAGAAGCTTTTATTGAGAGTTTTAGTAAGTTATTTGTCGCAATATTACCAACTGCTGATTAAAAACGGCTTCAAACAACCCGCAGCGTCATTAAATTATTTATGCCTAGTGTCCCATAAAAGGAACATTGGCAAACAGTGTAGACCCAGATCGGACGCCACGTTCTGCGGCGTCTGATCAGAATCTACACTGTTTGCATTATGTACAGGAATCTATTAGAACACGGTAATAATAAAAACTAAGCAGACACCCCTTTTACTGAAAATGGACTATTTCGACCGGTCCAAAGAGTTGAGATTGAAAACTCCATTCGGCATAAATTGGTTAAAATTTCTGCAACGTAAGGAAACACTAATGATTAACCCTTTCAGCCCTACAGACCGAAACAGTATTTGCAAACAGTGTAAGTCCTGCTTAGCCAGCTTATAAGGAACCGTCCCATCAGGATCCACTCTGTTTGTCATTCTGTTTTGATTTTTGACTTAGACTCTTATTTGTAACAATTGTTCTTACCAGATGCAAATATCGACTTCAGAAACTCAGGGATGACAGGGTTGTCACGTAGCTAAGGCTTCTGCTGCAATGCGCTGACCTCAGTAAGGAAGACGGTGACTGACAAAAAGAACTGAAATCGCTTTAAGCAGTACTTGAAGGCAGTTTAAAATTTCTTATGGAACACGAAAGCACAGACGTTTGTGTACGTTAGTTTAAACATATATCATATTTTTAACACTTTCATGAATACAATTAACAAATAACGCATTTTAAAGGATAGGAACAAAAGCTGTCTGCTTGTTTGGTTCCTTTACCTGGTTTCAATATTCTGTATACAGATGGGGGAAAAATCTGTATACTCAAGCAATGAAATGACTATTGCAGTACATGTCACACAAACACACACACAAAAAAAACATCGCATATTATGCCATGGCTGTTCGATAGTTAGATTAAATAGTTTACAGTCTGACAATAAAAGACAAAAACGAATGTTTTGCTGTGGTTATTCATTGATGCTGTGATAAATAAAAGAAAATATGGCGGCCATCTAAGTTGTAGACAAGAGTTGTACATAGGTTATGACCACGGCTTGTAAACCACACAAATGCCTGCAGGGGCGAAAACCTACGTCATCAACACGGCGATAATAACATAGTTCGTCTGTCATTACTGATAATGACCAATCTTAATCACATGCGAGAAATGCTACTGTTTGTGTGTTCTAAGATGGCTGATTAGACCAATTCTAGCTCTAAACTGTCTGTTGCAGATGGAACAACAGAGGTCAGAGCAAGATAGCTCTGTTAGTGACGCCTTAGCTCTGGCTTTGCGCTGTGCACGTTTCTGCTCGGCTTCGCTGATTCTTTTTGCCTCATATTCCCTAGCACCTCTTCTGATGAGGCCTCGCCACTTTGCTCGGTCCTGTGGAATTTGTTCCCATGACTCTGTTGGTACGTTGAAATCCTTGAGGGAGACTTTGAGGGTGTCTTTGTATCGCTTCTTCTGACCACCATGGGAGCGTTTGCCCTTTTCTAGTTCTCCATAGAGGATTTTCTTTGGTAAACGTTCCTCATGCATCCTGGTAACATGGCCTGTCTATCTTAACTGTGCCAGCTTCAGGACTTCTGTGTCTGGAATCCTGTCTTGCCACTTATTCTTTAAAAGTTTTCTAAGGCAGCTTGTGTGGAAGTGGTTCAGTCTTTTGGCATGCCGTTGATAATTGCCCACGTTTCGCATGCGTACAATAGTGTTGGCAGCACCACAGCTTTGTAGACTTTCAGCTTTGTGTCAAGCCTGATTCCACTTCGATCTCAAACACTACCACGTAGTCGGCCAAATGCTGCACTAACTTTGGCAGTCCTGTCATTGATTTCATCATCAATGTGCACGACACTTGACAATGTGCTTCCAAGATATGTGAACTTGCCTACCATTTGCAATCTTTGACCTTTCACTTTAATGGGGGCTCCTTGTAAGGCTTGCCCGGAGTTAGTTGGTAAACAACCTCGGTCTTTTTGATGCTGATTGTGAGATAGTTGTCACAGGAGTCAGATACTTGATCTTCACCTTTTTGCATCTTCTCTTCTGTTGGAGCACCCTTTGCCATGTCATCAAAGAGGAACTCGTCTAGCACCTCTGTCTGCACCTTGGACTTGGCTCGCAACCTTCTTAGGTTGAAAATCTTCCCATCAAAGCAATACCTTATAGGTATACCATTGTCACAATCCTGGAAAGCAACTGTGAGCATCGCAGAGAACATCATGCTGAACAGAGTTGGGGTTAGTAAAGCCTTGCTTGACACCATTTGTCACAGGGAATGGATCAGAAAACTCACCATCGTTTTGGACCCGTGCAAGCATACCATCGTGGAACTGCCTCACAAATGCAATGAACTTGGTCGGACAGCCAAACTTCGCCATAATTTTTCAAAGTATACCATCGTGGAACTGCCTCACTATTGCTATGAACTTGGTCGGACAGCCAAACTTCGCCATAATTTTCCAAAGACCCTCACGACTGACTGTATAAAATGCTTTGGTAAAGTCAACAAAGGTCATGTAGATGTCCATGTTCTGTTCCTGGCATTTCTCTTGACACTGTGAAGATTATGCCAATTGTTCCTTTGTCCTTTCTGAATCTACACTGGCTTTCTGGTAGAAGCCCTGCCTGTTCAAGGTGTTCATTCAGTCGGTTAAGTAGAACTCTTGCAAGGACCTTCCCAGCAATTGATAATAAAGAGATGCCACAATGATATCACACAGTTTCTCCTGCTGAGATCTTCAAAGCAGGAGGAACTCCAGTTGCAAAGAAGATGACAGAGTTATTTCACATTATGTCGAGAAAAGAAGCCATCCCTCAAGAATTCAAGGATGCGTCAATTATCCACCTATTCAAACGGAAAGGGAATCCTCAACGGCGATATGCATATAGCCGCGACTGTAACATTGGTTCGGATTAACCCATTTATGCCGAATGAATTCTACCTTAACTCTTTGGACCAGTCCATTTCCAATTGAAGGGGTGACTGATTGTTTATATTATCACCATATTTTATGTAAATTCCCATATTTAATGCAAACAGTATAGACCCTGATCAGACACCGCGTTCTGTGGCGTCTGATCTAGGTTCACATCGTTTGCAAATGTCCCTTTTATGGGACGCTAGGCTTAGATCGGTTAATGATAAAATCACGAAAAGTGCATATTAGTGAAAAAATCACACGCGCACAAAATATGTAAATTTTAGTACTGCCTTTTACCAAAAATGCAAATTTCATATGCATTCTAGTTATTGTAGATAATTTGACCAATTATGCTTAAATTATTAGTGCTTTTGAACATAAATCAACATGGATAGTCAATGTGTCTGACTTTCCATTGCTTTTAAAAAGCCCGATTTTTCGAAAGACAGACAGTCCATAAAGCAGTAGATTTGATGCAGTAAGTGAATATTTCGAATTTCATAAAACCCTAGTTAGTGCAACAAGATTCCGTAAAATAGCTACTGACGAAAATATGTGTCATCATCATTAATACGTAGGTTACGAGGGGTGTTGATATGTCTTTGCTGTATAATACATGTATAAGAATGTGCCACGGGTGTTCGATGCGTATAGAAAAAATCGTCCCAGGGGTCACTGCCTGTCATCACGAGGCTTTCTGAGTTGATGCTTTAATATGATACTGAGGGAAAGATTTTTTTATGCGCCGTATTCCCGTGATTGATTATTTTTCTTGTGTGCCTTTCAATTTTTGGTTTCATTGCTTTTAAACGAAAAAATGCCTTCGATATACAGTAAAGTTGACGTCCGCCATCTGTTTAGTTGACGTCATTTGTCACGCCGCGATGACTTTAACTTTGCAACAGGGTTACCTCACGTTCTATACATGTACAACAAACGCATTGATCGACCACACGAAAAGTTTTCCTTTTTTAATCTTGCTCGTGAGTAAGGAAGGGTAGGTAGGATAAAAACCTCCATCTCCAGATCAGCCCGTTTATCCTTGCAAACCAAAAAAAAAAAAAAAAAAAAAAAAAAAAAAAAACGAAATCCTCGTATTTCTTTATCTGGTTTGCAAGAACACGCGTCTGATCTGGATATATGTTCCGATATGTCGCAAATTTCTTTCAATATGGAGGATTGTAAATTCGCTAATTCATTTCGTTGCCAACAGCTAAAGGAAATCCGATTATCTTTGGCTGCACCTACTGGTACCATTTGGTAATATTGCATTTTCAATTAAAGTTTAGGATTAAAATTTAAACCTTTATTTTCTTGGCTGCTCAGAAACAACTTTAAATTAATTTAACTTCAGTGCACTGCCATGGGGTACATGTATCATCCTATACCTACTTTATTTACCCTAAGTATTCGTAGCGACCGCAAACAGTGTAAACCCTGATCAGACGCCACATTCTGTGGCGCCTGATCAAGGTCTACACTGTTTGCCACTCATCAAAAAAGTTACTTTGACAACATTAACCCACTGTAAACTGGAGACCACTAAACGGGTAACTGGCAAAAAGTGCAGACCAATAACAGACGCTGCAGAATGCGGCGTCTGATCAGGGTCTCCACTGTTTGCAAATAGTTCAACCTTTTTTCTACATGGTATAGCCTGATATACCTAAGAACAGAAAATGAACTCTTCCAATATATAGTGTGGGAGAGTTTATTGAATCTTTAATGTGTTAACAGGAAATAGAATAGGCACTGGTCGGTTGTTTTTTGTGTTACCATGTGGCTACCAGCTGCAGGGCTTTTTCGTCTTTTGTCCTGTTATTGTCTTATTGCTGTGTTACCACCTTTTTTTGGAAAGAGGGAACTGATTGCATTACGAAAGCACGCCTATTGAAGTATATTGAGAATTTTACCACCAAAACATGAAAACTTCCAGATGAAAAATTCTGGTAGTTTTCATATTTCTGCTCAAAACATAGATTGTTGGTACTCGTTAGAATCGCCTCGGTGCCCACTCGTTAGAATCGCCTCGGCGAGGCGGTTCTAACGAGTACCCACAATCTATGTTTTTGAGCAGAAATAAGAAAAGTAATGTATACCCCTTTTTTTTTGTTTTGCCTTTCTGTAGTGTATTGCTTGTGTACTGTCTATGTCGGTGTCAATGGCAGGTTTTGTTCTTTGAATGTGGCCCTTCCTGGATATCTTCTATATAGTGAATCCTCGTTACAACGACAGCATTTGTTCCCAAAAACGTTGCCATTATAATGAATTTGCTGTTGTACAGAATACTTAATGAGCAGATTGATATGTAAGAAATGTCTTGCTTAGTTTTGTTTTCCCCATGGAATATATGTTTTGTATATTTTTTTTTTTTTTTTTTTTTTTTTTTTTTGTTGTTGTCTTAGGAAGACTGCGCATTTTCTGTATGTTCCCTATGCCTGGTCCAAAAGTATTAACAAAGTTAATTATTAACAAAAATAATTAACAAAGCAGACGACAAATGACGTTGTATATAATATACCCGCTGGTATCTGTTTTATAGATATTGAAGCCCAAAAAGTAATCTGTTTTCATGTAGAAGTAATCTTCAGAAAAAACGCCGTATGTTTATTTCTAAGTGCTTTTTCCTTTGATCGAACCCACGCCTTGCAAGCTCTGACCAATTCGGCGACAGCGCCTGGCACTGCAGCGTCCGGCGTCTTTACCAATTGCGCTACCGAGACAACCCCATAAAAGGTTTATAAAGCCAACTGACACTGCAGTACACTGCAGTGCTAGGTGCTGTCACCGCATTGGTCAGAGCTTTCAAGGCGTGGGTTTGACCTCAGACAAAAACACTTAGAAATTTTTCTGAGGATTATTCTCCATTATGGATCGAAAAATACGAGAGTCGCCGCCATGATCTGAGAGAGAGTAAAACATAATCCATGTACAGTGTAGCGCAAATGTTTATTGTTCATGTAATTTCTAAAGAAATTTATGTTAAAATGTATGCAGTCTACTATGAAGATCATATGTTTAAATCGTATAATCATAACTAACAATTGCATATTAAGGTCTGACCTGCAATGCTGACATGTTTTATGTTTTTGTTGTTGTTTTTTCTTGTGTGTTTGTTTTTTGTTTCTGTCTGTTGTATTAAAATGTCATTGTATCACAATATAACGTAATAACTCTAAATATACAGATAAATATACAGATACCATATATGATTATAGTACTGATCTTAGAATCTGAACTACTGATATGTTTTACTAATTTATTATATATCTAAAAAGATCTCCGCGCGGAGTGATACACAGGGCAGACACTAGCCTCAATTTGATCTTCGTCTGTATTGTTTGCTCAGGCATGTCTGTCCGAATACAACGGATACAAAGTGAGTTAGACCTGCAAAAGAACAGAGTATTTTGGTATCGAGACAAACTTCTCAATTACGTAACAATTAATCGTAATTTGATTGTTCCAGAGTTAATTCCGTCCGGCATCTACACTTAGATAAATACGAATGGTCGGGGCACAGCAATTCCTGGCCCCAGGTTATAAAACTGTTTTCATGCTCAACTCAACTGAGAATGAAATTTTCTCTGCTAATATATATGAAAATGCCAACAATATTTGGTTTTTTCATATTTATTAGCCGAGAAATTTTCATGCTCAGCAATGTTTAGCTACAAAGAATTTGCAATTGTATGTAATTTTAGATTTATTAGCAAGACAAATTTCATGCTCAGCTGAGTTGAGCATGAAAAACGTTTTATAACCTCGGGGCCTACAATGTCATATGTGTGCCCAGCGAAGACTCAGATCTGCCTGTGCATCTATACAGTCTGATCAGTCTTTGCTAACCACATGAAGATGGTTTGAGCCCTTGGCTTTCAAAAAAAACGCACAGCGAATACCCTGATTGATCAGACTGCGCATATGCGCAGGCTGATCTGTCTTCGCTGGGCGAATAATGCAATCTTGTAGGAAGTACTGTGCCCTGACTCAAATAAGTATTGATGATGTCCTGGGGAGTCACAATCACGGAACATATCCTACCAATGCAAGAATTTTAGGACTATTGATTTTACGTACAGTTTTGTTAAATGTCTAAAATAAGCAATTATGCTCATTTTTTACCTGACTGACTTGAAATACTAAGAATTGAGTTTTATTTTATGAATATTATCTAAACGTCTGTGATTACCCATTACCCACAAACTTAACATAAAACTTTTTTTTATTTCAGTTTGCGAGTGATTTGCCTTGAAGTTTGTTTACACATCGATAAAATCCATTCGTATAATGAGTATATTGTATGTCGAGCCATGGGTACATGTATTTCCTTTTCAGTCTATAGAAGCATTCCGGTAAGCAAATGGACGTCTTAGAGCCTTAGATAATTATATGTAAAGGAAATCACAAAGACTCACATATGGCTTCTAACAATACTAGTCTCTTGATTACTAATGGTCAGTCATTGATTATGTAATTTGATAAGGCAATATCGCAGTAAGAAGGAAAAGGGAGTGTCGCATTTACCCAAAGTATTCGGCCAAACAGGTCTGAGCAAACAGTGTAGCTCCAGATCAGACGCCGCAGAACGCGGCGTCTGATCAGGATCTACACTGTTTGCTACTCATCCAGCACATCTTAGACATATCAACATGTTATAAAATGGGCGCATTCAGTATTAGGACAAGTATGATGCATGTATATATGGTATATGTAAGTCACTACTTAGAGTAAATACGGTAACTGACAGAACGTTCTAAACAAGTGGAAACCTTTTTTTTTTTTTTTTTTTTTTGTTTTTTGTTTTCTACATCAGAAGCAAGGTATCAAAGACTTCCATAGGAAGCATGTTTTGGTTCCAACTAACAAGGCTGCAAATAATGTTGTCATTGAGTGACGTTTTCACTTTACCAATACTTTGAAAACGGAACTTGGCAATAATAAAACATACGCGTAGACTTCCAAAGATTAGAAGTCTAATTTTAGCTCACCTGGAGCAAAGCAGCTTAAGGCATGTCCGTCCGTCCGTCGTTAAGTTTTCATCTTTTCGACATCTTCTCCAGAATCGTAAGTCGGATTGAGCATTGCGGTCATCTTGAAAATCTTCAAACGACATCTCCTTCCGAACGGTAGGTCGGATTAGGCCGAAACTTGGTGGGAGGCATTGGGGAGATATGGACATTCAGATTTGTTAAAAGTCGTTCCTATCCGATATCAAAGACGGCCGCCGTGGCGGCCATCTTGAAACTCTTCAAACAACATCAGATTCAGAATTGCTAATTCTTCAAACGACATATCACACCCTCCCCCTCCCCAAATCGTAAGTTAGATTGAGCCAAAACTTGATAGGTGGCATCAGAGTGACAAAGAGATTCAGAATCGCTAAAATCGTTTCATTCCGATATGCAAGATGGCCGCCATGCCATCTTGAAACTCTTCAAACGATATCTGCTCCCGAACGGTAAGTCGGATAAAGTCGAGTCTTAGTGAGAGATATTTGAAAGACATAGAGATTCAGAACTGCTAAAATCGTTCCGATTCCAATAGCTGAAATCGCCGCAGCCATCTTGAAATTCTTCATACGACATTTCCCAAAGAGTAAGTTGTATTGAGCCGAAACTTCATGGTAGGTACCAGAGCGACATAGAGATTCAGAATTGCTACGTAAAGTTGTACCATTCCGATATCCTAGATGGCCACCATGGCGGCCATCTTGAAAATCTTCAAACGACATATGCTCCCGAACGGTAGGTCGGATAAAGCCGAAACTTGATTGGAGGCATTGGGGAGACATGTAGCTTTAGAATTATTAACATCGTTCCGTTCCGATATCCAAGATGGCTGCCAAGGCGGGGCTATCTTGAAATTATTCAAACGATATCTCTTCCCAAACTGTTAGCTGAATTGAGCCGAAACTTGATGGTAGGCATCAGAGCGACATAGAGATTCGGAATTACTAAAATCGTTCTGTTCCATTATCAAAGACGGCCACGAAAGCGGTCATCTTGAAAAAAATGTCAAACCACATCTGCTCCTGAACGGTAAGTCGGATTGAGCCAAAACCTGGCAGGAGGCACTTGGGCGACATGGAGATTCAGAATTGCAAAAATTATTTCATTACGATATCCAAAATGGCCACCATCACCACGGTAGCCATCCTGAAAGTCTTCGCTTGGTATCTGCTCCCAAACGGCGGCCATCTTGAAAATATTCAAACCAGATCTGTTCCGGAACTGTAGGTCGGATTAAGCTTAAAGCAGATGGGAGGCATTAAGGCGACATGGAAATTCAAAATTGCTAAAATCGTTCAGTTCCGATATCCAAGATATGTGGCAGCTATCGAGAAATTCTTCAAAATACATCTACCAAACCATAAGTGGGATTGAGCCAAAATTTGATGGGAGCCATCGGGATGACATGGAGATTCAGAATTGCGAAAATCATTTAGTGACACTGTTCAAGATGGCGGCCATCTTCATTACGAAAACATGCCTATTCAAATATACTGAAAATTTTACCACCAAAAACTGAACATTTTCATATAAACTTTCTGATACTTTTTCATATTTCTGATCAAAAACATAGATTGTGGGTACTCGTTAGAACCGCCTCGACGAGGCGGTTCTTCCGAGTACCCACAATCTATGTTTTTGAGCAGAAATAAGAAAAATAATGTCTACCCCTGTAAACCCCAGTTTTACTTTATAAAAGTGGGGTTTTAGGGGGTCAAAATTATATAGGCATGTTTTCGTGATGTAAAAGAATTTATCTGCTCCTGAACGGCAAGTTGAATTGAGCTGAAACTTTGTGGGAGGCATTGGGGCCAAAGTATCAGAATTTCGGCAGTTAATATTGAAAAGAACCAAGACAAGCGTCCTACATTACACTGGTTACCGAAGCTCTATAAAAGGCCACATAAAGCTCGCTCATAACTCAATGCAAAAACCTCTTATCGTAACTACTTATGCACAATAAGTTTTAATCTGTTCAGTGGTTTTAAAACAATCGAAAATTTCAATTTTTTCCATATACAAAAACATCAGTCAATAAATAAAGAAAGAAATAAACCAAAAAAAAAATAAAAATAAAAATAAAATAAATGATTGGGTGGGTACGGTAGTTTGGAGGATAAAGGTTTCAACATATTCACCTATTTCAAAATTTCTGAAATTTTAATAATATTGTTGTGAAACATGAATACCTTAAAAACAATAAAAATATTCTTATAAAAATATCCAAACAGCCAGTTTACTATAAAAAAGGCCTATGTTAAAAACATTTATGGCTGTAAAACAATTGTACAGTAAAGATGGGAAAACAAGTCTGAAAAACTGAAAAGACAAATGGTTCCTGATCAGATATTGTCTATCAGATTTTTGGACGGGTTTTCAAAAATCCATCTCCTAAAATAGCGATGTCCGGGCGGGAGGGCGGGAGGGCGTTGGGCGTTAGGCGTCGTCCGAGGTTTACCTTTTGTTAACCTTTTTGAAAACCCGTCCATAATGCCGTTAGGCGTTTTTTTTATTTTTTTTTTTATTTATTTATTTATTTTATTATTATTATTTTTTTTTTTTTTTTTTTTTTTCGTTTTTTTCATTTGAAATACAGAAGGGCAACTTCTTGCATAGCAGTCTAGCCGTCCCCCCACCCCTCTGAAAAAGAGAACAAATTATTTTCTTTTAGAGTAGACCACTTTTCAGAAGGCAGTCGATTATATGTTTGGCGCACATATGTTTGATCAACCCATTTATGCCGAGTGGACTCTTCTATATTAACTATTTGGACCGGTTCATTTCCAATATAAGAAGTGTCTGGTTAAATTTTTTATTGGTACCCTGTATCATAGCGATTCCTGTTCTAAATGCAAACAGTATTGACCCTGGTCAGACGCCGCATTCTGCGGCGTCTGATCTGGGACTACACTGTTTGCCAATGTCCCTTTTATGGGAAACCACATGAGTAGCCACCCTGAAAGTTTATCCATTTATCTTAACATACAAATGCAGCGTAAAGCAATAAGATATGAGCCAGCGCGCGACAAAACCTATAATAAGACCTGTGCGACCAGCAAAGACTTAGATCAGCATGTACATGCAACCAGTAGGCAAATGTAGAAGTGCAATCGGGTTTATGCATAGAAGCAGTCTACAAGCAGTCATCAAAGCTCGTTGCCCAAAGTTAATTTGGGTTTACGCATAGAAGCAGTCTATCAAAGAACGTTGCCCTTTGTCATTATAATAGAGTTAAGCAGTAATAAGTTAAATTCAGACCAAGCTGCAGGTTTGAAAAATGCTTTATGCGATCGAAAATGGCTTGCCTGCTACTGCGTGTTTTGTGTCTTTTTAATACCCAGTAAAGACTAAGAATATTGAGATAAATGTATTGTTTAAGTGGTAAATAGGAATCAGACACGCTAAGTAAATGTGCAGTAATTCCACGTAATAGACGTTATTGTTGAAAGGGTCACTAATATCCTATGATTACCCCTGGCAATAATGATACTTAAATTCACTCATAGACTTCGTTACTGCTATGGTTTCATGATTAATCATGCAATCCGAAAGTTGAGTTTCCCGCATGAAAGATTTAACATATACAGTTGAATTCACGAAAACATGCCTATATAATATTGACCCCCTTAAACCTCACTTTTATATAGTAAAACTGGGGTTTACAGGGGTATACATTATTTTTATTATTTTGCTAAAAAACATAGATTGTGGGTACTCGTTAGAACCGCCTCGCCGAGGCGGTTCTAACGAGTACCCACAATCTATGTTTTGAGAAAAAAATATGAAAAATATCAGAATTTTTTATCTGAAAATTTTCCTTTTTTGGGTTATAAAATTTTCAGTATATTTGAATAGGCGTGTTTTCGTAATGTTTCTGACCATGGAAACTCGTTCTAGACATGAGTAGTTCGAGCCACTGAGGGTTAATCAAAGCGCTAGGTCAGGATGCAGATGGGGATAATTTTGAAATGTCTTTTCGATCTTCTATAAAATAATAGTATGTTGAGTGTATACGATAAGGCAATTCTAATTAGTACACACAGCATTATTTTTCTGATAAAATCAGAATTTTTTACGCTGTTTTCGACATTACTGTCGAGAGTGTTAATTCTATTATTCTAAGGATTGTCTTGTGATCTTTACAAAAAAAAAAAAAAGTCTGAGAAGGAAGACTAATTGTTGGCCCAGAGCGAACATAAAGATCCCTAGGGATTGCTGTGACCAGAAAATACACTTACATATATGTGTATTTGTAACTCAACACTGTTGACTACCTGCACTTTACCGTTATTACCAAAAGTATTTGTACTTGTCCCATGACAGCTCGAACATCTTTGTGACAATGGACATTGTTCGAAATATGAGTAGTTTCTAGCCACTGAGGGTTAATCATGACGCCAGGTCGGGAAGCAAATGTTTTTGAAAGTCGCCAGAAATGTCAAAAATGGCATGTTTGCCCATTTCATCAAATGCGAGCCCAAATAAATCCTTATTTAAAAACAATGTCAAATATGGCATGTTTACCCATTTTGATCAAACGTGAACCCTTACCAGTCCTTATTTAGATAAATGGCCCTTTATTAAAACCTAATCCTGAAACACAAGTCATTCATCAACACAAAAACACTTTATTGAATCGAAAAGATTACGTGTACATATAGCTGAGACTGAAATTTGACATCGTATAGTTTTCCACATATGGCCCTGACACATATTTTACATTTTATGATAGGCTTGGATAAAGGTACAACATATGAGGGTAGTTCAATAAGTTCATAGAACTCGGTATTTTTCTATACAATTCAAGATTTTTTTTTTTCATTTTTGTGCAGTGTAAACCTTCGTCAGTTGAATGATAACAGCCGTTCAGTCTACACGTACAGTTTTTGCTCTTACTTTTTGTTTGAAAACCTATACCCATAGGCAAAAATGGAAAGTCAGAATATTGAGTTCAGAGCAGTCATAAAGTTCCTCACTAAGGAGGGTGCAAAGGCCAAAGAAATCCATCGGCGCATGACTGATATGTATGGTGACCCAAAGTATTACACAGTGGCAAAGTGGTCAGCAGAATTTAAACGTGGGCGAGACTCCTTAGAAGATGACCCAAGGCCAGGTCACCCTGCTGATGTCATCAGCCAGGAGATGATCGACCGTGTTGAGAGACTTGTGCTAAACAAATCGCCGAATCAAGTTTGCCTAACTTGCTTCAGAATGTGGTATTTCTAATGGAAGTGTTTACACTATAATCCATGAACATTTAGGCATGTCAAAAGTATCTGCCAGGTGGGTACCCAGAAACCTGAACATGCAAGATCGTCAGCAAAGGGTGGAGTCAAGTCAAGAACTTCTGAAAGTGTACAATGCCAACCCAGAAGACTTTCACACTCGTCTTGTAACAGGAGATGAAACTTGGCTTCACCACTGGGACCCAGATACTAAAAAAGTGTCCATGCAATGCCATGGCTCACACCCACCTAAGAAATTTCGTACCCAACTATCAGCCAGCAAGGTAATGGCCACGGTGTTTTGGGACTCCAAAGGGATTATATTGATAGATTACAAGCCTGCTGGTACTTCAGTTACAGGAGAATGCTATGCCAATGTCATTAAACAATTACGGGTTGCTATTAAAGAAAAAAAAGAAGGGAAAAGCTAGCTGCTGGTGTCCTTCTTTTGCATGATAATGCCAATGTGCACAAGTCCAGAGTTGCACAAGCGGTTATTCGTGAGTGCGTTCGAGCAGTTAAATCACCCGCCATACAGTCCAGACCTGGCCCCAAGTGATTATTATTGTTTCGAAATTTGAAGTCCCAATTGCATGGAACGAGATTTCGGGACGATGATGAGCTCAAGGCTGCTACAGAGGCTTGGTTTGAGTACCAAATAGACGACTTTTATTTCAAAGGCATAGACTGCTTAAAAGAAAAGTGGGCCAAATGCATTGACGTGGAGGGGGAGTATATTGAAAAATAATGTTGAAACCATCTTCCAATCTGTGAGTTAAGCCCCGAGTTCTACGAACTTATTGAACTCCCCTCGTATGTAGGTATGTATCTGTCAGAATGGGGCCACATGTTTGGCCTGAATGCACGTAGTCCTTTTTTTCACAAATTCCGCAGTTTGATGTGGGATATAATTATCTACATGTACATGTATACTAGAATTATTTTCTTAAAAGCTGAATATTCTCTTTAAGACTAGTTAGTGTACAACGAAGATGTTCCAAAACAGACAGCATGACAATATAAGTACGAGACTGTGTTTGAGCCATACTCCACGCCATTGAAAACGCGTCATCTATTTTAGATAAACATACTTCTTACCCACGGGGGACGCACGCTCGGCGTCACTGAGTGCGTCTTATCATAAGGAGCAACACTATAATTATATAGTTTAGGGGTGGGGCTCTGAGCGTTTCCTGAGATATTTATTATGTGAAGTGGAGGGGTGGCGCATACACCCGGGAGATCCATGGTCGGTGTCACATGAAATATATAGAAAGTCGGCTGGTGCAATTTTGCACAGCGTTGAAAGGGTATTTTTCAAAGAAAATGAAGCTTGACATCTCAAGCTAATCGTCGGATGAGCAGAAGATTTATATGAAATGCCAAGTCTGATTTTCTCTGAATCATATATATATATATATATATATATATATATATATATATATGTATATATATATATATATATATATATATATATATATATATATATATATATATATATATATATATAGAATGTCGTCTGCTACAATTTCACTTATCGCTTTAAAAGGTATTTTTCAGAGACAATAATAAGGCTTGGCATATCATGTGCATTTCCTGCCAAGACGACTCGCATGAAAAGCCAAGCTTCATTTTCTCTGAAAAAGTAGAAATAGAAAAAAAAATAGAATGTCGTCTGCAACAATTTTACTTAGCCCCTAAGACTTACTCGTATTTTGTGTAAACAATTAAAATAAGAATAGAAAAAAAAATAGAACACCGTTTGATACAACTTTGCTTAGCGCTTTAAGGGTACATGTATTTCTTAGACACGATTTACATGAAATGCAAAGCCATACTTCCGCCGAAAAATTTTAGATAAATGCGGTCTTCTCAAATATGCCCCGATGACACCATTTCCCATGGCGCTAACAGTGTCTGAGGTAGCGTATGATTAGTGAAAAGAAATGATAACAATAGCATAATCAACCGTTTCCAATATGTCTAGTCTGCATCATATTAGCCGAAACGACCAGAAAAATATCCATACATGTGCGCCAAGCGAAGATTCAGATCAGCCTGCGCATTCCCGCAGTCTGACCTGAATCTTCGCTGAGCGCATTTTAGATAGCCAGGGATGCAAAGTTTCTTCATGCGGACAACGAAGACTCTGATCAGACTGCGCGGATGCGCAGGCTGATTTGAGTCTTCGTTGGGCGCATATGTCAGGAGGTGAAGGTACGTTTTCTCACGTTACGGTTCAATACGTGTGTTTCTTGGGGATTTCTTATGTTATTGTCTGCTGGAGACGCTGACGTCCGCAGTGCAAAGAGAGATTCTGTGTAGTTTTGTCACAGCTTTTTCAAGACAGGAATGTGTCCTATTGGCAAATCTAGCGGCAAGTTACTCGCGAACGTTTTTGCTCTCGATCCCTGCTCCTGTCATATTGGTACAGGGATTCATTTCAACACATTCAGGAGCACTGCACATCTGAACCAAGCCCTTGGCTGTGTTCAAATACATGTGTAAGCATAGCTACAGATAAGAGGGCGTATCCATATAATATTTTTCTTATTTCTCAACGAATACATATGTTGTGGTACTCATTAGAAGCGCCTCGCCGAGGCGCTTCTAATGAGTACCCACAACATATGTTTTTACTGAGAACTAAGAAAGAAATCAGCAATTTTTCTGATGAAAAAAGCGCCTAATCTGTTGCTATGGTGTAAGTTACTGGCGAACTCTTTGCCCTGGACACCTGCTCCTGTTAGCTCTCGTCATTGGGTACAGGGACCCAGGACAAAAAAGTTCGCGATTATTGCACTTCTGAACAGAGCCCTGTGAATCTTCAATACAGTAAAAGTAATACAACTATGATATATACTGTCCATAAAATGTAGCTGTTTAATCACCTTCATGCCGATTGATTAGATGAGGTTTTACGGCAAAGTCAATGCATTAGTTTCATCATGATGTCGAGCTGGTAAGTTTACCTAACCACGACCAGTATTTGTGCACACGCTTTCTAGGAATCAGTCCTATTCTTATTAGATAAACAAGTCTAATTTTTCAGTAAATAATGGCCAGCCATTTTTTTTTTTTTATAACAAACGCTCTGTCGGTTCATATGAGTACATATAGCTTTGAATGTGTATCCATTTTTCCTTCACAAACTTATTGTAATTAATAGTCCAAAACAATTAGAATGTTCTATTAAATTTGTAAGCAAACTTAAGTTTATTTCTTTCATTCTGTTATCGACGTAATTTAGTAATGACAAACACTATTTGTCCCTAGAAGTAAGTCCTTTGAGAAAGCTATTTTCTGTATCCTGATGGTTGCCAGTGGTGCTTTTAAGTTGAGTTATTTGAGAGAATTAGCAAAAATAAACCCAGCTTTTCGTCTATGTGATTACCATATCTCCGCACCACGTAAATCAGCTTGTTAACTTGAGTTGTTGTTGCCTTACCGTTTTCACTACTGGGAGAGTACAAGGTTCGGTATCTGTAAGATAAACAGGGCCGCATCAAGCGAAAAAGTGCCAGCGAGAATGCACAAAATGAACGGATTCACATCATGCTGCACATGCGCACAGTCTCATACGGGCATTTGCTCTCCATTCATACATTCTGTAGTATGCGATGATTCTATTAGCAGAAAGTGAAGACTGATCAGATTGCACGAATTCACAGGCTGATCTGTCCAAATACACGTTTTTACATGGAGCGGCCCAATATACTCGTATTCTTGTGTCTTTTCTTCCTCCTAATTTTGGCCCGGAACTCTCCTTAGTTGTCCATTTGGTGATCGGATCCTAGTCACGGGCACCATAAAAATGTGGTTCTACTTTCTTCCGCTGCATACTGGTATCATACCACTCTCGGCTTTCATACGAACATATTATATTTCTTTCTGTCTCTCTTTCTTTCTTTCTTTTTCGTTTAATTTTACATGTATCCCTAGGATACCGTAAAAAAAAGTAACAGAATAATGTATTAAGTCTCTGTGCGAGAAACCTTTAACATTTACCCCTCTCTGAGTATATTCAGCAAACTGATGATATTCTATTTTTCCCCAGAAAACAGGATTAGACATTTCATGCAAATTGTCTCCCTAAGACACAATTTCCATGACATGTCAAATCCTGTGTTCTGGTAAAATAAGAAATATACTTCAAGATGTCGTTTGTTGAAAATGTTGCCCGGCATGCTAGGAGTTAAATCTCTATGCAAGAGACCTTTAACTATTATGCTTTAATGTGGATTTCCAATTATTAAAATGGAATCGGTCACATTACCGTGTTTTACGCGCAGTTTTATTGCAAAACGTTTTCCTGAGAAAGACCTTTATTTGATGATGTCTCAATCTTCCTTTAACGCGTATCATGCTCGGTAAAATTTCAACAGACGATAATTTGAAATAATTTTCCTATTTTTCCCAGAAAATAGATTTTAACATTTCATACAAACTGTCTCCTTGTGAGACAATTTTCATGAAATGTCGAGGCCTATTTTCTGGAAAAATAAAAAAAATATTATCAATTCGTCTGAATGTGCCAAAAGTGTGGTAAAGGTTAATGCTGATGACTGTATTTACGGGCAGCATCAAATGAGAATATGTCTTCGAGGCAAATGATACAGCCAAGGCCCAGATCGGCCTTCGCATCCGCTGTCCGCTTACAAAATCAATGGATATACAAATGTAGTAGGATGTGTCAACGGAAGGCTTCAACTATGTCTTGCTTCAACTACGCACATGCGCACGATAATCAGACTCTAATCATTTGGCATATGCTCAAAGACATCTTTTCGCTTGATGCAGTCCCGGTTATGATGATGGCTCAATGTTCCCTTAATGCTGATTATTTATATCATGTGCAGTGTAGGAAAAAGGCCCTTATATCATCTGCGAACAGCGAAACTCTCCTCAACCTGCGCACTCGCACAGTTTACTCAGGATTTTATCCGTTCGCGATGCATTCTATAGTTTCCGGTAAGCCAACGTAGGTCTTTATAAGACGGGATGGGTGGGGTGAGGTGGAGTGGGAGGTGGGCGCAGGCTGATCTGAGCCTTGTTGCCCGCATAAAGTAAATATGCCCTTTTCTTGCCTCGGGCTTCTTATACGACCTTGTCGTTTTACTAACACTTACAATGCTATGGGCAAATTCAGAAGAAGGCAGACTGGTGATATTTTTCTTATGTTTCCTAGAAAATAGGAACTGACACTTCATGCAAATTGTCTCCTTAGGAGACAATTTGCATAGAGTGTCAAATCCTATTTTTCTAGGAAAAATAAGAAAAAAAATCAAAATGTTGTCTGCTGAATTTTTACCCAGCATGCAAAGTTCTAATATCGGATCAGATATGGGAAGAACAATGTTTGTTATTCCTTCTGTCATAATTGCGAGGATATATGAATATTTTATGGACGATACCATTAGTCTGTCTAACATAAACAGGAAAGGTGATTTAAGTAATAGAGCTTAAATCGGAAAGGCATTAAGATGTGTGTGTTTCGCAAGATACCGTCTAAAATCCTTAGCCGCTGTTGATATTGGAAAATATTTACATAAACATACAAAAAATACAAAATTACTATACGTTCCTAGATATATAAAGACTTAAATTTAGTGATTTCCGAAAATATGAAAGAGTTGTTTTAAAGATAAAGCGCTGATCAAAATTGCAGCAGACGACAGTTTCATTTTTTTTTTTTTTTTTTTTTTTTCTTTACATTTTTCAGAGAAAAACAAGGCTAAGCATTTCATGTGAATCGTCTGCTCACATGAAATGACATGTCTTATTTTCTCTGAAAAATGACAAAATCAGTTTTGAAATGTCGTCTGATGCAAATGTGCTTATCGCGTTAAGAGTAAAAACATGCAAATTAAAAAATATATATTAAAAATACAAAAATACGGTTCTAGATAAAAAAAAAAACAAAGACATATTAAGTGATATCTGACATAAAGAAATATTGAAGACTTATTTTGGAATATTCTTGGGAATTTAACAGAACCAGGCTGCGAAATGGAGTATTATCGATATTGCTGCTTGCTGATGGCTTATCTTCTGCCTCAATTTCATACAATAGCTCCGTCACAAGGACGGGTACCAATAGGTATGTATGAACCTTTATCACTCTGTCGGCAAATTCAGCAGACGGCAAACTGATAATATTTTTCATATTTGTTCCCAGAAAACAGAATTTGGCATTTCATGGAAATTGTTTTCATTGGAGACAATTTGCATGAAATGTCAGAACCTGTTTTCTGGGAAAAATACGAAAAATATTTCAATATATCGTCTGTTGAAAATTTTATCCAGAGAGCTAAGCGTTAACTTAGTCTCCTCATGCATAATGGTGCATTGGTGGCTGAACCGGGTTTTTTATTCTACAGTACAGTGAACCCTCGTTACAACGACAGCATTTCTTCCCTAAGACGTTGCCTTTATAATAAATTTGTTGTTGTACAGAATATTTTATGAGCAGATTAATATGTAAGAAAGGTCTTGTTCCGTTCCTACTACCTCATAGAACATATGATATGGATATTTGTTAGAATCGCCTCTGAGGCGATTCTAACAAATATCCAAACCATATATTTCTTTAAAGTATTAAATACAATATTCTTGCATAATTTGTGACTAATTGTTACCTCTTAAGAGAAGGTTTCGTTATTGTCAAATTGCCATTATAACGAATTTGGTCGTTGTATCGAGTGTTGGTATAAAGAGGATTGACTGCATCTAAAAATCAATAAATAGACAGCTTGAGCCCTGACAGCTTGAGCTCTGACTGACGCAGTCTGATCAAGACCATCCTGGCCTGAATATGCCACGAAGACATAGTCTCGCTTGATGTTGCTCAACATTATTTGTATTCTCAATGCGTTAAACCTATTAATACCTAATGGACACTTTTAACTTCCTCGACGGGCAAGTCCATGTACAATTGAAAGTGTGTCTTGTTTGTTTTATTATTGACCGGCGTGCGAATCGCGCCGGTTTCTTAATATAGCTTTGGATTTTTACATATGGTAGACTATTCGATTAGCACACTAAGGACGTTTTATATTTGCCGGGAAGTCGGTTTGTGACGATCCCGGCAAATACAAAAGAAATCTTAAAACAAACTGTGTTATAAGCAGATTAATGTCAGTTTTATTTTCATTTCAATCTAGAAATTTCATAAAGTTTAATAAAAGCAAACATTAAAGAATCGCTTTGTTGTTCTTTTTTACCTGTTACATTGAACATTTACTAAACTTTAGTATAGCCTTGTCCCATATCTTTATGTAAACATGAACAAAATTTGCGCCGGTACTTAGACGTTTACGTCTAAATATTTTGCCTTGTCATCAATAATATAGAACTTCCTGCACGTTATGCACATAATGTAGACCTTGATCGGACGCCGCGACCTGCGGCGTCTGATCTGGGTCTGCATTATATATACATTATATGGGACGCCAGGCATAATTGGGTTACGAATTCACAAATGGACAATTGGCTTCAACTTGAAAGCAAAAGCATACCTTTGGAATTTCAGTGGGCTATTATTAGAAGCACTACTTGTCTAACGTATAGCTTGCAATAACTAAAAATATAAATAAAGTTACGTATACCCAGGAAAGGCCACAAGCAAGAATCACAACCTTGCCGAAGCACCAAAAGAAGGGGAGATCAGCAGTGCTGTTAACAAGTGTTCTCCTTCAAAATCGGTTTGGCAAAAGAAGACTTTGAGTGTTACGTAGCAAACGTTTCACTGTGCATTTTTACGATATGCTAAAAATATTATCCCATTTATGCCCAGTAGATTCTTCTATCTCAAGTCTTTGGACAAATCCATTTCCTATATAAGGGGTATCTGGTTAGTTTTTATTGTTATCATGTTTTGTAGAAATTTCTGAACTGTATAAAATCCTGATCAGACGCCGGGTTCTGCGGTGTCTGATCTGGATCTACACTGTTTGCCTATGTCCCTTTTATGAAACGCTAGGCTTAAATGGGTTAAAGTGTCTTTACAGCTAATAAAACCAGTTCTGACTCAGTTACAAACCATTACATGTAGGACTTTCAATGCCCTTAGCATGACATATCTTATTTGGCATTGTTTTACAGTGGCAATAAGGTTCCACTGGACTCTTTTGGCGTTGAATTTCGGACGGAAAATTGTCATCTGCCAATACTTTCAACAAGCTATTCAAAATAAGTTTATATCTGAAAGTTCAAAGACTGAAGTCAAACAGTGTAGTTCCTGTTGAGACGGCTCATTATGAGCCCCGTCTCATCAGGCGCTAAGCTGTTTGCAAAAGTTTATTATTATCGCGTGTGACAGGGAAATGGTTAACAAATAGAGAAATTTATCTATGTTACTTGAAGTGAAAAATGTAATTTGGTGAAAGCGAGATGCAAATATAAATACGTTTTGTCACGCAGGGACATTTGGAATGCTTTTTGTTTTCGTCCAAGGTTACGACCTCTTCCGCATCACTGCGGCCCAGGACAATACTTTTGTAACCTCTGCATTTTAACCAGAAATATCTTAGAAACTACTGCAAATTTTGCGGAGAAATGTTTAAAATGTGTTACACATATAATTCCTACTTGACCAATGAGCTTTTGTACGAAAGTTGGTAACATTTTAAGGGATCATAACATGTACCAATTAAAATGTCGGGATTTTCAAAACTTATAAAGTGTGGTAAAGAACTTTTTTAGGAGCAATAAATATTTTGGAGGGTATATTACCTATCATTACGAAACCACGCCTATTCAAATATATAGAAAATTTCACGCGTACCCACAACCTATGTTTTTTTTAGCAGAAATAAGAAAAATAATGTATATCCCTGTAACCCCAGTTTTACTATATAAAAGTGGGGTTTAAGGGGGTCAAAATTAGAAAGGTATGTTTTCGTGATTTGGATCAGATAAATAAGCCAGTACTAATTTACCCTAAGTGGCCTCTGAGAGTTTATTGTTTATTGACAGTATACTAGGTTTGTTGTATCCAGTCTCTTATCAGTGATAAGACTAATGACCGCGACACATCTTATTTTTATGTCTTTAAGTACCGGACAAACTTGTGAAATGCAACAGATTATTTACTTAGGTAACCCTGATAAAATCAAAGTTGATTAATTTTCACGCTTCCACAAAATTGAGCTAAAATGTCAAGAAACGTTGTAATCCCAGCAAACTCACAACGTGGTTACAACGTCGCTGCAACGTCACGACGTTGCAGCGACGTTGTAACGACGTTGATGAGACGTTGTGTGCTTGCTGGGATGATATATGAAATTACCCAAAGACTCTCTGCCTGCACTGACAGTTAAACGTGCATGGTAGATGGGCACATGTGTAACCTGCAAAATGAAATATTTCGTATAAGCTTCCTATTCCTTCACACATTTATTTTCGTTGTAGAGCCACTGAATCTAAATAATTAACATAATAGCACAGATAAAAGATTAAGACATGGAACAAATCATCTAGCCAGTTTAATACGACATGTTTCTTAATTAGTTCGTGCTGAGGCATCTTTTGAGGCAGACGAGCCGGGACACAGCTTTTCCCATACTATTGCAGGTGCACCCAGCGAAGACTCAGATCAGCCTGCCCATCCACGCAGTCTGATGCATGTTCAGATGGACAGCGAAGAACTTGTATATGCTGATCTCAGTCTTAGCTGGGCGCAAATGCAATCCTGAAGGAAATGGTGCCGTCCGGCTCATTCTATTTAAAGGGACTGTATACACTTGGTTGATTTTCGGCCATATTGTACAAGGGAAGTAACTTTAGTGACTTCCTGTTTGCTTTCCAGCACACCAAATATCTTCGTAATAGGGGTATACTTTAAAAGGAAGTAATTTGTTCCCTGTTGGCGCAAATTACTTCCTTTTATTGCAGACCCATTTTCCAAAGGGGAAAAACAATGTTGAAGGAGCTGACTCCACTGAATGCGCTTCGATTACCCTTAACAAACAAATGTATGTAATTCAGAATCAGTCAGTCTTGAATGGATACTATGTTGAAAGAAATCTTAGACAGCTTATATAGCTCTAACCAAAGAATCACATTAAGACAAGTTTATGAAGTAAAGAGGTTGCTAGAAATAAATAACAAATTAAAATGGTGGTTTAAAAATGAAAATTCTGTAAATATATGTAATATAGGCAACTGCATACATCTGTTTTCACTATATAGTATAGGGGAATATGAGGGTACACGTTACATAGACTTGTTAACGTAATAGCATGAGAAACGAAAACAAATACACATCAGCAGCAACGAAACAGGATTTGATATTTCATGCAAATTGTCTCCACTGGTGACAATTTGCATGAAACATCAAATCGTGTTTTCTGGGAAAAGTAAGAAACAATATTCAAAAAATGCCGTCTGAAGAATTGTTTTATAAGGCATATGCCGTAAAACGTCTCCCCGTACATCACCGTAGTCAGATTATTGGCCGGCGCGCGAATCGCGCCGGTCTCTTAATATAGCTTTGGATTTTTATGTATGATGGAAAAGTGTTCGATTAGCGCAGAGCGCAGTTTGATAAGTTTGAATATGACATGCAGTCCATCTTTAGTAAGTTTGACTATGACCTGTGGTCCATACTTAAAAAGTCAAATCATATTCATATCTGACGTATGCTATATATATATATATATATATATATATATATATATATATATATATATATATATATATATATATATATATATATATATATATAATGTACAGACTAAACCTCATGGAGATCCCAATATGACTAGGATTCGCATATTGTTTGATCAAGAAAATTCATTAATTCATAAGGCTTAATTAAAGCATACATTAAGGTATCACATTGTTGTTCTTTTTTTTTTTTACCTATTACATTGAAAATTTATTAAACTTTAGTATACCCGTGTCCCATATTTCTAAGTAAACATGAAGAAAATTTGCACCGGTACTTAGACGTTTACGTCTAAATATTTTGTCTTGAATTTCCACTGTGGTATCTTTGAAAATGGAGTTCTGCTCATGTATATGCTAAAGGGCGAAAGCAGTGTTGCAAACTTCATTACTGCTTATGAGTCTCAGTTTAACCGAGGCTCCCATTTTCTATCTCATATGTGTTCTTTGTTTCCAAAGGCAGTCTTTTTTTGTTTGTTTTTTACTACACTGCAGCTGGTGTTAGTACCATGTGACGGCCGTAAAATGTCTCTCCGTATATCACCATAGTGCAGATTATATTTTCGTTTCCTTTGGGATCACTGGGCCCATTGTGGTATCTTTGAAAATGGAGTTCTGCTCATGTATACGCTTGAGAACGTAAGCAGTATTGCAAACTTCATTGCTGCTTATGAAGAGTCTCAATAAAACCAAGGCTCCCATTTTCTATCTGTAACATATTCTTTGTTTCCAAAGGCAGTCCTTTTGACTTTTGTTTTAATACCTTAAATATACGAGAGCTGAGTAAATTTGTGAGCCTTGTATCTAAAAATTGATTTTTAAGAGACGTATTGTATTAATTTTCAACAAAATCCCCCTCAATATCTATACTCTTTTGCCAGCAATTATAATGACATTATCAAAGACGTCTTTTTCTTGACTGTCCAGAATGTCTTCCACTGCATGTACGGCGTCTTCCTCTGACTGGCAATGGGTACCAGAAATGCCCTTTTTCAACTTTTTGGATAAATGGCAGTCTGATGGAGCGAGATCAGGCGAGTAATGGGGATTTGAGTCAATCCAAAGCCACACTTATTGCTGACAGCCATAGCAATGACATACTTATGGACTGAAGCATTGTCCTGGTGAATCAACACACCTTTACTGATGTTCCCACGGCGCTTGACCTTAATATTTTCTCTTGGTTTAAACAATATTTTATTGTTTCAATTACATGGAAATTAGTTTCACAACATTAATGTGTCAGGATCAGACGGTAAGCTTAAAGCTTATACATGTCATTTCCTGAATCATACAACATGAACAAAACATATGTGAATGGTAGATATTGTTATATATAATGAGAGAGAGAGAGAGAGAGAGAGAGAGAGAGAGAGAGAGAACATTTTGCAATTTCAACAATACTAGGTACAAAACGCTTTGTAATATGTTTTTGATATGGTAAGATATTAAAATCAAATTTGTTATTACTGATTATAGACAGTCTCAGTGTGAGGACTTCAACTATAGCAAGTTCTTACCACATATCTCTGAGCAACATATACATCATGCGCTTAACATTATGACATTTTACTTTGAAAAGAGACAGTGCCAATGTTCTATGTAATAAGGAAAAAAAAAGAGGAACAAAAAAAAAGAAAGGAAGAAAGGATGTTGACCGGTTCCAGTTTGTGCTACTCAACGGGTGTTATTATAGTAGATAATTTTACTAGAAGCTGGGACTTATAATTGTAGCATGTAATATTATGAGCTATTGCTTGAACCGTTTGGATTTGATAATAAAGTCTTGTACTTTTAAGAAAAGGAGCTCGTTATCATTATCTGGTGCATTTTCTTTTCCAAATAATAAGTCATGAACATTGTGTGTTGGTAATAGGTCAGACAGGTATCTGTTCCTGAAATATTTTCTCTTAACTGCCTACATCACGAAAACATACCTACATGTATACAATGTTGACCCCCTTAAACCCCACTTTTATATAGTAAAACTGGGGTTTAAAGGGGTATACATTATTTGTCTTATTTTTGCTCAAAACATGGATTGTGGGAACTCGTTAGAACCGCCTCGCAGAGGCGGTTCTAACGAGTACCTACAATCTATGTTTTGAGCAAAAATATGAAAAATATAAGATTTTTTATCTGAAAATTTTCATTTTTTGGTGGTAAAATTCTTAATGTATTTGAATAGGCGTGTTTTCGTAATGAGAAAAGAAACATCATGTGTTCGATTGATTGTTTGTCTTTTTTCGAGATAATCTACCATAAGCGTAACACAAACATCATAAAGAAACCGAGGCCATAACCTTCCCAGCTGACGGAACAGTCTTTGCCTTCTTTGGTTGGGATGAGACGACGTGTTTCCATGTTTAGACCTTTTGGACTGGGATGAAATGATGGGCCCATGTTTCATCCACAGATACAAACCGCAGCAGAAAAACTTATCAGGATAAAAAGGTTCAGATTAGCACGCGGCATATTCTGTGTTCTTCTAATCAACTGTCAGAAATATGGGCACTCAGCGGGCTGAGAGTTTTCTCATATCCAAATCTTCCGTAAGACTGGAATAAACTCTTTCCCGAGAAATCACATCAGCCCTAGCTATGCATCTGTGTAACTCATCTGTCACCCATTACCATATTATGGACTTTAGTGACCTTTTCGGGAGTTGTCACTTTGACAGGCCTTCCAGAACTCAAGGCTGTCCCTGCCGTGCTTAAATTTTGACAACCACTTTTTTTACGGTAGCATTTTTTAAAAAGGCACGTGCCCTGTTAACTTTAATGTGAAACTGCGTCGACATAACTAACCAAAATGACACGGGCTCTTGGGTTCATACATCACGAAAACATGCCTATATAAAGTTGACCCCCTTAAACCCCACTTTTATATAGTAAAACTGGGGTTTACAGGGGTATACATTATTCTTCTTATTTCTGCTCAAAAACATAGATTGTGGGTACTCGTTAGAACCGCCTCGCTAAGGCGGTTCTAAAGAGTACCCACAATCTATGTTTTGAGCAGAAATGTGAAAAATATCAGAATTTTTATCTGAAAATTTTCATTTTTTTTTTTTTTGTGGTAAAATTTTCAGTATATTTGAATAGGCGTGTTTTCGTAATGACCGTAAATAGTCAAGGAATAATAGGGCCGAAAATATATAGCCCTGCTTGAAACCTACAATACAAAGCTCAACATTTATCATTCATCCATCGTATATATATTATGTCGCATTACGACAACACGCCTATACAAATATATAGAAAATTTCACCTCCAAATACTGAAAATTTTCAGACAAAAACCTCTGATATTTTTCATATTTCTGCTCGCGGAGGCGGTTCTAACGAGTACCCACAATCTATGTTTTTGAGCAGAAATAAGAAAGATAATGTATACCCCTGTAAACCCCAGTTTTACTATATAAAAGTGGGTTTTAAGGGGGTCAAAATTTATATAGGCATGTTTTCGTGATGGAGTAGACTTGTCTCCCACAACTCTTTGGATCGATCTCTTTCCTCTATTTTTTCCGTGCGTCCGTCGTCCGCCCATTTGTCCGTCACGCTATATCCTCGTAAACCACTGGGCGGAATTCAACCAAACTTGCTACATCACATTCCCTCATGGTAAGGGTGTGCGAAAGCAACATTTTTTCCATGCGTCCGTCGCCTGTCCATCTATTCGTCATGCTATCTCCTCCTAAACAGCTCGGCGGAATTCAACCAAACTTGCTACATCACTTTCCTTTATGGTAAGGTTGCGAACGCAACATTATTTTCCGTGTGTCCGTCGTCCGCCTATCTCTCCGTCACTCTAGCTCCTCCTAACCCACAGGGCGGAATTCAACCAAATGTGCTACATCACTTCCCCTCAAGTTTGGGGAGTGCGAGAGCAATAGTATTTTCCGTGTGTCCGTGTGTCCGTGCGTCCGTCGTCCGTCCATCTGTCTGTCATGCTATCTCCTCCTAAACCACTGGGCGGAATTCAACTAAACTTGCTACCTCACTTCCCCTCATGGTAAGGGTGTGCGAGAGCAACATTTTTTCCTTGCTTCCGTCCATTGGTCCGTCACGCAATCTCCTAAACCACTGAGCGGAATTCAACCTAACTTGCTTCATCACTTCCCCTCATGGCCAGGGTGTGCGAGAGCAACATTATTTTTCCGTGCGTCCATCCATCTGTCCATTACGCTATCTCCTCCTAAACCACTGGGCGGAATTCAACCAAACTTGCTACATCACTTCCCGTCATGGTAAGGGTGTGCGAGAGCAAAATTATTTTTCTGTTCGTCCGTCTGGCGTCTGTCCATCTGTCCGTCACGCTATTATCTTCTCCTAAAGCACTTGTCGGAATTAAACCAAATTTGCTACATGAACTCCCCACATGGTAAGAGTGTGGGAGAGCAAGTCCATCCGTCCGTCATGCTATTAGCAACATTAGCAACGAGCGTGGGGATTTGCGATGGCGCACCATCGACTGCGTATTCTAGTTATTACTATGTTTGATAGAAATTCCTGTAATTAATGTAAACAGTGTAGACCCTGATCAGACACCGCACTCTGTGGCGTCTGATCTGGTGCTACACTGTTTACTAATTACCCATTTGGAGGTTTCCAGACTAAAATGGTAAATACATTATTTTATGCGTTACAAGCTCTGACCTTAGCTTAAAGTACACCTTAACTCTCAAGAAGGATTGTAAACTTGGGACCTAAACTTTAAGGAATGATTATGAAACTGGTTCTAGATCAAACTGCAAAGATGCGCAGACTGATCTGGCCCTTCTCTGTCCGCATATGCACCAGGCACATTTACAATAGACAATTATGTATTTTCAGGTGTTATATTTGACTCGAAAGACTACGCTGTAAAATCAGGACTTTTGTTGGGATTGTCACTTTTTAACAACGATCCAGAACGCCCATTCCTGATAAGACTTGGTCTTAGGACGTTTGCGGTATCTAACAGTTACGAAATGGCCAATTCAAGTAAGTTACATGTATAATACAGTCGACTCTCTTTATCTCGACTTCGCTTATCTCAAATAACAGCTTATCTCGAAGTGAAAATCTGGTCCCTGTTTTAACATGGGAATCTAACAACATGTAACAAAATATTATGGAAAAGAGGAGAAATTGCTCCTAAGGAGCAATATCTCCTTTTTTTCCACAATATTTTCAATATACGTATCTCTAACTTCAGGAGTCAAATTACATGCGCGTTTTTTAAATGTGGTCGTTCGATTTACTTTTACCTCATTTCTGCAAATCTGATATGTCGAAGTATTTCAGAGCGCCCCTTGGGCTTCGAGATAACGAGAGTCGACTGTACTTTGGTTATTTGTATTGTAACGTATATATTGATTATGTATAAACAAATAAACACACACACACACACACACACACACACACACACACACACACACACACACAAGAAAAAAAGAAGTGAATCGCGGCACCCTAGTGTACTGTTATAACCATATACAGTCGAACTTCAATGGCTCGAACACCTTTGGGACCATGGAAAACTGTTCGAGCCATGGGTCGTTCGAGCCAATGAAGGTTAATCATGGCGCCAGGTCAGGAAGCAAACTTCGCTAATTCTTCTACACATTAATTGTATGTTGAGTGTACTCATTAGAATCGCCTTGAAGAGGCGATTCTAATGAGTACATACAACATACAAATTCGTAATGAAATAAGAAAGCTTCCTTTAATATTTATTTTCTTGATCTAGCGGAAGAATTTCGTAGGGACTCAAAAATGAGTTCGAATTAGCCATGGTGAACGAGCCATCGGTGAACGAGCTATTGAGATTCGACTGTAAAACCTTTAATAAACGTCTCCAAAACTGCAAGATTATTTTACCTACTTTTTTTATTTTCTTGCAAAGAGGCTCTCATGACGTCTTAATATGACTTAACTTAGTCTAATAACTTGAAAGATAGGTAAAACGCCAAAATCGTGAAAATTATTACTTTTCCCCTAAGCGAGTTCTATTTTGTCATGAGTGGCTTGTTTTAATCATCGAAGTAATTTCAGAAAATTGTAAACGTACTAATATTCGCATAACAGAAGCAATCTCTCGACACTTTTCATTACAACTAATTTCATTCGAAATGATTGTTGTGCCTGTTGAGTACATAGTTCGATCGATTTGTGGAAATGCATTTTACCAGCATTCTAATGCATCGGATTCAGTCTATTGAATCAGTGTTTGTTCTTGTTTCTAGAAGGGTTACATAAAAGCTTTGCATGAGGAACATTGCTTTAATTGCCAATCTCTCCAGGGAAAAGAAAATTAAATGTCGTCGGAATTTATCTTATAACCCTTGGGGAAAAGAAAATTGTATATATAACCAAAATTTATCTAATCAAATTACAAATTAGGTGGGATTTCATTGTACTATAAGGGAAGTTGATAGAGATTCAAGGGGCATGGCTCTAACAGCAAAGAACTTACATACATTTTCACTAGAGGTACTCTTAGAGGAAAAAAAATGCAAATTCTAAGGAAAGAATTTGGGTGCAAATTCTTACCTCTAAGAGTAGCTCCATGTTTGAAATGATTGAATTACAAGGGAAGTAAATGTCTGTTTAGAAAAGCAGCCTTCTTTTGAAACGATTATAAAGAAGTAATTTTCATTTATATCAAACAGAAATAGTTCATATCACCTTTGTTTAAAACAAATTATGGCATTTGAAAATGTGTTTTATTTTGCTCATCACGAAAACATACCTATATAATTTTGACCCCCTTAAACCCCACTTTTATATGGTAAAACTGGGGTTTACAGGGGTATACATTATTTTTCTTATTTCTGCTCAAAAACATAGATTGTGGGTACTCGTCAGAACCGCCTCGACGAGGCGGTTCTAACGAGTACCCACAATCTATGTTTTGAGCAGAAATATGAAAAACGTCAGAATTTTTTATCTGAAAAATTGCCATTTTTGGTGGTTTCTGTTTCTGAGAAAACAAATTCACCACAGTAGTTTATCTTCTTTTGGTACGTTTGACGCCATTCATGTAAATTATCGTTGACGCCATTCATGTAAATTAAATTTTTAAGTGGTCATTTTGGGCCCTTATTGCTGAAACCTTAAACCTTAAGCGTCGGTTTCCATGACAAATGTTCAATGCAACAGACATGCTCTTTTTCTGTGGAGGTTTTTAAACATTTTTGTAACTCATTGTAAGTCTTCTGTCATATGGCACTGCCCACACTCTTCGGAAGAATGATATGAAAACAAAAAATATTGTATGAGTATTCCTGAAGCCAGAAATGTGGTAAATCACAATTTAGGGTCTTTCAAACTTTTGGTTACATCTCAAAAAGTACTTCCGATAATGGAATATAATTGCATCTATATACTCCATGCATATAAAGCTGACAGAAAATACTACTGTCTCATTTCGGTCCATAGATCTCATGAGGACCAAAAGTGTCATGACTGTTCACATTTTTTATATACTTTCTAGTACAGTCAACCCTCTTTATAGCGACACTCGATACAACGACAAACTTCGTTATAATGGCAGTTTGAATGTAACGAAACCTTCGCTGAAATGGTGAGAGTTAATGAGAAATTATGCAAAAATATTGCATTAAAACTTCAAGTAACATATGTTTTGGATATTTGTTAGATCTAACAAATATCCAAAACATATATTCTGTGAGGAAATAAGAATAAAACAAGGTCTTTCTTACATATCATTCTGTCCATTAAGGATTCTTTACAACAGCAAATTCATGTTAATGGCAACATCTTTGGTAACAAATGCTGTCGTTGTAACGAGGGTTCACTGTAATTACATTTAACTATAGTGTAGAAAATTAAACGTGAGGAACATCTTAAACTTCAAGGTTTGACCTTTTCAATTCATAATAATCCACTTATCTGAGGTTATAATCTCTTTTCAAAGAACTTTAGATATAAACAAGTACACACCAAAACTGTTACCGGGATATGATTTTACTTGCTATATAGAGCGACCAAATTAATCCGTCGCTTAGGCTTTTACATTGAATAGTCATAAGGATACTTTCACTATACAAGTTAGGCATGACCATCACGAAAAAATACCTTTAAAATTTTGACCCCCTTTAACCCCCTTTTTATACAGTAAAACTGTGGTTTACAGGGGTATAAATTATATTTCTTATTTCTGCTCAAAAACATAGATTAATAATAATACATGTAATAATAATATTTACATGTAATAACAAAACTTAAAATAATAATAATAATAATAATAACGGTCACAATAATAATAACAGTATTAATAATAGCGATAACAGTAGTAATAATATTAATATAAAGGAGAAGATGAAAGTAAATGTAACTGAGACATCTTTTAATAATCTTTGAGTTTTAATTCACAGGTACATTTAATGGTAACTTTGGTAAGATTAGTTAAGGAACAATGTTGTCTCAAATAAAATAGGTGAAAACTTTGCAGTACTGTAAATGTCCTAATTTTTTGACAGACTGTGTCTGGGGAAATAGTAGAGACCCAGATCAGATTGCTCCTCTACTAATCAGGGTCTACACTGTTTTTTTTTTTTTTTTTTTTTTTTTTTTTTTTTTTTTTAATCTTTTAAATTTTAGATAAGAACCATAATATTTGCGGCCTAAATGGCTTGCAATTTCACTTGAATGTATCTCTAAACATCTGTATTTTGTATAAACGCCATACTGTAACTAGCTATAATGGGTATTTTAAGAAAATTTAATATTAAAATCAAATCACATTTCAACTGTTATATGGTTTACAACTATAAAACATTATTAACTATACTGTCAATCAAAAGTTACATTTGTAAATATCATAAAACTGCTAATTCCAGAAAGAAATATACATGTTTTATATTTTAAAGCTTTAATCAAAAATGTAAAAATTGAAATGACATCACCGAATGCTGCATTGTGGGATATAACTATAGCATTGTGGGTATTTTTTTTTCTTTCTATTTGTAGCAATGTTTTTTTTTTTCGGATGGCAGAATATCCTACTTGGTGTTCAACTGGCATAACTTCGCAATGAGTTGGAATTTTTTTATGCGGTTTTCGTCAAAATTGTTCGCATTGGCAGTATTATTAGTATATAACAGTTCCATTGAAACTGTAATAAAAACTTTGTCATTTTATTCTTAAGACCACCGTGTTTGAATTTTAGGGCGATTACAGTAAATTTTTCAAGAGTCCGAAATTTTAGAATTTTAACGGTTAGAACAAGTGAACCAGCGAAGAACAAAAATACAAAAAGACCTGTATGAACAGCAAAGACTCAGAACAGCCTGTACATCTACACAGTATGTCAAGGGTTCTTGTTCATCCCTCTTTGGATAGCCCGGAGGCTGTTGAAGGCATATACGATCAGCGAAGACTCTGATCAGACTGTGCGCCTGCGCAGGCTGATCTGAGTCTTCGCTGGTCACACAACTTACTGTAGGTTTTTCTCGTGCGCTGGCTCATGTATAATGAATGACTCTAATCATCTAATCCACGCTTATTTATAAAGGGGAACATTAACAATAGGGGTTCGGGTATTGATGAAAACAATTAAATGTACTGAGGTTTAGAGAGAGAACTGTGAATCTGTCTGCATCTGAATTACGTATAAATTTTGACACATACATCAAATGCTATAAAAATCGCTTCCAATCCAATTTTTTGATAATTATGAACTTCCTAAATATACATCTAGTACAATGTTATAATAACAGTATCAAAGTAGAAACAGAACGTTGATTCAACGTCTTGATATTGAATCAATATAGGGATCACCCTTGGTTTTTCATACATTAACATTTGCTGGGTCCCTCAGAAGTTGTTTGAACACGAGGCCGCTAGGCCTCGTGTTCAAATATCTTCCGAGGGACCCGGCAAATGTTATTGCAATGAAATAATCATGGATGATCGTTGCTTGCATAACGTACGATTCCAACGGCAAATTGTGGCGACAACGCTGTAAAGCGCCATATTAACTCCATATAAACTCTTTAAATGCGATGACAAACCAACATGGCGGATTATCTTCGTTGCCTGGTCAATTTGCTTCATGTCTGCGAGCAGGCAGTTGCTCCTTGAGCCTTTGCTGGCCGCATATACCATAAGTACCATTATCTCGTGCACCGCTCCATTTTAATCATTGTTTTAAATAACTTGTTGTATGTATTTGTATGTAAGTAGTTTTGTTGAGGGCCCCAAGGAAGATTGGTAAAACCAATTGGGCTACCCTCGTAAAATAAAGAATTTACTTACATACTTACTTATAAGAATGTTATTTACAATGACGCCAGTTGCGCCATGACCCTCTGACGTCATCATAAAATTCTAAAATGCTACGTTAAGGGCGATGACGTTACGTCGCTCAACGAAACGTAAACAAAGCAAGGCCCGTCTTGTGACATCAAATGTTCAAAATCCATGTTCAAACAGCACGTGAATTTCATGATTTGAACATGGGTTTTGTTGTTTGAACACGGCTTCTGGTCCACTCAAGAATAGCTTCAAACAGCTATGTTCATAGGATTTTATGCAAGGACGTTGAATTGACGTTGACGTTGTTTCAACGTTGTGTGCTTGCTGCGCTTGTTCTTGAAAATGAGTTTCAATGACTCTGAATTGACATGATGAATCAATTTAAAAGGCATTTCTGATAAACACAATGAAGTCTATTAATACATTCTTATTACGTAATGTACCCGTACTTATGATATAAAATAGAATGTTTAATAGTATGCATGCCCTTATTTTGCGGCTTGGCGACCAGTAATATATGTAGCCTAAAGAAATGTGTAAGAGACAGTTCATCGTCATATTTAAGCTTAAGACCTCTATCTCCTTTTATTTTGCTAGAAAAACCTTTAAAATTTAAAATAAGACCCATATTATTTGCGATTTAAATTTTGTTTTAAAAATAGTTTAAATCTGAATTTGTGATTTGATTTGACTAAATTTCTTATAAATGGATTATATTTTCACTTAAATGTATATCTTTTCTAAAATTAATGTAATGATAATCAGATAAATTTCTTCTCAAAAACGGGTGTAAAAGTAATGGTGGTGGAAAACTTGCAATGAAATGGAAATTTAATTAAGTACTTCCCAATGTTATTGACACCATCTTTGCATGGAAGTCGTTTCTCTCTCGGGTGGCCATGACGAATACTCTTCACTACCTGAGAAACTCAAGGCGGGGGATAAGTTGATCTACGGCAGAGGTTAGAGGTTAAATGACATCATTTTGATAGCTACCATAGCTGTTCGGCTGTGTTTTTGGTTTCTTAGATTCCTACCAAGCTTCCAGCCGAAATCGCCCAAATTTGTCGAAACCATTGACGGATGCATAATTTGTTGTGTCATTCTAAGTTCATAATCCTTTATCTGAAAGTATTCCCACCAATAATAAATCCCAGGAAGCTTAAAATTTGTAAAGAATCAAAAAATCGGAGGCAATCTCGCCAACTCACCAATCTTTTCATTTCGACCGAATCCATTTTAATGGTGTTTAATGCTTAGCATGCTGGGTAAAAAGTCAGCAGACGACATTTTCAACCATTTTTTTTTTCTTATTTTCGCCAGAAAATAGACTTTAACATTACATGCAAGTTGTCTCCAAAAAGGAAAAATGTATGGATTGGCAAAGTCTATTCTCTGTGTGATTTAAGGAAGCTACATGATTTCTTTTCGCTGAAGTTGCCCAGAGATTGGTAAACGTTAAGGACTCTTTTAAGAACACTTCAATCAAATAATACAAACGCATTTCAGCATACCACTAATGGTATGGCATTGACTGCATTGAATCGAATTTCGTCTTGGACAAGGCGTCTAAAAGGTCTGGATCACGCATTAGACAGAGCACAAAGCGTTTAATTTAAAGTTCTTGAGGGAGTACATTATAACAGAGCGATTTAACCTGATATCGCTCATATTAATGTGATATTGCTGTCTGATAACTCCACACTTTAAAGCCTTGGCTAAATGATTTAGCTTCTGCCTCTAGAGTTCGTTCTATACTTTTAGCTTTTTTGTCGAAGACAAATAAGATTAGGTTTGCAGTGAAATATGGAATCCAATTTATTCTTTACAATTCATTTTTTTTTTTTTTTTTTTTTTTTTTTGTAAATTCTGATAATCATTTTTAAACGTGGTAATAGCCCTATTTTCATATCGCACCTCGTACTGTTTCAAGTCCCATTAAATAATATAAAGTGGTATTTATTGACAAAACGAAAAGCTGTAATATAAAAATACTTTACAAAACTTTAAGGTTTTTATATTATTATTATTTTCTTGTACCATGCAACTGCGTTCGAAATTCACCAACGAAAATTAATTTCGCACAATTGAATATGATGTGTGTAAGTCAGCTATATAACAAGTGCATCGGTTCCGGGATTTTTTTTTTTTTTTTTTTTTTTTTTTTTTGTAAATTCTGATAACCATTTTTAAACGTGGTAATAGCCCTGTTTTCATATCGCACCGCGTACTATTTCAAGTCCTATTAGATTATATAAAGTGGTATTTATTGACAAAACGAGAAGCTGTAATATAAAAATACTTTACAAAACCTTAAGGGTTTTTTTTTATTATTATTTTTTTCTTGTACCATGCAACTGCGTTCGAAATTCACCAACGAAAATTAAACTCGCCCGATTGAATATGATGTGTGTAAGCCAGCTATGTAACAAGTGCATCGGTTCCGGGACATTAAGGTACAACTTAGTGTTCTTTATTTCCAAAGGCAATCCTTTCTGACTTTTATTTTAGCTGAATCAGAATGTGACACGCACATAAAACAAGAGACTAACTGAAATTTTACAGCCTGTCAGATGCTATATGATCGTATTTATACTAAATATCAATTTAATAAACTTTTCTTGGATAGAAAAAAATGTCTATTTTTGAGGAATATGGAGCCTTTAACCCTTCTCTTGCTAAACACGACATACCCTGTCTTAGCAAACAATGTAGATCCAGATCAGTTGGCTTAAGGAGAAGCCAACTGATTTGAATCTGCACTGTTTGTCATTAAATATGTGAATTTCAATCAAAAAACCAGGATCAAGTAATCTGAATGGCTGGAAATTAGAAGTGGTGTGACATCTTAATTTATTCAGCAAGGCAAAGGTTAAGAACACAATCTACAGTCGAACTTCAATGGCTAGAACATCTTTGGGATCATGCAAATTTCTTCTAGAAATGGATATTATAAAGCTGAATCGAATGCTTTTGACAACCAAAAACAGCGTAGCTAAGAATTTATCAAATCTCCTTTTTATACACCAAAACTTATCTTTTTTAACCCTTTGTAGTCTGGACTCCCATAAAAGGGTTATTGGCAAACAGTGGAGACCTAGATCAGGCGCCGCATAACGCGACGTCTGATCAGGGTCTCCACTGTTTCCAAATAGTTCAATCATTTTTCTCTAAGAGTACCTAAATCACATACCCTGACATACCTAAAATTGAAATTAGAATCTTCCAATATATAGTGTGCGGGAGTTCATTCAGTATCCTATGGGTTAAAGATACTTCTTGTTTCTTCTACTGACATCGCAAGCGAACATTCCGGTGACGACAAAGAATACTTAATATACTGTTCGGTTTTCACAGAAGTGACGTTATAAAGATACGCCATAATCACCAATCACAGCCTTCCCGAAGTACCGAAAGAAGAAAAGACCAGGAACAGACACATCAGGAAAACATGCCTATAAAATGTTGACCCCTTAAGCCCCACTTTTATATAGTAAAACTGGGGTTTACAGGGGTATAAATTATTTTTTTTATTTCTGTTCAGAAACATAGATTGTGGGCACTCGTTAGAACCGCCTCGGCGAGGCGGTTCTAACGAGTACCCACAATCTGTGTTTGGAGCAGAAATATGAAAAATTATCATTTTTTTATCTGAAAATTTTCTTTTTTCTTGTGGTAAAATTTTCAGTTTATTTGAATAGGCTTGTTTTCATAATGAATGAGACATAACGACACAGTTTTAGTAACCGACATATAGTCGAACCTTAATAGCTCGAACATCTTTGAGACCATGGAAATTTGTTCTAGATATGGGTAGTTCGTGCCACTGAGGGTTAATCATAGAGCCAAGTGACGACATTCAATTGGAATACTGTGTTGACTTTGCTTTGTGACGTAACATATCATCCATCATAATGTGTTTACTGAGTCATGTGGTGTCAATAACTGGCTATGTTCTGTGATTGTGCCACTTCATGATTATCTTCTATACATTTTATTGTGCCACTTCATGATTATCTTCTATACATTATATTGTGTCACTTCATGATTTTATCTTCTATATATTGTATTGTACCACTTTATGATTATCTTCTATACATTATATTGTGTCACTTCATAGTTTTTTCTTCCATATATTGTATTGTACCACTTTATGATTATCTTCTATGTATTAAATCGTGTCACTTCATGATTATCTTCTATACAATGTATCGTGCCGTTTCATGATTATCTTCTATACATTTTATTGTGTCACTTCATGATTATCTTCTATACATTATATTGTGTCACTTCATGATTTTATCTTCTATATATTGTATTGTGCCACTTCATGATTATCTTCTATACATTATATTGTGCCACTTCATGATTTTATCTTATATATATTGTATTGTGTCACTTCATGATTATCTTCTATACATTATATTGTGTCACTCGATGATTTTATCTTCTATATATTGTATTGTGCCACTTCATGATTATCTTCTATACATTATATTGTGCCACTTCAAGATTTTATCTTATATATATTGTATTGTGTCACTTCATGATTATCTTCTATGTATTAAATTGTGCCACTTCATGATTATCTTCTATACAATGTATCGTGCCACTTCATGATTATCTTCTATACATTATATTGTGTCACTTCATAATTATCTTCTGTACATTATATTGTGTCACTTCATGATTATCTTCTATACATTATATTGTGTCACTTCATGATTATCTTCTATACATTGTATTGTGCCACTTCATGATTATCTTCTATACATTATATTGTGTCACTTCATGATTATCTTCTATACATTATATTGTGTCACTTCATGATTATCTTCTATACATTATATTGTGTCACTTCATGATTATCTTCTATACATTATATTGTGCCACTTCATGATTATCTTCTATACATTATATTGTGCCACTTTAGGATTATCTTCTATACATTATATTGTGCCACTTCATGATTATCTTCTATACATTATATTGTGTCACTTCATGATTATCTTCTATACATTATATTGTGCCACTTTATGATTATCTTCTATACATTATATTGTGCCACTTCATGATTATCTTCTATACATTATATTGTGTCACTTCATGATTATCTTCTATACATTATATTGTGCCACTTTATGATTATCTTCTATACATTATATTGTGTCACTTCATGATTATCTTCTATACATTATATTGTGTCACTTCATGATTATCTTCTATACATTATATTGTGTCACTTCATGATAATCTTCTATACATTATATTGTGTCACTTCATGATTATCTTCTATACATTATATTGTGTCACTTCATGATTATCTTCTATACATTATATTGTGTCACTTCATGATTATCTTCTATACATTATATTGTGTCACTTCATGATTATCTTCTATACATTATATTGTGTCACTTCATGATTATCTTCTATACATTATATTATGGTATTTCATGATTATCTTCTATACATTATATTATGGTATTTCATGATTATCTTCTATACATTATATTATGGTATTTCATGATAATCTTCTATACATTATATCAGCCATGCCACGGCACGGCATTTCTTACAGGATTGCACGTGCGCCCAGCGAAGACTCAGATCAGTCTGAACACAGTCTTCACATAGCATTCTGTGGGTAGTCAAAGCGCTTTCAGGTGGATAACGAAGAATCTTATCAGATTGTGCAGATGCGCAGGCTGATCCGAGTCTTTGCTAGGCTCACATGCAATCTTGTAGGAAATGCTTTGCCCTGCTCACTTGGCATAAATTCGGTAAGATACATTTTTATTAGTCCCATCTCATTATGAGTTGTGATGAATGACCGATGCCATGTTTTCCTCAGCTAAGCTCGTTATGTTGTCAGTCGACATTTATCAGACTGAATCAGAAATGTATTTCTTAGACAAGATTGACATCTAAATGATAATGACAAGGATGCGGACCAGGCAGTAATACACTGCAAGTAACGCATAATTTACAACTTGGGAATACAAACTAACTACATGTTAAAGGCTCCATAGTCCTCAAAAATAGACCTTTTATTGTCCAAAAAAGGTTTAACAAATTGATATTTAATATTACATGTAACACAATCATAAAATATGGCACCAGACAGTCTGTACAATTTCAGTTAGTCTCTTGTTCTTGAAATGATTTTTTAAATCGTACTCTGAATTAATGTTGCCAACATGAATTTGAGATATGATATAAAATCATTTCATTTTTGTTCCAGTTCAAAAACAAGAGACTAACTGAAATTTTACAGCCTGTCAGATGCCACATCTTATGATCGTATTAATACTATATATCAATTTATTAAACCTTTCTTGGATAGGAAAAAAATGTCTATTTTTGAGGAATATGGAGCCTCTAACCCTTCTCTTGCTAAACACGACATACCCTGTCTTAGCAAACAATGTAGATCCAAAGGAGAAGCCAACTGATTTGAATCTGCACTGTTAATCATTAAATATGTGAATTTCTATCAAAAACCAGGATCAATTAATCTGAATGGCTGGAAATTAGAAGTGGGTGTGACATCTTAATTTATTCAGCAAGGCAAGGTAGAACACAATCTACAGTCGAACTTCAATGGCTAAAACATCTTTGGGATCATGGAAATTTCTTCTAGAAGTGGATAGTTCGCTGAGGGTTTATGCTACCGCCAGGTCACGAGGCAAATGGCGATACTCTAGGGATGTCTTTAAATCTTCTTTGAAACAATGGTATGTTGCGTGTACTCATTAGAATCACCTCGATGGCTCATTTACCGTAGCTGATTCGAACTCGTTTTTGAGTCCTTAAGACGTTCTTTGTGCAGCTCAAGAAAATCAAGTATTCATTATGAAAACACGTCTTTTAAAAAATATAGAAGATTTCACCTCAAAAACTGAAAATTTTCAGATAAAAAAATCCGATTTTTTTCATATTTCTGCTCAATACATAGATTGTGGGTACTCGTTAGAACCGCCTCGCCGAGGCAGTTCTAACGAGTGCCCACAATCTGCTTTTGAGCAGAAATAAGAAAAATAATGTATACCCCTGTAAACCCCAGTTTTACTATATACAAGTGGGGTTTAAGGGGGTCAAACTTATTTAGGTATGTTTTCGTGATGTATAATGTTTCAAGGAAATTTTCTTATTTATCATAAAAATGTATGTTGTATCAACTCATTAGAATCACCTCATCGTTGCGATTCTAATGATTACAGTAAACATACCATTATTTTATAAAAAAAAAAATATTGGCTTGTCTAGAATTATGGTTTAGAAGTATTTTACACAAGTGTGTACAAGTAATGTACATTACGAAAACATGCCTATTCAAATATATTGAAATTTTCACCACCAAAAGGTGAAAGTTTTCAGATAAATATTCTGATATTTTTTATATTTCTGCTCAAAGCATAGATTGCTGGTACTCGGTTCTAACGAGAAATAAGAGAAATTAACCCCTGTAAACCCCAGTTTTACTATATAAAAGTGGAGTTTAAGAGGGTCAAAACAATATAGGTATGTTTTCGTGATGATAATTCTTTAACCAGCCACACGGTCCAGATCAGGCTGTGCAAATGCCCGAACAATCTGGGTATTTGCTTTCTACCTATACTTAAATAGCCTTTTCTCAAGTAATGTTATAAATTATTGAGAAGTGAGGATGCATCCTAGAAAATTCATTTATTATGGATACAGCATCGTGAGTTTTAATCCAAACTTTTGTTGTTATTAGTCTTTCGTGCTTTTCTGTTTCTGAAGCAATAAATATTGCATCGAATCTCGCATCGGACACGAAAACGCCGCATTAACTTCAGTACTGTGCATTCTTTCTTTTTGCTTAATCATTTCATTCCTGAGTTTCTGAAGTGGACTCTTCCATTCTGGGATACAGATTTAAAAAAGTCAAACGACTTTCTTCTGGATCCCATTTGTATGAATCGATGTTTTGTCATGTCTCGTTGTCGACTGTAATGTTAATGTATACAAATAAAATAAAAGTTTAAACTAATTTGGTCAAAACTGTTGTGCCATGTAGGGTTCTCAGTCAAAAAATAAAACAGAGTTGCAAACAGTCTGGATCCTGATGATAGATATACCAATGCAAACAGTGTAGATCCTGATAAGACGGCTCGTTACGAGCCATCTTATCAGGATCTACACTGTTTGCATAGGTATCTGTACCAGTCTACAATGTTGAAAGGATTAACCCTTGTCATGCTGAATAAATTATCATGCCACGCCCACATCTAATTTCCAGCCAATCAGATTACTTTTCCGGTTTTTGATAGAAATTCAAGTATTTAATGACAAACAGTGCAGATCCAGATCAGTTGGCTTCTTCAGAAGCCAACTGATCTGGATCGACACTGTTTGCTAAGACAGGGCACGTCGTGTTCAGCAAGAGAAGGGTTAAGATAAAAAAAAAAACACGCTAATCCTGTATCTTCAACTTCATATACCGTTTACCGGATGCAAAGGCTGATCTGAGTTTTCGCTGGGCACATATGCAATATTGTAGGATTGCTATACCCCGGCTCAAATTTCAATGACATCCATAGCTTAGCTCCATTGAATTTACCACACAGAAATAAACAGAGTAAAGACAGACCGACTGCAGACAGACTAACGGACGGTGGGGACACAATGACATATTGCATGAAATCACATTACCCCATCACTATTATGTGGAAGGGTATGAAAGTGTTAACACGTGATGTATTTTTATGTGCAGTATATAATGGGTCGCGTCAAACGAAAAAGCGCCTTCGAAAAAGCGCGAATTGCGCATTCAGATCAGTCTGCGCATGCTCAAAGTATCATACGAGCCTTTGCTCTCCATCCATTCTGTAGTAAACAAGATTCTGTCAGCGGACAGTGAAGGCTATGATCAGACTGCGCATCCGCCCAGTCTGATCTTGGCCTTCACTGTCCGCATATGCTTGCCAGATGTAATTTGTCTCAGTTAACTATTTCATAGAAAATCGTAAAACATGCCATTGAAATATTTGGTCACACACGGACTTAATTTTTGTGGAAATCTAGATTTTTAGCCTGAAATCGTTCGATGGTAAATTGCTTTGTCGGAGGAATTAAAAAGAATTTGTAGTCAAATCAGAAAATGCCGATGAATCTTGAAGTATATATCAGAGCATTTACATGAGTGCGTTCTATTCCGAATGTATTACTTTACATAACCGATAGACAAATTATCCACTTTAAGATGCTATTGGCACTAATATGCCATTGCCATACAGGCCGCATCAAGCGAAAAAGTGCCGTCAAACATGCGCAAACTGCGCAGATTCAGATCATCTTGCGAATGCGCAATGTATCATCCGGGCCTTTGCTTTCCATTCATACATTTTGTAGTATCCAATGACTCTGTTTGCGAACAGTGAAGGTTCTGATGAGACTGTGCGGATGCAAAGGCTGGTCTGCAGCTTCGCTTTCCGCATATGCGCGAAGATTCGTTTTTTACGTGGCGCGACCCATACGACAAACAATGTGTCTGGATATTTTTTGCCTTTCTTTGTACTAATACTTCCATTGTCGTGCTACATTCTATGGTGTATATATTTCTCAATCTATTCATTTTGCTTGAGCAGCCATTAAAGTCAATGATTTTAACCCATTTATGCCTCGCGTCCCATAAAAGAGATATATGACAACATTTGCAAACAGTAAAGACACAGATCAGATGCCGCAAGACGGGTCTACACAAAAATTTGCATTAAATAAAGGAATTTCTATCAAACAGGATAATAATAATAACTAGCCAAGCCCCCTTCTGCTGCAAATGCGACCTCGGTGGCTCAGTTGGATGCGCGTCCGACTGGTGATCAGGAGGTTGCTGGTTCGACCCCCGCCGGGTCGGCAATATTCTTTCGTAGCGATTGATCATGAAATATTTTCTATGGTCATTTCTCCCTTCCGCTGATGCAACAAGGGCAGTTGACGAAATAATGTGCACAATAATGGTTTACCGCTTAGAGAACTAAGCCTGCCCAGTAAAAGAGTGGTTAGGTAAACTGATCGCGTTTGACATGACCCCATTGGGTTGAATGGACCGTAAAATCTGAACACAAACAACAACAACAGAACAACTGGAAATGGTCTGGTGGAAAGTGTTAAGGTAGAAGAGTCCATCCAAATAAATTATTTAAATATCGAAATAAAAAAAAATTCTAACAGCCTAACTCCTTAACCAAGCCCCGAGGTTATAAAACTTCTTTCATGCTCAACTCATCTGAGCATGAAATTTGTCCTGTTAATAAATCTGAAATTATTAACAATTGCAAATTCTTTCTGGCTAAATATAGCTGGCATTTTCATATTTATTAGCAGAGACAATTTCATGCTCAGCTGAGCTGAGCATGAAAAAAGTTTTATAACCTCTGGGCCAAGTATGCCGAGTGACCTCTGTTACCTAGACTCTGTGGACAGGTCCTTTTTTTTCCAATAGGAGGAGTGTCTTCGTGTTTTATTATTATTAATGTTTACATTTACTGGATTCTACAATGTAGATTGATCCGACGCCGCATTCAGTGGCATCTGACATTAGTCTACACTGTTTGCCAATGTCCCTTTTATGGGACGCTAGGCGCAAATGGATTAAGCAGGGTAACCGGTATAATAAATTACGTATTACTAAAACATTTTCGAAGTTTTATTGCTGTCAGTCTGAATTAATGTTCAAATATAGCGTTGGTTTGGAAACATTTCTGCGATAAAGTGTGCCTGAACTTGGTTTTTATGGCGAAGGATTGTTGAAAGAAACTGATTTTTTGAATGAATTAAAAAATTATTGTCAGTCGCTATAAAAAGATAAATTACAACATGAACATGTATATTCTGCTGCAACTGCGTGCATGGTAAAACTCAATTATGGTTGATAACTTTGCCCTCCCTCTTTAATTGCACGACGGCGAGTCGATCCTCGGACTAAATGACGGCTCCCTCCCCAATCCGTTTCAGAAGGATGGCACCTGACTGTCAGTGTCTTTGGTCCGGCTAATTATGGTCCAGTTTGTGGTTATCTTGTGTTCTGGCTTTATATCATCATTGCGCCCTTTGCTTTGTTTCATCATAGTGTTAATAATTATGTGTGTTTAACTGGGATGTTTCACTGATGAGGTAGAGAACGCCTATGCGGACCGAACATATGTTTTTGTTATTTGGAATTGCATTAGAAGTAAGAACGAGATTGCGCGAGCAAAACTGGTTTAAAGAAAAACAAAAACAAAAAAAAAACGGGGAATTAACAATATCAATATCAAAGCCAGAATAACCTAGTTTGTCGTAGAGGTTTGATGAACTGTACCACTAGATTGGGGATAAGTCCAAATCCAAAAATGATGCTTCTGTACCAGAGGAATTAGTTTTATTCAATTGAAATTTAGTAGAATAAATCTTGTCAACCATGCTTTCGAAAAATATTATCAATATTAGGTAAGTCGTCCAAATACAGTTGACTCTCGCTATCTCGAACTCGCTTATCTCGAATAACCGCTTATCTCGAAGTGAAAATCTGGTCCCTACCTAAACATGAAAATCTAAGAACAGGTAAAAAATATTGTGGAAAAGAGGAGAAATTGCTCCTAAGGAGCAATTTCTCCTCTTTTCCACAATATTTTCAATATATCTCTAACTTCAGGAGTCAAATTACACATATATTTGTTAAATGTGGTTAATCGAATTAGTTTGTCCTCAATTTTGCAAATCTGATATGTCGAAGTACGGATATCTCGAAGTATTTCAGACAGTCCCTTGGAATACGAGATAACGAGAGTCGACTGTACCTCGAAAGTGAGTTTATAGTAGCAATCATATCAGCTTGATTTTCATCAGAGACAACATAAAAATCGGCTGAAAAGATATCGCTCTTGTAAACTAAAGAAAGAAGTCGATCTTGTAACTAAATAGAAATTTAATACGCCACAAGATGAGCACAGTTGGTCGCCATCGGAATACCAACTTGTTTTCCTAAGAAGTTAAGTTCCAATAGTAATATGACATTGTATTATCCAAAAGATAAATGAAGATTTCATTAACTTTTTAAATGATCGTAATTATAATTCTTAAGGTTTTTATAAGTGGAAATCGCACACCATTACTCGAAAAATAAAGAAAGTCCTTGCAGTAAATATTTATACTATTACATGTAAGTTGACAAGTTTTTCCTTAATTGAATTATAGGTAATATAGTATAAGGAGTGGAAAAAGCATGTGTAGAAAACTGTAAGCTTAAGCACTTTCAGATTTATCAAGAACCTCATCACTGCTGTTGATCGACCAAAAATGATTTTAGCCCTTCATTTCGTAAACTTTTTTCACGGTATTTTATTGCACAGTTGTAACAGCTGATGCGATATATTAAAAGTTTAGATACAGCAGTGTTCATGCATGAACTCAAATTGGCGATGAAGCTTGCTTTTTAGCTCTTGTTATGCTGAATTAATTAAGATACCACGCCCACTTCTAATTTTCAGCCACTCAGATTCCTGATCCAGATTGTTGATATACACTCAAATAGTAAACGGCAAACAGTGCAGATCCAGATCAGTTGGCTTCATCAGAAGCCAACTGATCTGGATCTGCACTGTTTGCAAAGGCAGGGTATATCTGGGTTCAGCAGGACTAGAGTTAATACTTGCTAAGCTTTTTTTTTCTTTTTTTTTTTTTTTTTTATTTCTTGTTTTTTTTTTATTTATTTATTTATTTTTTCATGTTTTGTCCTGTTCGCTGTCCATCACGAAAACATACCTATATAATTTTGACCCCCTTAAACCCCACTTTTATATAGTAAAACTGGGGTTTACAGGGGTATACATTATTTTTCTTATTTCTGGTCAAAAGCATAGATTGTGAAGCGGTTCTAACAAATACCCACAATCTATGTTTTTATCTGAAGTTTTTCAGTTTTTGGAGGTGAAATTTTCTATATATTTGCATAGGCGTGTTTTCGTAATGTCATGCTGTGTTTAATGGATCCTGTCTAGTATTTTGATCCCCTTGCTGGGGAAGATGGAGCTGATTGCTTTCATTTTCTTTGGTCTGTGGCTTGTTAATTCGTTTTGCTAAAGCATCTAGTGAATTTAATGACTTTTATAATCGAAATAAAAATGTAACTGCTAAACTTCTTAACCAAGGGTACCGTTATCAAAACTACGTAAAACATTTTCTAAGTTATATCGCCATCAGTCTGATTAAATGTCCAAATATAACGTTGGTTTGAAAACACTTCTGCAAGAAGGTCAGTCCAAACTTGAATTGTATGGCGACTTAGTCTATAAATTCAGAAAGATCGTTGGCAAAACTGATTTTCCGTGCAATTTAAAAAGTATGTCGCTCCCTACGAAAAGAAAGGTTTTAACATGGATATTCAGCGGCAAACTGCATGCATGTTTGTTAACCCAAATATGGTTGATAACTTTGCGTCCCGCTTTAAATGCACGTCGGTGGGTCGGTCCTCAGAATAATTGATGGCTCTCTCCTCAATCTGTTTCAGATGGTCGGTGCCTGACCATCGGTGTCTGTGGTTGGGCTCATCGTGGTCCTGTTTGTGGTTTTCTTGTTGTCTGTTGTCAGATCGCCACCGAGTCTTTTGCTTTGTTTCATCACAATGTTTTGGATTATATGTGTTTCGCTGTGATGTTTCACAGAGGAGGTAGAGGACTCTTAAACCGAACATATCTTTGTACTTGGAGCTGCATCAGATTTAATGGTGAGTCTTCACACGAATAAAAAATGGTTTAAGCCGCGTGACACCCAATAGTTTTTTCAACTGACCGTTCCACGTATATTTTGGTGTATTGTCTGTCGTGGTTGGTTTGCTCTTCTTTTTGGTATCATTGATAGGCTAAGATCCGTGAGTGTAGCCTATATGAAAACACGCCTATTCAACAGTGTGGGAAATCCACATGACCAAATGACAGTTTGTTACTATTTTTAGCTCAACATCAGGTAGGGTTTTTAGAATATCTCGATTTATACCTCATAGTATTTGTTCAAATAAAGCGCATAGTACGCGGAAAATCAAGTGGTGTAAGCCGCTATTCTGCAATCTGTTCTGATTCTTGAGAACATTCGGAGAATGGTTTTCGTCAAAATTCATGTACATTGTCCCGGTAGCTCAGATTAACAGCAAAACATTCTTCGAATGTTCTCGAGCATTAGACCAGAATAGAGATATTCTAAAAAAATCCTACCTTATGCGGAGCTAAAGATAGTATCAAACTCCGTCTGCCTAGTCATTTGGTCACGTTGATTCCCCACACTGTCAAATATATTGAAAATTTTACAACCAAAAAAGGAAAATTTTCAAATAAAAATATCTGATATTTTTCATATTCCTGCTCTAAACATAGATTGTGGGTACTCGTTAGAACCGCCTCGGCGAGGCGGTTCTAACGAGTACCCACAATCTATGTTGTTTAGGAAAATAAGAAAAATAATGTAAACCCCAGTTTTACCATATAAAAGCGGGGTTTAAGGAGGTTGAAATTATAGGTGTGTTTTCCTGATGCAATTCCAAGACATATTCTATTCTCTTTTCACAGTAGGTACACTAAATATTCGGATACCTTGTCTCCAGCCTTACTCTAAACAATACAGTTGATCCTCAATGGCTCGAACATCCTTGAGACGATGTAAATGGGTTCGAGATACGGGTTGTTCGAGCCACTGAGGGTAAATCATAGCGCCAGGTCAGGAAGCAAATGGCGATAAGTCAGGGAAATCTTTTCGAACTTCTACATATTTATGGTATGTAGATTCTACTCATTAGAATCGCCACATTGAGGCGATTCTAATGAGTACATACAACATACAATTTCATGATGAAATAAGAAAATTTCCCTAAATGTTTGTTTTCTTGAGCAATCGGAAGAATTTCGTAGGGTTTCAAAGACGAGTTCGAATTAGCCATTATAAATGACCAATTCATCACGAAAACATGCCTATATAATTTTGACCCCCTTAAACCCCACTTTTATATAGTAAAACTGGGGTTTACAGGGGTATACATTATTTTTCTTATTACTGCATAAAACATAGATTGTGGGTACTCGTTAGAACCGCCTCTATGTTTTGAGCAGAAATGTGAAAAATATCGGAGTTTTTATCTGAAAAATTTCAGTTTTTTGGAGGTGCAATTTTCCATATATTTGAATAGGCATGTTTTCGTAATGGGTGTTCGAGCTATTGAGGTTCAACTGTATTAATAATTTCATTACAGTACCTGCCGATGTGTTTGAAACACTGCTGGATGCTGGATGCGTACCAAAGTGCGTAGACTCTGATCAGATGCCGTGTTCTGCGGCATCTGACCTGGGCCTACGCTGGTTATTCAGGCCTGCCTGTAAACTTCCTGTAAATATTTAAGGTACATACAAAAGCACAATGATTTAAGAGTACATGACGGTGTAATAGCAATGTTTATATCATGAAAAACTGATTAATCCAATAAATGATACAAAACCTGTAATAATAATGTCTACTTCAAAGCATTCGTCCAGTAGACAAATAGATACAAACAAACTATACTTGACAGCAGGCACTCCTGACGCTTTCAAGAGCGTGCTGTTGATGATTTTAATGACCGCAGACATAGACTTTTAACACTAATGAATACTTGAATACTTGTAACATTATAGTTTGGATGGTTCGCCATACACGAGACTCTTTATGAGGAAATCTGTTTCCTTATTGTCTACGCCCATGTGCATAGACAATCTTAGCGTTAGCCTTCGAAAGTACTTTACGAAAGGTCATGGACTTTCTACTGACTGCTTAATGTGATTACATGTACATGTACATGTACATGTACATGTAGACTAAAAACACGAGACTGGCTGAACCACTGTTTCGGCACACAACTCCTGAGAGAGAGAGAGAGAGAGAGAGAGAGAGAGAGAAACAGAGAGACAGACAGAGACAGACATACAGAAAGAGACAGAAAGAGAGTATTGTCGAATTTTAGTTGTCTATATTTCTGTTTGATGGAAAATCTTAGAAAGAAAGGCAGCCAAGAAGAAAGAAAATAAATAATACATAAAAAAGCCTGGGCCCAGTTGTTCAAAGCTAACGACGTCGTTAGTTAACGATTCGTTAAAATTTAAATCGAGTGATACGCAAATATGCTGAAATGTTTTGCTGAAAAAATGTAAGTAGCTTTTGCAGTAAGCACTCACATTTTTTCAGCAAAAAATATCAGAATATTGTATATTGAATCCGTTAAAACAGTTAACGAAATGACCCTTAACGAGCTCGTTAAGCTAACGACGCTTTGAATAACTGGGCCCTGGAATTTTGATACATGTAAATATTAAGGCAATTCTAGAAGACAACACTAATGAATTATATCAGATTGGAGTTAACCCTTTAAGTGCTAAGCAAATTACTAGCAGACGACGTCCGAAGATAGAGTGTGTTATTATCAGAGAAAATAAGGCTTGACATTTCATGTGAATCGTCAGCCGGGCAGACGATTCACATGATATACCAAAGCTTTTTGCTCTGAAAAATATAATGAAAGTTTATATTTCAATGTGTCGTCTGCTGAAGTTGTGATTAGCGTTTCAATGGTTAATTATTTCAGCCTTCTATCATGTCATTCCAGAAGTATGAATAATAGATAATATTGCGCCTCTATTGGAATCAAGTGTATAATAAAACTATTAGGGTAATATCTTTGGGTGGGAATATCGTATTTACTCTAAGAATCCAGACAGAAAGGCCTGAGCAAACAGTGTAGATCCAGATCAGACGCCGCAAAGCGCGGCGTCTGATCAGAATCTACACTATTTGTCACTCATGCAGAATTTTTAGACTCACCAGCGGGTAGTAAAATTGACTTGTTCGAAGTTTAGGAGAAGTATGGTAAGGGGTTAACATCACGAAAACATGCCTATATAATTTTGACCCCCTTGAACCCCACTTTTATATAGTAAAACTGGGGTTTACAGGGGTAAACATTATTTTTCTTATTTCTGCTCAAAAACATAGATTGTGGGTACTCGTTAGAACCGCCTCGCTGAGGCGGTTCTAACGAGTACCCACAATCTATGTTTTGAGTAGAAATATGAAAAAAATCGGAGTTTTTTTTTTTTTTTTTTTTTTCTGAAAAAAAAAAAATCAGTTTTTTGGAGGTGAAATTTTCTATATATTTGAATAGGCGTGTTTTCGTAATGAGATGTTTAGGTAATTAGGGAAAATACGGTGTCGGATTGAACCATAAACTTCCATGAGATATATATGTAGCTATCTTCCATCCACTGGCAAATTCGTCACCGGCGCTTAATTCACAACAAAGAAGAAAAGAGTCAGAATAAGAATCATTTACAGTGTTAGCCCTTAAAATGCTTATTATAACTGCAGCGAGATACCATTATTGTAGTTTTCAGAATGGCTTCGTTATAGACATATCACTAGAAGAGTGGGGAATCCACTTGACCGAATGACTAAGCGCACGGAGTTTGTTACTATTTTTAGCTTCGCATCAGGTAGGAATTTTTAGAATATCTCGATTTATACCAGATGGAATTTGTTCAAATAAAGCGCAGAGTACGCGGAAATTCAAGCTCTTTCAGGTGGTATAAGCGATCTTCTGCAATCTGGTTTGACTCTCAAGAACATTCGGAGATTGTTTTTCGTCAAAATTCATGTACATTGTCCCGGTAGCCCAGATTGACATGAAAAACATTCTTTGAATGTTCTCGAGAACCAGACCAGATCTCAGAATAGTGCTTACACCACCAGAAAGAGCTTGTTTTACCGCATGCTCCGCACTTTATTTGAACAAATTCCATTTAGTATGAATAGAGATATTCTAAAAGCCTATCTTATGCGGAGCTAAAAATAGTAACAGACTCCGTGTATCTGGTCATTTGGTCACGTTGATTCCCCACACTGCAGTCAAGTATGCATGCAAGTGTACAAATTTAAGGATAACTACGGTTAGAAATTATGGTGTTAAGTATTTAGGGCATTCAAAGTAAATATTCGGGCACCTTAGACAATACTATCAGTCTAAAACTATAGTTGGTCGAATTGTCAAAAAAAAAAAAAAAAAATCTTAACTGTTAAGATTGCAGATACTGGTCAAACTTTAGGATAAGTTTAATTTGGAACTACAGACGCGTTTGTTCGAACATAAATCGTTATAGACTTGTACTGTAGGTGCCTACAGACAGCATATTTTATAAAAATCAACTGGCGTTTCGAGCAAAAATTAATCTCTAGCATTTTGAATATTTTCATTATCAGATTCAGTTTGAACTCATTTGAATATATCCTGTCTGTTCCTTAGTGTTCAGTGATGGGTGAGGATACAGCTTGTATTCATAAACTGGATGTGGTATGTAAATTTTATGGTTTGGAAAAATTTATTTCCAAGCAAACGACGGCTGTTTTATGTTACTTGTCTTCTCCTGTGTAAATGTAAAACATTTTGACCCATAAATTAATAAGCTAACACGTTATACATACTCGTATAAGTTAATGGGGAGAGAAACTATCGTTTTGACATATGCACATTTTAAACAAAAATTCAATAAAACCTCGATAACTCGAACAGCGATGACTCGTTTACCTTGGCTGATTTGAACGTTTTTTAATCCCTTCCGATAGCTCAAAAAAAAAAAAAAAAACGAATATTTAGGGAAAGTGTTTTATTTTATCATGAAATTGTATGTTGTGTGTTTTCATTAGAATCGCTTCATCGAGGTGATTCTAATGAGTACACTCAACATACCATAGTTGTATAGAAGGTTGAAACGACTTCCCTAAACTTTTAGCATTTGCTTCCTGACATGACGCAATGATTAACCCTCAGTGGCTCGAACTACCCATCTCTGGAACAAATTTTCATGTTACAAAGATGTTCGAGTCATTGAAGTTTCTCTGTATAAGTGAAGATATCAGAGAAATACCAAAATTCTGAAGCACAGCCTTCCCGAGGCACCAAAAGGATAGCTGAGGAACAAACATTGAAACAAACAAACAAATGCCACATGCAAATAAATGTCAAAAGAATTGCCTTCCGAAACAGCCCAGCTAGCATTCTTCATAAATCTATAGCGGGTCGTTATCGGCCCGTCAGGGTAGCTGACGGACCGATAAAGGCCCGCTATAGATTTATAAAGAATGCTTACTGGGAAAGAACACGCAAAATAACAAAAAAGGGAGACTCGGTTTTATTAAGTCTCTTCATATGCAACACTGTAGTTTGCGAGGCTGCATACGCTCCTCCTAGCACAGGCTTCAGGGGAGTTCGATTTTCAAAATAACAAGAATGGGCTCAATGATCCCCATTACGAAAACATGGAAACTTTCACCTCAGAAAAAAAAATACTTTTCAGAGAAAAAACTCTGATATTTTTCATATTTCTACTCAAAACATAGGTTGTGGGTACTCGTTAGAACCCACAATCTATGTTTTCGAGCAAAAAAAAAGAAAAACAATGTGTATCCTGTAAACCCCAGTTTCACGATATAAAAGTGGCGTTTAACGAGGTCAAAATTATACGAGGGCCGTGCAAAAAGTTCTGTCACTAATAAGCTTACTTAGTTTTATCCAAGGTATATTTTAAAATGCTTCACTGCACTTGAATTATGTGTTAAATAGCTAACGATACCCGTTTATTTCGTGCAGATTGCTTTCCAACTAACCGAGTTGTTTCAAATTGAAATAGATGCAGTCATATACACTGACCAATTTACTTGTTACATTGGAACATGGACCAGAAGACTGAAATTCGTAGCTACATTAAATGCCGCATTAGGCTTAATATAGATTCAAAGCAGATATTTAATGAATTGTGTGGTATATATGGACCTCAGACCATTTCAGTGCGCACAGCTTTTAGGTGGAGTAAAGCTTTTAAAGCTGGGAAATTTTCTGTTGAAGATGATACCCATCCTGGAAGACCTAAAACCTCTGTCACCAAGGCAAACATCGCTGCTGTAAAGATTGTGGTCGAACATGATGCGCGATTGACTGTCAAAAATATAGCTAGTTGTACTGGCATGTCAGAAGGCAGTGTGCAAACAATTCTGAAAAAGCGTTTGGACCTGAGAAGGGTTTGCGCTAGGTGGGTACCTCATTTGTTCACTGAGGAGCAAAAGACACAACGCCTTAAATGTGCCCGGGAACTTTGAAAACATACAAAGGCTGTAATAGCTGGGTTATTTCTAACTTGCTAACAGGTGACGAAACCTGGGTGCACATGTTTGAGCCACAAAGAAGGCTGATAATAAGCAATGGAAGCGAAAAGATAAAAAATGCCCATGTATTGCCAAGAGAAACATAAGTTTGAAAAAGACGCAATTTTCTTTAATTCAAGTGGACCGGTCGTTCAAGTGCCTTGTCCATCTGGTCATAAAGTCACTGGCCGATTCTACAAGAATTCTGTACTGAAGAAAGTGAAAAAGTTTTACAATTGGAAACGATCAAGCAAAGGATGGTCAGGAGTCCACCTTTTACATGACAACGCCGCCTCTCATAAGTGTGAGGTTGTTAAATCTTTTTTGGCTTCTGAAAGTTTTAAACCATCCACCTTATTCACATGACCTGAGTCCCTGTGACGTCTTTTTATTTCCAAGGATTAAGAAAATGCTTTCTGGAAGTAAGTATACGCCTAGAAGTTCTCTTGGCAGTGCTATTTATCAGTGACTCCAACAGATACCAAAAGAAGACTATTTATCTGCTTCCCGCGACTAGGTATAAAGCTTACAAAAATGTGTTTCAGTAAAGGGGGAATACTTTGAAGGTTTGTAATAAAAACATGTTTGATAAAAGTAGCACTAAAGTAATCCGAACCCAGTGACAAAACTTTTTGCAGGTCCCTCGTATAGGTATGTTTTACTGATGCAAAGGAAATTAAATATAATCTGCACTATAATTATGTACAGGGAGACTTTTTATGGCCGCCACATAAGCACAACACCAGTTGCAATCAAACGAACTGCCTTTTACAACAAAGAACACACAAAATAATGAAAATCGGAGACTCGGTTTTATTAAGTCTCTTCATATGCAACACTATAGTTTGCAAAACCAACGACACACGACCAAAACAAACTGCAACAGAGGAACTGCCTTGGAACGGTCAATAGAAAAAAATACAGTCAACTCTCGTTATCTTGATTTCACTTATCTCGAATAACCGCTTATCTCGAAGTTAAAATCTGGTCCCTGTTTTAACATGGAAGTCGTCTGACATCAGGCAAAATATTGTGGAAAAGAGGAGAAATTGCTCCTAAGGAGCAATTTCTCATCTTTTCTACAATATTTTCAATATATATCTACCTTCAGGAGTCAAATTGTATATTCATTTGTGAAATATGGTTGTTCGATTTATTTTATTCCCTAAATTCTGTATATCTGATATGTCGAGGTACGGATAATTCGATATATTTCAGAGAGTATTTTGAACTTCGAGATAACAACAATCACTGTACTGGGGATTTAAACCAGTTTTATTCGCGCGAAACCCCAGCCTTAATTCTGATGCAGCTCTTGGACTTCGAGATAACGAGGATCGACTGTACTGGGGACTTAAACCAGTTTTATTCGCGCGAAACCTCACCCTTAATTCTGATGTAGCTCCAAATTACAAACATACAAATATACTCGTATGTTCGGTCTGCATAGGGGTCCTCTACCTAATCTGGGAAACATCACATTTAAACACATACAATTAAAACAAAACAAATGGCGATCTGAAGGCAGAACACAAGAAAACCACAAACAGAACCACAATAGGCCAGACCACCGACATTGAAAGTCAAGCGCCAACCGTCTGAAATAGATTGAGGAAGCATTACGAAAACACGCCTATTCAAATATATAGAAAAAAATCACCGCAAAAAAACTAAAAATTTTCAGATAAAACTCTTTGTTATTTTTCATATTTCTGCTCAAAACATAGATTGTGGGTACTCGTTAGAACCGCCTCGTCGAGGCGAGGCGGTTCTAACGAGTACCACAATCTATTTTTTGAGATTAAGAAAAATAATGTATACCCCTGTAAACCCCAGTTTTACTATGTGAAAGTGGGGATTTAGGGGGTCAAAATTATATAGGTATATCAGAAAGAGATTGAGGAAGGAACCTTCATTTAGTCTGAGGATCGACCCACCGTCGTTCAATCAAACAGGCAGGCAAAGGTATCAGTTATGATTGGGTTAACCTTCATTTCAATATGTTTATCCTGTCGATCAGTCTTTTGCATTGCACAATTTTACCCACATTTTCCCTTATGTTTCGACTTACATATTAAAATATCATAGATGCTAAAAGGACTGACATTTGAGAGCAATCAACAAAATCACAAAACTGAAAAAAAGCTTCTAAAGAGTACCACAATATATGTGTTTATAAAGATAATGGTTTATATTGTTGCCCATTCAAAGGCAGACATTCTGATGATGGTCCAGGTTAAACACGGGCTGATTGCACAGTCCTATCTGTTCGAATACATTGGGTAATTGCAATAATTTGATTAAATCGAACCGCCTCAAAAGTCATCCCAGATCCGCCCCAGGTGATCAGGAGGTTGCGGGTTCGGCCACATTGGGTTTCATGGCGACTGATCATGAAATATTTTCTACGGTCATTCTCTCCTTTCTGCTGATTCAAGAAGGGCAGTTGTCAGTTTCTGGCGAAAGAATGTGCACAATACTGGTTAACCGCTTAGAGGACTAAGCCTGCCCAGTAACGTGCGGTTAGAACTGACCGCGCTCGACATGGCCGCAATGGGTTGACTGGGCTGTAAAACCTCAACACAAACGCAAAGATCCGGCGCTGTTTCATACAGCATTATGATTATAAACTACCCGGCTCCTCTCTTTGACTTTTCTTTTATTTTCATCTTATGTTTTCGTCTGTCATGGTCAACTTGTTCAGTGGTCGTCTGTAAGTCTTTCTGATTTCTTTCTGTTTGTATTTTCATTTTGTTTGTATTTTTGTAAGGCGGTTCTTCTGTTGCAGTGTTTTTTTATTGGCTATGTTCATGGGCGTAGACAATCTTAGAGTCTGCCATTGCTCCGGAAGCACTTTATGAAAGGTCATAGACTGGCCTAATGCTATTGTCCATGGACTGCTTTCACAAAAACTGCTCTACATTATATATCATAACCAAGTATTAGCTTTTAAGAAAACCTTGGTCTACGCTAAGCGCAGACCAAACTTTATGAAAAAGCTAATACTTGTTTGTATAACGGTTGTATTAATTCTTCATCAATTCGTTTTTCTTTTGTGTGTGTGTGTGTGTGTGTGTGTGTGTGTGTGTGTGTGTGTGTGTGTGTGTGTGTGTGTGTGTGTCTCGAAAGGCTGTGCTTCGTGAATATGATATTCCCTGCGTGATTTCATTTATATTTTTGTGAAGAATTAAGAAGAATTAAGAAGAAATTAGTGTTATTAGTGTTATAAGTGGTATTAGTGTTGATAACACCCTCCCCTAGTATCTAAATGTATGTCAAACATAGCATTTTCACCAATCAATATACAGTCGAACCTCAATGGCTCGAACATCTTTGGGACCATGGAAATTTGTTCTAGATATGGGTAGTTCGAGTCACTGAGGGTTAAACATTGCGCCAGGTTAGGAGACAAATAGGAATAGTATATGGGTGTTTTCTATCTTTTATAAAATAATAGTATGTTGTGTGTACTCATTAGAATCGCCTCGACGAGGCGATTCTAATGAGTGCACACAACATACATTTTCATGATAAAACAGGAAAAATTCCTGACATATCCCTTAATGTCTATTTTCTTGAGCTATCGGAAGAATTTCCTAGGGACTCTAAAACGAGTTCGAATTAACCACGGTAAATGAGTCATCGGTGTTCGAGTCATCGAGATTTTACTGTATGAGGACATGAGGAAGAGTTTAGTTATTAGACACATTGGAACTGAGTTTTGCGGTAAAAAAGTTTGCTAGAAGTAATAGTCAAATAGAAGAGAATCACGTACGTCGGAAAACGTACCTTCGAACATGTGCGCCCAAGAAGTTAAAGATCATAGTGTGCAATCGCACAGTCTGATCAGAATCTTGACTTGGTGCATTTTGGATAACCAAGGATACAAAGTTGCTTCATGCGGGCTACGAAGACTTGAAGCCCCCCTTGTTGCATATACACATATATCAGCAGGTATGTTTTCGCACGTCGCGGCTCAAAAACTGGATAACATTACGAAAACACGCCTATTCAAATATATAGAAAATTTCACCTCCAAAAACTGAAAATTTTCAGATAAAAAACTCTGATATATTTCATATTTCTGCTCAAAACATAGATTGTGGGTACTCGTTAGAACCGCCTCGGCGAGGCGGTTCTAACGAGTACCCACAATTTATGTTTTTGAGCAAAAATAAGAAAAATAATGTATACCCCTGTAAACCCCAGTTTTACTATATAAAAGTGGGGTTTAAGGGGGTCAACATTATATAGGCATGTTTTCGTGACGAAAACTACAAAACCATGAAAATCAGTCTAATACTGTATAGACCCGGACATATCCCTGTTTTCACTATTTATTTTAGGAGAATATTGGGTACATGACACATGAGAAAAGGCATATTGAACAAGTAAAGGCTAAGCAAGCCTGCGCATCAGCGCAGACTTGTTAGAGGTTTTGCTGTTCGCAGACATATAGTAGGGACATTGGGTAATCTTCAGGCAAAAATCACATTAGCAATTTCAATGGTATGTTTATATAATCTGATAGGTCAATATGTCAATAAACCATACTACTAAAAGGTTTAGCGTTATTCCGTACATTGCAGCAAGGGTCACCGATGAATACGGGTACCCTGTTTTCAAAATTAACCATCACAAAAACATGCCTATATATATTTGACCCCCTTAAACCCTACTTTTATACAGTACAACTGGGGTTTACAGGGGTATACATTATTTTTCTTATTTCTGCTCAAAATATAGATTGTGGGTACTCGTCGAGGCGGTTCTAACGAGTATCCATAATCTATGTTTTGAACAGAAATATGAAAATATCAGATTTTTTTTATCTCAAAATTTTCATCTTTTGGTGGTAAAATTTTCAGTGTATTTGAATAGGCATGTTTTCGTAATGAACAAATTGCATTAACTGGTGGGAGTAAATTTTAAAATTCTGACCAACGGCGACCCCTGTCATGTATGAATGGTAATCATTTTTGTATAAATTAGTTTCTTCAACCATGCTTTGTAATGGTAATAGTAATGCAGTGGTTTTGTTTGTGAAAATTGGATATTTCTGAAAGATATCTTTGACAAATTGTGACAAATGCTCAGTTTTATGAATTTTATAAATGGTGGTACCTGTGTTCATCGGCGCATCTTGGATGTAATGTGCAGAGCTTTCTCAAACCATCTGATATCTAAATTGACTGACACATCTGCCTGTTTGGGGATGCAGATACCCCCCCCTCCCCCCCCCCACACACACACACCCCTCGAGGGTACTGCAGATTTATTTTGGTTTTGAAAAAATCGACAAATTGTAAATGGCCGCTTAGAATTTTTGGCGAGTATATTTCCAAGTGTCATCTGCTATAGTTGTGATTAGCGCTTTAAGGGTTAACAGTAAATTCTCAAGACATTCTTCCGCTGACAGACATTTACTATATATAACATCCTCCTGGGGATGGTGGCTAATAGTCTTGTCTGACACAACTGCGATGAATCAAGAGAAGTAGATAAAACGAGCTGATTCAACGTTTACCACAAATTCAGTACATTACGAAAACATGCCTATTCAAATATGTAGGAAATTTCACCTCCAAAAACAGAAAATTTTCAGATAAAAAACTCTGATATCTTTCATATTTCTGCTCAAAACATAGATTGTTGGTACTCGTTAGAACCGCCTCGGCGAGGCGTTTCTAACGAGTACCACAATCTATGTTTTCGAGCAAAAATAAGAAAAATAATGTATACCCCTGTAAACCCCAGTTTTGACTATATAAAAGTGGGGTTTAATGGGATCAAAATTATATAGGCATGTTTTCGTGATGAGAAGACAAAATGATATGTATTTTTATTCATTTACCCAGAAAATAGGCTTTGAGTAGACAATTAGCATCAAATGCCAAAGCCTATTTTCTGGGAATAATAAGAAATACCGCTTTCTTGGCTAATTCAGCAGACGACAATTTGATGATATTTTTCTTATATTTGTTTTATTTCATAGAAACTAGACTTTTTCACGCAAATTGTCTCCTATTTTCTAGTAAAAACTGAAGAAAAATATTTCAAAATGTCGTCTGCTGAAATTTTTATCCAGCATGCTTAGTGTTATTTTAGTAGACTGGATACGTGAACACGTGACAGAGTTTCCGCAATTTTAGAAGGATTACAACTTTTATGACTTCCTGTTTGTATAGGGCACACGAAACGTTTTCTGAAAAAGGTTTTATTCTGTCAAGAAAGATTTTGCTCTTCGGGGCCAATTTGTTTCTCTTAGAGAAGGTACCTTTTAAAAAGAGGCTGCATTTCAGTCTGTGCCATTTCTTATGACTGTGTTTTCTTCCAGCTGATCCTTTTCAGAAAGGAGGCAAGAAAATGAGGTGATAGAATGGTGGTAAGGGCCTGCAGTATCCTCGGGGGCTCAGGGGGGAGGGTTGGGGTGGTAACGTCCTATATATGACATAGTATGGATGTGTTTGCCGAATGGCTCCCTTTTTCAGCGCTGCCAGATATATTAGCAACCTTTTTTCAACAAAAATGTATATGACTGAGCCGATTTTTCTTGATTCGTATATGAAATGCCCTGCTTTTCTGACATCCCGGTAAATATGTATATTTTTTCGCTCAGAGATTTGTCAAGGCTGCTTGTTCTCTTGGTATTCAATGAATTGACTGCTATATTTGTCTAACTACCAGCAATAAATAGGTATAAAAATCAAATGGCAGTATATGAATAGGTCAACATTTCGGACGATCAATTATATGAACGGGCCCGTTTTTTCAAAGGCCAGGTATATGAATGGGGTAGGTTTCGAAAAACTGGCTAGCACACCCGTACCACATTTATCCCCAAGTTACTCCCAGTAGCCAGTACCTAAAACAGACGGGGAAAGGGCATGCTAGTTTTTCTTCTGTTACTGCACTGCCAATCATATTTATTTTTTTTTTTTTTTTTTTTTTTTTTTTTTCCTTCAACCTCATCTTTTTCTCTCCCTTTCTTTTTCTCTATTAGCTCGTCTGTACTTTTTCATCCATTCTCAGGAAAACGACAAAGAATGACCCACAATGGTTGATGTGTCGTTAAACAAGACCTCTCTTTACTACGAAATTGGCTGGGAAACCTTGGCGGACAGGAGGAAACGTAGAAAACTCACTTTAATTTACAAAATCGTTAATGGTGATGCTCCATCATACCTCATTGACTTTTTACCAAATAGAGTAAATGATATTAATACTTATAACCTGAGAAACAGGAATGATTTTGAAATACCATTTTCTAGACTTTGCTCCTATGAAACTTCGTATATGTACTTCCCGTAAACTTTAAAACTATGGAACGAACTTCACCCACAAATTCGTGCACTCCCAACAATATACCAATTTAAGTCTAATATTCAGATCATACAAGACAAAATAGCTGATTATACAAATAAGGTCGAACTTTAATGGCTCGAACATCTTTGGGACCGTGGAAATTTGTTCGAGATATGGGTAGTTCGAGCCGCTGAGGGATAATCATGGAACCAGGTCAGGAAGCAAATAGCGATACTTTAGGGAAATCTTTTTGATTTTCTACACAATAATTGTATGTTGAGCGTACTCATTAAAATCGCCTCAATGAGGCGATTCTAATGAGTACACACAACATACAATTTCGTGATAAAATAAGAAAATTTCTCTAAATATTTGTTTTCTTAAGCTGTCGGAAGAATTTCGTAGGGACTCAAAAACGAGTTCGAATTAGCCATGGTAAACAAGCCATCGGTGTTCGAGCTATCGAGGTTTGACTGTATAGGAGAACGCAAATACAGCATAATTCTTGCTCGAATTAGACACAGATGCAGTAGTTTGAAAGCTGATCTCTTCAGTGTGAATATTATTCAAAGTCCTGTATGCAGTTGTGGAACTCCAAGTGAAAGTGCTGAACACTATTTTTTTTATGTTATCTATATACCAACCAAAGAAACAACCTCATGCATAACTTATATGCACGGCTGCCTATTAATGATGTTAATGTTGCGGTTTTGACTTCAGGATCATATAATTATGACAATGACAAAAAACAAGTCAATAATTCAGTCTAAGATAAAATTTATCAAAGATACGCATAGGTTTGAGGGAAATACGTAGCGATAAACATCTTATTTTATTTATTTATTTTCTTGTTCAGTTGTGTGTGTCCGTCTACATGTTTGCTTCATATTGGTTTCAAGGGCAGTGCTACCACAGTGTGAGAGGAAGAGTGAGTGCATGTGTGAGATAATGTGTATTTTGATCATTAGCCGTTATCATCTATACATTGAATTGCATCAACCATTGTACCATTGAAATCATTTGTTGTTATGCTTAGGGAAAGGACTATCTAATGTTGTCATAACATGTGTCCAATCCCTTTGTCTGTTCATGCAATAAAATATGTTTAATCTAATCTCAAACAAAGATGCGTCAAACCTATAAATGTCTATTAGTGTAAGCGAATGCATATGCTTGCACACAATATCAAATGATCATTTGCCCTCAATTGATATATTCTACAATATTTCATGATTTGTATATGTACGAGTAAATAGTAGAGCATTATCATAATGCACAAACTTATCTGTGCCTTCTCTGTCCATATATGCCCGAATACATTTTTTTTTAATTTGGCACAACCTTCTATACCACAGTTCAGTGTGACGGCCGTAAAACGTGTCCCCGAATTTCACTTAAATGTTGTTTCTACCTTCTGGTCCTTTTATATCACTGAATTTGAAAATAGATTATCGCCTAACATCGGATTAGGAGGTGTTATCAATGCAGCATGATACATTAGTGTTCATGGACAGACTCAAACAAAGCACTGACAGCATTGGTGGGTCGATGGTCTTTGAGTGTAGGCTTGAAAAGTGGACCTGAAGCGAAAAGGTGTCTTCGAAACATACAACCCTCTTTATACCGACATCCGATACAGCTACAAAATTCGTTATAACGACAATTTGACACTCTCGAAACCTTCACTTAAGAGGTAACAATTAGTCACAAATTACGCAAAGAATATTGTATTTAATACAGTCGACTCTCGTCATCTCGAATTCCAAGGGACTCCCTGAAACACTTCGAGATATCCGTACCTCGACATATCAGGTTTTCAGAATTGAGGAATAAATAATTCGAACAACCACATTTAACAAATTTATATGTAATTGGACTCTTGACGTTAGAGATATATCGAAAATATTGTGGAAAAGAGGAGAAATTGCTCCTTAGGAGCAATTTCTCCTCTTTTCCACAATATTTTTTATTTGTTAGATCTTCATGTTTAGGCAGGGACAAGATTTTCACTTCAAGATAAGCGGTTATTCGAGATAAGCGAGTTCGAGATAACGAGAGTCAACTGTACTTTAAAGAAACATATAGTTTGGATATTTGTTAGAATCGTTTGTTCTATGAGGAAACCAGAACAAAACAATACCTTTCATATATATCAATCTGCTCATTAAGAAGTCTGTACAACAGCAAATTCATTTTAAAGACAACGTCTTTGGGAACAAAATATGTCGTTGTAACGAGGGTTCACTGTATGTGTAAAATGCACGTATTCAGATTCATACCGCGCATTTGCTCTCCACTGATACATTCCACAGTGTCCAATGATTCTGTTAGCGGACAGCGAAGGCCCTGTTCAGACTGCGCGGTTTCGCAGGCTGATCCGGGCCGCTGACCGCATATGTCCGAAGACACAGGTTTTTGCATGTCTCGGCCCATATGAAGCACTGTAGTGGAATGCGGGCTTGCCTGAATTCTGTATAAAGGAAGCATTTCGTCACAGCTGTGCTTAAAACCTCAGAAATAGTCTAGTAAAAACTATTAAACCACCCACTGAAAAAAAGCGATACCTAAATGTGCACGTATATTAGGGAAGTTCCAAAGTTGAAATCGTAAACTTTAAACAGCTGACTATAAATAAAAGCCGATATTGTATAAACTATTTTCTTAATTTTATACAAAGGGTAAGACTTGATTTTTCATTCAGATTGTCTCCAAACTACATCACGAAAACACGCCTATATAATGTTGACCCCCTTAAACCCCACTTTCATACAGTAAAACTGGGGTTTACAGAGGTATACATTATTTTTCTTATTTCTGCTCAAAACATAGATTGTGGCTACTCGTTAGAACCGCCTCGCCGAGGCGGTTCTAACGAGTACCCACAATTTATGTTTTAAGCAGATATATGAAAATTATCAGAGTTTTTTACCTGAAAATTTTCAGTTTTTGGAGGTGAAATTTTCTGTATATTTGAATAGGCGTGTTTTCGTAATGTTTTTAGGGAATATCAAGCCTTATTTTCGCTGAAATAACAGTAGAACGATATTGACGGGATATCACGTTGGTTGTCCGTGTGTCCATCCGTCCGTCCATCTGTCGTAATTACGTCCGTCCGTCCGTATTTTCTTCTGGACGATAACATGTGTATATATCAATGGATTTTCACAAAACTTGGGATGTGCACTGATATTTTAGAGATCTGGTTTGGCATTGCTAATAGGCAAATTTTGTCTATTCTGACAGTGTTATCTGCCCGCGACATGGCCATATTTTCGTTTTCGGACGATAACTTGAGTAAATATCAATTGATTTTCACCAAGCTTGGTATGTGCATTGATATTGTGAGGATCTGGTCTGGGATTGCTAAAGGGGAAATTTCTTCAGTTTTTGACAGAGTTATGTGTCCGCATTACGAAAACACGTCTGTTCAAATATATTGAAAGTTTACAAAAAAGGAAAATTTTCAAATAAGAAATTCTGATATTTTTCATATTTCTGCACAAAACCCATAATCTATGTTTTCTTAGCAAAATAAGAAAAATAATTTATACCCCTGTAAACCCAAGTTTTACTATATAAAAGTGGGGTTTAAGAGGGTCAAAATTATATAGGCGTGTTTTTGGTGATGGCAAAACAATAATGGCTGGGTGTTGTCGTTTCACGTTTTAATTTTACAAGCATTACGAAAACACGCCTATTCAAAAATATTGAAAATTTCACTTCAAAAAAAAAACTAAAAGTTTTCAGATAAAAATTCTGATATTTTTCATATTTCTGCTCAAAGCATAGATTGTGGGTCCTCGTTAGAACCGCCTCGTCGAGGCGGTACCCACAATCTATGTTTTCGAGCAGAAATAAGAAAAAATAATATTTACCCCCGTAAACCCCGGTTTTACAATATAAAAGTGGGGTTTTAAGGGGTTCAAAATTATATAGGTGTGTTTTCGTGATGGGAGAAAAATTTTATAGCTTCCTGTTTCGCTGTTCAGCACAACAAGCTACTTCTGAAAAGGAGCGAATATATTTCCCTTTCCCTTTATACAACGTCGTTTAAACGTCGTTACATCGACGTTAATGCCATATTGTATAAATGTCATGTGCCCGCAGGGTTGGGTCTATTCTAAATGGAAAGAATTTGCTCCCACGGGGAATTGTTTGTTTTAGAGTTGACCCATTTTTAAAAGGTTAGGGGGCGAAAGGATTTTAAAAGAATCACCTCTCCAGAAAGAGTATCATTTTCCCTAAAACTGTATCTGAAACCTAACACGTAACGGCATTTTAGACTTGTAAGCGTGTTAAAAAAACTCGTGATGTTCTGTAAAGGCAGATAAGACGTGATTGATTTCTCCCTTGACATGCTTTATTGACAGAACTAATGGTCATATTATCTGTCTAACGATGACACTGGTATAGGAAGCTTGCTAACTGTTTTCTAAATGTGTTTGTTTTGTTTATAACTCAGTGGTTACTTATTATTCTATAACGGAGTTAGTCTGAAAACGAATTAACCATTGTCCTGTTGAATCCAAATATGCCCTGCCTCTTCAAGAAGTGTACACCCAGATCAGTTAGCTTTAAGAAGCCATCTGATCTGGATCTGTACTGTTTGTCATTAAGAATGTAAATTCATCAGGTAAGAACAAAAGACATAGAGTGTATCACGGCACGATATAACGTTCCGAATTTGACGTAAATATTCTGGTAAAGGTATGTATAAAACTGGTTTCCAAAGGCAGTCTTTTTGACCTTTAATAAAATAAACGTCAAAAAGATTGCCTTTGGAAACAAAGAATACACTACAGATTAAAAACGGGAGTCTCGGGTTTTATCGAGACTCTTCATTAGACTTAAATATAAAATGTCTCTTGGTTATTAGTCTTATCACTGATAAGAGACTGGGCACAACAAACCTAGTATACGGTCAATAAACAATAAACATGTAGATGTCCAATAGGGAATTACTACTGGCTTATTTATCTGATCCATAAGGAATGCCATATGAGCCCATCACGAAAACACACCTATATAATTTTGACCCCCTTAAACCCCACTTTTATATAGTAAAACTGGGGTTTACAGGGGTATACATTATTTTTCTTATTTCTGCTCAAAAACATAGATTGTAGGTACTCATTAGAACCGCCTCCTCGAGGCGGTTCTAACGAGTACCCACAATCTATGTTTTGAGCAGAAATATGAAAAATAACAGAATTTTTTTCTGAAAATCTTCAGTTTTTGCTGGTGAAATTTTCAAAATATTTGAATAGGCATGTTTTCGTAATGTCTTGAAAAATACTTATTATCCTTCAGAAGGCCTCTTTACCATCCCCTGATGAGATCCCTTAATCACCTCTTTATGACATGCCTTTGATCTCTCTTGCATAGCGCCTAGGCGGGGCGAATTAAATCTTTAATGAGTGGTATCACTTTTGGTCTCATATCAGCTATGTCTTTAACCAGTTTTATACATACGTCTACCAGAGTATTAATGTCAAATACTGAAAAATATATCGTGCCGTGATACATTCTTTGTCTTTTTTTTTTTCTTTCCTGAAGACACAAAATTCAATAACTATCATGCTCAAATGTCATCAACGTATATCAAAACGATTAATAGTTTGTAAGTTTGTAGTCGATACTCTTATCATATTGACTGGGTTACTGAAGATATTGTGAGGATGTTTGATGCAATGTTACAATGTACCATTAGAGAAAAGAAGGGACTGAATATACGTACCTTGGCAGACATTACGAAAACATGCCTATATAATTTTGACCCCCTTAAACACCAGTTTTAAATAGTAAAACTGGGGTTTACAGGGGTATACATTATTTTTCTTATTTCCTCTCAAAAACATAGATTGTGGCTACTCGCCGAGGCGGTTCTAACGAGTACCCACAATCGATGTTTTAGCAGAAATATGAAAAATATCAGGAGTTTTTCATATGAAAATTTTCAGTTTTTGTTGGTGAAATTTTCTATATATTTAAATAGACTTGTTATCGTAATGACTTCTTCCATTTACGAGTATATAAGGGAACAATTTGTTGTGACTTCCCTTTTTGTTTCATTCACACCAAATCCCTTTAAAAAGGGTCTGCTCTACAAGGAAAGAATGTGCTCCCAATGAGAGTACATTCTTTCCTTCTAGAGTAGACCCCTTTTCAGAGCTGGGAGCACATTCTTTCCTTTTAGAGTAGACCTATTTTCAGAAGGAAAGCAAAGCAATTTCCCCTTGCACTTAAGCGAATGTCAGAATGTGGAGTCATATGGCATTGCTATATTGTCCTATTTCATAGCTAATACTTTTATTCCCTCTGGTATCATATTGTCTTCAGCCAGATGTCTGCCATACATTTTATTAAACCAAAGTACTATTGAATTTGTTACTGGGGGTAGGGTAGGGGCTGGGGCATGCGTGATGATTTATTTTGTCATAATCCTTCAGAAAGGACTTAATTCGTTTATTTCGTGGATTTTGCACGACATTGTGTTGGGTCTCAAACCAAACAACGGCTCCTTCCTAAGACGGTAGCTGAGTGTAGGTACCTGATGTATATTGTCTTTGCTCGGGTCTAATGTAATCCTTCTGGTGGTTTCCATTTGCTTTGACGTTAGATTGTTGTTGAGTCCTTAAGCTTGTCTTAGAATTTAACTTTTCTACTGTAATGATAGACTGTCAAGTGGCGATTTCTCTTCGGATTAATATTTTAAAACTGCATCAGATGTGAGGATGATGTTTTTCTTCTGCAGAGTTCCAAAAAATATGCACCATAACTCACCCCTCAGAAGTTTATGCTGATGTCTGTTCCACGACATAGAGTGAGTGTTGTCTCTTTGGTGTGGGTTTGATATAGTGTTGTTACTACGACGTATTATTTTCGTTCTTTGTAACTATTGGGCTCATATATATTTTTTGAATATCTATACGCTCAAAGCTGCTTGGAGCATGAGACATGTTTTCATTATTCTTCATGATCAAACTCAATCGAACCGAGTCTGATATTGTTTCTGCTTTTCATATTTTGAATTTCTAAAGCTTTCCTAATCTGGAATGTTTTGTTTTCACAGCTTCTGTTGTTGACCCTAGTCCTGCTGAACCCGGATATGCCCTGTCTTTGCAAACAGTGTAGATGCAGATCAATTGGCTTCTAAACTGATCTGGATCAACACTTTTTGTCGTTCAGTGTGTTAATTTGTATCAACATCCTAGGTCAAGTAATCTGATTGGCTGAAAGTTAGAAGTGGGCGTGGCATCTTAATTTAGTCAGAATGACAAGCTTTATGTTATTTTGTGGAGATCGTCAAAAAGGTCTGCCATTTGATATAGCATTGATCTTATTTTATTTTCAGATATAATATTATGGAATATTGGCGATGGTCAAATTGTGAAAATTAAGCTTCTCCCAAGTAATCTTTCTACATGTACTGACCGTTCCAAGACAGTTCTTGTTTTACAGTTTTATATTTGTCAAAGTTGTCATTCTGCTGTCTACATACTGATGTTGTGGTGCATATGAAGTGTATTATGGTGTGTTGTATGTTGTGCCCCTTATAGTTTTGTGAGGTTCGGAATGGCTGTATTCTTTGATCGTGTTTTTTCCTGGGTATTTTGCTACGTTTAAGGGGAATGGATACCCTTTATAGGGAAAGTGAAGCATGCTCTTTCCAACTATTTTCCTCTCTTTTGAAAAGGAGTCAAAGTAAAAAAAAAAAGATGAATTGCTGCCAAGGGGAACAATTTCTTTCCTTTTACAGTAGACTCATTTTCAAAAGGGGCCTTGTGTACAACAACGCAAACAGGAAGTCACAAAAATATCTCTCTTTTCAAAAATGGTGGATAATATACATGTAACAAGTGGTTACATTCACCTTACATTAGGCCTTAAAAATATTATTAAATCAGTTTAACCGGGAAAGGCTACAATCAAACACAGTTTTCCCGGGGCACTGAAAGAAGAAGAGATGTGGGCAAACAGATAAAAGCAAAACAAGGTAAGAGAAAAGTCAAGGGAGTTCCACAATTACAAGCAGCAGCCCTTCCAAGACACCACGTTGAAGACGACACAGACAAAACCAAACAAGCGCAAATCGAACAAACGTACGAAAAGCCATCATGGAAACATGTCTATATAATATTGACCCCCTTAAACCCCACTTTTATATAGTAAAACTGGGGTTTACAAGGGTATACATTATTTTTCTTATTTCTGTTCAAAAGCATAGCTTGTCGTACTCGTTAGAACCGCCTCGCCGAGGCGGTTCCAACGAGTAATCACAATCTATATGTTTGAGAAAAAAATGCAAAATATCAGAGGTTTTTTGTCTGAAAATTTTCAGTTTTTGGAGGTGAAAAGTTCTATATATTTGAATAGGCATGTTTTCGCAATGACTAAGATTAGCTCACTCTTCTCCAGGCGAGGTAATCACAATGCTAAAAGGACTGAAAAACACAAGAACAAAATAACACAAGGCAAGACAACACTTTTATAGTAACCGACGTACGAACAAAGAGGAATTCGAGATAACCAGAGTCGACTGTATTACCTCACTGCACTTTATGATTAGCATATAACAACGTATGGCTGGTGGTCCCGGTGTCTTACTCTTTGTTGATTTGTGGTTTATTCTACGAGGCGATTTGTTTTATGTCTTACCTTGTGTCATTTTGTTCTTGTGTTTTTCAGTCCTTTTAGCATTGCGATTACGTCGCTAAGGGAAGAGAGAGCTAATCTTAGTGCTTTTCGTACGTTTGTTCGATTGTGCTTGTTCGGATTTGTCGGTTTTCGGTTCCTCTTGGTAAGCATACGGCAACATCACGAAAACACGCCTATATAATTTCGACCCACATAAACCCCACTTTTATATAATAAAACTGGGGTTTACAGGGGTATACATTATTTTTCTTATTTCGGCTCAAAACATAGATTGTGGGTACTCGTTAGAACCGCCTCGTCGAGGCGGTTCTAACGAGTACCACAATCTATGTTTTGGGCAGAAATAAGAAAAATATTAGCGTTTTTTAACTGAAAATTTCCCTTTTTTGGGTTGTAAAATTTTCAATATATTTGAATAGGCGTGTTTTCGTAATGATATATGGCTATCAGCAGAAAAATATACGATAAAATATTACCTTGCTGTAGTACATGATTAGCATACAATAACGTATGGCTTGCTGCATGGGCATATTAGCGTATGATGAAATATAATCTCGTTGCAGTGCACGATTAGCATACAACAACGCATGGCTTGCAGCAGGGACATATTAGGACACGACAAAAGATTATCTTGCTGCAGTTTATGACTGCAGTCCCTGCAGATAAGCACACAACAACGTTTGGCTATCAGCAGGGAAATATTAGCACTCGAGAAAAGATTACCTTGCTACGGTACATAATAAGCATACATTAATGTATGGCTATCAGCAGGGAAATATTAGCGCTCAATAAAAAATTTCCTTGCTACAGTACATAATAAGCCTACAATAATGTATGGCTATCAGCAGGGAAATACTAGCACTCGATAAAAGATTACCTTGCCACGGTACATAATTAGCATACAATAACGTATGGCTATCAGAATGGAAATATTAGCACTCGATAAAAGATTACCTTGCTACGGTACATAACATCACGAAAACATACCTATATACTTTCGACCCCCTTAAATCCCACACTTATATAGTAAAACTGGGGTTTATAGGGGTATACATTATTTTTCTTATCTCTGCTCAAAAGCATAGATTGTGGGTACTCGTTAGAACCGCCTCGTCAAAAGCATAGATTGTGGGTACTCGTTAGAACCGCCTCGACGAGGCGGTTCTAACGAGTACCCACAATCTATGCTTCTGAGCAGAAATATGGAAAATTTCAGAATTTTTTATCTGAAAATTTTCCTTTTTTGGTTGTAAAATTTTCAATATATATTTGAATAGGCGTGTTTTCGTAATGATTAGCATACAATAACGTATGGTTATCAGAATGGAATTATAGGCACACGCTAAAACATAAATTGCTGCAGTACGTGATTAGCATATCACAACGTATGGCTTGCTGCAGGGACACATTAGCATACCACAACGTAAGGCTTGCTGCAGGGACACATTAGCATACTACAACGTATGGCTTGCTGCAGGTACACATTAGCATATGATAAAAGATTTCCTTGCTGCAGTTTATGACAAGCAGTTTGCAGATTATATAAAAAAAATCGATAGGAAGGTAGTTTGTTCGCTGGTAATAAATAGGTTTCACTTGTTAAAAATTTCATTTTTTTTAAATTGAACATAAATAATTAAAAAAAATCAATGAAAAAAAGCAAACGTTACTTTCTTAGATAAAAGCTTTAAACAACCAATTCATTATAGCAATTGCATCGGACAAACCAAGTTTTGGCCTTGAAATTGTTTTTTTTTTTTTATATATATATTATGTCGACTGTAATAGTCGAAACCACCGTTTTACACCCAAACCAGTCTCTGATCCATGCGGGGATCATGGTCAGTAACGTTTTCATTGGCTGCACTTAGTCTAGTTTTTATGTATCAGCCTGTATCCTGATACATGGAACCCTCGACATCATTTGTTCCCTTTAACTCTTTCAGTGCCAAATTTCAGACGACATTTGTCGTCTGCTTTTTTATTTTAACAGCCTGCCACTTCAAGTGAAAAGACTGTTATATGTAAAGTTGGAAGACTGAATACCAAACAGCGTAGATCCAGATGAGACGGCTCAATGAGCCGTCTCATCTGGATCTATGCTGTTTGCAAAAGCCTATTATTATCGCATATGGCAGTGAAAGAGTTTAAATGAATTTGCTATTATAAAGAATCCGTAATGTGCCGAATGGTACGTAATAAACTTAAGGCTTTGTTTTATTCTTATTTCTTAATAAAACATATGTTTTGGATGTTTGCCAGAATAGATTTTTACAAATATCCAATACGAGTATGTTTTTGAAAGATTAAGCACAATGTTTTTTTTTAAAACTTTCTCATTCTCTCATTCACCGTCACCTCTCAAACGATGATTTCGCGCCAGTCAAATTATAATTATAACGAATTTTGTCAATCTAACGAGTGTCGATATAAAGAGGGTTGATTGTACATGTGCGAATACGAGGCCGCACACGCTGATATTGGAATAGATAGCTGGGAACTATTGTCATTAGGTCGTTTGCCACTTGTGGAGACTCAATTTACACTTCAACAAACAATTCAGACATACTCATTTATTTTCCTGTCTCCTGACATTTGAAAGACAAATCCGAAAATCACCATTGCTTGTTAAAAGCTTCCATTAATTTCCTTTCACACAGCACTTTTCTTGTCCTTCCTGAAAACAAATCAAGCTTTCTAGGAGCACATTTGATATGGAGTACAGTCGGCTATCACATTCTTATGCAAACAGCGTGTACAGTCTCACAAGGCTGCAGATCCATACAAGTTGCCTGACAGTCTAAGAAAGGCTGTCTGTGGTGAGCGAAGAAGGTCTTCGCTAGTCGTAGATAGTCTTTTTTCAAAATTATCAGTTCCATGCAAGCACATGCATCATGAAAACATGCCTATATAGTTTTGACCCCCTTAAACCCCACTTTCATATAGAAAAACTGGGGTTTACAGGGTAGACATTATTTGTCTTATTTCTGCTCAAAAACATAGATTATGGGTACTCGTTAGAACCGCCTCGCCGAGGCGGTTCTAACGAGTACCCACAATCTATGTGTTGAGCAGAAATTTGAAAAATATCACATTTTTTTATCTGAAAATTTTCGGTTTTTGGACGTGAAATTTTCTATATATTTGAATAGGCGTGTTTTCGAAATGACTTTTGTACAACGTCGATACAACGTTGATTAAACGTTGTATCGATAATGCGACGTTGCAAATGGTGACATATGGCGCTTATAATGTCGCATTAACGTCGACGCAACGTCGGTTATGACGTTGCATCGATGTTAATGAGACGTTGTTCATGACGTAGTGTCGACGTAAATGTGACATTGTATAAACGTCATGTGCCTGCTGGGTTGGGTAGCGCTAAGCGAAAAGTGCGTTTAGGGTTATGGGGACAGCGAATGCCTAGAGTAGACTGCGTATCTGATTTATCTGACGTGAGCATTTGCGGCCCGCTTGCAGAATCATTAGATATTGTAGAAGGTATCAATCGAGAAAACACCCGAATGAGACCAGTTTTATTGGCACATGCGCAAGATAATCTTGATATTAGCATGCGGAATAAAATATTAACCCTAAGTAATCGGACAAACAGTCCTGGACAAACAGTGTAGACCCAGACCAACGTCTGATTTAGATTGACCTTTTTCACTCATCCAACCGCTTTAAGCACATCAACAAGTAACAAAATGGACTTAAGGTTGTTTTTGTTCAGGCCTGTTTGTTTCGATACTCAACAACAAAACAGACAGTTCTCCATTAATAAACACACACACACACACACACACACACACACACATTTCACCTTTTAATATAAAATGATCTTTGCAAGGGTATCACTTTGTGTCCAAATGAAGCAATGAAGTGCCGCCATATTTTTTCTTTTACAAAAATGTAGAATAACTTTCATTTTAGGAGTTTCCTGATTTCGAGCCTGACGTCAATTGTATGTTTTATAAACGATGTTTCTAATTTCTGGCACAGAAACAATGTGAATAATTAAGCTTAAACACAGAAATAATTGTCTGATCTTGTATGGTATAGAAAGGATAATCCTTACTCTCAATGTTATATGTCCATTTTAATTCATTTTCATTCAGTACAGATCGGTGCACGGAAACACTGTATGCATTGCTTAGCAGGACAGTGTATTAGTCAGTTCTCGTTTTTTTGAAATTGTCCCTATGTTTTCCTTAATATGTACTATACTCAAAACGGCCAATTAGGGAGAACAGTTACACTTGCAGGGGCGGTTACTCTGTCAAAATTATTTTGCCATTCTTTTGGAAAAAGATGTCTACTGTAAAAGGAAAGAATTTGCTCCCATTTAGAGCAAATTCTTTCCTTATAGAGTAAACCCCTTTTCAAAAGGAACCGAAACTTAACTGTAAGTCACAAAGGCTGTCCCTTTTGTCAAAAAAAGGCGACAAATCTTCCAAGTTGGCCAAGTTCACTTAAAATCTACCATCAAAACAATGGGCAATAAATAAACTCTTACGAGTGCGCAAAAATCATTGGCTACCTTTTTCTCAGGAGATACACTAACAGGAAATAGTTTGATCCCTGTAGATGACCTCTAGATAAAAATATTTCACATTATGTGGAGAAAAGTAGCCGTCCCTCAAGAATTCAAGGATGCAACAATTATCCACCTATTCAAAAGGAAATGGAATCCTCAAGTCTGGGACAATCATCGAGGCATCTCTTTATTGTCAATTGCTGGGAAGATCCTTGCTAGGGTCCTACTGAATCGATTGAATGAACGCATTGAACAGTCAGGGCTTCTACCAGAAAGCCAGTGTGGATTCAGGAAAGGCAGAGGAACAATAGACATGATCTTTACAGCACGATAACTTCAGGAAAAATGCCAAGAACAGAATGTGGACCTCCACATGACCTTTGTCGACCTTACCAAAGCATTTGACACAGTCAGTCGTGAGGGACTTTGGAAAATTATGGCTAAGTTTGGCTGTCCTGCCAAATTCATAGCAATGGTGCGGCAGTTCCATGATGGTATGCTTGCAAGGATCCAAAATGATGGCGAGTTTTCCGATCCATTCCCTGTGACAATTAGAGTTACACAAGGCTGTGTAATAGCTTCAACACTGTTCAGCATGATGTTTTCTGCCTGCTTACAGATGCTTTTCAGGATGGTGACAATAGTATACCTATTAGGTATCGCTTCGACGGGAAACTTTTCAACCTAAGAAGGTTGCAAGTTAAATCTAAGGTGCAGACAGAGGTGCTAGATGAGTTCCTCTTTGCTGATGACATGGCAAAGGGTGCTCCAACAGAAGAGAAAATGCAAAAAGGTGTGGATCAAGTATCTGATTCATGTGACAGCTATGATCTCACAATCAGCATCAAAAAGACTGAGATAGTATATCAGCCAGCACCTGGAAAGCCTTACAAGGAGCCTACCAGCACAGTGAAAGGTCAACGACTGCAAGTGGTAGACAAGGTCACCTACCTTGGAAGCACATTGTCTAGAGTTGTGCACATTGATGAAAAAGTCAATGCTAGAATTGTCAAAGCTAGTGCAGCATTTGGCCGGCTACGTGGAAGTATTTGGGACCGGTGGAATCAGACTTGACACAAAGCTGAAGGTATACAGATCGGTGGTGCTGCCAGCACTATTATATGCAAGCAAAACTTGGACAGTTTACCAACAGCATGCCAAAAGACTGAACCACTTCCATACAAGCTGTCAAGTGGCAAGACAGGATTCCAGACACAGAAGTCCTGAAAAGGGCAGGGATGCAGAATTTACATACTCTACTGAAATTGGCACAGTTAAGAAGGACAGGCCATGTTACCAGAATGCCTGATGAACGTGTGCCAAAGAAAATCCTCTATGGAGAACTACGAGTTGGAAAACGCTCTTATAGCGGTCAGAAGAAGCGATACAAGGACACCCTCAAAGCCTCCCTTAAAGACCAACATACCCACAGAGTCCTGGGAACAGAATGTACAGGATCAAACAAAGTGGCGAGGCCTCATAAGAAGGGATGCTGGTGAATACGAAGCAAAAAGAATCAGCGAAGCCGAGCAGAAACGTGCACAGCAGAAAGCCAGAGGTAAGGCATCACCAACAGAGCTTCCTTCCTCAGACCTTTCTTATTCTATCTGCAACAGGCAGTTTAGAGCTAAAATTGATCTCATCAGCCATCTTAGAACACACAAATAACAACACATCAAATAATTGATTAGGATTGGCCATTGTCAGTAATGACAGACGAACGAACAAGATAAAGATAAGCTTTGTCTTATTGTTAGAGTTTGAAAACACATCACGAAAACATGTCTATATAATTTTGTCCCCCTTAAATCCCACTTTTACATTGTACAACTGGGCTTTACAGGTGTATACATTATTTTTCTTATTTTCCTAAAAACATAGAATGTGGGTACTCATTAGAACCGCCTCGTCAAGGTGGTTCCAACGAGTACCCACATTCTATGTTTTGAGCAGAAATATGAAAGAATATTAGAATTTTTACCTCAAAATTTTCATTTTTTGGTTATAAATTTTTCGATATATTTGAATAGGCGTGTTTTCGTAAAGAATATCTATAAAATTTCATGTTCATGAAATTGAAGCAAATAGAACACATTCTGAGTCAGTTTGCTTCTTCTGGGAGCAAATTCTCTATTTCCTTCAACCCTGTGTTTCTGAAGTGAACTCTTCCATTCTTGAATTTGGACTTGTCAACTGATGCAAATATTGGTTTCAGTTTAAATAACCGTCAAAAACAAAGAACACATTTCGGATTATCACAATGGGCCCAATAATCCCAAAGAAAATGAAATATAATCTGCAGTATGGTGATGTACGGAGAGACGTTCTACCGCCGCCACACGGCACTAACACCAGCTGCAGTGTAGTAAAATAGATCTAAAAAAATGCCTTTGGAAGCAAAGACACTACGGATTAGAAAATGGGAGTCTCGGTTTTATTGAGACTCTTCATAAGCAGTAATGAAGTTTGCAACACTGCTTACTCCCTCTAGCGTATGCACGAGCAGAACTCCATTTTCAAATATACCAAAATGGGCCCAATATTCGCAAAGGAAATGAAATATAATCAGCACTATGGTGATGCACGGGGAGACGTTCTACAAAATCAAAAACATAATGGTTCACAAAGTATATCCTGATGAGACGGCTCGTTGTTACCCCTATTTGGAACAATGGTTCTGACCACATTCAAAGATGGCCGAGTCTATTGCAGAATCTCAGGGATGAAAAGATTGAGGTTAAGCAGTCAGCGTTGTCTTCACGATGTCTTGCATCTGTTTATCCACTCAAATGCTTAAAATCAATTGTCCTCTAGTTCTTGTCATGCGTCTAAGTTAGACTGATTGTAAGACATGTTCCTGTCACAATAGTTAATTAGAAATATTTCAATTTTATGGATCTGATGAATTATCGATTTCTACTGAAGTTGTTACGAATTGTATGAAGAAGAAATTAAACTCATTTTGAGTATTCTGCATTTTATCTTTTCGTAATTCATATCCTAGACAGGCTCCAGTGACTAAATAATTATACTTATAATCCTGTTTGGTAAACCACTAAAATACAACCAAAATAATATCATGACTATAAAGGCGGGTCAGTCATATTACTTTGGTTTTATTTTAATTTTGCGCACATATATTTTGGAGTATATGTATTTTTAAAAGCAAGTTAATTCGAAGCAATTGAGTGTTTACTGAGCCCCGTGCAATGTGCACAGGCCCCGAGGTTATAAAACTTTTCATGCTCAACTAAGCGAAGCATGAGATTTGTCCTGCCAATAAATCTCAAATGATTAACAATTGCGAATTCTTTCTTGCTAAGTATAGCTGAGCACAAAAATTTAAAATATTGTTGGCATTTTCATATTTATTAGCAGAGAAAATTTAATGCTCAGCTGAGTTGAGCATGAACAAAAATATAACCCCGGGGCCAGTTAATAGTTTAACCCTTTCAGCCGTGCAGGAAAAAAAGAAACAATATTTTCTTTTCGCATACAGTGTAGATACTGATGAGAAGGCTCATAATGATCCATCTCGTCAGAATCTACATTGTATGCCATTCTGTTTTTATTTTTGACTGAAACCCTTATTTACAACAGTGGACATTTCCAAATTCAATAGATGAAAGGGCCATTTCGGAAGCTCTGGGTTGTAAGGGTTTAACACTTTGTTTCACTGTTTTATAGTCACAGCTTAAGCAACGGTAAATCAAAGCACTGACAGCACTGGTGGGTCGATTATCTCTGAGTTTAGGCTCGGGAAAAATGGCCCTGAACGGTGACATAAGACTGTCTTTTTTAACCCTTCACTTTCTGTTATTTAAGCGACCAGTGCAGACCCTGGCCAGACGCCCCGTTCTGTGACGTCTGATCAGGGTCTTTTCTGTTTGCCAGTGTCCCAGTCCAGGTTTTACAGATAACCATCCTTACACGGCTGACATCACAGTGATAAGAATAGCACGGCTATAAATAGCCGTAACTTGGTTTTCATACAAACGCGCGGTTTGATTTCATTGGTCAATGATAATAACGTGCACAACTACCTTGGAAAAAGTTTGGTGTATGTATACTTTGGCTCGATTGTAAACAATCGACCAAAAAACTGCCACTTGAGCAAAGGTAAACGACTGCGAATCGTACAGTAGTACTGCTATAATACATGGGAAAATAGTATTCAAGGTGTCCAGGAATAGTCATGTTTTTGGCTTAAAGTGGTTTCCATACCTCGTTTTCTTCTGTTATCTAGGTAAACATAGTTTAAAAGGTGTCCAGGAAGAGCCACCCTCACAAAACATAGCCTAATAACGATACCAAGAAAAAAAGCAAACAAACCATAACCGACAATGAGGCCCTCCCAGGGGTTCTTGGGAACAGAGAAAATGTCATTTATATCAGGGGAACAGGTGAACATAAGTCTAAAAATGATGGGAACAGGAGAACAAAGGTAGTTTCAGAGAGTAGGGAACATAGAAAATTAAGATTTTGATTTTGTTGAACAAGGGAAAATTAAAAAAATATTTCAGGGGAACAAGGGAAAAGGTACCCTGCCTGGGAGGGCCTCGACAATATACAATTTCCAAACCAAAGACAAGCACAGTAGCCTGCTCCCTCTTCCACAACAAGATGACCACGATTCTAGACATCATTACGAAAACATGCATATTCAGATATATTGAAAAGCCTACCACCAAAAAATGAAAGTTTTAAGACAAACAATTCTGATAATTTTCATATCTATGCTCCAAACATAGATTGTGGGTAGTTAAAACCGTCTCGATGAGGCGGTTCTAACGAGTACCACAATCTATGTTTTTGATCAGACATAAGAAAAAATAATGTATACCCCTGTAAACCCCAGTTTTACTTTATAAAAGTGGGGTTTAAGGGGGTCAAATTTGTATAGGCATGTTTTCGTGATGTGATCCACAACACAACAATAAGACAACAAACATGGCAGAACATTAAAAAAAAAAAAAAAAAAAAAAAAAAAAAAAAAAAAACAGCGAGCACCCACATGACCACACAAAGAACAGGCAACACCAGAATCGCATGCCTATATAATACCGACTCCCTTAAACCCCACTTTTATACAGTAAAATTGGGGTTTACAGGGGTAAACATTATTTTTCTTATTTCTACTCAAAAACATAGATTGTTGGTACTCGTTCGAACTGTCTCGCCGAGGCGGTTTTAACGAGTGCCAACCATGTATATTTTGAGCAGAAAGATGAAAAATATCAGATTTTTTTATCTGAAATTTTTCATTTTTTGGTGGTAAAATTCTGAATAGGCGTGTTTTCGTAATGTGTTGTAAGATAGATACAAAATGATTGTTCAGCTCGCATAGAGCCTCCCTAACTCAGTTAGTGAAACATCACAAAAAAAAAATATAAATTAAATTAAACCGCTCGATCCTTACACTTTCAAATAACGTGTGCCGGCTGGAAATCAGTTATAACTACAAGGTCAAGCAAAATGACAAGTTTTCTACTATTTTCTAGACACTTTAGCTGTATGAAGTCTTGTAATAATCACGAAAATAATTGGCCCGCATGGCATCCTAAAATTGAAATGACTTATCCGTCTGTCAAGGGTCAATTTGTATAAATTGAATATTTGTCTTGAAGCCAACGAAAAAGACAGCCAATCATATTTATTTATCTTGTCACAGACATATAGTCAGAGGCTAGAAACACCGCGGCTCAAGAATTAATAACGTAAATTGTGCGTCACGTTTAAAGGGGCTCCGTCATCACGAAAACACGCCTATATAATTTTGACCCCCTTTAACCCGACTTTTATATAGTTAAACTGGGGTTTACAGGGGTAAACATTATTTTTCTTATTTCTGCTCAAAATATAGATTGTGGGTACTCGTTAGAACCGCCTCGTCGAGGCGGTTCTAACGAGTACCCCTAATCTATGTTTTGAGCAGAAATTTGAAGAAAAAAAAATATCAGAAATTTTTATCTGAACGTTATCATTTTCGGTGGTAAAATTTTCAATATATTTGAATAGGCATGTTTTCTAATGAAAATTTAGCAAACGTGACGCGGTTGGGTTATTAATCTTTTGCCTTTTTCTAATGTGTTGTTTGCCTGTTTGATGCAAGAATTGGTCAAAATGTGCATACGTTTTCCAAAACAAAAACATGCGAATATAGTGAAACAAAGGGAAAATAGTGATACGAGTATTTATGATAATAAACAGAGAATGATATTTAGCGAGGAAAAAATACCGGAATTCAAAGATTCATCACGACATAACATAAACACTCTTTATATTTGTAAAAATACAAATACGAAGCTTCTGAGCAAATTAAATTTTTAACAGAATTTCTGTGCAATAACGCAAAACATATTTTTTGACAAAAAAAGACGTATCAATAAAATAAAAACAAAACAGTACCAAATTATCAACAAAAATGGTTTGACGATAATTGTTGGACTTCAAACAAGAATTTATGCGTGCAAGAAATACATTTATAGGACACAGAACCGACGGAAATATAACATACTTTACAAAAATGCGCACTAAATACAACAGAATACGACAGAATGCAAAAAAAAAAAACGTTTGAAAAAAAAAATAAAAAAAAAAAAACAACAGAGGGACAACGGTAAGAAAATATCGCAAAATCTCAGCCTCGAAAATTTTGGAAATCTCTGAAAAAATTGCAAAAAAATACACAGAAGAAAAACAATGATATTGAAATGGAAGATATGTACAGTCATTTCAAAGATCTGTTAGGCCAAACTCCTTAAAACAATGTACAACAAAATACAGATACCGAAATAATATAAGATAATGAATTAGATGACCAGATTACAGAACGAGAAATCCGTAAAGCTGTTTTTAAGCAAAACGATGGCAAGGCTAGTGTCCCAGATGAAATACCTATAGAGATTATTAAAGCATCATACGAAGTTATTTCACCATATCTTTTTATTATTTTTAATAGAATGTTCGATAACTCAGAATATCCAGAAAGTTGGGGTTTAGGATTTATCGTTCCAATATTTGGAGATGCAAGCGATGCCAAACACTACCGCGGAATAACTTTGAATAATTTTTTAGCGAAAACATATTCTCAAATTGTGTTAAACAGAATTACTGCTTGGACCGAAAAATATGAAATAAATATCAAAATGTCAAGTTGGATATCAGAAAAGAAAGAGTACGAAGGACTGTATATTTATCTTACATGCAATAATAACAAAAGTACTAAATTCTTGCCACAAATTGTACAGTATTTTCATTGATTACAAAAAATGTTATGGTAAAACAAATGTAATAAGGTCAAGGTCATTGTGACCTTATTTTCATGCTTCATTGATTTTGGCATAAATCATCATTATTTGGGATTATGAATTAGTATGATCCAACAGTTGACCTAAAAGTAAATGTAGGTCACTGTGACCTATATTTCATGGTCCAGTGATTTTATGTTACATCCTGAAGACAATGTGATGTATTACTATCATATTTTGAGATTATATGATCTATATTTCATAGCCCTGTAATTTTGTCTTATATCTCCCACTGTTTGATACCTAAATGTCATATTAACATATAATGACACAGTGTGACTCAAACTTTCACCTCAACGTAAATATAAGTCAGTATGGCCTATATTTCATGGTCTAGTTATTTTGCTTAATATCGTTTAGATTATTTAATGGATTAACATCATAGTTGGTATAATGCATCAGTGTGACTATCAAATTAATTTCTCAAGTATATGTAGGTCAATGACCTATATTTTATGGCTCAGCAAATTTGCTTCATGTCTTGAAGACTATTTACTCCAAGAATGTTGTACTTGGGATGATAGATCAGTGTCACTCAGAGACTGACATTATAAACTATATATTGCCTCATATCATTGTCATTAACTTTAAAATATTTTAAAATTAAGAAATGACGCTGGCCTGGGGTATTTGTGACCCTCTGGGCACTTGCTCTAGTCCGAACTCGTTTTTTAGTCCCTAGGAAATTATTCCGACAGCTCAAGAAAACAAATATTTAGAGCTATTTACGGATTTTTCCTGTTTTATAATGAAAATGTATGTATCATTGACGCGATTCTAATGAGTACACTAAACACAATTATTTTGAAGACGATCGAGCAGACATCCATATACTATCCGCTTTAGACTCCTTGTCTGGCGTTATTATTAACACTCAGTGTCTCGAACTACCCATATCTAGAACAAAAAGCAGTCGAACCTCAGTGGCTAAAACAACTTTAAAGTTGTTTTAGCCACTGAGGTTCGACTGCTTTTTGTTGTTGTTGTTGTTGTTACGAGGGTGAGTCAATAAGTAACCAGCCTAACTTATTTCCGGTTGAGATCTACCTCTTCTTTTTCGATGTAATTGCCCTCTAGTGTGATGCACTTAGACCAACGGTGTTCAAGTGCCATCAGCCCAGAACTGAAAAAGTCAGGGTCCTTTCCATTGACCCACTCCTCAACTGCCGCCACGACTTTTTCATCAGACCGGAAATGAAGTCCACGGATATCCTTTTTCAAGTTTGGGAATAGGAAGAAGTCGCTAGGAGCTAAATCAGGCGAATATGCAGGATGTGGTATTAATTCATACCCGTTTCGCTCTACAGCATCCATTGCAACTTTGCAAGTGTGGGCTCTCGCGTTGTCCTGTTGCAGCAAAACACCTTTAGAGAGTTTACCTCGGCGTTTTTCACGGATGGCGGTTCTCAGCTGGTCTAACAAGTTTGCATAGTATTGTACTTCTCTTGGGTAAAAAGTCCAAAATAATTACGCCTTTTGTGTCCCAAAATACTGTGGCCATCACCTTGCCAGCAGATGGTTGCGTCTTGAACTTCTTTGGCCTCGGGGACCCAGGCCCTACCCACTGACAACTCTGAGCTTTATTCACTGGCTCATACTAATGAACCCAAGTCTCATCTACAGTCACCAGACGCAACGGAAAATCATCTTTTGACTAAAACGCTTCAATAAGGCGCTGCATACTGATGCTCTGGTTGCCATTTGCTCATCGCTAAGGGATTTGGGGACCCAACGGGCTGTTAGCATACCTAAACGATCATGCAAGATTGTTGAAACGCTACCATGTGAAATGCCTAATGCCTGCGCTATTTCTTCCACCTGAATTTGCCTATCAGAATATACCAGATCCCGAACTTTCTTACACATTTTTTCGTCGGTGGCATCAAGTGGGCGCCCAGACCTGGCTTCATCTTCTAAAGACGTTCTACCGCGTTTGAATTCCGCTACCCAGAATTTAACCTGAGCATAAGATGGTGCAGAAGACCCATAAACATCGGCTAACTCGGCGTGTATTTCCTTGCCTGTTTTACTTTTTAAATACAAGTACCGAATAACAGCACGGTACTCAACTTTAGATGAAAAGCATGCCTTCGTATCACTAGCCATGTTTGACATTCAATATCTTATTTAAGAATGACTCGATACGCGTGCAGTTTTGTACCCATGTATAAAACATATATTGAAACAAAGCATGAAAATCGTGGCTGTCTCGGTCCTTCGGAAACGGGATAGGCTGGTTATTTATTGACACGCCCTCGTATATAAAGCATCCCTAGATTAATACCGTTACCTTCACTGACAGCAAAATTATACGGGCTACGTTAAGCGACAAATGCCTTCGAAGAAGCGCAAAAGGTGCGGATTCGCACCATTCTGCACATGCGCAAAGTCTCATCCGGGCATTTGATTTCCGTTGAAACATTTTTTTTTGCATCCGCCATTCGAAGAATGGTAGAAAGGGCATATAGTGCTATCCCTGTCCGTCTGTCCGTCCGTTCGTCTGCGTCCGCGTCCGAGATGGCGTTAGCAATTTGCGTTTAAGTTTTTCATGCGTAAGCAATTTCCGTTTAAGTTTTTCAAGCGGGGGCATCCGTGTCCTTTGAACACATTTCTAGTCACAGCATCAAATGACACTGTTTGCGGATAACGAAGGTCCTGATCAGACTGCACATATCTGCGCCGTCGCTCTCCGCATATGCCCGAAGAGACATTTGCGCATGGTGTGGCCTATTTCGGTGTATATGCAAGCGGTATCTATTATATTACATTGAATTATAACTGTAACTTTGGTTCCAAATATTGCCATCAAATACATGTCATGCATGCAGAATGCTTTTGTTGGGATTTTACACTTAAGTTAAAACGCTTTGAATGTAAATTATTTGTAGAAGACAAAGTGTTAGACGTGTTTGACATTAAAAGATCGTTCGAAGATTCGTAGGTCTGACAAATAGAGAAACCATGTTCTCTATTAGGAAACATAATCTATGGGGTGACTGATTTATGTCCAATGCATGTTTTCGGCTGTAATTTAGAAGTTCATTTTACAACTATAGATGGCAATGAAGATCCCTGCAGGAGCGTGGCACTGAAGATCAACATTTGAGCCGGTACACACAAAAAGGGACTATATGGTTTTCCATATTGTGGCTCTTCAAATGCGCATGCGCGGTCCCTTATTTAGGATACAGACATGCGTTTTTTCCTGAAGGTTTCTCAAGGTCCCTACTACATGTTTGCGAACAACAAAAGCTCTGGCGAGACTGCGCTTGTATGCAGACTCACTTAAGCCTAAGCGATATTTACCCTTTTCTCATTAGCGTGTTCATTTTAAAATAATCCCATTTAAAAAAAGGGTAAGAGAAAAGTCCAGGGAGTGCCACAATCACAAACCGCAGCCCTTCCCAGACATCAAGAGGAAGAGGAAGCCGACAAATCGAAACAAGCACAAATCGATCAAACATACGAAAAGCACTAAGATTAGCTCTCTCTTCCCCAAGCGAGGTAATCGCAATGCTAAAAGGACTGAAAAACACAAGAACAAAATGGCACAAGGTAAGACATACAACAAATCGGCTCGCAGAATAAACCACAAAGCACCAAAGAGTAGGATTAACATCGGGACCACCGCCTTAGACGGTCAGTAGAGTAAACCACCGGGGGGGGGGGGGGGTTTAAAGCGTTTTTACAGCTAGCCAACTTCACCCTGGGTCCCGATGCTACTCTTAATACGGAAATACATAAAAATTCGGTTCGCATAAAGGCTCGCAACTCAGTCCATGCATCAAAGCGAAAACATAAAAATCAAACTAATCACTATAATAAACAAAGACGAGTACTCATGGCTAATTCTACTGTATGCCAGATTAAATGAAAACCAATAGTTGAACCACTGCAGACCAAACCAAAGACATATCTCAAGCCCCAACCCACTGGTTAAAGTTTTACGAAGAGGCCGCCATTGAGTCTGAGGCCCAAACCGCCTTCGTGCAATTAAAGAGTGAAGCATAGCCATCAACAATGATTGGGTTGACAACTAGGCATGCAGTCTGCCTCATAATATCCAGGCTATAGCCAATTCTTTTATAACGGTTAATAAGTTTTCTGAATTGCTCCGAAAAGTTAGATTTACCAACATTTTTTTTAAATCTGTACACTAAGTCACCGTAAAATTCTGGTTCCGATATACCTTGTTGCAGAAGTGTTTTCAGACTGACGCTATATTTTTTTAACAAGGCACTGTGTCTGCGATAAATTTTCGTAAACGCCTTACGAAGTTTAAAATGACGATAGCCCTGCCTAAGAAGTTTGGCAGTAAGGGCTTTATTACGGTAGTGAAAGTCATTAAGATTTGAAGAAGCTCTGGCGAATCTAATAAGTTGAGATATGTATACCCCATATTAGGTACGCCGGGAGACATCGCCATCCAGAAAAGGGAAATTGACTATATCAAAATCAAAATCGTCCCGTTTATCATAAATTTTGGTGGCAACTGTACCATTACAGTTACTATACATAGATTCAAATCCAAAAAAGGTGCATCCTATGAAATGGACATTGGCATGCAGAGTAGACCCAGATCAGACGCCGCAGAACGCGGCGTCTGATCAGGGTCTACATTGTTTGCATAAAATTCAGGAATTTTTGTCAAACATGATGATAATAAAAACAAATCAGACAGACAAACCCTGCTATTAGAAAATGACCGGTCCAAACAGTTGTTGTTGAAGAGTCTACTCGGCATAATTGGGATAAAATAATGTAACCATAATTAATTTCAACAGACCGTGTCAAACAGGAAAAGTCTGGTCTTTCTAAACATAGACGAAAGAACCTAATCGATAACGCTGTAGAAGGTCTCACGTTGTAGACGTAAAATTAGGAACCACACGTGTTTGCTCTGCGGAATTTATAGACCGCTGAACTCCGGTCATGAATATTGGGACTAATAGAGCAACTTCATGAAAACTTTATTGTTCTATCATAAAAGATTTGATGATCCTTAGGGACTTCAACTGTGACATGCTAAATGCAAACTAGCACATGTAACTTATTACTTTTTTCTATAGTTTGACTCAAATAATCGATGAGCCAACACATTATACAGAACACTCTTCACCATTAATCGATCTTGCATAGTAAAGTTTACCTGAAAATGTAGTGGTCAGAGAAATCATATCCCCCTGACTACTTCATTTCGTTACATTCCATTGTCCGGTTGTCTTTACAATGAAATTTCATAAATTGTCTAATAAACCTTTTAAAAGGCATATTTAGTTATACGACCGAGGTGATTATACATTATATCGCGAAAAACTCAACCAAATAAACTGGGATCAGAATGTTTATTTGTCAGACTTTTAACAGTGGCTATTAACGAAAATGATATCGATACAGCAAAACAGAGCATTCCAAATAAATTAACAACGGTGCGCCCAACGAAAACGAATGGATAAACTACCGCATAAGAATACTAATCAGACAGAGAAAATCAAAACGCAAAAATATCCTCCAGGACAGCATTTAAAGGGCAACGTCATGAAGCAACCGACGAAATAAGGAAAACTAAAACGGTATTCAGTATAACCTCGATGGCTCGAACACGGATGGCTCGTTTACCGTGGATGATTCGAACTCGTTTTTGAGTCCCTATGAAATTCTTTCGATAGCTAAAGAAAAAAAATATTTTGGTATTTTAAGGGAAATTTTCTTATTTTATCATGAAAATGTGTGTACTCATTAGAATCGCCTCATCGAGGCGCTTCTAATGAGTACATTCAACAGACCTTTATTTTATAGAAGATATAAAAGACATTCCTAGATTTTCATTTGCCTTCTGACTTTGCGCTATGATTAACCCTCAGTGGCTCGAACTACCCATGTCTCGAACAAATTTCCATGGTCCCAAAGATGTTCGTCAGTATTTAAAAACAAATTTACGCAAGACTTACAAAACAATACAATAAATGGCAAAGTCGGGTTTAATATAGCAGACAAATTCTTAAAACTCGACTCTAAACAAATCTGGGAAGCTAATGACAATATAGTCAAGAAAAGGCCGACATACTGAATTATTTCTTTGTAAAACAATCACCTATGGATGACACCAGCAGTAGCCTCCCTGACTTCATTTCACCTGCCTATGAGCCAATAAACCACATTGAAATTTCTCGTAGTGGTGTTACTTAATCTATTAAGAGACTCGACATCAATAAAATTTCTGCACCTGACCTTGTAAGCCCGAAACTGATCAAAGAAAGTATGCAACATTTATCCGATCCATTTACTAAACTATTTAATTAATCCTTACGCTCCAAAAATTCCCTGATCCTTGGAAGGACTCTAGCGTTATTCCAGTACTTAAAAAAAAAGATAGCAAGTCAGACCAATTTCTCTGTTTAGTAACGAAGGTAGACTCATGGAAAGATGCATACATAAACATTTAAATAAATATTTGATACGAATGCTAAAAATGACTGAAAAACACAAGAACAAAATAACATAATGTAAGACATAAAACATATCGCCGCGTAGAATAAATAAATAAAAAGCAAATCTTCTTAAAACCGATGTATTAAAGTTTCATCTTGGGCTTGGAAATGGTTAGTAAAATTTAAAACAGTATGGTATGCAATAACATGTTCATAAAACAACGACTTCATACTCTACTTTTTATGAACAGTGTAGAGATAAAATAAATAGACTCACATAAGCATTTAGGATAAACTTTTTCATATAGCATCGGTAACCTCAACTACATGGAGAAGTGTAGAGACAATGAAACGTAACAAATTCAAATTAGACAAACATTCCCTTAGTTAGATCTATACATTACATATACGACCTCTTTTGGAATATGAGAACATAACTTGTGATAGCTGTTCAGTAGAAAATAAAGGCTCACTTGACAAGATACAGATGGAAGCGGCTCGAATAACCACCGGAGCCACCAAATTCTGCAGTGTTCAAAACCCCTTACAATGAAACAGAATGGGACACTTGATAGTCCCGCAGAAACAACCATAAACTATTTCAGCTATACCAGCCCAAACTGCCAACGCAACAAAGACTTCAAATTCAAATATTTCATCTATGTTATGATAGAATTTAATAAAATTTGACACACTTATACACCAATTAGAAAATGTGTGGCTTAATTCATTCAGAAAACACCAGAATCAGCTCAAACATATCACTGGGGTGGTTTTCATAAGTTAACACAGTTCAGTACCTTGTGTGCCACCCTGCTGATTGAATCACAGCGCGAAAACGTCGTCTCACTGAGCGTAAATACCGCCGAATCACGTTCATTGGAATGTTGTTCATTCTTTCACCAACGCCTGCTGAAGTTGACGCAACGTCTGTGGCTAGACAGGACGTTGGCGCACACGTCTGTCAAGCAGGTCCCATACCTGCTCTATCGGCAACAAGTCTGGAGATTTCGATGGCCATTCCATAACATTCACGTTGTTTTGTAGGGTTTTGTACCCTGGACTCCGTGCTCAGTGAATAGCGACCAACCATGACAATAACGTATACGGACATAAAGATAATTATGTAGAACCAGAAAATCCAAAGTTTCGTGTTCGTATCCCTTCTGGTTCAAAAGTTACAGCAGAAAATATTGTTGCGTTGGCAGTTTGGGCGAGTATATACTGAAAGGAAAAAGAAACGCAGGGTAGAGTTTTTTCCTTCTTATTTTAACCATTCTTTACGGTGTTTACTATAGCCATACACTTTTACAGATTGTCCTGTGAATGTGAACCGCGGGCATACGAGTCTTTGGTCGATGTGCTATCTACCCAGTGTGTGAAATCATTCAACCGTGCACTACACAGTGCATTGCACGGACAATACGGAAAGCCAAAATTTCGTGCAAAACAAGCATGTTTAAACCTTCAGCACAAGATTTCCTCACACCATTTGGTACACTTCAACGATACACAACGCTCTTCGATTCTTTTACCGATTTTTCTTTTCATTTTTACGCTACTTTGAACTTTTTTTCAATCATGGTACGATTGACTGATGTTCATAGGGGCAGGGCAATTGCGTTGCTGATGCAGGGTCAGAGGCAACAGCAAGTTGCCAATCATTTTGGGGTTAACGTCTCAACAATTGAACGTCTTGTTAGACGTTTAAGGGAGACAGGGCATTTAGCAGACCGACCGCGGTCTGGGCGTCCACGCGTGACGTCGCGACGTCAAGACAGGACAATCCGTCTGGCACATTTGCGGAATCGTCATCTCGCTGCTACCGAAACTGCCCTTAATACAGTGGGTACGCATAATCGACAAATTTCTCCGAAGACTGTTGGAAGTCGATTGCGTGAGATTGGTCTTCGAGCTCGTCGTCCATACGTTGGTCTGCCTCTGACCCAGGCACGTAGGTTGCGTCATATGGCGTGGTTGACGGCGCATGCGCCCAGGCTATTTCCGATGAGGCAGTGGAGACGAGTTCTTTTTACGGACGAGTCTAGGTTCACTCTCTATCGCGCAGATGGTCGACGTCGTGTGTACCGACGTCGCGGAGAACGCTTTGCCGACGCCTGTGTTGTCGAACGGGATCGGTTTGGGGATGTCTCCGTTACGGTCTGGGGAGGCATTGCTCACGGGATAAAATCACAGTTGATTATTGTTGCGGGCAATATGACCACAGTAAGGTATAGGGATGAGATCTTGCGTCCTGTTGCAGTCCCGCTTGTGCAAAAACGTAATCTGATTCTGCAGCAGGACAATGCCCGACCACATGTTGCCCGAGTTTGTCAGGATTTCCTGGCAAACAATAACATCGCACCAGTAGCATGGCCACCGTAAAGTCCAGATTTGACCCCAATAGAGCACATGTGGGATGAGCTGGACTGAAGGGTTAGGAAGCGCCGAAATCCCCCCGCAACTCTCGCACAACTAAGGAATGCGTTGATCGATGAATGGAATAACATCCCGATGCGAACTGTCAATGCTTTGGTTAACTCTATCCAAAGGAGAATTAGGACAGCAACAGCAACAAGAGGGGGGCACACCCGATACTGATTTTCAGTTTGATTTTGATTTCAAGATTTGGGGGGTAGCTACCAATGAACTTCAATAACTCGAGACTTGTTGATCACAAACCAATGAAATTTTGAACTTTTGTTCCATACATGTACCGTTTTGTAATCATAGTAAAGTATTTAACAAACTTTTTCAAAGTTGAATAAAATTTAGGAATAAAATTTACCCTGCGTTTCTTTTTCCTTTCAGTATATATAAAATCATCAACGGATTAACGCCACAGTACCTGCAAAATATATACCACCCAGGGTGCATGAACTAATCAGATATCGACTACGTAACAACGTAGATTTCGCAATATTAGTCTCGCGTACTGCTGCCTTTTACATTTCGTTTAATCCATCAACTATAAGAGACTGGAACGCCCTAGATCCCACTATGCGTAATTAAGCACTAAATACGCATGTTAAATGTGCGTACATGTAATGGGCGCTAAGTCTTAGTATGGTCTTATCTACCTTATTTTCCCTTTTGCTGAATGAATTGAGATGCCACGCCCACTTCTAACTTTTAGCTAGTCGGATTATTTGATCCTTATTAGATCCAAACCAGATGGACTGGATCGATCTACGCTGTTTGCAAAAGAAGGGCATATCTGGGTTCAGCAGGACTAAGGTTAAAGGGAACTACTCACTAAATTCATTGTTTGTCTGAAAGTGCTCAACCTCAGAAATGATAGTATGATCTTGCTGCATATTTGATCAAAGTCGGTGAAAAATATGAAAAAGGAATATACATTTTCAATTCTGTTAACATGGACTTCACCTGTATGTGTAATAAATTTAATGTGAAAGATTTTTAAAAGACACAAATAAAATACTTCTTACAATTAGTTAGGCCCACGGCAAGAAAAGGTACCTTATGACATACCCGTCCATCAACATCCAGACCAATCTCGGTGCATTACGAAAACATGCCTATTCAAATATACTGAAAATTTTACCACCAAAAAAATGAAATTTTTCAGATAAAATATTCTGATATTTTTCATGTTTCTGCTCAAAACATAGATTGCGGGTATTCGTCAGAACTGCCTCGATGAGGCAGTTCTAACGAATACCCACAATCTATGTTTACATATTCGTCAGAACTGCCTCGATGAGGCAGTTCTAACGAATACCCACAATCTATGTTTTTGAGCAGAAATATGAAAAAAATAATGTATACATGTACCCCTTGTAAACTCCAGTTTTACTATATGAAAGTGGGGTTTAAGGGGGTCAAAATTAGGCATGTTTTCGTGATGGTACGATCAGTCTGGGCAATGCTTTGACTATACGCTTACACATTTTAAACCTTAACCCTTTCAGCCTTGAGTTTCTGAAATGGACTCTTCCATCTATGTATTTGGGCTTGTTTATTGTTGCCAATAGGGTGTTTACTCAAAATCATTAACACTGGCAAATAGTATAGATTCTGAAATGGTTTATTATGAAACGTCTCATCTGGATCTACATTTTCATAGGTATTTGTACATCTTTCAGAAAGTCGGCGCTTTACACAGAAGTTAATTTGCAAACTTTTGACAAGATTTAATGCAAAACCATTTGTTGTAACTACCTGTCAACAAAAACTTATATTCTAGTCATTTTTTTTTTTTTTTTTTTTTTTTTTTTTGTTTGTTTTTTGTTGTTGTTGTTTTTTTTTTTTGTTGTTGTTATTTGTTGTTTTTTTTTTTTTAGATCCAACATTTTCACATTTTTTAAAAACAAAATCTTACATTTTTACTTTTTCCCATAGTAAAAATGAATGCAACTTATGCAGAAATCTTCAGGGTAGGTAACTTGGAGGCAGATTTTCAACAAGTTCCGCTTGTTTAATTTTTGGTTTAATTGCATTGGTCAGACCAATTTTGGCTATAATTTAAATTTAAGGGAAAATATTTGAGAACAAAACACAGAAACAAAAAAGACAAATGGTTTATGATAATATATGGTCAGTCACAACAAAATACGCTCGTATGTTGATTTTGAATAAAACGCCAAGCAAAAAAAAAAAAAAAAAAAAAAAAAAATCTTTCCAGGTGATGTCGAAAGATCACCTGTCGAAAGGACAATAGTCTACAGGATTGAAAAGACTCAAGCGCTAGGTAAAATGGCGTATATATTGTTTCCCAGAGAAAATGAGGCTTGTGATGTTTCCATTGGGGTCCAGTTATTTAGTGTTTGTGTTTCTTTCCCTTTGATGTCTCTGATGGGAGGTGTGGGATAATTGTATCGATTCCTGATCATTGCCTTCCTTTCTACTTTGATTGAGGATGAGTTGGTACTTAGAGTAAATGACGGCTTCCTCCTGAGTCTGTTTCAGATTGTTGGCGCCTGTCTACCAACGTCTGTAGTCGGACCAATCGTGATTTTATTTATGATTTTATTGTGTTCTGGCTTCATATCGCCTTTGAGTCCTTTGCTTTGTTATATCACAGTGTTTATAATTGTGTGTTTCACAGCGGAGGCAGAGGACCCCTACGCGAACTGAACATATGTTTGTACTTTTGAACTACATCGGGATTAAGGGCGAGGTTTTACGCAAGTAAAACTTGTTTAAGCCTCCCCCATCCCTAATCTGATTCCAAGTAGTTTTTCTACTGAAATTTCCAAAACGTTGCGATTCTTGTTTGTTTGTGCGTCGAGGAGAGATTAGGAACAAAGAATGACAAAACATATGCATTTGTTTTGTCATTCTTTGTTCCAAATCTCTCCTTCTTTTTGGTTCCTCGGGAAGGCTTTGTTCTATGATTCTGGCATTTCCTGTTTGTTTGTTGTTGTTGTTGTTTTTTTTTGTTTTGTTTTTTTTTGTTTTGTTTTTTTGTTTGCTTTTTTTTTACTTATATTTTTTTTAATATTTCTTTTCTTCAGCAATACGGCTTGATATTTCATGTGAATCGTCTGTGGAGCAGATCCTCTATTTAAGATACATTGTTCGTCAGTCAGCGTTTCCCTTTAAGAAACATTGCAGGACGCATGCAGCAACAATAATAAAGCCTCCTTTCAAAAGGAAAGGCTTGCCAAGTTTTATCAGTGACCTCACTCTGTGCATGTTTATAGGAATGCAAATGCTATAAACCATGATCCTACTGTCCTTTCAACATTATTTGAAAGAAGGTTTTTGCTTGGCATTTTATTTTAAATGAAAATATTTTGTTCTGATTGACAATATCTTATCAGAAACCATTTGTCTTTTTCCATTTTTTGTTTTGTTCCCAAATATTTACCCTAAAATTAAATTAATGGAAAAAATTGGTCTGACCTATGCAAGTTTGGGAAAGTTTGACTAAGAAAATATTTTTTAATTTTTCTTTGTTGAATTTGAATTATTGATGTTTCACAACAATATTGTGAAAATTTTAGAAACATTGAACAAGCGGAAATTGTTTAAAAATCTGTCTCCAAGTCTCCAAGATTTCTGTATAATTTCCTTTCATTTTTACTATGGGAAAAAGTGAAATATTTTATTTATTTATTTATTTGTTTATTTTCTTTTTTCATTAACCGATGACTAAATTTAAACATTTTATGCATAGGTAGTTACGTCAAATGGTTTTGCATTAAATCAAGACAAAAGTTTGCAAATTTACTTCTTCTGTGTAAAGCATCAAGCAAAAAAACGACTTTCTGAAATATGTCGAAAGCACAGTAGTTTGTTCACACAGTTCCCTGTATTTCAAATAGAGGCGACACATATTAAATTAACCTGTCCCACATACCAACTAAGTATCAACAAACTATCTCAAAGTGTACCGCAGTTCTCTAGCATACACAATTTCATAACTAAACATTCCAAGGTAAAGTAACTCGAAAACTAAGGCAATGTGAATTACCATTCTTGAACACGACACTTGATTTGTCCTACGTATACATACATTCCAAATATCAAACTATCTCAAAGTATATAACCAAATATTGCCAGGGGATGTCATAAGTTTTGTTATAATTCAGCCAACCATTCATGCAAAGACATTGATGGAAATGGTCCAAATTTTCCATTCCACTGCAATACGATTTCCCTTTTGCATGACTAAACCCCAACCCCTATTTTTGAGTCTTATATTTTTTACAGCCTGTGGCATCCCTTTCCTACTTCTACGTACAGTGCAAAGACAGTAAATCCGATCACCACGAATGCTTTCAAACAAAGCAGGACTCGAAAAGAAAGAAAGAAAAAAAAAACAAGATCCATAATTATACACGTGTAAGATTGTCCTCCCGTGTATGCCGGTATAAATCTGGGCCCAGTTGTTCAAAGCTAACGACGTCTTTCTTTGTTCCAAATCTCTCCTTCTTTTTGGTTCCTCGGGAAGGCTTTGTTCTATGATTCTGGCATTTCCTGTTTGTTTGTTGTTGTTGTTGTTTTTTTTTGTTTTGTTTTTTTTTGTTTTGTTTTTTTTTGTTTGCTTTTTTTTTACTTATATTTTTTTTAATATTTCTTTTCTTCAGCAATACGGCTTGATATTTCATGTGAATCGTCTGTGGAGCAGATCCTCTATTTAAGATACATTGTTCGTCAGTCAGCGTTTCCCTTTAAGAAACATTGCAGGACGCATGCAGCAACAATAATAAAGCCTCCTTTCAAAAGGAAAGGCTTGCCAAGTTTTATCAGTGACCTCTCTCTGTGCATGTTTATAGGAATGCAAATGCTATAAACCATGATCCTACTGTCCTTTCAACATTATTTGAAAGAAGGTTTTTGCTTGGCATTTTATTTTAAATGAAAATATTTTGTTCTGATTGACAATATCTTATCAGAAACCATTTGTCTTTTTCCATTTTTTGTTTTGTTCCCAAATATTTACCCTAAAATTAAATTAATGGAAAAAATTGGTCTGACCTATGCAAGTTTGGGAAAGTTTGACTAAGAAAATATTTTTTAACTTTTCTTTGTTGAATTTGAATTATTGATGTTTCACAACAATATTGTGAAAATTTTAGAAACATTGAACAAGCGGAAATTGTTTAAAAATCTGTCTCCAAGTCTCCAAGATTTCTGTATAATTTCCTTTCATTTTTACTATGGGAAAAAGTGAAATATTTTATTTATTTATTTATTTGTTTATTTTTTTTTCATTAACCGATGACTAAATTTAAACATTTTATGCATAGGTAGTTACGTCAAATGGTTTTGCATTAAATCAAGACAAAAGTTTGCAAATTTACTTCTTCTGTGTAAAGCATCAAGCAAAAAAACGACTTTCTGAAATATGTCGAAAGCACAGTAGTTTGTTCACACAGTTCCCTGTATTTCAAATAGAGGCGACACATATTAAATTAACCTGTCCCACATACCAACTAAGTATCAACAAACTATCTCAAAGTGTACCGCAGTTCTCTAGCATACACAATTTCATAACTAAACATTCCAAGGTAAAGTAACTCGAAAACTAAGGCAATGTGAATTACCATTCTTGAACACGACACTTGATTTGTCCTACGTATACATACATTCCAAATATCAAACTATCTCAAAGTATATAACCAAATATTGCCAGGGGATGTCATAAGTTTTGTTATAATTCAGCCAACCATTCATGCAAAGACGTTGATGGAAATGGTCCAAATTTTCCATTCCACTGCAATACGATTTCCCTTTTGCATGACTAAACCCCAACCCCTATTTTTGAGTCTTATATTTTTTACAGCCTGTGGCATCCCTTTCCTACTTCTACGTACAGTGCAAAGACAGTAAATCCGATCACCACGAATGCTTTCAAACAAAGCAGGACTCGAAAAGAAAGAAAGAAAAAAAAAAACAAGATCCATAATTATACACGTGTAAGATTGTCCTCCCGTGTATGCCGGTATAAATCTGGGCCCAGTTGTTCAAAGCTAACGACGTCGTTAGTTAAGTATTCGTTAAAATTTACATGGAATGATATGCAGATATGCTGAAATTTTTTGCTGAAGAAATGTGAGTAGCTTTTGCAGTGCAAAAGCTACTCACATTTTTTTCAGCAAAAATATCAGAATATTGTATATTGAATCCACTAAAACACTTAACGAAATGACCCTTAACGAGCTCGTTAAGCTAACGACGCTTTGAACAACTGGGCTCTGAACTTCATGCACACAGCCATTTTGCACAATGGCTCCTTCCCCGTTAATTCCGAATTTTGCCGGTTTTTGCCGGAAATATTATTTGAACGTAAGTCTGCCCTTACATACTATCATTCTTTTGTAAGCTGACTACGCCATAGTATGTAAACTTGACCTTAGAAACTGCATCCAGTGATGTCCTTATGCGACAAAGTTTGTTACCAGGTTGGTCTACGAGGAAAATTTTACTTGTGTCATTCTTAGGCGTCTATGTTTTTCAAAGCATGTCCTTGTTACATCACGAAAACATACCTATATAATTTTGATCCCCTTAAACCCCACTTTTATATAGTAAAACTGGGGCTTACAGGGGTATACATTATTCTTCTTATTTCTGCTCAAAAACATAGATTGTGGGTACTCGTTAGAACCGCCTCGCCGAGGCGGTTCTGACGAGTACCCACAATCTATTTTTTGAGCAGAAATAGGAAAAATATCGGAGTTTTTTTTATCTGAAAATTTTCTGTTTTTGGAGATGAAATTTTCAATATATTTGAATAGGCATGTTTTCATAATGATTATTTAGGGTAAACTGGGAATAGCAAAAATGTAAATGAATGTCACTTGTATTGTTAAGAACGGAAATTAATCTAAACAATATGTCCAAGTCGAGATATTTATACCGATGAACGAATCTGTTTGACTGTCCGATTCACCCCACCACGACCGTCACATTAAAACCAACCAATATACCGGCTCTTGGATATAACAATTATCGAAACTTTGTCTCTTCACATGACGAAAACACGCCTATATAATTTTGACCCCGTCAAACCCCACTTTACAGGGGTAGACATTATTTTCTTATTTCTGTTAAAAAAACATTGACTGTGATACTCGTTAGAACCGCCTCACCGAGACGGGTCTAACGAGTACCCACAATATATTCTTTGAGCAGAACTATGAAGAATATCAGATTTTTTTATCTGAAAATTTTCATTGTTTTTTTTTTTTTTTGGGGGGGGGGGGGGGCGAGGGGGGTGCGGGTGGGGGGGGGGTTGTAAAATTTTCAGTATATTTGAATAGGCATGTTTTCGTAATGATGTGCATTCGATGTATGAGCGTAGCTTTACAATTTTAGCTGATCGAGACCTTGAAAATATTACACAAAGGTTCTAACTGAAATGTTTTTGAAAGGTGGCCGATATTCCCCGGCCCTACTCTACTTTTTCCGAAAGCATGCTTTCTAGTCAGTCCATTCTCAGAATGAGTAATGGGTTTTACTACTGTAAACATGGCTAAAAACGGACACACTATTTTACGAAAACAATTATGGAACAGAAAAACATAAAACATCATGTTATACAAAGGTGTTGCTGATAGTGAATTCATATTTTTTAAATACTTGAAGTATTTGGTAAAATCTACAGGGAAAACAAAAATTATTTATTACATATATCAAGAGCAGATAAATAAAAAAAACTTAAATGACCAGAGTAGTGGCCCTTGGCCTGAATATTCATTACAGCATACAATTTTATTAACCCATTATAGTCTAGATAACCCTAAAAGGGTAATTGGCAAACAGTACATATCCAGATCAGACGCCTCAGAATAGCTGTCGGAATAGGGTCTCTGCTGTTTGCAAATAGTTCAGTCAATTTTCTCTAGGAATATCTAAATCTCAGAGCCTGACTTACCTAAAACTGAAATTGGACTCTTCCAGTATGTATAGTGTGTGTGTGTGTGGTGGGCGGGGGGGTGGGTGGGGAGGGGCTCTATTCAGTCTACAATGGATTAAGATATTCCATAAAAAGAACGTTGGCCAAAACTGGTTTTCTTTCCACAGATATCAAGACCAGACACCAGAATATGCAACTTATAGTGTTCTATGCATCTGTAAAATTTCATTAAAATATTCCATACAGTAATCGAGCTACTGGTCAAAATCCATGAGGCTCAGTTGGATGCGCGTCCGACTTGAGACCAGGAGGTCGCAGATTCGACCCCCGCCGAGGTCGGCAACATTCTTTCGTGCAGATTGATCATGAAATATTTTCTATGGTCATTCTCTCCCTTCCGCTGATTCAAGAAGGGCAGTTGCCAGTTTCTGGCGAAAGAATGTGCACAATACTGGTTAACCGCTTAGAGGACTAAGCCTGCACCGTGAAAGTGTGGTTAGGTAAACTGACCGCGCTCGACATGGCCCCATTGGGTTGATTGGGCCGTAAAACTTCAACACAAACAAACAAACATACACGGCCGCCGTGACAGCAGCCGCTGGTTATTCACCCGTCTGCCGGTTGTCTGACACCTTATACATCCGGCAGCCGTGTGACTATACACGGCCGCCGTATCAATGACCTTTGACGACAGTAGACGGGTTTTCCGATTATTCCTGTTTCTTAAGATTACTGAGCCCTGAAAACGAGGACAAATAAAACCGGAACGAGCTTTCCATTCTAAAGCCAAAAACATCGCTAACGCATGCGCTTTTTGCGAACCTCGATAGTCGAATATCTCTTAACCGTTTCTTGGACGTCAGTTAAAATAAGTCGCATGCGACATGTAAATATCTACTTTATTACATGCTTCCGCGCACTATTATCACAATCTTTGCGGGGTAAATATTCAAGTACCCATGACTATGTGCTATGTCAATAGCCAAGGATCCATGCTTTATTCATGTGGACAGTGAACTCTGATCAGCCTGTGCGTATGCGCAGACTGATCTTAGTCTTCGTTTGGCGCATATGTCAAGGGGTACATTTTCTCATGTTGCGGATTCGGTATTTTCTGTTCTGTCTTGTTCCCGAACGTCAGCTTTAACGTACACCCCGAAACGATGGAGAAAACATCAATCATTCATTCACATAGTTGGTTGTTAACACTCGCGTTTTATTAAAAGCGTTCCCTTACATTTCATTCCCATTAAGAGTGGGCTTTGCCAAGCCGACATGAGTGTAACAGCAAGTAATGAGATGCGAATGAAAACGGCCCGTATACCATATCCCAACAACGAAAGGTTAAATCAACCTGTGCAGTCAGATCCTCGATGTATTCTTACAATATTCAATAATTTTTAAGTAGACACGAAGTCCTTGATCAGGCTGTTAAAAAACTTAGGTTAAATTGGGTTTTTTATTATTGGCATTATGTGATAAAGGTTCTTGTATATAGCTCATGTCAGAGAAATTCATATATTTTCATATTTTCAGAAGAGGCAATTCTGTCATTTTCTTTCTGTTTTTGTCTCTCCTGAAAAGGGGTTAAAGCAGTGTTACAAACTTCATTACTGCTTATGAAGAGTCTCAGTAAAAGCGAGATTCTCATCTTCTATCTGTAATATGGTCTTTGTTTCCAAAGGCAACTTTAGATTTTTTTTACTTCAATGCAGCTGGTGTTAGAACCGTGTGGCGGCCGTAGAACGTCTCTCCGTACTTCACCAAAGTGCAGATTATGTCTTCATTTCCTTTGGGACCATTTGGCCATTGATGTATTTTTGAAAATGGAGTTTTGCTCATGTATGCGCTGCAGGGCGTAAACAGTGTTGCAAACTTCATTAATGCTTATGAAGAGTCTCAATGAAACCAAGACTCCCATTTTCTATCTATAATGTGTTCTTTGTTTCCACAGGTAACCTTTTAGAATTTTATTTACTCTAAAGGACTAGTATTTTGGCTTATTATAGTTTTCCGGAAAGGTAACCGTATCAAAATAGTTTCCTGAATTCTGAAAAATTGTCTACTCTATACTGAAAGAATTTGCTCACAAGGGGGAGCAAATTTATTTCTTTTAGTTTAGAATCCTTTATAGAAGAGACTTGGCGTGCAAAAATATAAATAGGAGGTCACAAAATTTGTCGCCCTTGTACAAAATGGTGGATATTTTATCAAATGCATCGAGTCCCAGTAAGAACAGCGATAACCGAGTAAACGCACAACGTTGTATCGGTCGATTCGACGTCGCTGCAACATTATAGTATGACGTCGCAGCGACATCGGAACAACGTTATTACGACGTCGTATGTTTGCTGAGAAGAATGTTCTTACATTGCAGCCGCCGCAACATCAGCATTAGACTGGCTCCAGTCTCCAGTGACTAAATATCTATTCTAATAATCTTGTTTTGTTATAAACTAAATTAAAACCAAAATTATATTATGACAGTGACCAGCCTCTATAGTCATGACATTGTTTTAGTTTTATTTTATTGCATTATCAGACAGGAATATAAGAATGAATATTTAGTCACTGGAGACTAGAGCCAGTCTACATAGCATGTGCATCGTTGCGATTGAATCATGTCCTTCCTTCGAGCTAATGACATGATTTAGGAATATCTTATAGTGCACTGTTGAACATCAAAGACCACCTAGCAAGCATATGACGTTCAGACATCGTAGCATTAACGTTGATATAACGTTTTAACCTTGTATAAACGCCATGTGCCCGCTGGGCAGATTTAATTAAGAAATAAATTATTCCGAACCGTGCTCAAATGCCCAAGATAAAGCACAGTTGAGTTTGGGTTGTACCCATTTGAACACTCGCTCGCTGCGCTCGCTCGTGTTCAAATGGGTACAACCCAAACTCAACTGTGCTTTATCTGCGGCATTTGAGCACGGTTCGGAATAATTTATTTCTTTTCTAACACCCCTCACTGAGCGAATGTTTTGCATAAATGAGATTTATATTGATTTTTATGATTATTTTTATTACCTGATTTCCCCATTTGGTAGTTGACGTCAGCCATTAAGAATTACGTCACACGGTTACGTAGTTACAAGGTTCGATGACGAACATTCAAAATGGCGGATACTTACGCGAATCAGCTGACGATGTAAAATATTAAAACGATGTAAAACATAAAAACTTGTATCCTGTGTTCATGAAAGAATTGCAAATCGAATGAAATTGGAGTGCCGCGATGGACCTATGGAGGACAGATATAAAACAACAAAATAAGAATGTTAAGAGACACTTGTTTTCGATAATGTCAACAAATACACGATGACAAAAAGGAGTAAAACGAGTATGTTTGAATGGTATAACCTGTATAGGAACTCTTCAGGTAAAAAAAGTCAAAGAACTGCAATTACTAGATCTAATATAATTTACTATGTATATGAATGTTTCGACCAATATTGTAAGCTTGCGTCCATAGTTATCAGGCACGCAACTTTCGCAACAGTACTATGATTGGTTCCCGTTGATATCGCGCGACGAAATTCCTGTGCTCAAATGTCTCAGATAAAGCACGGCTAGAAATGTAAAGACAAATAAGGAACAACACGAGCAGGGGTGTTAGAAGGCCTATTATTGCATAAAAAGCAGTGTCGTGCGTTATGAAAAGCCGTGCATTAACCGGCGAAAAACCGTGTATTAACAAGACAATTCACGCGCTGTTAATGCGCGGCTACACAACTTTCAATATGATCGTACCGGGACCACAGATTTGCTGCCCGGCCCTAGAACGAGTATAGTCCGTGGGAATTGCGTTCGCGAGACATCGGTGAAAAGGCGAAACAAAATAATGCAGGAAAAAAACGCGAAATGTAGCAAATGTTTTCAGTTTTTTATGCAATAATAGCGACCGAACATGGTTTTTCAATGCATTAACATTCGCCAGGTTCCTTGGAAGGTGTAGTCAACCGAGGCCTCTGACCTCGGTTTTCAAACCTACCACGGGACCTGGCGAATGTTAATGCATGAAAAACCATGTTTGATCACTATAACAAAAATATGTGAAGAAACTAAGGAAATGCCACAATTACGAAGTAAAGCATTCCCAAGACACTAAAAGGAGAGAGGAGGAACAAAGATTGACAAAAAAGAAAGAAAAAACGCCACTCTTCAGGCTGAGAATTCGCTATTTGCATAAGCAAAGGTACCTTTTTGCATAACCCTTTGCACAAGTTCTGGTAATGTTTTAATAAATCAAGAGTAGCTATAATATTATTAGAGCTCCAGATAAGGGCTATTTTGTTACTTTCATATCAAAACATACGGGCCTCCTCAAGCGAAAAATAGTACCTTCGCGCATGCGCAACACGCGCAGATTCAGATCATCCGGGCCTTTGATCTCAATTCATATATTCTGTAGTATCCAATGATTCTGTTATCGGACAGTGAAGGCCCTGATCAGACTGCGCGGATGCGCAGGCTGATCTGGGCATTTGCTGTCCGCATATGCTCGGCAACATGTTTTAGTATGGAAGGCATAATATGTTACTTATATATAATATTGCAGTGGCGTCGGCGTAGCGAATTTAGTGACTACTGTAACATATGTTTTGGTACGAAGTGTCACGAATATTTGTAATTATCTCTTAAGGGGCTGGATACATTTGATAGGTAGTCCGCTATTTTTAACGTAGAGTACGAGCGTAGCCCCTATTTAAGAAGGAAAACGAAGCAATTTTAATAGAGTTTTCTTCGCTTTTCCCACTTTGTGTCTTCCTGTTTGCTTTCCTGTTTACCAAACCTTTCTCAAACAATCGTGCTACACTAAAAGGGAAGAATTTTGCTCCCAGTGAGAGCAAATTCTTTCTTTTTAGAGTAGACACATATTCAAAAGGGAAGCAGAGCAATTTTGACAGAGTTGCCTTCCTGAATATGAGTCAGTTTCCCTTAAACTATCACCTTATTTGGAGTTATGTAATAATGATGCGGTGAAAATTAATAAACCCTGGATACTAGCTCCATGCTCCCAAAAACCAATGCTAAATTACTTGCATATAAAAACTAAACTTCAGAATGGAATTGCGCACATGGATTATCTCAGTTTTAATTTAAAAGCATGTGGAACTTTTACAGATCTCCAAACCGAGACGACAGGTTAATGTTTATAAGTGTATAGTTGTTCTAACACGAAAACAAACACGAACCACAACCAGAACTAAATCAAGACATTATATGGGTCGCGCAATGCGTACGAAACATGTTTTCGGGCATATGCGGACAGCGAAGGACCAGATCAGGCTATTCGCTACTAGGAGCATCGGATGCTACAAAGTGTATAAATGGTGGGCGATGGCCTGGATGATACTTCGTGCATGCGTAGGATGGAACGAATAGGCGCAATTTGCGCATGTTCGAAGTCACTTTTCGCTTTACGCGGCCCGTTTAAATTAGAGTTTGAGTTTACGGCTCAGTCAATATTGTTAAGGTCATGTCGAGCCGGTCAATTTACCTAACCACATTTTTACTCAGCAGGCTTACTTAGTCCTCTAAGCGGTTACTTGTGCACATTCTCTCGGCATAAATTAACAACTGACCTTCTTGAATAAGCGGAAGGAGGTGTGGGAAATGACCGTAGAACAGATTTTATAAACCCGCGACCTCCTGATTACCAGTCTGACGCGTATTCGACTGTGCCACACGGGCCGGCTTGAGGCGACCCATATAAGATTAATCGATCCATAGGTTGTTTTAGATACTTCAGAATAACAAATTTTGGCTGCGTCAAACGAAAACGTGTCTTCACATGCTCAGAATTGAAAGCGTATCCGCTCCCCTTTAACATATCTGTGAAATGCACAATATAACGCACAACAAAAGACGTACTGCATCACGAAAACATGCCTATATAATGTTGACCCTCTTCAACCCCACTTTAGTAAAACTGGGATTTAAAGAGATATACATTATTGTTCTTATTTCTGTTCAAAAACATAGATTGTGGGTACTCGTTAGAACCGCCTCGCCGAGGCGGTTCTAACGAGTACCCACAATCCATGTTTTTGAGCAGAAATATGAAAAATATCCGAATTTTCATCTGAAAAAATTTCTTTTCTTTTTTTTTTTTTGTGGTAAAATGTTCATTATATTTGAATAGGCTTGTTTTCGTATTGGCGAAACAGTATAGCGGACTGTAATACGAAAGAAGCTGTTGAAGAGAGGTTAAATCGGAACTTTAAAGGGTTAGAAAGGAAGACGGCTGTTGCTGAAAGCATTGGAATTCAGGTGATTGTTGCTGAGAGGTGACCGTTAGTGTAGGTTTCTATGCACTAATAACTAGAAGAGGGAGGAAACGTGGACCATTTCAGCAGTCCAAGATTCATGCTAATTTTCTATCAAACAAAACGTCGCGTAATATTTAAGTTATTTGTCCGGAGCACAACATTTCCTACAAGATTGCATGTGCACCCAGCGAAGACTCAGATCAGCCTGCGCATCCGCGCAGGCTGATCTGAGTCCTCGCTGGGCGAACATACAAGCTTGCAGGAAATGCTTTGCCTCGGCTTGTTCTGTTGCTGGTCGTATGTAGCTGACACATTGACGTTCTATTTGTATTACGAATCACGTTTCGTTATTATAGAATCACATATCATATAGGCACAGGCGGTTCACACTCAATAAGATGTCTCCTTTTTGACTGACATTTGGTTTAAACATATTTATTTCCGAAATGTTTACATATACAACACATACAAAAGTACAACAATAGGATTAGAACGAAAGCATAAGAGCTTATTTAGTTCCTTTCCTAGGATGTGATCATTGTCAGAAATATGAGTATACAAGCAAATCCTGAATGGTTAGTTTCCAATGGTCCTCTTCAAGTAATAACAATTTATTAATAAATAATAATTGTGAAGTTTAACATGAAGAGATGAGCAAACATAAAATGAGAATAAGAAGAGAAAAGAGAAACAAATTACACAAGATGTAATGAAGAAAAACAGAGGGAGGGAAAGAAATGAAGAACTATGGAGCAGATTTTACGAAGACTATGAATATAGTAAGAAGTTACTGGGGACTGTGAGCGGTGCATGACAGATCCGAGTGATGTCATCGATGTATGCTCCGAATCACTGTCACTATTTAAAGTCCATTTAGTCTGGTACAAATAATGACTGATACGAGTGTGACCGATTAACTTTCTTAAAATCTTTTCGTTCTTTGGATATACCTCTGTACTGCTTCAAAAATGGCTATATTAGCTTCATTAGGTAAATTAAGATCGCCATTGAGGATTATGTTTAGGGTGATATTGCCATGTTGTGATAGAGTATCCATTAATACCTGTCTATGATTTTGGTATAAATGGCATCTAAAAAAGAAGTGGTCTGCATTTTCTATTTCACCACATCTACAATTACAGAGAGGAGATTCTACGATGTTTTTCGAGTAAAGATCGTAGTTGAGAGAGCTGCAACCAGTTCGAAGTCTAGTATGAAGTATCTGCATGCTTCTGTTGCCTGCATAAAAGTATTTTGGAACAATTACTCTGCCCTGACTTAATTGTCTCTTAAAATCATCAACTGTATCTACAATCCTGTCAGCGCAGGGAAGATCGTTCCAATCACGAATGGCTGCAGGAAGAAAAGAATTATAATATTGATTAGTACGAGACTGTATTGTTCTTATATTATTTGCGTTACGCAAACTGTAACGTGAAGCGTTCGGGTCAGGTCGAGGAACCAGTGAAGAGAGATAAGAGGGGGCAATGTCATTATACATTTTATAGAATAGGACCAATTTATGCTTTCTTCTCCTTACATCTAGTGTTTCCCATCCGATCTCATCATATAGTTTTTGCACAGAGACTAGTTTAGTTGTTCCGGTGGCTATTCTAGCAGCCTCTAATTGAATTTTTTCTATCTCATGTTTCTCTTGTTGAGTGCAGTTGTCCCAAACTACATCGGCATATTCTAGTATTGGGCGAACAAAACCAATATAAATTATTTCTAGGGACTTCCTATCCAAGGTATATTTAAATTTCCTCATGACATTTATTCTGGACCATGCCTTACTCTTGACATACTATATATGTTTATGCCAGGAGCAGTCTGATGCTATATAAATTCCCAAATGTTTATGAAACTGAACTTCGTTAATTTCTTGATTCGACATGAAAACCGGAGGATGATCAGGTTGGTTTATTTTGCGAGAGATAATAAGAGATTCATTTTTATTTGGGTTAAATTTCACTAACCAAGACTTTGCCCATTTTGATATTTTGTTAAGATCTGTATTAAGGATTTCAGCAGCAGCATCTGGATTGTCTACAATAATATACAGACTAGTGTCGTCAGCAAAAAGTCGGATGTTCGATCGAATTTCAGTGACAATGTCATTTATGTATAGTAGGAATAATAGAGGACCTAAGATGGACCCCTGCGGAACGCCAGCTTTAATATAATTCCAGATAGACTTGACCCCAGATAACACAACACGTTGTTTTCTATTTTCAAGATAGCTTGTAAACCATTGTAGTAAATTTCCAGTTACTCCTGCTGCCTTAAGCTTGTGAATTAGTCCGCTATGCCAAACCCTGTCGAATGCCTTGCTGATATCACAGAATACTACTCTGACTTCTTTCCCTGAGTCTAACGCGTGGCAGAAAGTATCGTATAAATATGTTAATTGATTAACAGTAGAGTCGCCTGGTCTAAAGCCAGACTGGAACGATGTAAGTATATTGTTATCAAGGAGGTGATTGTATAAATATTTAAAAACAAGTCTTTCTAAAGCTTTGTCTAAGTTACTCAAAAGTGAAATTGGTCTGTAATTAGAAGGAACTGCCGGATCACCACCTTTAAGTATTGGGCAAACATGAGTTTCTTTAAAACATTCAGGTACGGTTCCATGTTGTAAGGACTGATTAAAAAGAGCACAGACAGGAACAGAAAGTTCATCAGCTAGCACAGAGAGAATACGATTACTGAGTCCATCGGGGCCAGTAGCTTTCCCAACAGGGAGAGATTTTAAGATTAGTTTAACCTCATCTGGTGACAAAACGAGAGAACTTAGACAACGTTCAACCAGGTATGGAGCAATTTCAGGAAGTGCAACATCATGATCATTCAGTAGAGTTTGGTCACGGAAGAAGTCATTAAGAACGTTAGCTTTCTCTACCTCTTCGACGAATACTAGACCGTCCTTCTCTAATGGAGGACTTGAGGCTTGAGAAGAAGGGGAGATAAAGGACTTGAGAAGTGACCACCACTGTCTTGGTGATAAAGAATCAGATTTAAGTTTGTCAGATAAAGACTCATTAAGTGCTTTTTTAGACTCTTGAATCATAGATATAGTTTTATTACGAAGCCGTCTGAAAGTATTCCAATCATTCATGAAGTTAGTTTGTTTTGCCCGACGGTAAGCTCTTTTGCGTTTCCTAATATATCTTTTGATTGATGAAGTCATCCATGGTGGATCAGACGGTCGTATTGTTACTATTTTATTTGGAATGCAATCTTTTGAAATTTCGAGTATCTTGTCAATTAGTCTCTTAGCATAAACGTTTATATCTGGGTTATGGAGAGCCTTCCAGTCTGTCGACGATGCCATTTCCTTTAGAAGATCATAATTCCCTTGTTCGTATCGCCAAATGTGACGGGTAAATGATCTACGTATCGGCTTGCAAAATTTAAACATGCCAAAGATCGGACAGTGATATCTCAAATCCTGGCCAAGAAAGGGGTCTCCCACACCGTTTAAAATAACATGATTAGGATTACTCACAAGCATCAAGTCAATGAGGGTGGAAGAATATTCCGTAAAATGTGTTGGTTCGTTTACAACTTGGGTTAGAGAAAATTGATTACAAAAATCGTTTATTTTCCTGGCCGATTGAGGGTTATACATGTTAATATTAAAATCGCCAGTTATTATGATGTCATTTATACCGGTGTCTACTGCAAGGTGGATCGAGTCCTCCATTGTTGAATAATAGTTTAAATCGGAATTGGGTGGTCGATAAAATAATCCAAAAAGTACATGTTTATGTTTAAGAACTAGTTCTATCCAGATACATTCAATTCCTCTTGGTTCTAAATCTAATCTGCGTTTATAATAAATAGAGTCCTTAACGTATATCATTACTCCCCCATGACTATCACCCTGCCGATCTTTCCGTTCGGGCTCCCGATACGACTGTATTAGAAGAGTTTCTTTGGATATAGACTGACATTTGAGTATATACCAGACAGTTCCAGGTCACCAAGACTGTACACAGCGGTGTTTCCCATGACCGTTTTAAGGTGTTTTTTTTTTTTTTTTTTTTTTTTTTTTTGTTGTTTTTTTTTCTTTGTTTGTTTTTTTCTTTGTTCAATTATTCTTTTGAAAAGGTGTCTATTCTAAAAGAAAAGAATTTGCTCCCAGTGAGAGCAAATTCTTATCTTTATTTTTTAGAATAGATTACTTTTCAGAAGGGAGACAAAATCTGCACGCTAACACCTCCTCGGTTTTTATCTAACATTGTTTAATAATTCAATTTTCACCGCTATCTAACATGTTTAATAAGTACACTTGTTGACATGTCTAAAATGAAGAAGTGCGGCTAAAGATGATTTAGAAGCCATTACGAAAACATGCCTATTCAAATATACTGAAACTTTTACCACCAAAAACCGTAAAATTTTCAGATAAAAAAAATCTAATATTTTTCATACTTCTGCTCAAAACATAGATTGTGGGTACTCGTTAGAACCACCTCAACGAGGCGGTTCTAACGAGTACCCACAATCTATGTTTTCGAGCAGAAATAAGAACAATAATGTATACCCCTGTAAACCCCAGTTTTACTATATAAAAGTGGGGTCTAAGAGGGTCAACATTATATAGGCATGTTTTCATGAGGACATTCGATTAGGCTGCTATCTTATGCTTTATGTCAAATTGCGTTGTGGTGCATGGGCGGATTCACGATTCTGAGGGGTTTGATTTGATTTGATTACCGTACTTTCTCTATGTATTCGGACAGACAGACCTTTAGCAGCGGCGTCTGATCAGGGTCTACACTGTTTGCCACTCTTTTAGTAATTTTACACACACTTTCTGGCAGTAAAATGGACTTGTTGAAGAGAAGTATAAGGTAAAGAGCAATGGTGTGAAAAATTAGGGTAAATACGGTATTCTAAATTTATGAAATTTCATTACGAAAACATGCCTATTCAAATATACTTATAATTTAACCACCAAAAAAAAATAAAATTTTCAGATAAAAACTTCTGATATTTTTCATATTTCTACTCAAAACACAGATTATGGGTACTCGTTAGAACCGCCGCGACGAGGCGGTTCTAACGAGTACCCATAATCTATGTTTTTGAGCAGAAATAAGAAAAATAATGTATACCCCTATAAACCCCAGTTTTACTATATAAAAGTGGGGTTTAAGGGGGTCAAAATTATATAGGTGTGTTTTCGTGATGTTATCCAAACTTTCCCTTGAAAATGAAATTTAAGGGGCATTTGACAGAACTTCCCGACCCCCTTCTGAATCCACCCCTTTGCTGTGCAGCTAACATGCATCACATGTATTTTTTTGCGGTTCAGCTGTATGCTTTGCACAAAATTTTGTTGTGATGAGCATCTAATGTGCATGACAGGCGCATTTCTTCGAAAACTAAATTCGATTTATCATTCATTGTTATTAAAGGCAACAGGCACACTTTTTAATGCTCCTTCGTCTTCGAACACTTATTTGTGCAGTAATATTAGTTCGTCTCAGCAGATAACATTGTAATTGTATTCAAAGACATTAATTCTCGTTAAAATACTGTTATTAACACAGTTTTCAACAGGGCATTTGACGTTCTGCATGCTAAGTAAAAATGTCGGCAGACGACATTTTGAAATAGTGTTCTTGTTTTTCCCAGAAAATAAGCTTTGGCATTTTACGCAAATTGTCTCCTAAGGAGAGGAGACAATTTGCATGAAACGCCAAAGCCTATTTTCTGGGAAAATTAAGAATATCATCATTTTGCCGTCTGCCGTCCCAGAGAGTTGTAATGGTTAGTGCTCGTGCAACCCGAACCGACCGCTTATTTTCGCATCTTTGAAACTAAAAGTGACTGTTGTAAGAAACGTTGTTATTTACAACCCAGTTTGCAATCGGGGAACACACGGAGAAAACTTTCAAACGGAGCGCATACATTTCCACCATATTAAAAGGGAGACAACTTTGTGACATTCTGTTTGCCCTCCTGCATACCAGGTCTCTTCTGTAAAGGAAGCAGGCCTACTCTAAAAGAGAATAATTTGCTTCCAGTGCCCCATTTGAAAAGGAGATTTACTCCAAAAAGAAGAAACTTGCCCCATTCCTTTTAGAAAAGACCCCTTTTCAGTAGGAGGCAACCTTACTTAGATAGAGTTACTTTCCCTTAAAGTGCATTCATTTTTTTAACCAAATGAAATAGTCACAAATGGGCTGCCTTCTGACAAAATGGCCCTTAGGGCATAATTATACGAATGACGAAGCGTCGGATCACATTACGAAAACACGCCTATTCAAATATACTGAAAATTTAACAACCCAAAACTGAAAATTTTCAGATAAAAAATTCTGATAATTTTCATATTTCAGCTCAAAACATAGATTGTGGGTACTCGTTATACCCCTATAAACCCCAGTTTTGCTATATAAAAGTGGGTTTAAGGGGGTCAACATTATATAGGCATGTTTTCGTGATGAAGACCTTAGCTATTAGTCCTTCATCTTCGACAAGGTCCCTATATTGTGTAAGTGAACAGCGAAGATCCTGATCGGACTGCGCGGATGTGCAGGCTGGTCTGTATATTCGCTGTTTGCATATGTTCTAAGGTTCCTTTTTCTCAGCCCCGGCCCAAATATAATTTTGGCGTGAGTGAGTACAAAAGCGGAATAGATACATGTACAATTGCTTTCCTGTACAAATTTAATCGATTTCACTCCGACTTTTAACGAACCCGAATATCTACGATCGCTTTCCGAACTGAAATTTCACGGACGAATTAAAGTCAGAATAAAAACAAAATGGCTGCGTCCAGTATCTGAGAGGGCTCTTGCGGAAGCGAAGTGTTTTTCAGCGCTAATGCCCACACCTGCCGTGAAAAAGCTCGCAAAAGCCTTCCAATTAAAGGAAATAGCATTACTTTTTTGTTTTGTTTTTTTCATGTGCCTTGGAAAATGATGCATTCTGTCGCCAGTGATGCAGTCTTGCTAAAGCTGAAACGCCCGTCATATTTCTTATTCCGAGATGGATTGGCGGATTTAATATGACATAGCGCCAAATGACTTGGATTACGAGTGAATTACGGAAAATTACGGAAGCTGTATAAAATCGGCACTAGAAATGAAAATACCCAGAAACGACCACAATCATAAACCACAGCCTTCCTTGGGCAACAGAAGAAGTAAGGAATGTAAGCCAGTTTGAAAAAAAGGTCACACACATTCAACAGGACAAGCACAGGGAACAAGAAATGTAACCATAAAAAACGTTATTCAAAGGGTAACAGACAACATTCCAAAGTAGTTTCTATTAAGTTTTCCGAGAAAATAAGAGTCGACAGTTCAAGTGAATCCTCTGCTAGGCAACCCTTATTTTTTAGGAATACATGTAAAACATAGAAAATGTCTTAGAATGTTATCTGCATAAGCGTTAAATGAGAACTGAATAAGAATTGTCAGCATATGAATGACCACGTTCCTGTGTTCCCCAGACCGCATGGGAGGACATCATTACTTGAGTGTGATCAAACAGACAGATATGGAGAAAGCAAATGGGTAGCTATTGAAGGCTGTGCCCCAGTGATAGCACCTCAATATAACGTATGGTAGATTAAAAAATCTGAATCCATAATGGCTTCCGAACAAGGACAACAACAATTATATACTACGGATACAGTGGTCAGCGGTATAAATTACTTTTTGTGCGGGAGTGGAAGGTGGGGCCGAACGCTGTTTTTCATGTCCATAAATCTCAGTTAAGGGTGAGGTTTATGGACATGAAAAACTGGAGTAAAGTTCTAAATGAACTATAAGTTTTCAATCGCTTATAGCATCCAGTAACATCTGACTAGTCATAGTCGATTCTCGTTATCTTGATCTACAAAGGACCAGAATTTGTGGTTCAAGGTAACAGTAGTTTGGATAAAAATGTTCAAAATAAAGGACATTATCGTAAATCAAACCGGTATTGCCTCTAATTTAGTTTGAGTTATCTGTGTTTGAGATAGTGAGAGTCAACTGTATTAACATTATGAAAAAAACTCCTGTTCAAATATATTAAAAATTTCACCGCAAAAAAAAAAAAAATAAAAGTTTTTAGATAAAAATTCTGTTTTTTTTTTTTGTTTTTTTTTTCCTATTTCTGCTCAAAACATAGATTGTGGGTACTCGTTAGAACTGCCTCGCTGAGGCAGTTCTAACGAGTGCCCACAATCTATGTTTTAGAGCAGAAATAAGAAACTAAGAAAAAATAATGTATACTCCTGTAAACACAAGTTTTAATATATAAAAGTGGGGTTTAAGGAGGTCAAAATTATATAGGTATGTTTTCGTTATGGATAATCTTTGTTCTCTTTTCAGTATGTTACCTTTTATCTCATGGCAATTTTATGTTGGTGGGCACCAGGAAAATCGAGTCCAGAGATGTTGTCCGCTCATACACACAGACGTTTCACATCCCATACATTTCTGTGAGTCTACCAGACAGTATACCACTAAGAGAGCCGGGCTATCAACTTTTTATGCGACCCTCACATACAAAGGCACTGGTGGATGTTATCATACATTTCGGATGGAGGAATTTTCATTATGTCTATGATTCAGAGGACGGTAAGAAATAGTCATACCAGCTAGCATTCTACTTTTAAGATATATCCACCCGATTGAGACTGAGATCAGTGTGTGCACTGCGAACAGTCTAATCAGGGTTTTTCGTATATTCATCGGTATATTCTCCAATTTCCATCCATAATACAGTAAAACCTCAATGACTCGAACATCTTTGGGACCTAGGAGATTTATTCGAGACATGCGTAGTTCGAGCCACTGAGGGTTAATCATGGCACCGGGTCAGGAAACAAATGGTGGTAATGTAGGAAAGTCTTTCTGACATTCTAAATAATAATTGTATGTTGAGTGTAGTCATTAGAATCGCATCCATGAGACAACTCTAATGAGTACACGCAGCATACAATGAGTACACGCAGCATACTCTTCCATGATAGAATAAGAAAATATCCCTAAATATTTGTTTTCTTGAGCTATCGGAAGAATTTCCTAGGGACTCAAAAACGAGTCATTACGAAAACACGCCTATACTGAAATTTATTGAAAATTTTAACACCAAAAACTGAAAATTTTCAGATAAAAAATTCTGATATTTTTCATATTTCTGTCAAAACATAGATTGTGGGTACTCGTTAGAACCGCCTCGATGAGGCGGTTCTAATGAGTATCACAATCTATGTTTTGAACAGAAATAAGAAAAATAATGTATACCCCTGTAAACTCCAGTTTTAGTATATAAAAGTGGGGTTTAAGGGGGGTCAAATAAAGGCACGTTTTCGTGATGTCTGATTAGCCACGGCAAACCAACTATCGGTGTTCGAGTCATGGAAGTTTTAGCAGATTGATAGCTGAGTAAGTATGAGTCGCAACATGAATAATATACCTTAGGATATATGCACACAGTGAAGACTCTGATCAGTATGTGTATTGCGCACAGTCTAATAAGGGTCTTGTATATTCAACGATATATTCTCTAATCTCCAGTCATAATACAGTTGACTCTCGTTATCTCGAAGTCCAAGGGACTCTTTGAAATACTTAGAAATATCTGTACGTCGACATACATCAGATCTGCAGAATTGAGGGAAAAAAAACCGAACAACCACGTTTCACAAATGAATGTGTAATTTGACCCAAGAAGTTAGATATGAACAATATTATGGAAAGGAGGAGTTTATACTCCTTAGGAGCAATTTCTCCTGTTTTCCACAATTGGTGATATATTTTACAGATTTGTAAATAAATAAATAAGTAAAATAAGTAAAAGAAACATGCTATTCCTGTTTAAGTAGATTTATTCCATTTTTATACAATCGGGTTGTTGCAAAAAGACAACATCCACGAACATGGAGACAATTTGCATGAGATGTCAAATCCTGTTTTCTGGGAAAAATAACAAATAATATTTTAATATGTCGTCTTCTGAAAAGTTTACCCAGGATGCTAAGCGTTAAAAACTAATTTGTTCCTAAGGGAGATGTTCTCTAAACGGAGAAATTTGACTGGAGATTAATGGCCGAGGCGGTTCTAACGAGTACCTACAATCTATGTGTTTAAGCAGAAATAAGAAAAAATAGTGTATACCCCTGTAAACCCTAGGTTTACCCCCTGTAAACCCTAGGTTTACTATATAAAAGTGGGTTTTAAGGGGGTCAAAATTATATAGGCATGTTTTCGTGATGCAGACTACTGATGTGTGACCGGCTGATCAAGTCCCAGCTGTGTGTGATTGTATTTTACTGTCGCTTGCTACGAATACGCTATTTTGAATATGTATATAGCGCCATTAAGTTATAGATGTTTAAAACGTTCACTAATGAAACCAAAATCTTGTCCAAAGTTATTCTGTACATTTAATCTTTAGCGGGGTTCCATAGTTGGGGTTCGAATCCCAGCTCTGTCATGAAACTTTCGTAGAGACTGATCACGAGATCAATTTTACAGTCATTCTTCCGCTTCTCTTGCTGATTCAGTTTTCAGATACTTGCAAAAGTTGGTATACAAAGTGCTTGTTAATTCCCTGGAAAAGGGTTTAATGGGTAACAATGTATCTGACCGGCTTGACATGACCCCAATCTTGTTGACTGGACTGTAAAACTCCAAATCAAACAAATGTGAGATCATTAAAGTTCTGTTTTTCTACTGATGTAATTATACATAGAAAGTGTGATTGCTTTGTGTTTCAATGAATGCCTAGGGTGGTAAATTCGATTTCAAGCAATTTCCACTCTCTTCTAAATGAATTGAATCGCAACGGGCGAAAATGTACCTTATGACATGTGCGCCCAGCGAAGACTCAGATCAGCCTGCGCATCCGCGCAGTCTGATCAGAGTCTTCGCTGATCACTCGATGGAACGCCATGAATCCAAAACCTTTTCAGGCCGACAGCGAATATTCTGAACAGACTGCGCGGATGCGCAGGCTGATCTGAGTCTTCGCTGGACGCATTTGTCATATAGTTGGCTTTCAAATGTTGCTGCTCATTTCTTTCTAAATAAATTTTCTGTCAGAAGAATTTGCAGGATAATTCTTCTTTATACCCAAATTAAAGCTACAGAGAATTAGGCAAAATGCAAAGATTGCCGTGACACGCATGTGTGTTTGCAATGTCTTGAAGTTTTTCATCAACTGTACGTTCTCTACAAGTGGGTTAGGCAGCAATTGTTGCATATGCTTATAGGTAAGGCTGGCTAATCGAAGCTGAAAAGATAATCGATTATCAGTCCTGCCATTGTGATCGGTAATCGATTAGTAATTACTGAAAATTTGGTCATAATTTTACCTGTAATTTTACATAATTCTTATCATATATTATACTTCATTGCATATATTCGGTCTGACAGGCCTGAGCAAACAGTGTAGACCCTGATGAGACGCCGCAAATGCGGCGTCTAAACAGGGTCTACACTGTTTGCCACCCATCCAGTTATTTTCAGACACAACAATGGGTAGTAAATTGTACTTGTTCAAATTTTAGATTATGTATGGTAAGGAGTTGAGGTGTCTGAATACTAAGGGTAAATACGGTAAAGTAACAAACACAGAAATAAAATATCGATTATTAGCAAATCAGTAATGATAATCATTTTTGTGGAATTTATCAATTAATCGATTATCCGATTAATCGTGCCCGCCTTACTTATAGGCGTAGACAATCTTAGGGTCTGCTATTGCTCCGGGAGCACTTTATGAAATGTACAATGTTATCTTCCGTGGGATGTTTAACGTTATTATAACCAAGTATTGTCTTTCACAAAAAGCTTTGCGTTAACCAAGCTTCTTGTAAAAGCTTATACTTGGCATGTTTGATTACCCTTGACATTTTGTTCGTGGATGTTGTCTTTTTGCAACAACCCGCTTGTATAAAAATGGAATAAATCTACTTAAACAGGAATAGCATGTTTCTTTTACTTATTTATTTATTTACTTATCTGTTTCTCGCAAGTTTAGATGATTTGCAATTAAGGAGTAGCCCCCTTCTCTCTCTCTCTCTCTCTCTCTCTCTCTCTCTCTCTCTCTCTCTCTCTCTCTCTCTCTCTCTCTCTCTCTCTCTCACCGCGACTCCTAGACTTTAATACCCTACAAAATGAGAAATATATATTAAAAGACTTGACATTCAAAAACTGATGTGGCAATGTCGTGCAGACTTCACTTCCGGCTTAGTGAGAGACCTGTTCTGAACATCTCTCGAAAAGGGAATATATCTGTAACATACCGCATGCGATTAAGAACGGACCCAATCAGAGTTCTCACACTCTACAAATATTTTGTAATTCACTGGAAAATGCTGAATGGCGTCAGGTTACAGTCTGTGTGTTAAGCAGGCATATAAGGCATTTTTTGTAGGGAATTGCAATAACACAATGCAAAACACTTTTAACACTACATGTATCGATACTGAATTAATATCAATGAAATGAATATCGGTCCTCTCCAAAAGAAGATATTTCATGAGAGCAGAGAACAGTGCCGACCTTGACAAGCCTGTGCTCTGGCCTAGAGTCGACCAAGGTCACGCGCACTGTAGAAATGGACGTTCTGTGTATATGCGGAAAGGGAAGGACAAGCATACGCGCAATCTGATTAGGACCTTCGCTGTCTTTGGATACCGTTGAAAAATATCGACGTATTGCAAAGGCGCTTATCACAAAAAATAACATCACGTAAATATACCTATATAATTTTGACCCCCTTAAACCCCACTTTCATATAGTAAAACTGGGGTTTATAGGGGTATACATTTTCTTATTTCTGCTCAAAAACATAGATTGTGGGTACTCGTTAGAACCGCCTCGCCGAGGCGGTACTAACGAGTACCCACAATCTATGTTTTGAGTAGAAATATGAAAAATATCAGAGTTTTTTTATCTGAAAATTTTCAGTGTTTGGAGGTGAAATTTTCTATATATTTGAATAGGCATGTTTTCGTAATGGACTACGCGGCTTCGCCGAATAGTCTGGATCTTTTCCGTTGCGCTAGATATTCAAAAGCATATGGTGTACTGACAGCAAAGATTGGTTTTATGCGCATAGTGTAATTAAGGTATTTAATTCCTTCATAATTATCGATGCATATATCTGTTTTAATCCGCGGTTGATTAGACAGATTCATGTATTTTTGTTTGAATCCGTTACCAAATGGGCAGATTAATGTTCTGCTAAAGCTTTGTTCATGTTAACCATTGTAAATCCATTGTTTAATCCCGGATCTGAGAATGACCCTGCAAACTGTAGAAGTATTTCTATATCAAGTTGCCTAGGTAAGTTATTCTCAAGAGTTTTATATAACAGATTAAATACAAATGTACGTATAATACTGATTATAATGTAATTGCAGACAACTAGATTGATTTTAGGAAATCTTACAGACCGTCTGGTCGTATTCATACATTTAAAACCATTATTGATTAAAGTTTTAGACACAAATATATTTATGCTCCTCCGTTTCTCCCTCATATAAGCAATGGTGGAACACATCGCCACCCCAGCGCCAAAAGTCAGTAACTCATTTAAAATATATAAGGAGCCACTAACCTCCACGCCAATGCGACGATATGTGGCCCCCAGGTAAAACTTCAGATGGGACCAATTATGTATGAACAAATGACAAACACACAAATATGCTAAATAACTCTAATAAGACTAAATAGTTTTCTTCAACAATTCACAATATAAGGAAACAACTATCATATCAAAGTACAAAATGACAAATCAAACAAGGCCTAAATTGTCATGCTTCATAGAACCTCAATACAATGTAAGTACTTAGAGTCCATCATACTGTTTTAAACCTTACAAAATGGGGCAAACCCGCCATAAAACTATATGCGTGACTAAAGTCATGCCTCTAGTTTGCCCTATACAAAAGAAAAATGCAGGTTTAGCTCACGAGCTCCGTATCCAGGAAAGAATTGGGCCAAAAGGCACAATAAAATGATCCAGACTCTGTTATCCAAAATGTATTTGCATTACTCCACGGCACATAACCAACCGCCTGACATCTACAGCCATGAAGAACTGCGATATGCAAATGAAGCATCCGATGTCATAAGTTGCAACCTGGGATTTTGTCCGCAGGAACAAGTATATGGCAATGATATCCAGGCTCAAGTAAAGTCCAATAAGAAGCGCACCAACGTGAGGGTATGATATATTAAGCTACCTTATTATAACATATAAACCTATAGCAAAGACATGATTAAATAAACTTGTAATAAATAGCATATTCTAAATATATAACGTAGCAAGCCTGCAGCATAATGACTGCAACATTTTACGCGCGGGCACACAACCCCCGGCAACGCAAAGGGAAGGTGACAGAAAAAGAGTTAAACGAATCTATTTTCAAAAGCATATGATGACCAAAGCCCTAAAGCTCGTATCTGACAAGTTACTGTTGGCTGCATGTTTGGTTGCTCCAATCTCGAAGCCGAGACAAACATATGTGAAAATGATATCAAAGGCTCAAGTAAAGCCCAAAGACACGGACGTACTAACATGAGTATGATACACAAAACTACATTATTAAAACATATAAAGCTATAGTAATGACATGACGAAATAAACTAATAATAACAGCACACTCTAAATATAACGTAGCAAGCTAGCAGCATAGGACTGCAATATTCTTACGCACGGACACACAACCCTCGGCAACTCAAAGGGAAGATGACAGAAAAGAAATCAACCTGTTAAGCGAATGTATTTCCGAAATGCGTTTGATGACCAACTCCCTAGAGCTCGTACATGAGAGTCTGGTGGTAGGTCTATGTACAGCGTTAGGCACTGTTTTGAGGAGCCTTTATTCTATTTATTGAAAGCGGGGTACATGGAAGGCTATATAATATTCTTAAGGCCATGTATTCTGAGGTCAAATATTCTGTCAACCTATAGTTAGGTCTGATTGATCTCATATCCAAAATAGGTGTCAAAAAAGGATATATCCTGTCTCCTGTTAGTTAACAGTTTCTTTAACGATTAATACAAGTGCTTTGAAAAAGAAAACTGTGCTCCTATTGCTTTTAGTAATCTGTACGTCCATTGTCTTACGTATGCAGATGACATAGAACTATTATCAGGGTCAAAAAGGACTACAACGTTATCTCTCTAGTCTTCAGAATTACTGTGACTTATGGCACTTTAAGATAAATACAGAGAAGACTAAAGTTGTTATTTTCAATGACCGCAGTACAATATTTCAAAAACAAAATAAATAAATAGATAATTAAAAAAGATTATTTTTTCTTAACAATGTACCGATAAGATTGTCCAGGAATACAAATACTTGGGAATACTACTGGTAGCATCAGGTTTTTTACTAATACAATTCAGTATTTATTTATGTTAAGATACAAAGCAGTCTGAATATATTGGAGATTTTTTAGGACGCGATGTCCCTTTTTTACTGCCTAAGTACATTTTCTACCTGCAAATTCAAAGTTTAAAATTAATTTTACATCATACTTGAATGACGTGAATCACGGTTATCTGATGAAACCGCAAAATATTGATTTTCTCATGTTTTGCACTCACAGTTGATTATAAATAAGCCCCACTGTAAGAATACGGCAGAGGGCAAACCAATATACGACGCTATACGTCTCAGGAGACCTTTGTCGGTGAACGGCATTTTATTTTATTATAATATTGTTTGTTTTTTGTTGTTGTTTTTTTTTTTTTTTTTTTTTGTCTTCAGTTCAAAGTCCGAATTAGCAGGTTGCATATCGAGACTTGTAAATAAAAACCTTCAAATTATTACTTGCAGATGTTAAATGGTGTGCACATTTTGATTCAATTCTGCATACGTTACTGAAGTATTGTCGGGAGTATTGCAGACTGTGCAGGCTGTGTGCAGTCTGATCGGGATTTCCTTACTGTGTGCACAGGTTGTAGTTTTTCAAAATTGTGGGTTTTTGTCAAGAGTGCTGAGCAAACTGCGCTCGCTATGTGCAGTCTGGTCAGTGTCTCTCTGCCGTAGGCGCAAATTGTAGTTTTGGTGGAACTGCAATAAGAACAGTGCAGAATCGAACTTGCTGATTTAAACATAAAAATGGCAATACCATAAGGAATCGAGAGGTTTGTATGCAGACACACACAGGCACACACATACATGCACGCAAGCACCCACAAACATGTGTATATATGTAATTTGGGACATGTGCGTGTGCGCAGTTTTTGTACATAAATAATGAACGTGCAGTCTCAGACGCACGTGCCCATGAAGTTCAAAATTACATAGCTGGGTACATTTCAACCCAAATAGACGATCTTGGCAATCAGTTCTGTCAGATCTGTTGTACAACAAATAATTTGATATGGAAATTTGATCCTAGACTTAAGCTTGTTTCGTGCTGTCGAGTCCTCATCGTTGTTTCATCTCTGTAATTTGTTGATTTTGTGTGTTCTCGGAGTTGTAGCATTGATGAGTTAGGAAGTCTTCATGCGGACTGAACAAATTATGTGTCTAAACCGCGGCAGAAGTAAGGGCGAGGATTGTGGCCACGTAAAATCGATTTATGCCCCCAGTGAAATACTTTTCACTGACCGTTCCAAGGCGGTTGTTCTGTCAAGATTTGTTTTTGTTATAGTTCGTCTTTGAATGTGTGTGTCGCTTACATCTTTTTGTTTTGGATAGCCATTTGGCCACTTTGTGGGAAAGTAACTGTCCGTTTGGCTTTCTGCTAGTGATGTTTACATTAGGGTCCAGTTTCGTGTTTGTGTTTCTTTCCCTTTGATGCCTCTGATGGGAGGTGTGGGATAATTGTACCAATTCCTGATCATTGCCTTCCTTTCTATTTTGTAATCATATCCTATTAAATCATTTTAAAAGGTTATGAGTTGGTTATATACCAAAGGTTGCCGGTACAGGCAACAGAGTGTAGAGTCTTCATAGCATTAGAGTCGCGACATTTGAAACATCATAGCCCTGTTTTTATTCAAGCATTATGAAAAATATTTTAATTGTCTTGTTGGAACAATGAAGCTTGTATGTGATTGTAAGGTCGGGCGACGATGTCGACAGTTAGTGGATTGCTCACCTTCGGCAGCGCCGATGTCGGCAATGGAGAGGCCGTACACGAAGGAGTCGTGCTGACGTCAGTGATAGATTAATAATGATGTCGATGATTCAATGACGTCACTCACTCTACTAATTTCCAAATGAATTAATAAATTCTAAGTTATTTAAAAAAAATATTTGGTACATGAGTCAAACCAATATTACTATATCGGTCTGTTGTAGTCTTCTTTTCCAGTAAATTCTTCCAAACATTTATTGATGCTGCTATTTTTGCATTCGTAAAACATTATAAACATTATGAAGTCTACTTGCCTGAAAAAATCATTCAAGATTTTTTTTTTTTTTTTTTTTTTTTTTTCTTGAAGTTAACAAATATGCTTCTAACCTTGCGTCAAAGCTGAACTTGGTAGATACCCAGTTGTTAACTCTCCCGTAAGCATGCCTTTAAATACTGGTTTTATCTAAATGGAAACTCGTTTGAAAAATACAGTAGTTTCTCTTGTCTCAAATTCATAAGTACAGTGGTGCCGTTTCAATCTTCAGTAACAAAATTTGTTGTTTGTTAAAATACTTTTGGTTTTAATCATTTTGGGAAAACAAAACAACACAGTTCGCACCAAAATAATTGCATACTTAAAAAAAGTGATGTGTAACAGATATGAACGATTCTTTTTTGTTTCAATAAAGGGCACTTTTCACCAAGAAAATTCCAACAATAAGTTAAGGTCATACTGTAAATTCAAAAGTAGTTACAAATTTGAAAAATATCTTGCAGTAAAAACGGATAACCTATCTATTTCCATGTGTACAAAATACAAATTTCGCATCATAGATTGAATATTGAACTGGGGCGATATGCAAAGACACCGATTCATTTGTATACAACGTAATAACTGCAATGATTTTTGTGATTGTTCGTGTTTTTTGACTGGGCTTGAACCCATTTAGGCCTAGCGTCCTACAAAAGGGGCATTGGTAAACAGTGTAGACCCAGATCAGACGCCGCAGTGCGGCGTCTGATCAGAGTCTACATTGTTTGCATTTAAGACAGGAACTGCTATAAAACATGGTCACAACAAAAACTATCCAGACACTCTTTATATTAAAAATTGATAGGTCCAAAGAGTTAATGTAGAAGAGTTCACTCTGCATAAATGAGGTAACCCTTTCAGTCCTGCAGGCCAAAACAAATACCTACGTAAATAGCGTAGATCTAGATGAGACATCTCGTAGCGCGCCGTATCATCGGGATCTACACTCATTCTGTTTTACCATTTTGGCTGGCACCCCGATTTGCAACAGCGAACTTGTCCAAATTCAAAGCTGGAAAAAGAGGCCACTTCAGAAACTAATTTTATATATATATATATAACACACACAAAAAAAAAACAAAAAAACAACAGATGACATTTAAACTTTTTTTATATAAGGCTTGACATTTCATGCAAATATAAATAAAATATTCATTACGAAAACAAGCCTGTTCAAATACACTGAAAATTTTACGCAAAAAAAAAAAAAAATTAAAAATTCTGTCGAGATAAAATAATCTGATATTTTTCATATTTCTGTTCAAAACATAGCGGGCGGTAGAAATAAGAAAAATAAAGTATACTCCTGTAAACTACAGTTTTACTATATAAAAGTGGGGTTTAATGGGGTCAAAATTATACAGGCATGTTTTCGTGATGAATACATTTTCTGTCATTAAAATAAGAACATCACTCTTTTGTGATCTGCTGATTTAGCCTTCGAAATGCTTAATAATAATAGTTACAATATCAGGTGACGTAACTTATCGTAATTACTTTTGCTTCTCTTCTGAGAAGGAACCTACTCAAAGGAAAGAATTGCTTTCATTTCATCACGAAAACATGCCTATATAATGTTGACCCCCTTAAACCCCACTTCTATATAGTAAAACTGGGGTTTACAGGGGTATACATTATTTTTCTTATTTCTGCTCGAAAACATAGACGCCTTGCCGAGGCGGTTCTAACGAGTACCTACAATCTATCATTTCATCACGAAAACATGCCTATATAATGTTGACCCCCTTAAACCCCACTTCTATATAGTAAAACTGGGGTTTACAGGGGTATACATTACTTTTCTTATTTCTGCTCGAAAACAAAGACGCCTTGCCGAGGCGGTTCTAACGAGTACCTACAATCTATACTTTGAGCAGAAATATGAAAAATATCAGAATTTTTATCTGAAAATTTTGTGGAGAAAATAATCATTTTAAAGTAGAACCATTTTCAAAGAGGAGATAACTTTAAAACTTTTTTTTCTTCTTTTGCTGTCCTGTAAAACAAGAAAGTTTGCAAGTTATCTCCCTTGTAAAATGGCGGACATTTTACCAAGTGTATCAAGTTCCCTAAAATTAACACGTACAGTAAAACTTAAATAACTCGAACACTGATGGCTCATTTACCGCGGCCAATTCGAACTCGTTTTTGAGTCCCTAGGAAATCCTTCCGATAGCTCAAGAAAACAAGTATGTAGAGACATTTAAGGAAATTTTCTCCTTTTTTTTCATGCAAAGGTATGCTGTGTGCACTCATTAGAATCGCCTCGTTGAGACGAGACCATTCTAATCACTACACTTAAAATACCGTTATTTATAGAAGATCGAAAAGACATTCCTAAATTTATGCTTATTTGCCGCCTGACCTGGCGACATGATTGGCCCTCAGTGGCCCGCACTACGCATGTCTGGAACAAATTTCCATGGTTCCAAACGGTTTTCGAGCCATAGAAGTCCGACCGAATATGGGATGGTGAAAAACATGAAAAAGTGCACGTTTCATAAAAAATAAATGGTAAACATCACATTCCAATGCAGATATCAGCGTGTGCGAAGAAGCAATATCGGCGGGTTTCTTTCTCATCTTTTATTCAGCATAAGTGATTTCATCTGCAAGTAATTAGAGTTCTTCGTCAGGCTGTACGCTGTTCACACTTATCGAAGGGTAGCTTTAACTTTTTCATCCCCGAATTTCCGAAAAAGGCTCTTCCATCTATGTATTTGGACACATTAACTGCTGCAAATAGTAATGTCAGTCAAATATCAATTTAGAATGGCAAACAGTGCAGACACAGATGAGAATCAATTTAGAATGGCAAACAGTGCAGACACAGATGAGAATCAGTTTAGAATGGCAAACAGTGCAGACACAGATGTGAATCAGTTTAGAATGGCAAACAGTGCAGACACAGATGAGACGGCTCATGATGAGCCGTCTCATCTGTATCTACACTGTTTGCATAGGTACTTTGTTTTGTCTGCAGGGTTGAAAGGATTAACCATTATGACACTCTGGACTTATTCATCAGGCGACAAATTTAAATTTATATTAGTTTCTTTTAATTTTCCAAAACAAAAAGGATTTATCTTTCATGCAAATTGTCTATATTGGAGATAATTTTCATGAAAGGTCAAAACCTGTTTTCTGTTGAAAAATTAATATTTCAAAATGTCGTCTTCAATATGAACTTTTTTCCAACATGGTAAGTGTTAAAAGGCCCCTTCCAAATATGGGTCTACATTGCCAAACGTCCCCTTTATTGGACGTTAGGCCTAAATAGGTACAGGTTTCAAAAACCGTCAGATGCAATGTAAAAAGTAGTGTTACCGACGATGATCGATTGTGATTGCTCATCAGTCACTTTTGCCTCTTGCGACTGATGATCGAACAGAATTTTCACAGTCGACATTCAGAAAATTCTTTTTTTTTTTTTGGAAATATATATTTCTTCACTTTTTTATTTTAATATGCAAATTGTCACAAAATGAAATACTTAATATCTGTTTCGGTCAGTTGAGATTTGTGTTCAATAAAAATGAAGATATTTGATAAAAAAAAAAAAAGCCTGTAATAAAACACATTTTTTTTCTCAACCGAAATGTACTGATATTTTCCTCATTTTTCCATGAAAGCATATGTTGTGGGTACCCATCAGAATCGCATCGGCGAGACTTTTCTAATGAGTACCATAACACATGTTTTCATTGAGAATAACAAAATGTATTATGTGGATACCAATCTTCCGGGCAGGCACATGACGTAAATATAACGTCGCCTCAACGTCGATGTAACGTCATGACGTTGCATCGACGTTGAGGCGACGTTATATTTACGTCATGGTCGCCTCAACGTCGATGCAACGTCATGACGTTGCATCGACGTTGAAGCGACGGCCTCAACGTCGATGCAACGTCATGACGTTGCATCGACGTTGAAGCGACGTTATATTTACGTCATGTGCCCGCTGGATTGTCGATCTGGAGATATGAAGAAGTACCTGAAAGAGGGTTAAATTTCACAAAACCGAGGACCGACAATGAAATTCTGGCCGTTTCACAACAATACTAAAAATAGGCGTCTGTCTCCAGTCTACTCTTAAACGTTCGGATAAAAAAAAAAAACTTACAGCATTCAGCTGAGTCAGTTTAATACAATGGCCCCGAGGTTAAAAAACTTTTTTCATGAGCATGAAATTTGTCCTGCTAATAAATCGCAAATCACTAATATCTCGTAATTGCAAATTCTTTCTTGCTAAATATAGCTGGGCATGAAATTTTCTGTGCTAACAAATATGAAAGTGCCAACTATTATTGGCCTTTTTAGCTCACCCGAGCAAAACGTTCTCGGTGTGAACTATTGTGATCACCCTGTGTCCTGCGTCCGGCGTCCATCGTCCATCGTGCGTCGTGCATCGTCTACTATTTGCTTCAAATGACATTTATTTATTTATTTATTTATTTATTTATTTATTTATTTATTTATTTATTTATTTACACAATATTTATAAGAGGGTGACACATTTAGCTAAAAATAGCCATTCTACCAAGTGGCCCTCTACTAACATACTAAATTTTCGAAAACACTTTACTTGAAAAGAGCAAAACTATAACATATACACATATATACACAAACATCACACATACATTCTAAAAAATGCAGTTTTATCTACAATTAAGAGATCAAATGGTATAACTGCATCAAGAATCGTAAGAATATTAGGACATTATTAAGAACATTTTGAAACTACTTTAAAAGCATATAAATACCATTTGCAGTGAAGATTAAGATGTGCAATTACTGTCGCACTTGTTATCAAACATAATATTGCACTACAAGCATGTGCTTCAAGGGAGACATTTCCGCCGTAACTACTTCTCCTCTACCAAAATTGTCCAAATAGTCCGCTCCGCTGCACAAAATGGCCGCCAGCGCTACATTTGTAAAAATAGAAGAATCATTTAAAGGACATCTCCTGCTTTGTCAGTGGCCCGATTTAAAAATAATTTTTACAGAAATGTTCCTTGGGTGACCCTATACCAAAATTGCTAAAATGGTTCCGCTCCGCTGAACAAAACGGCAGCCAAAGTTTAAAAAAGAAAGAAAAAAAAACACTTTAAACATCTCCTAGGCCAATGGCCCGATCTCAAAATAAGTTTACAGAAATGTTTCTTGGGTTACTCTCTGCCGAAACTGCTAATATAATTCCGCCAGAAATGACCGCAAGAACTGAAAATAGAAAAAAAAAATCCTTTAAACGACATCTCGGACTGGACCAATGGCCACATTTCAAAACAATTTCACAGAAAAATTTCTTGAGTCAACCTCTGCCAAAATTGCTTAAATGGTCACGCTCCGCTGAACAAAATTGCCACCAGAGCTAAAAATACAAAAAGCCTTTAAACGACAACATCTCCTAGGCAAATGGCCCCATTTCAAAAATAATTTCACAGAAATGTTTCTTGGGTGACCTTCTACCAAAATTGCTAAAATGGTTCTGCTCCGATAAACAAAATGGCTGCCGAAGCTAAATTAGAAAAAAAATTTAAACGACATCTTCCCCTAGACCAATGGACCCATTTCAAAATAATTTCACAGAAATGTTTCTTGGGTGACCCTCTACGAAAATTGTTAAAATTGATCCGCTCTGCTGAACAAAATGGCCGTTAGAGCTAAACATAGAAAAACCTTTCAACGACATCTCCTCCCAGGCCAAAAGCCCATTTCAAAATAATTTCACAGAAATGTTCCTTGGGTGATCCTCTACCAAACTTTCTAAAATGGTACAGATCCGCTGAAAAAATGGCCGCCAAAGCTAAAAATAGAAAATCCTTTAAACGTCATCTTATCCTAGGCCAATGGCCCCACTTCAAAATAATTTCACAGAAATGGGTGATCCTCTATCGAAATTGCTAAGATAATTCCGCTCTACTGAACAAAATGGCCGCCAGAGTTAAAAAATAGAGAAAAAAAATTAAACATCTCCTCCTAGGCCAGTGGCCTTATTTCATAATAATTTCACAGAAATGTTTCTTGGATGACCCTCTGCCGCTAATATAATTCCGCTCCACTGAACAAAATGGCCGCCAGAGCTAAAATAGAAAAAAAAAGCCTTTAAAAGAATCTCCTCCTGGGCCAGTGGACCCATTTCAAAATAATTTCACAGAATATTTTCTTGGGTCACCATCTCCTAGGCAAATGGCCCCATTTCAAAACTAATTTCACAGAAATGTTCCTTGGGTGACCTTCTACCAAAATTGCTAAAATGGTTTTGCTCCGCTGAACAAAGCGGCCGCCAAAGCTTAAATTAGAAAAATCTTTAAACGTCATCTCCTCCTAGGCCAATGGCCTCATTTCAAAATAATTTCACAGAAATGTTTCTTGGGTGATCCCCTACCAAAATTACCAAAATGTTTACGCTCCGCTGAACAAAATTGCCGATAAAGCTGAAAAAAGAAAACCGTTTAAACGTAACCTCATCCTAGACCAATAACCCAACTTCAAAATAATGTCACAGAAATGTATCTTTGGTGATCCACTACCGAAATTGCTAAAATGGATCCGCTCTAATGAACAAAATAAAAAAAACATTCCTCCTAGACATCTCCTCCTAGGCCAATGGCCAGATTTCAAAATAATTTCATAGAAATGTTCTTCGGGTGACCCTCTAACAAAATAGTAAAATGGTTCCGCTCTGCTGAACAAAATGGCCGCCAGAGCTAAAAATAGAAAACCTTTATAATGACTTCTCCTCCTGGGCCAATAGTCCCATTTCAAAATAATTTCACATAAAAGTTGCTTGGGTGACCCTCTACCGAAATTGCTAAAATTGTTCCGCTCCGCAGAACAAAATGGCCACCAAAGCTAAAAAAAATAGAAAAAAAAAAAAACATTTAAACGACATCTCCGCCCAGGCCAATGGCCTGATTTCAAAATAATTTCACAGAAATGTTCCTAGTGTGACCCTCTATCAAAATTGCTAAAATGGCTGTCAAAGCTAAAATATAGAAAAACATTTAAACGACATCTCCTCCTAGGCTAATTGCCCGATTTCAAAATAATTTCACAGCAATGTTTCTTGGGGGACCCTATACCAAAATTGCTACAATGGTTCCGCCACACTGAATAAAATGACTGCCAAAGCAAAAATTGAAATACCTTTAAACGACATCTCTGCCTAGGTCAATGGCCTGATTTCAAAATAATTTCATAGAAATGTTTCTTAGGTGACCCTTTACCAAAATTGCTTAAATTGTTCCACTCCGCTGAACATACTGGCCGCCAATGCTAATGTTAATTCTTAAAACTGGCCTGAGAATCTAACAATTATTTTTTTTTTTTTTAATTTGCCTTAAATATGAATACCACGTTCTAATCTGATCATAATCGGACAAAACATAAGGCAGTTAATAAAGTTTAAAGAATTTGAAACGTCTGTCAAGGGCGTCGCTATTTTGTATATCTAATGAGGTTCTAACCACTTCAAAATATCCGATGAAGTCTTCTTATTGGTTATTTACGTTGCCATTTTTAAGCAGAAGTAATATTGATGTGTTGACACTTAGCCAGAGATAAACTATTATCGCAGATATCATTTATTTAGGTTTTGCATACTTAAATAAGGTTTTATGACGTCACGAATTCTCATTTAATATTCGGAATGGCGAGGTCCATAAAAACAATCTTGAAATACTCAGATTTCAATAATTTCCCTAATTTCCATCTAATTTTGATCAAACTTGCATTAAAATGCATAGTTTGTCAAGCTCTGTCATTTCAAGTTATTGTTTGCCAAACTTGTTTTTCTCTTTAAATCAACACGCCTATGCGAATGTATACATCTTAGCAATGGCTCGAGAAAATCTTTTTTAAACAAAAGTAATTATATTTTCTCATGTCTCTGCAAAAACATGTGGGTACTCTTTAGAAGGGCCTCGCCGAGTGCGCTTGTTCGTTTATCGGATTTTAGACATTTACGAGAAATGATTCCTGTATCTCAAAGTACTTTAACCTCAATTTCTGTTTGAATTTATTTTGAGACTCGAGATGTCGGCGTTAGCCTATACGGCCGTTAAAAAAAAGAAAAGAAAAGCTTGCTATGACATCACCAAAGGTACATTTGCATACCTAACTATAAAAACAGAAGACAAAATGATCAGGACCTTTGTTGCCCAAATTATATAGGCATGTTTTCGTGGTGGCTAGTCGGGGCTTTACACCAAACTTAAGACACCCAAGAATACATCTCTTTATCACGAAAACATGCCTATATAATTTTGACCCCCTTAAACCCCAATTTTATATAGTAAGACTGGAGTTTACAGGGGTATACATTATTTTTCTTATTCCTGCTCAAAAACATAGATTGTGGGTACTCGTTAGAAGCGCCTCGCCAAGGCGGTTCTAACGAGTACCCACAATCTATGTTTTTAGCAGAAATATGAAAACTATCCGATTTTTTATTTGAAAATTTTCATTTTTTGGTGGCAAAATTTTCAGTAGATTTGAATAGGCATGTTTTCGTAATGTAATGCACCAAGAGCCTAATTACTATTCTATGGGTTCATTTATAGCATTTGGCTAGTCTGACCCTCACACTATTCCTTGATTTTTGTTTTACAATTTTGTCCCAAATCAAAGGTTACACTTCGACTGACGAAATACTTCATTAGAAAGAAGGAAACTTTCATATGTTTTGTCACTTTTCTGTCCTTGATCACATGTACCCTCATTTAGGTGGAAAATAAGCAAAAGAAAAAAAATTAATAAGTCCAATTTTCAACCAAAGCACACTTAAAATATCATTGACACATTTTTAAATTAGGCCTGCTTTTCAAATAAAATATGATTGTGAGTAAAAACTGACATAAATTTAAATAGTATCGTCTATTATCGTCCAGTCAAAGTCAAGTGTTTTAAGAATAATTGGCTCCTGAATACGTTAGCTGGTTCCAGTCCTCACCACTGCTCCCTAAAATAGACAATCAAAATCAATTCTGCATATGTTGTAAACTTACACTTGCTAATTAATCAAATAGTTTTCCCAATAGGATGTTAAAGTAACACATTACACTCTTAGTCTAGTAAATTACATAAACTGTCGGTATTATTTATCACAGAGACCTTATCCAGGACCAGTATCTTTTGTGTCAAAGAATTGACCCGTGCCGTGCGAAAAGGTGTCTTCGGGATCTCTGAGAATCGTCATCACGAAAACATACCTATATAATTTTGATCCACTTAAACCCAACATTTATATAGTAAAATTGGGTTTACAGGGGTATACATTATTTTTCTTATTTCTACTTAAAAACATAGTTTGTGGGTACTCGTTAGAACCGCCTTGGCAAGGCGGTTCTAACGAGTACCCACAATCTATGTTTTTAGCAGAAATATGAAAAAAATATTAGAATTTTTATCTGAAAACTTTCAGTTTTTGGTGTTGAAATTTACGATATATTTAAATAGGCGTGTTTTCATAATGTAAAGCTCCAGATTAGCCAGCGAAACGACAGCCGCGATAATAGTCTTTTGTTAAACATAGATATAGTCTTTAATAGCCGATGCTTCTGTAAGCGGACTGCAAAGTATCAGATCAGACTGCGCGAATGAGTAGTCTGGTCCTTGGCTCTCCGCATTTTACCAGAACGGACATTTTAACATAATGCGGTTCAAATTTAAAGTTCACATTCCCTAATACCATTATATCCAATACAGACAATTAAAATACCGCCTCTTCAACTTCAATATTTATAAAATAATTAGTCTCTATTCTCAGGGAACGAAATTACCCATACCTATTACCAGTATAGGTGCTTTAGTTTTTTTTGTTTTTTTTTGTTTTTGTTTTTTTTTTTTTTTTTTTTTTTGTTTTTTTGTTTTGACGTTTTTGTCTCAAACATACTGAATGAAATAGATATCATTATTACACGTGCTGTCTTGGTAACTAGAGCTACCCATGATTGTTTTCGTATTTTCTATATTTGGGTTATTATAACATTTTCAATCATGTACCACTGTCTGGGCTAATTCAGCAGAAGACAGAAATTGACAATATTCCCAGGAAACGAAATTATCCCAACTATAACTAGCATGGGCGCTTTTATTTTCTATATCGATGCATTTGTTTCAAACGTAATTAAGGTAATCGATATAATTATCGCACATGCTGTCTTGGTCGTTTGTCATAACTGACGATGACCAATCTTACTCAAATGCGTGAAGTGCTACTTTCTGTGTGTTCTGAGATGGCTGATGAGACCAATTTTAGCTTTAAACTGCTGTTTCAGATAGAACAAGAGAGGTCTGAGGAAGAAAGCTGTTTTTGTGATGCCTTAGCTCTGGCTTTCCGCTGAGCACGTTTCTGCTAAGCTTCGCTGATTCTTTTTGCGTCGTATTAATCTGCACTCCTGTTATGAGTCCTGGCCACTTTACTCGATCCTGTGCAATCTGTTCCCACGACTCATTTGGTATGTTGAAGTCCTTACTTTGAGGGTTTCCTTGTATCGCTTCTTCTGACCACCATAGGAGCGTTTTCCCTTTTGTATTTCTCCAAAGAGAATTTTCTTTGGCAAACGGTCATCAGGCATTCTGGTAACATAGCCTGTCCATCTATGCCAAATGCTGCACTAGCTTTGGCAATTCTGGCACTGACTTCATCACCAGTGTGCACAACTCTTGACAATGTGCTCCAAGGTAGGTGAATTTGTCTACCGCATGCATTCGTCGACTTTTTACTGTTGCGATAGGCTCCTTGGACTGATTTCTAGGTGCTGGCTGATATACCACCTCAGTCCTTTTATACTGATTGGGAGATCATAGCTGTCACATATTTGATCTACACTTTTTTGTACTTTCTTTTCTATTGGAGCACCCTTTGCCATGTCATTAACAAAGAAAAACTCTCTAGCAACTCTGTCTGCACCTTAGATTTAGCTTGTAACCTTTTAAGGTTGAAAAGCTTCCAATGAAAGCGATAGCTAAAAGGTATACACTTGTCACCATCCTGCATTCTGGGAAACGTCTGTGAGCATGGCAGAAACCATCATGCTGAACAGCGTTGAAGCTAACACACAGCCTTGCTTAGTTCGATTGTCACAGGGAATGGATCAGAAAACTCGCCATCATTTATAATTCGTGCAAGCATACCACCATGGAACTGCCGCACGAGCCGGAAAGCCAAACTTTGTCATAATTTGCCAAAGCCCTTCGCGACTGACTGTGTCAATTGCTTTGGTAAGGTCTACAACGGTCATGTAGAGGTCCATATTCTGTTCCTGGCATTTCTCTTGAAGCTGTCTTGTTATGAGAATCATGTCAGTTGTTCCTCTGCCCTTCCTGAATCGACATTGGCTTTCTGGTAGAACCACTGACTGTTCGAAGTGTTAATTCAATCGGTTCATTAGGACTCTTGCAAGGATCTTCCGAGTAATTGACAATAAAGATGATTGTCCCGATGATTGTCACAGACAAAGGTTCCGTTCCCGTTTGAATAGGTGGATAATTGGTGCATCCTTGAATTCTTGAGGGATTGCTTCTTTTCTCCATATAACGTGAAATAATTCTGCCAGTTTCTCTGCAAGTATTGCATCTAATCCTGGCCGGAGCATTCCAAGATGACAGAAGTTTTATTGCTTTCATTGTTTCAGAGACGGTTGGGAACTCAACAAGCAGTGAATTACATTCAGTCTACGGTAGTCTGTTGCTAGCTTTATCATTGATAGATGATAGCCGATTAAGAACACGAATCAAAGTGTTCAGCCCATCCTTTCAAGGTAGCTTCTTTGTCAGTCAGAAAACTAGTTCCATCTGCATTAAGGAGTGTGGTGGTTCCTGAGCTCTGAGGACCATATACTGTGCATCAAAGAACTTCTTCATAACCTTTCTGTTTGCAAATGACTGGATTCCATCAGTCTTTTTGCTTAGCTAGGAGTCTTGCATGCCTCTGAGCCTAGTCTGGACTGTCTTACATATGTTTGAATAGGCAGTCTTACTTTCCATTTGGTGTTGGGGGCTCGATGTGGATCTAATTGTATCACTTCATGAGTTTCATTATTCACTGAGGTGTGCCTTGTGTTTTTGGTGTTTCTCTTCAAGGAGTCCCTGGATCTCTCCGTCATTGTCATCAAACCAGTCTTGGTGTTTGCGAGATACTGGTCCTAGAGAATCCATTGCTGAAGAGTGAACGGTGTCTCTGAACGGTGTTGCTCATCTTGATCCTCTGAATTGTGTTCCAATGCATCTAAATGGCTGCATATATCATTGATAAAAGTTTGCATCTTCCTCTTCTTGTTTCAGTTTTGAGACATCCAGTTTCTTTGCAGTTTCTTGCCTTGTGTTCGCCGTTTAGGCTGAATGCGCAGGTTGAGTTTGCTGACAACAAATAAACGTCGAAAGTATTGTCTTTGGAAACAAAGAACAGACTACAGATTAGAAACTTGGAGTCTCAGTTTTATTGGGACTCTTTATAAACAGTAATGAAGTTTGCAACTCTGCTTCTGCACTCTAGCCTGTGATCTGTCCAATAAGGCTGTGATCTGTCCAACAGTCTGAACCACACATAGTCTTTGTCATTCTGACATCCTGTCTTTCCTTTCTTCGCACTATGACATAGTCAATGAAATGTCAGTGTTTGGAGCTGCCTTGTTGCGAGTTTGTAGACGGAAGACTGTGTTGGTGATCAGTAGTTCACGCTCTGCACACTTCCTTAAAAGTAGGATGCCATTGCTTTCCTATGCCTTCAGTTCAATCACTTCTTCACAGGTTTGATGGTCTTTGTCCGCTCTGGCATTGAAGTCCCCAAGCAGGATGGAATTGTCTGTCTGGGATGTTGCAGATATCACAGAATCAGGATCATCATATAACTTGTTTTAAACATCATGGGTAGGTCATTGTAAATGCATAGGCGCTTACAACTGTTGCATGCCTCTTACCAGATAAGGGACGTCTCAGTGTCATCAGGCGGTCATTAATGCCTTTTGGAAGTCCTGAGAGCTTGCTGACAAGGTGTGACTTGATAGTGAATCCTACTCCTGTTTTTACGCCGCCCTTCTTCTTTGCATTGTAGGGATCAACAAACCGCGATGTCTCCTCTATATTTTGATGTCTCCCTAGATTCGTTTTCTTCCCTGTGATCTGCGCGAGATATCGGCGAGGATTCGTGACATAATATGATTTTAGAGATATTTCTTCAATTAATAATACATTATATTATAAAGCAATATTTAAATGAGTAATATTCGGCGTTTCAGATTGGTAGGTTCGAATCCAATGCACAACTACGTTAGAATACCTTTTACCCGTTTCACACATTTTGGTGTTCGACAAACAACCAGCTTAAAGTCTCCCATTTTCGTAATCGAGTTCCATGGCTTACATGAGTACGAATGATTTATAGAAGTACGTAGAACGTCTGGACGCATAGTCTCTTCACAGATATCAAAAACTTATATATTAGATATATATTAACTGTTAAACGTAAACACCGTATGCTGGCGCAGAAGAATATTGCTGTTCGGAAAAGAAAAATTAACTATGAGAAAACTGAAAATATTCCGTTTGTCGTAAAACCTAGTTACGAGCTTCCCGTTGTCCAAACTACGTAAATCAGTTTTTAAGTTTTATCGCCGTTATTCTAAATAATATCCAAATACAACATTGGTTTAAAACACTTCTGCAAAAAGGCTTGTCAGAACTTGAATTTTACTGAGACCTAGTCTGTAAATTCAAAGAGGCTGTTGGCAAAACTGATGTTTTGAAATAATTACTCGCATAAAATATGGATATTCTGCGACAAACTGCATGCATGGTTCTTCACCCAGTTATGGTTGACAGCTTTTCTTCCGTCTTTAATTGCACGATGTTGAGTCGGGCCTCAGATTAAATGACGACTCCCTCTTCTATCTGTTTCAGATGGTCCATGAGTGTCTGATTTCGGACCCGCCGTGGTCATGTTTGTGGTTTATTTGTCTTTTGGCTTCAGATACCATTGAGCCCTTTGCTGTGTTTTATCACAGTGTTGTTACTACATGTGTGTCGCTGTATAGGCTCATATATGAGGCAGATAACCCCTACGCGGAAATACATATGTTTTTATCACTTGGAGCGGCATTAGAATTAAGGGTGAAGCTTCGCGCGAACAAAGCTGTTTTAAACTCTCCCAGTCCAATACAAACCTGTATTTTCCCTTCTGACCGTTCCAAGACAGTTCCTCTGTTTCTGTTCTTCTTTGTTTGCCTGTCGGTGGTTTCATATGTGGCATTTGTATTGTCATTATTCATTACGGAAACACGCCTATTCAAATATATTGAAAATTTCACCACCAAAGACTGAAAGTTTTCAGATACAAATTCTGATATTTTTCAAACTTCTGCTCAAAACATAGATTTGGGTACTCGTTAGAACCGCCTCACCGAGGCGGTTCTAACGGGTATTCACATCTATGGTTTTGAGCAGAAATAAGAAAAATAATGTATACCCTGTAAACCCCAGTTTTACTATATAAAAGTGGAGTTTAAGGGGGTCAACAATATATAGGCCTGTTTTCGTGTTGTCATTTTTCCTTCTTTTGGTGCCTCGTAAAATCTGTGCTTCCTGAAAGAGGAAGCTCCTAGATATATTCACTTGTATTTCTTGAAGTATAACTATTGCTATACGCTTAGTATTAAAATATGTTTTTTGTATGTGTCTAAGGTCAAAATGCCAATATCTTATTTCGGAAAATCATACAATCGATATACACAAAAACAAAATTAGGAATGTCATAACAGACAGACAGACATGGATCAAAAACAATGCTTCGCCCATCAGCCTGAACAAAGATTTAGGAAAGAACGGAAATAATAATGTTCGGGGCTTAGAAAGTCTGTTCGTGGCTTGACTGTGACAAAACCACAAACATACGTCCGGATGCAGTCACATTGTTGGGACAAGGTCATGATGCCTCCCATAGAACTTCTTAAGTGCTGACACCAGTTTAGTTCTTTGATGTCTCTGAGTCAACAGTCTTATAGTGAGCAGTCTTCCTCGTTCGAAAAAGTCCTGATACTCAGAGCAGGCCGCTCTATTTAATTCGATTAACTGTGAAATGTAAACACCGTATACGAGTGCAAAAGGAATATTGCTGTCCAAAAAAGGAAAATTAACTATAGGAAAGTTGAAGTCATCCCGCTTGTCGTAAAACCTAGAAGTGAATTTTCCACTGTCGATATATAGCTTTAAATCCAAGTATGAAGAAAGAGGTTATCATCTCATATGGTTCTTTAATTTCAAATTCACTTGGGTATATGAATTCAAGGTATTCTGAAATTTTTTATTATTCAGAGATAATACTTCATTTATGTACTTGTAAGTAAAATTGATTACAGTATTGAAATATTAAGAGGAAATAAAGAACACACTTGCTGTGGATACAGCCAGTGCTGTTTCTAATCATTCAGTAGTTAGAAAGACTAGATTAATTATATTAAATGCTTCCATAGCTTAACCTAAAAGCACTGATAAGCAGTAGCAGTTTTCTGAGACTGGCGCCAGAAAACAACCACTCTGAACAGACGACAAATGTATTTCCTTGTCAATAAGATCTCTGTCAAATAAATTCCAGAGGTAATTTTCTTTATTCCCACAAGAGTTTGTGATAGAAGATAGATTATCTTTTAAAACCTTTCTAATGAAACTCTCTTTTATTGTCTTATTTCTAACTGCCAAGAAAATTATGTTATTCTGGAACATGTTGATTTTCAAAAATACAGCTTATTAAATCAAATAACTCAGCCGCAACGTCAGAAAACATACCCTCGGCAATAATCACCAGCAAAGATTCAGATCATTAGCATTAGCGCAGTCTGGTCAGAATCTTCACTGGGCGCATTTTGGATAGCCAAGGATGCTGCCTTCCTTCATACAGACAACGAAGACTCTGATCAGTATGCGTGGATGCGCAGGAAGATTTGAGTCTTCGTTGGGGCACATATATCATTTTGCGGCTCAAGATTCAAAAGAAACAAAAAATATTTTTGAGGCAGTATAATTAATTGGCTAAATGCTTAATCCAGGTAAGTAACAGCTATTGGTCTATCACCAGTAGTGGAATATGTAATTTGTATTTTTTTTTATGAACTCTACATGTTAACACTTGTCATGCTGAATAAATTAGTCCCACGCCCATTTCTAATTGTCAGCAAATCAGATTACTTAATCCAGATTGTTCATATAAAGTCACATTCTGAATGGCAGACAGTGTAGATCCAGATCAGTTTTCTTTTTTAGAACTGATCTGGGTCTATACTGTTTGAAAGGCAGGGCATATCCGGTTCCAGCAGGACAAGGGTTAATGAGTGAAAATCCACACAGAATGCATCTTTCTGAAAGTTTGCTCAAAACTAATTGGTACTAGGAAAGGAAGTGTTGTCAACAGATGAAAGATTATCTTTTAAAACCCTGTCTAATGAATGTCTCTTCCGTTTTCTCATTTCTAACTTCCAGGGAAATTGTGTTAATCTAAAACATGTGGAGTTTCAAAATACAGTTTCAAAATACAGCTTTTTAAATCAAATAAAAGTCAAACGAAACAAAGATTTTAGTGAAGATACCCAGGGAATGCCCAAGGCTCGACGCACAGCCTTCCTGAATCACAAAAAGGAGAGATGGGGGACAAATAATTACAAAATAAACGCCACATATGAAACCAGAGACGCACAAAGAACTGCAACTGAGGGACCGTCTTGGAACGGTCAGAAGAAAAACTACTAAGGGTGAGGGGGGGCGGGCTGGTGGGGCTTAAATTAGTTTTACTCGCGAGTAGTATAGGGCGGCACTCTGGCCCGGGCCAGAGTGCCGCCCTATACTACTCTCGCGCTTCGCCCTTAATTTTGATGCAGCTCCAAATTACAAGTATATGCTCGATTCGTATATACGTCATAATAAATACAAGAGGTAATTTTCTAGGTTTGAAAGGAGGTAAACTGAATACAGTAATATCGGGTGGAGTCTTTTGGGAGCCTTTTGGAAGCAAAGATCAACTCAAAGTAACCAAAACATCAGGCTTGGCATTATTGGGTCTGTTTATAAGCAGTTCTGTTATCTAAGTTACGCGAATAGTTCACAAGAATGTGACCGACTAGGGTTCTCCACTGGGATTTCTTACAAATGACCATACACAGCAGGCGATGTAGAACATTTAATCGATGACATCATTCAGCAGTGACATGGATGGCTGAAAATATATTAATATTTCCATTTCCATATTTAATTATAATCATGAACGAAATAGTAGAGCATACAAATTTACTAAATGCAATGAAAATGGCGATTGCGCTGAACCCTACATATAAAAGTAATGAACATTTATGGATAAAAAAAAATCTTAATTATTAATTACTGACACAAGTGAGTGGATAACCTTGGTGAAAACTCCATTACCATGCAGCTTCGAGATTCAATCAAACATTTGCATTTCTCTAAATAAAACTAAGTAATCATCTTTCCATATCACAACTGAGCACTAAATGAATGACATACAATATTACAGAACATATCCTTACCTGAAAATATATTAATATTTCCATATTTAATAATAATCATGTACGAAATAATAGCGTATACAACTTTACTACAAGCAATGAAAATGGCGAATGTGCTGAACCATAGCCGCAGAACACGCATATAAGTGCAGAGAAAGGCCATAAAACGGTACATGCATTTTTAAATGGTATATAGCAATGCAATATAGGAAAATACGAAAGGTGACTAGGATATTAGGTAAGTAAAAAAATAAGGACAGAATAAACAAGACAAACACAAAACTTTTCATTGTTTATCCAAGTAACACCCCATATCCAACCTATTACATACTTCCCCGTTTTACGAAATGTTGTCCCCAACATTTGCAACAGTATAAGAAACGTAAGCAAATACATTGTATATGAAAATATGTCAACAAGTTCAACCAAAACGATGACGACGATGACAATGACGATGATAACGACGACAATTATGACGACAACAATGATCATTTTCACCACGACAATAACGATTGTGACGGCGACAATGAAGAAAACGATGACAACGAAGATGATGATAGTGATGACGACGATGATGATGACGACGACAATAATGACGACGATGATAACGACAACGATTAGATTATGACGACAACGATGATAATTATGTCCACGACGATAACAATTATGACGACGACAATGACTTAACGATGACGACGAAGATGATGGTGATTATGATGATGATGGTGAAGATGATGATGAAAACGACAACGGTAATTATGTCCACGACGATAACGATCATGACGACGACAATGACTAAACGATGACAACGAATTTGACGATGATGAGAACGACGACAATTATGACGACGACGACGACAATGATTATGACGACAAAGATGATAATTATGACCACGATGATAAAAAATTTGACGTCGACAATGACGAAAACGATAACAATGAAGATTACGATGATGATGCTGATGATGGTGATGAAAAGCTAAAACAAGATCTATTTATTAAACTTTCAAAAAAGTCATACAATTTACATATTTAAATATAAAAACTGTCTATAAAATGACTCCACTCACCCATATGGAAAGTGGCTTATTCTTAATACTTACCATATCGGAAACCTTTTTTTTTTTTTTTTTTCTAAATGGTGGTAAGGAACGCCGTTATATGTACTGAACTAGTTATAATGTCACTATTTGAGATGGGTCTATAGTAATGACAAATGGCTGCATGTTTATCTGCAAGTCATCTGTCCGCATCCAAGCCGGAGGTTGTCGCTTTCTGATTCCTCTTCTGGGAGGTGATCACCATGAATCTGCATGGTTTCTGTCTTCTCTAGGTCTGTTTCTGTCTCTTGGGTTTCCCTGACCTTGGCCTCTTCTTTGGGGGATAACATACCTCTATGCCGGTTCATTTCTTGCTCTCAAATATTCTGCCTCACTATATGTACTGGATTCACTGCTGGTTGCTGTTGGTTCCTCCTCTGCTGAACTTGGTTCTGGTATTATTGTTGTTTCTTCCTCGTTATCGTCTATATAAGGGTGACCGCGGAAAAGCAGGACCATGTTCATATGCAGAAGTTTCTTCTTCAAAGGATCATTTCCTCGATGAACATCATACACAGGGATGTCCTCCATAGGTTGGTTTTATGACAATATAAGGATACTTGTCACAATATCTGCCAATTTCTGCTTACCTTTTCCCACATTCCTTATTAGTACTCTATCCTCTGGTTGAAGACAAACTAATCGCACTTTTCTGTCGCAGTAATTCTACTATTTTCTTGTCGCAAGCTTAGCTTCGTCGTTGGCCGCCTTGTAAGCAGTATTGGGGCGTTCTTTCACTCTGTCAACATAGTCTGGGTGACTTTTACGAGTCTGTGTACTCTTTTTGAAGGCCTAAATACGAATCAATCGCTAGCCTCGGATGTCTGCAAAACATTAAGTAAAACGGGGACTTTTATGTTCAGTAGCGTTGTAGTAGTGCGTTAGTGCTAACAGATGGGACTTTCAATCGGCTTTTTGATGTTCGTTCAAGGTGCCAAGCATATTCAGGAGCGTTCTATTGAACCGTTCAATCATTCCGTTACCAATTGGATGGTAAGGTGTTGTTCGGGATTTCCTTATTCCTGCAATCTGGCATAATTTCCGGATGACTTTAGATTCGAAATTGGCTCCTTTGTCGCTGTGAAGAATGGCTGGAAATCCACAATGAATAAAGAAATTTTCATAAAGTACTTTAGCTGTTGTGTAGGCACTTTGATTTCGGGTCAAAATGTCTTGTGCATATCTGCTAAAATGGTCTGTGATCACCAAATGTTTTCGATGCCACCCTTAGATCTTTCCAGTTTCAAATAGTCGATGCACGCTAATTCCATGTGAAACAAAGATGTTATGTTTACCAGTTCCGTCGCACGAGTGGGAGCCGTTTTTCTCTGAACACATCGTGCACATTGTTTGACCATGACATTAATATACTTGTTCATTCCTTGCCAGAAAAATCGACGATGTATAAGTGACGTTGTTCTGTCACGATCCTGGTGGCCTACGTCTTCATGGTAGGATCTGAAGATGTTCTCTGCTAGCTCTGCTGAAAGTACTATCTGCTCTAGCTTTTCACCATTGATGTTGGTTTCTCTGTGTAGTATACCATCCTTTAGCTTTTAGCTATTCCAGTACTGGAGAAATCTCTTGTCGAGGTTATCTCTTTCCATTTCTGATGTTTTTGGCTTCTGCCCGGCTATCAATTTGTCAATAATGTAATTGATATTCTGATTGTCAGCTTGAGCCTTTTGCCAATCATGTGAGAAGAGAGCTGTTCCAGATAATTCTTCAGCAGTTACTTCTTCATCTGTCCCACCGACCATTTCTTCATCTTCCTGATCAATAATGATCTCAAGTTTTGGTATTTCTTCGACTTTCAAGTTGAAACTGATAGCTTAAAGCACATCTGGGAAGATGGTGGTTGTCTTGGAATTTTCTTTGTCTGGTTTCCCAGATAAACCGTCTGCGTCATCATTTCTCTTTCCACTTCGGTAGCTAATTTAGCAATTATAGTTGGACCATTCCGCCAACCATCTCTGACCGGTGGCATCTAATTTTGCGGTAGTGAAGACGTAGGTCAGAGGGTTATTATCCGTCACCATATCGAACTTGGCACCATATACGTAATCATGATACTTCTCCGTAATTCCATGTGAAACAAAGATGTTATGTTCACCAGTTCCGTCGCACGAGTGGGCGCCAGAAATTCGAGTTTGTGAGCCGGATGAACCTCTCTGAAGGCTAAAGAGCTGCTTGCGTACCCCACAACACCGTCCTTTCCATCTTGGTGCTGGTACAATACAGCTCCTAATCCAGTGTTCGATACATCTGTGTGCAGAACAAAGGGTAAATTGTAATCGGCATAGGCCAGAATAGGCGCATTGATCAGTTTGTCCGTTAGAGTATCAAATGCTTTCTGCTGACTCTCTTTCCACTCGAAGACAGATTTCTTGAATTTTCCTTTTTTCTTCTTCACTTTCTTGTTTGTACATTGGCCAACTAGTAAGTCGTTTAGAGGTCTTGCGACCTTAGAATAATTTTGAATAAACCGGCGGTAGTAGCCTGTAAATCCCAAGAAGGCACGCACTTCCTTTGTGTTCTTTGATATAGGCCATATCTTGGATTGGGATCATTCTTATGTGTCAGACAGGGCACAACAATATTTATGAATATCGGACCGTTATCGACCCGACACGATTCCTGTATAGATTTAAGTAGAATGCTAGCTCGGTTATAACTGTCTATCTCACATATTACATGTGAAAACAGAATACATTTTACAACGTTACAAGGAAAATGTTATTTTCTATCCGTTTAAATCAATATCTGACCGTAAACGGACCGTCACATTACGAAAACACGCCTATTCAAATATATAGAAAACTTCACCTCCAAAAACTGAAAAGTTTCAGATAAAAAATAATATTTTTCACATTTCTGCTCAAAACATAGATTGTGGGTACTCGTTAGAACCGCCTTGGCAAGGCGGTTCAAACGAGTACCCAGAATCTAAGTTTTTTAGTAGAAATAAGACAAATAATGTATACCCTTGTAACGCCCAGTTTTACAATATAAAAATGGGGTTTAATGGGGTCAAAATAATATAGGCGTGTTTTCGTGATGAGGATTCTTATATACATTTAGGTAGAATGCTAGCTGGGTAACTACTGAACTCACATATAAATAGAGTACAATTTTCGGCGAAACAAGGATACATTTAGTTTCTATGTGCTTTACTTTATTATTATATTCTTGTCTGGCCGATAATTGTCCAATATAGAGTTAAGTAGAATACTAGTTGGGTTGCAACCGCTGAGCTCATATATTACGTGTGCAAATAGAGTACAATTTAGCAAGGAAAAATATTATTTTTATCTACTTAGATCTAATCGGATCGTTATTGGCCCAATAGGAATCCTGTCGGGCAAAAAAACACCCAAATATAGAATTAAGCAAAATGCTGGCTAGGTCAGATTTGCTGAGCTCACATATATCAGTATACAAATAGAGTCCTATTTATAGTGAAACAAGAAAATTTTTATTTTCTGTCTGCCTATATCTATATCGGACTGTTAATGGCCAAACGGGATTCCTGTCGGGCCGACAGGGGGTCCAATATAAACTTAAGTAGAATTTTAAATTGGTTGGAACTGATATATGTTTTCCCTTAACCCATTTTAACATGGCGCCGCGCCATGCCCGCATTTCCCAGCGCCATGTCCTCTTCGCTTGCGTTATGCCCTTTTATAATAATAATAACAATAATGTCTAACGTAATGTCAGACAATAATGTCTGATTGACCCTGCATGTTCTCAGTTAACCACTTGGGATAAACCATGCAGTTTACAGCGCTGCTAAGAAGATTGTTATTTTCTATAAACTGAAATCTATATCGAGCCGTTATTAGCCCGACAGGATTCCTGTAAAGACAAGTAGAATGTTTAGCTGAGCTGGGTTATACTTTCTAGACATATAACATATGAACACAGAGTGCAATTTATTGCTATTTTCCATCACATCACGAAAACATGCCTATATAATTTTGATCCCCTTAAACCCCACTTTTATATGGTAAAACTGGGGTTTACAGGGGTATGCATTATTTTTCTTATTCCTGCTCAAAACATAGATTGTGGGTACTCGTTAGAAACGCCTCGTCGAGGCGGTTCTAACGAGTACCCACAATCTATGTTTTTGAACAGAAATATGAAAAATCTCAAAGTTTTTTATCTAAAAATTTATTTTTTTTTGTGGTAAAATTTTCAGTATATTTGTATAGGATTGTTTTCGTAATGAACTTTATTCTATATCGGTCCATTATCGGACCGACAGGTCCGATTTAGAGTTTCTCTGTACTTCCAAAGGATCCCTATTTCGGATGACTTTCAATTGTTTCGATATAGCCTATTCCTATAAGATTGTTCTTGGCTGCGCAATGTTTCTCGATAACGAAGCAAGGTTTACGCAGTAAATTTAATTCCAGACAAACACGCTGAGATTTAATGTGTTACTTGTCACATATATTTACAAGATAATTCTTCTAAATCCTGTGTAATATCGGATTAGTGACAATGATTACCAGTATATAAGGACCATTTATCAGAATCTGATTTATTCCTTGCTAAGCCCAATATACTGGGTCGCAATTTATAATTTACACATTTGAGCCGAAACGTCCGGAAACATACCTTCGGAAATGTGCGCCAGGCCAAGATTCAGATCGGCCTGCGCATTCGCGTTGTCTGAATAGAATCTTCACTGGGCGCATTTTGGATAGCACTGGATACAAGGTTTCATCACGAAAACATACCTATATAATTTTGACCCTTAAACCCCACTTTTATATAGTAATACTGGGGTTTACAGGGGTAAACATTATTTTTCTTATTTCTGCTCAAAACCATAGATTGTGGGTACTCGTTAGAACCGTCTCGGCGAGGCGGTTCTAACGAGTACCCACAATTTATGTTTTGAGCAGAAATAAGAAAAATATCAAAAAAATTTTATTTGAAATATTTCAGTTTGTTTGGTGGTGAAAATTTCAATATATTTGAATAGGCGTGTTTTCGTAATGCTTCGTGTGGACAACGACGACTCTGATCAGACTGCGCGGAAGTGCAGGCTGATTTGAGTCTTTGTTGGGTCTGCATTTTCGAAAGTACGTTTACAGACGTTGCGGTGCATTATATGACGGTAAGGGTAGCTACAATTTAAGAGTGTCAGTAACTACAGACATCTTTAACTTAATAAATGATTACTCTTGTGGTAAATGAATGCGGCCACCTTGAAATATTGCTAACCATCAGCATAAAGAATCTATCGAAATGTTAACACTTACCATGCTACGGACAAATTCAGCAGACGACAAACTGATGATTGGTTTTCTTATTTTTCCTACATAATCGGATCTGATACGTCATGCAAATGTCTCCTTGGGAGACAATTTGCATGACGTGTCAAATCCCATTTTCTAGGAAATATAAGAAAAATGTTTCAAAATGTCGTCTGCTGATTTTTGACCGAGCATGCAAAGTGTTAACCATTTGTTTACAGGCGCATTGAAAATCATTCTTTAGGAGACAATTTGCATGATCTTTCAAGTCCTATTTTATAGGAAAAATAAGAAAAATATTTCAAAATTTGTTCCAAGCGAAGATTCTGATCAGACTGCGCAAATGCGCAGACTGATCTGAATCCTCGCTGGGAGCACGTGTCCATGTACGTTTCCTGACATTGCGGTTCAATTGGATTATTTGCAAGGACGAAGAAAATATCCAGACAAGACCAGAGTGCCACAGTGGTATCATAATTAACCAGATCGTCCTTCTGAAATCCCGAATGGCTTAAATATCCGACAGTGATAGTCAGTATAAATCACTTGTATCTGTGATTCCTTGTCGTTCTCCCGGAAATATTAATCCTTTAGGAATAAAGGACATTCATCTAGAGAATTGAGCTGCAGTCAACCCTCTTTATACGGACACCCGATACAACGATAAAATTCGTTATAATGATAATTTGACTTACTCGAAACCTTCGCTCAAGAGGTGACAGTTAATAAGAAATTATGCAAGAAATTTTGTAAATTGCAAGAAACATACGTTTAGGGTGTTTGTTAAAATCGCCTCACTGAGATACCGAAATATCCAAAACATCCGTTTCTTCACCGAGGCGATTCTGACAAACAGGGGCGGATCCAGGATGATTTCTGAGCGGGCTTCGACTTGTTAAAATTACCGTATTTACTCTATGTTTTCTGACACAGACCTCAGTAAATAGCGTAGACCCAGATCAGACTGCACAGAACGCGATGTCTGATCATGGTCTACACTGTTTGCCGTGACATTTCGCGTCATTCTAACATTATTCGATGCCTTTGGAGGGCTGTGTTTTGTGATAGTGCCATTTCCTTGGTATAAGCATACGTGTATGAAAATCTGTCAAAAGAAAAACGCAACACTTCTGAACTGCGCAGGAAAATAGAATTAATGCCCTTTTTCTGTTGCACTAAAATTTATCTGTACCTGTTAATCCAGAAAGGCTTGCATATATGCTTTATATTGAGAAATAAACAAATCAAATATGTCCTAATTTGTTGATATGCAATCACTTGTCAAGTTTAAGGGTGAAGATTTGGTACTAGTAAAATCGGTTAAACCCTCCTGTAGTTTGCACTTCTGACTTTCTAGAGTTGTTTATTCTTTGCATTCACGTAGTCTGATTAAAATCTTTACTGGGCACATTTTGGATAGCCGAGGATGCAAAGTTTCTTCATACGATAGATTTTTTTCTCACTTTTCCCAGAGCATATGATTAGACAGTTATGCAAATCGTCTCGTACGGGATAATTTGCATGAAATGTCAAATAATTTGTAGTTTTAGAAATATATATAGTTTTAGACCTATAGTAGTTTGCCTGGATAAATAGTATTAGGATAACATGCTCATGCAATACAATGCTAATTTCAAGGCTCTAAGAACGTCATTTATCATACATGTATGATAGTTTGCGATATTTTTTTTTTTATTTCTGCTCAAAGCATAGATTATAAAGAGTAATCGCAATATCTGTATTCTTGGTGCTCGTTAGAACCACACCAATGAGTACACTCATTAAACCATTATTATATAGAGAATTGAAAAGATATCCCAAAATTATCCTCCTTTTTCCGCGGGGTGGTTGGGTGGTGCGAAGGTGCTGTGTATCTTACATCACCGGGGTGTCCAGCTGATATTGGCTTACAGTTGGGCAAGGCCTGCTATTCTTGTAGCGGGTAAGGGTAGAGGGGGAATGTTTTTATTTCTTCTGTTTCTTTACTTTCATTCCTGTTCCTCTTTCTTCCCTGTCCCTCTTTTTCATCTCCTCTACTGTCTCTTCTATCTCTTTTCTCCCTTTCTCTGGGAGACGACACAAAATGACCCTCAAGGGTTGACGTGTCGTTAAACCCCAACACAATCAAATCCTCCTTTTTCCCCGCTTGACCCGGCGCTATGTTTAGTGACTCGAACTGCCCGTGTCTTGATCATATTTCCATGGTCGCAATGATTTTCGAGCCATTCGATTTCGACTATAGTATAGACCCTGACCAACCTGTCGTTTAAGGACCACTGCGACGTGGGTCTACACTGTTTGCAAAGGCCTGTCTGTCTGTATTTAGGGGAAATACAAGTATATATTGAATTATCATGTTACATTTGTACGCAATACTCCCGTGTCTCGGTATATTTATTAGCATTTCGTATGACAATTGATTCAATTTGATATCACGACATGAGCCTCGAAATCAGAAAATGTACCTTCGGACATGTGGCCCTAGCAAAGATTCAGATCAGCCTGCGCATTCGCGCAGTCTGATTTGAATATTTACTATGCGCATTTGGGATAGCCAAGGATGCAAAGTTTCGTCATCCGGACAACGAAGACTCTGATCAGACTGTGCGGATTCGCAGGCTGATTTGAGTCTTCGTTTGGCGCATATGTGAAAATGTACGTTTGCGCACGTTGCGGCTCAGATGGCATTTCATATGACACCAGATTCAGTTTTGACCTCATGGTATTGTTATCAGAAAGCGGATGGCAGGCTCCTAGCTGGAAATTGGATATGTTGAAACCTAAGGCGTGTTTAACAAAGCTCACTCGGACTCCCGAATGTCTGAAAATTGTTTATTTATTTATTTATTTATTTATTTATTTATTTATTTATTTATTTACTTATTACGAAGATATATCTTTTAGATTCTTTATTTTCAAACTAAATGCTGCAATGAAATATTATTTCAAAGGAAATTTAAATAAAACGCCCTGTAACTAGCCAGCCTGGGCTGCGTTTAGAGGTGCAAATAATAGTGAATGTTTTGCTCCGGATTCCTGAACCTAGCGACGAGTGCCAACGTTTTTTAGCAGAAATAAGAAAAATAATGTTTACCCCTGGAAACCTCAGTTTTACTTTATGAAAGTCGGGGTTTAGGGGGGTAAAAATTATATAGGCATGTTTCGTGATGCTTTCAGTATATCCAGTTTACATTCCAGAAATGTGTCATACACGTACAAAAAAAATAAATAAAAAAGCATGGGATTTGCCGACAAAAAAAAAAAGATCCGTAACTGTATTCTTGTCCAGCAAAAACTGTAGTGTCATTTAAGCATCTCAACAAGGATTGTATCACGAAAATGATATCTTAAACATTTTGGTGTTTCCCCTGCCACTGGCAAAATTTAACCCTGGTTCTGCTGAACCCGGATATACCCTGCCTTTGCAGACAGTGTAGATCCAGATCAGTTGGCTTTTGAAGAATCCAACTGATCTGGATCTGCACTGTTTGTTGATTAGAATGTGAATTTGTATCAACAACCTTGATAAAGTAATCTGATTGGCTAAAAGTTAGAAGTAGGCGTGGCATCTTATTTTTTCAGCATGACAAGGGTTAAGGATGGTGACGGTGGGAATACAATATGGCTCAGTTTATTTTAGAAGGTTATATTATCATTTAATCATCGGAATAAGTACCCTAGTATTACAAGCAGGAAATGATATCTTACACATTTTGGCATGTCTCCTGTCATCCACAATATTTAAACTTTACCACTTTATGGGCGCATTCAGCAGTTATTTTGAAATAGTTTTTTACAGTTTCCCAGAAAATAGGCTTTGACATGATGCAAATTTTTTTCTAAGAAAATAGGTTTTGAAAATAGGCTTTGAAACCAACTGACCCGATCCTCATTCAACGCTTATATTTTAACTTTTTCAATGCCAGAGGCAATAAAATAGGCTTTTGCAAAGAGCATAGATACATATGAGACGGCTCAAATAGTTGTATATATCTTAGGAAAAGCAGTGAAATTGCTTCTTAAAGCTGGATTTTTAAACACTAGATAAAATTTACGAAAAAAATATTGACCAAAGGAATTTGTTATCCAAGTAAAGTTCGGCTTAAATCAATTAGTATCAATGGAACCGGAAATGTTTTTGCCATCCACAACAATTGGTCACGTGGCATAACATTGTAATCACGCGGTCCGTAGCCCGGATAAAACAATAACATTAAAAGGTCCATAAACTGGTAACAAGACAAAACATTTAGACGTAAACGTCTAAGTACCGGCGCAAATTTTGTTCATAGAGATATGGGACAAGGGTATACTAAAGTTTTATAAATTTTCAATGTAACAGGTAAAAAAGAACAGCAGTGTGATTCTTTTATTAAGCTTTATGAAATTTCTTGATTGAAATGAAAATGAAATAGACATTGATCTGTTTACAATGTATTACACAGTTTGTAATATTTTTTCATGTTTATTCATATTTGCCGGGATCGTCACAATACCGACGATCTCGGCAAATACCGGGATCGTCACAATACCGACGATCCCGGCAAATATAAAGAATCAGTTGTGAGCTAATCGAATACTCTACCATATATAAAAAGCCAAAGCTATTTTAAGTGACAGGCGCGATTGTCCTGCTGAACCCGGATATGCTCTGCCTTTGCAAATAGAGTAGATCCAGATCAGTCGGCTTCTGAAGAAGCCAGCTTGATCTGTATCTTCACTGCTAATCATTCAGTAACTGAAATTTTATCAACAACCTGGATCGAGCAATTCGATTGGCTGAAAAATAGAAGTGGTTGTGACATCCTAATCTTTTCATCTTGACCAAGGCTAAATGCGTATGTTGCCGCGTGTTTGGCTCCATTTAACTTTTACCGACAAAGAACTTTTGCTGACAAATGATGCATTTTATCATTTAAAATAACGTATTTGCACAAATTAATATTTAAACAATTGCAGTATTAAATTCTGATTGCATCTTTTGTACACATCTTTTGTACAGTTAAAACAAATAAAAACATTCCTATCAATGAACACGAAATTACATTACATTTATCCATATACTTTATAAAGTATTTATCTACTTGTCGACATTACATTAAAAAATAAATACTAATAATATACTGTCGATTAATTTATCATTTTAATACAGTTTTTATACTTCGTAAAACACGAATGTAAAGTTAAATTCTTAATAGTGTACTTTCTCTCTTTCGGAGCCAAATTTCAGACGACATTTGTCGTCTGCTTTTTTTTTTTTAAACAAACTGTCGCTTTCAAAGAAATTAATATGTAAAGTTGAAATACTGAATGTCAAATAGCGTAGATCCTGATGATACGGCTCATTATGAACCGGATCTTTGCAAAAGCCTATTATGATTGCCTGTGGCACTGAAAGAGTTGCGCTTTACGCCTATTACTCTATTAGTCTTTTACTGTGTTCACAGAGCCTTGGTCTGCAATGTAACCTTTACACCTTTTCAAGTAAAAGCTGAAAATAGGGTCAAAGTTGACAACATCTGGACCAGTTTTATCAATATATTTTCTTTAATATATTGTATATGTTTATATCTTCCAAGTAAAAGGTTATAAAAGGTTATGGAATCTATAGCAATATCAGGTCTATGAGTTTTAAGTCAGCAATACATTCTCCAGTTTTCGCACACAATTTAAAGCACAAAGATTATACATTTCTTTTCTGCTACCTGTGTGAATACATGTACCAGTCGTAGTCTGTGACGTCATTATTACCGTTACTACATCACTATTATTGTTATCATTATCTATTATTAATATTAATAGTATTATAATTATTATTATTACTATTATATTTCAGGGCTTTTCAGTCTTCAGGAGATTATTCGCCTCTGCAACTCGGAGAGATATTATGTCACTGTTAAAATGAGACGCATACAAGATGTGAGTGACGCACATGAAGACCTTAGAGCGTTGGACAAGACCGAGGAACCAAATAACTCTACACAAAAATTTATTCTTCTTGATCTGTCCGCGGAACCAGCGTACCACACAATTATGAAGCAGGTATACATCAAAATATAACCTTATCCGGTGACCCGAGGCTTCTGGTTCCCAACTGTATTGCGTCAATCAGAAAATTGAAACCAGAAGTCACAGGTCACCGGATAATGTTATATTTGTACCTATACTGTTGCTACCCGTAAGTGCCCCAATTATTGGGACACCATAACTCCTTACCATACTTGTCTTAAAATAGTATAGGAGATGTCTAGGAATAGCCGCAGTCACAGTGCCATTTGTCATTGACATTTGAGCCATTGCACGACAAAACATACAAAATGGCATGTGCGTCCAGCGAAGACTCAGATCAGCCTGGGCATCCGCCCAGTCTGATCAGAGTCTTCGCTGTCCGCATGAAGGAAGCTTGGGTCTTTAACTACCCATTAAGCGCACAGCAAAAACTCTGATCAGACTGGGCGGATGCCAAGGCTGATCTGAGTCTTCGCTGGGCGCACATGCCATTTTGTAGGTTTTGTCATGCACTGGCTTATTTTTTCTTAAATGAATGTTCAACCAAAGTTTGAAAACGTTTATTTTACTACGTGTCGGTGTGTCTAAAAGCTGCTGGACGAGTGGCTAACAATGTAGACCCAGATCAGACGCCGCGTTGAGCTGCGTCTGATCTAGGTCTACACCGTTTGCTCAAGCCTGATTGTCCCAGTCCAATAAATATTCTGACACATTTTCTCCTTGCAACATACTTGTCCTAAAAATTTAAACTGTCCATTTTACTGCATGTTGATGTGTTAAAAAGCTGCTGCATGAGTGGTAAACAGTGTAGACCCTGATCAGACGCCACATTGTGCGGCGTCTGATCTGGGTCTACACTGTTTGCTTAGGCCTGATTGTCCCAATACTTAGGTTTATTACGCCAGACACCTTGTCTCCTTACCTCAACTGTCCTAAAATTTTAAACTGTTAAATACAGATTGTTGCTGTATTTTGTTTTGTTATTATTATTATTATTATTATTATTATTATTATTTGTCTGCAGGTTCGTGAAGTTGGGATGAACAAACAGGGTTATCATTATATTCTAGGAACTTTGGTAAGTCTCAATATTTTTAGATTTAAGGGAACTTTGATACAGTTGGTAAATTTTTCACCTTTTCCGCAAAGGGAGACAATTTTGTGACTTTCTGTTTGCTTTACTGCACGACAAACCCTTCGAATAAGTCTAACCTCAAAAGAAAGAATTTGTTCCAAAGGGAAGTAAACTTCTTTCCTTTTAGAGTAGATTTTGGAAGTTTTTTTTTTTCGTTTTAAAGTAGACCCTTTTTTTTTCAGAAAATCATTCTAACAGAGTTTCCTTTTACGAACGTGTATCTTGTTCCCATAAAGTACCGTATTTGATCTAATTACCGCACCGTGTGCGTTAGTTTTAATTAACTTTCAAAATTTATTTGCTGTAGTGTACAGCTGGTGTAAAGTACTGTGTGGAGGCCGTATAACGTCTCCCTATATATATATATATATATATATATATATATATATATATATATATATATATATATATATATATATATATATATATATATATTTGCTGATCATTTGGGTCACTGAGCTCATTTCGATTTACATGTATGCGAAATAGAAATATTTCTCAACCATGGGCTAGAAGGCTTTAGCACTGTTGGCTATTTATGAACAAACTCGATAAAACCGAGTCTGATATTTGCGTTTATTTCATGTGTTTGTCCTTTCCAAAGGATGCATCATTTCAGAGACTATTGTAATATCCGATTAATATGGCCACGTTTAAAAGAAAGCGCAGCAGAGGCCGTCTTTCGGGGCTGGGTGGGTGGAGTTAATGTGATATTGTTTTTATTGTCACCATTAAAGTGTATGCTGTGGATACTCATTATAATCGTCACAGCATGCCGAGGTGATTCTATTGAGTACGTACAAATTTGCTTTATAGAGAATTTGATAAAAGTACAGGGGAGACAATCTGAAAACTGAGAACTTGTAGAGTATGTCAAGAGTAAGACATGGTCCAGAATAAATGTCACGAGGAAATTTAAATATACCTTAGACTGAAAGTCCCTAGAAACAATTTATATTGCTTTTCTTCGCCCAGAACTAGAATCTGCCGATGTAGTTTGGGACATCTGCACTAAACAAGAGAAACCTGATTTAGAACAATATACAATTAGAGGCTGTTAGAATAGCCACCGGAACAACTAAACTAGTGTCTGTGCAAAACCTATATGATGAGATCAGATGGGAAACACTAGATGTAAGGAAAAGAAAGCATAAATTAGTCCTTTTTTAATAAAATGTATAATGACATTGCTCCCTCCTATCTCTCTTCACTGGTTCCTAAGCCTGGCCAAAACCCTTCACGTTACAGTTTGCACAAATAATATAAAAACAATCCATTCTCGCACTAGTCAATAGTATAATTCTTTTCTTACTGCAGTCATTCGTGATTGGAACGATCTTCCCTGCTCTGACAGGATTGTAGATTCAGTTCATGATTTTAAGAGACAATTAAATCAGGGCAGAGTAATTGTTCTAATATACTTTTATACAGGCAACGGAAGCATGCAGATACTTCATACTAGACTTCGAACTGGTTGCAGCTCTCTCAATTACGATCTCTACTCGAAAAACATCATAGAATCTGTTCTTTATAATTGTAGATGTGGTGATACAGAAAATACAGACCACTTTTTTATACGCCATTTATAACGAAATCATAGACAGGAATTAATAGACACTCTATCACAACATGGCAATATCGCTCTTAACATAATCCTAAATGGCGATCTTAATTTATCTAATGAATCTAATATAGTCACTTACGAAGCAGTACAGCGGTATATCCAAAGAACGAAAAGATTTTAAGCGAAAGTTAATCGGTTACACTCGTATCAATTATTATTTGTACCAGACTTAATGGGCTTTTAAAGGGTGACAGTGCTTCGGAGCATACATAGCTGATATCACTCGGCCTCTCCAGCACCACTCACAATCCCCAGTAACTTCTTACTAGTCTTCGTATAGATGCTCCATAGTTCTTTATTTCTTTCTCCCTCACTGACTTTCTTTGTATCATTTTGTGTAATTTGTTTCTCTCTTTTCTCTTCTTATTCTCAATTTATGCTTGCTCATCTCTTCATGTCTAACTGCACAATTATTATTTACTAATAAATTGTTATTACTTGAAGGGGTCCTTTGGAAATTAACCATTCTGGATTGGCTCGTATACTCATATTTCTGACAGTGATCACATCTTAGAAAAGGAACTAAATAAGTTCTTATGCTTTCGTTTAAATCCTATTGTTATTTTTGTATGTGTTGTGTATGTAAACATTTTGGAAATAAATATGTTTAAACCAAAGCACTATTTACAGCAGCAGACGACATTCTGTCGTCTGCAGTCCATTGACAGGAAATGCCAAGCTGTATTCATTCAGACAAAGTACAAGAAAATGAGCCACATCGTGTGAAAAATGCTCCTCGGACTTTTTGTTGACTCAATCTTTCCCTGTGCATAACCAGCCCCTTAGCGCGGCAACGTCTAGTTCTTTGGCGGGTGTTTCCCTTTGGCCTACCAATTTCGTGAGCCAACAGCATCCGCGCACTCTAGCCTGAACCCTTGATTTTCGCAAATGGTGTCTCTTTTCCTCATGTTAAAACAATTAGATTCTAAACAGAATGACCTAAGAGAACAATGAACACACGTAAGTAGATAAGTTATCCGAATATTTAGGGTAAATACGGTAATCCGCATCCAGATTTAAGGGAACTGGATACAACTGGTAGTTTTTCCGCCATTTTCAACAAGGGAGACAACTTTTGTGACTTCCTGTACGCTTTTCTGCGCATCTTTTTGCCGTTTAAAAATGAGTCAACTCTAAAAGCAAAGAATTTGCTCCCCATGGGAGCAAATTCTTTCCTTTTAAAGATGACTCCTTTTCCAAAGGGAGGCAAAACTTTTTAAAAGGGTTATCGCCCTTAAAAATGCATCCAATCCCTTTAATTTTCTAACTCCTGATAATACTACATGGGTATCTTAATTTGTAAGTCAGAATCATATTTCTTGTTAAAATGCATATGCTCACGGTAAAGCACTCCATCAGTTACTTTTCCATTGGCTCCAACCAGTTTTCTTAATGGTGTCTGGCTTTGAGATCTTATAAATATTATAGGAAATCCTCTTCCAACGTTGAGTTCAATAAGTTTGCCATCAGCTTCGCCGAATACTGAATTCTGAAAATGCACATAAATACAGATTTAGCCCAGAAATTGCTAGCGTGCCTATAAGGGACACTGGCAAACAGTGTAGACGCAGTTAAGAGGTTACAGACTGTGCTATCTGATTAGGGTTTGCACTGTTTGCCATAATATTAGAAATAAATTTAGTCATAGAACCAATTATAGAATTTTCTTTAATGTATAACACCCCTTTAAGGTAAATGGATACACCTACTCTCATTTCGACATGTTTCGAAAGTCTTTTTTTTTTTTTTTTTTGCCTGGCGCTTTAAACAGAAGACGTATATTTCTAATCTTTTGCCATTATTAAATGCCAAACCATTTATCGTAACTACCTATGAACATTTTTTTTTTTTTTTTTTTTTTTTTTTTTTTTTTGTGGCCATTGGTTTAAAAAAAATCGAATATTTTCATTTTCCACTATAATAAAAATTGCTGAACATGGTGCTGAAATATCTAAGGTAGGTACATTGAAGGCCGGTTTTCAACAAGTTTCACTTATACAATGTGTCTGAAATTTTAACAGAATTGACTGAAACGTCAATAATTAAAAATCAGCAAAGAAAAGTAAAAACTTTTTTCTTAGATAAAAATTTAACAAAATCATTTTACTATAGAAATTGCAAGGTTTGTTACAATTTTTGGACGTAAATTTAATTTTAGAGTTAATATTTGAGAACAAAACACAGAAACAAAAATGACAAATGGTTTCTGATTAGATATGGTAAATCAGAACAAAATATTGTCATTTAAAATACAACGTCAAGTACTCTAACGAGTACCCATAATCTATGTTTTGAGCAAAAAAAAGAAAAATAATGTATACCCCTGTAAACCCCAGTTTTACTATATAAAAGTGAGGTTTAAGGGGGTCAAAATTATATAGGTATGTTTTCGTGATGTTATCTCGGCTTTCGCTGTCTGCACATGACACAAAGGCCCATTTTCCCTTGTTTGGGCTAATATTTTCTGGACCTTTATGATCATTGACCCCATTCCGCACTTGATTTTGAAAAATAATATTAAGTTCACTGACGAAGTCTTATTGACCGAAATTGTATACAAATGTAACTAGTCTGACCCAGAAAGCTTCGATATTTGAGCTATTTACGCGCTCGCGTGATTGTGTGTGTGTGTGTGTGTGTGTGTGTGTGTGTGTGTGTGTGTATGTGTGTGTGTGTGTGTGTGACTTCCTCCAACGGTTACACAACATATAAAACAACATCGATTCAACGTCTTGACGTTCAGTCAACGTTGAATCGACTTTGTTTCAGCGTTGTGTGCCTACTTGGCTATTTTATTTGTCTTATAGGGTTGATTGTTTTTCAGAAGGGAGTCAACACAATATTTAAAAGAGTTGTCTTCCTTGAAAACGTATTAATTCCCCTTAAGAATGTTTTGGGAACTACTTACTCCAACTTTTCGCACGTGTTTAGGATCTAATAGCATAAAATCGAGCTTTGCTTGCATGAGATCGCCATCTCGTACAAAACGGTTTACACCCAGGATCTTTCCAAGAAATTTAGAACTCCGCAGAAAGGTACCTGTAATAATATATGTGCATTATTGTAGCAAAAGCATAATTTCAGCATGCCTACTAGTATGCAAAATGTATGCTTCTAAACCGTAGTTCTAGATAAATCATATGTGCATTAATTAAAAAATCACGCCTATTCAAATACGAGCGTATATTGAAAATTCCACCACCAAAAACTGAAAGTTTTTAGATAAAAAGTTCTGATATTTTTCACATTTCTGCTTTAAACATAGATTGTGGGTACTCGTTAGAGCCGCCTCGGCAAGGCGGTTCTAACGAGTACCCACAATTAATATTTTTGAGCAGAAATAAGAAAAATAATGTATACAACTGTAAACCCCAGTTTTACTATATAAAAGTGGGGGTTAAGGGGGTCAAAACTATACAGGTATGTTTTCGTTATGATACATGCATATATACAAAGGTTGCGAAAAATGTAAATCTTTTGAGACGGCGAAAGGAAAATAGATCCGCCGGATTTCTGCCCTGGACTTTATTGAAGTGTAAAACGTTTCCTTAAACCAGTCAAATTGCATGAGATGTGTATAAAGATACGGAATTGGAATTATTATCATTACGAAAACACGTCTATTCAAAAATATTGAAAATTTTACATCCCAAAAAAGAAAATTTCCAGAAAAAAAATCTGATATTTTTCACGTCTGTTCAAAACATAGATAGTGGGTACTCGTTAGAACCGCCTCGCCGAGGTGATTCTAACGTATAAAATTGTATGCTTTATTAGTCATAACAGTTGTTTGAATCACACAACCCCTCAAACACAAAGCGACCAATTCTACATTTAATATGAGTTGATACTCTTTCAATAGCTGCAACTCTTTCATAACTGGTGAAGCAGGGAAGAATATGCTCCTCTTTCCTTACAGAGGAGATCCCTTCTCAGAAAGGACATATTTGCGGGAAAAGGGGCCAGAGCGCCATAAAGCCCGCTTTAAGGGAAAAGCAAGGTAGACGAAGCATGTATATGAAATGAAAGACATTAACAGACCATGAATTTTGATGCAGGTTTGATCAAATTGATAAAAAATAAGAAAGTTATTTAAGTATGAAGATGTCAAAATTGTTTTTATGAGCGCCGTCATTTTGAAAATTTAATTAGGCTTTATTACATTATAAAGCCTAAATTAAATATGCAAAATCTAAATAAATAACATTTGCATATTTTTAGCTCTATATTTGTGTGTTACTTTTTTCCATAGACATGTATTGGTTTTGCTTGAAAGCCGCACCATTTTCTGTCAGAAAGACTATTTTATTTCATATTTTGAAATGTTAACACTCTCATCAAATATTCATAATGGCCGTGTTGTTGACAAAAGATAAGAAGTCTTTAAACGTCATTAACATTCATACGTTTTGTCCGCTTTGGATAAAGTTTGCATCAAAATGCATAGTTTGTCAAGATCTTCCATTTCAGATGCATTCCTGGTCAGCCATGCTTTTCCCTTTAAAAGAATAAAGTCGAAAATTTTACAAACGTCAAGAGCAGTTACAACTACATATCATCACGAAAACATGCCTATATAATTTTGACCCCCTTAAACCCCACTATATATATAGCAAAAGTGGGGTTTACAGGGTTATACGTTATTTTCCTTATTTCTGCTAAAAACATAGATTGTGGGTACTCGTTAGAACCGCCTCGGCGAGGCGGTTCTAACGAGTACCCACAATCTATGATTTGAGCAGAAATATAAAAAAAATATCAGAATTTTATCTGAAAACTTTCAGTTGTTTGGTAGTGAAATTTTCAGTATATTTGAATAGGCGTGTTTTCGTTATGTTTACAAAAGTCCAGAGCAGCAACATCTACATATTAAGGGGGGCTGTATACACTTGGTAGATTTTCTGCTATTTACAAAGGAGACAATTTTTGTGTGATTTTCCGTTTGCCTTCCTGTACATCAAGCCCCTTCTGAAAAAGAGTCTAACCTATAGGAGCACCTTCTTTCCTCTTAGAGTAGACCCGTTTACAGGACATCACGAAAACATGCCTATATAATTTTGACCTCTTTAAACCCTACTTTTATATAGTAAAACTGGGGTTTAGAGGGGCATACATTATTTCACTTTTCTCCTCAAAAGCATAGATTGTGGGTACTCGTAGAACCGCCTCCTCGAGGCGATTCTAACGAGTAACCAGAATCTATGTTTTGAGCAGAACTATGAAAAATAGAATTTTTTTATCTAATAATTTTCACTTTTTGGTGGTATAATTCTCAATATATTTGAATAGGCGTTTTTTCGTAAAACAAAACAGTTTTGACAGAGTTACCTCCTTTGAAAATGTATCAAATCTTCTTTAGACGGCTACTTATCAAGAATTGGTGGGTATGTAAGATTGATGTTGGAAAATATTACATGCTGGAGAGACTGGTCATGCGATGCAAAATCATTATAGTCTGACTCAGCGTCACTAAAACATACCTATATAAGATTAACCCCCTTAAACCCCACTTTTATATAGTAAAACTGGGGTTTACAGGGGAATACATGATATTTCTTATTTCTGCTCCAAAATATAGATTGCGGGTATTCGTTAGAACCGCCTTGGCGAGGCGGTTCTAACGAGTACCCACAATCTATGTTTTGAGCAGAATAAAAAAATCTTATATTTTATCTGGAAAATTTTCAGGTTTTGGTTGTCAAATTTTCAATATATTTGAAGGCGTGTTTTCGTAATGACAAAGTAAAGGTGCTGTAGCTACATTTAAAAATAATTATCTCATATATATATATATATATATATATATATATATATATATATATATATATATATATATATATATATATATATATATATATATATATATTGTTATGCTGATCAATTATTTCCAAGTAAATGAATAAAGCCACCTTTCACTTAATGACGTCATTGGCGTTAGGTATATGTGACGTCATTCAAAATTGCGTCGATCAATAGTACAGCAGTGCAAATGCCATTCAAAACAGGTTATGAGAATTTTTTCATCGCCCTCAAATACCTATGTTTATTAGCAATGCATAGCAGAACATCATATCAGTTGAACGCTAACGCTGATTAAATGCTATACACTTTATTGACATTACTCCATATTGTTACCAAAGATAAAACTCCAAATTACAGTGCTGCCATGGTGCAGTTATGACGTCATGACGTCACATGACATTACTAACTGTCACATGGCTTTACTTAATGTTGTTTCCTAAATGAGTATTCTTATCATGATTAACATTTACTTTACATCGGCAAATTGCAATAAACATGAAACTACCATTTATTATACTTTCCTTTTCAAGTTATTTCCTTTTCTGTCGATCTAATATTGTTAATCTGATATTCATTTAAAGAGAATAAAATAAAAAAACGAACATATATGAAATAATATTGAGAGATAAAGCGATAGGTTAACCCTGATGTCGTTAGCTTGGTGTTTAATATTTAGAAGAACTGTCTTCTGGCATCTTTCCTTCTTTCAAGACATTAAACATTTTTTACCCAGAAGCAGACAGTCTGTCTGGTGGACTGTACCTTGACATCATTTGATTTCACTTATGTCATTTCTAGCCGGTGACTCTTATTGCGACTACTCTAAGACGCTTGTCTCCCACTATCTACGTTGAATTAGTTTTTATCACACTCCTATTGTCAACATAAGCAATAACCGAAATTAGTTTAGTGGAACTACCCAAGAGACGTATCCTTAATCATTTTTGCTATAATAAAAATCACACTTTAGTCCTTCTTGTAAGCTAAGGGCTTCAACCGCAATCAAGGCTCGAACTACCCGCTTAATCTTACTGGTATGTCAAGACAGTGGGCAATATTTTCTATGGAAATCCATTAACCAGGCGGTATGCCCTGGTGTTCTTCAAGTATCATTGTTATTACATAAAGATGCATCTGTGAAGACCAGAATCTTCCAGTCACTAACATTGCTATTCAGGTTTGTGAATAAAATCATAGACCTGATATCTTTCAGTCTTTTGACTACTTTATTGTTCTAGAAAGATCAGATATTGCCCCTTCCTTGAGTTTGGTGCTAAGGTCAACCAGTTTAAAACGCTATGTCGAGTCTGGTTCCTTGTACAGCTTAACTGATTTGACTTATAAGCCGTCTTGCCATGAACACTTTTCTCATAGTAACAATGATTGTTTCAAAATAGTCATCACCAGCATGGAGGGCAGCATACAATAAGTCATAGTTGGCGTCATCTGTTATATGTTCCCATTATACTTGCCAAGATTTACACTTTTCTTTACCTCACTGGTATCCTCCTGTATATTATACCAGTATTTAGTTTTACCGGTGGCGTTTCCAACTTTTCCAAGTACTGTTGCTTTTATCCATCCATTTGTATCTGGCATCTTATATTGGATATTGTCATTGGCTTTTAGAGTTTTTCTGTTCTGTTGCATATTCTGTGTCTCCAGCTCCTCAAGATCTGCAGCTGGTATATCCTCTGATATGTGTATGATTCTGTTTCATCTCTATAATTATTATAATTATTATCCTCGTTTTATTCATTATTGACCTTCATACTATTGTTAACCTCTTTCTCTTCCTCATTTTTTGAATACATTACGAACACATGCCTATTCAAATATATTGAAAATTTTACCACCAAAAAATGAAAATTTTCAGATAAAATTTTTTGATATTTTTCATATTTCTGCTCAAAACAGAATCTATGTTTTGAGCAGAAATATAGATTGTGGGTACTCGTTAGAACCGCCTCGCCGAGGCGGTTCTAACTAGTACCCACAATCTATGTTTTGAGCAGAAATAAGAAAAATAATGTATACCCCTGTAAACCCCAGTTTTACTATATAAAAGTGGGGTTTTATGGTCAAAATTATAGGCATGTTTTCGTGATGGTTGTTAATTTTCTGATGCCTGTTCTGTGAAACTCGTACTATCATGGCACCATGTCTTACAAACACTACCTTTCCATCTTAGAATACGACCCCTTTCCTGGTCCAAGCCTTTTTCTTTTCCTTCATGTTGGTAAAATACTCTGTCAACATATTCAAATACTTGTTTAGAAGGCTTATATTATTCCGAATTATCGTTTCACCAGCTTATGTATCGAGTGGCATGCAAAGCATTCAAATGTTTAGAAAAAAAACACCCACTAATTGTTGTTTCCTATAATGCTGGTAAGGTGTCATTTACGAGGTTTGCAAGTTTTGATTTTCTGCAAAAACAAACTGGTGACTGCTGTAACCATTCCATATTTCGACAATAGAAAGCTCCCTACTAGGCTGTACGACAAACGGGATGACGTCAGCTTTCCTTTAGTAAATTTTCGTTTCTGAGCAGCAATATTTCTTCTGCACCAGTATACGTTGTTCAAGTTTCACAATTAATCCGTTACACTAGAGCCTGGCTCGTATCAAGACCATCGAACGAGGAAGACTGCTCACTATGAGATTGCTGACTCCGGGACTCGTACCAAAGAACTAAACTGGTGTCAACACTTTAGAAGATCAGTTGGAGGTATCATGATCTTGTCAATCCTTACAATGTGGCCAAACTTAACATCTAATGTTTTGCCACTGCCAAGTCATAAACAGACTTTCTTAACTCCGGACTTTCCTTAATCTCTTTTCAGGCTGAGAGGCATGGTGGGCGAAACGTGCTGAAATTCTCCTACTCCCGTTGCTCCCTTTTCAGTCACCTTCTGTCCACCCAGGCTTTGACCATTTCTTTTGGGTCTTATATCCTACATCAAGCTACGCATCTTCCTTTGCTGCTACGAAAGCTGGTTCTATCTTGATATATTGCCCATTTGTGCTAGATGCACTGTCAATACCTTTAAACTTTTCCAGAAAGTGTTTGGCCTCCTCATATAAAGTTGATTTACTGTTAAGGCTTATACCATTATATTTGTAACACGAGCAATTTCTTCTCCTTAGTAATGTTAGTTTTTAGAAATAATTTAAATTCCAAACTTTTAGAAAATAAGGCCAATCTTCAGATAAAAATGATAGAATCTAAGTGGAACAATCGGAGGGCCAAATAGTATTTAAATTTGAAAGAGGAACATGTTTTAAGTCATAGCTGTTTAGGGGATATAGCTTAACTTTTATATATTACTTCAATGTATGGATTGCTATAGCTTTCTTTTATAGTATTGGTAATTATTTCTGCAATTCAAGTGAAGGTTGTTGCTACAGAGCTTTGTTTCTTTGGCAACTCATGAATTTTATGAACATGGCATATCAGTAATATGGTTGCAACAATCACATGACTTTTTAACAAAATTATGTCTCCAAATTTAGCATTACGAAAACACGCCTATTCAAATTATATAGAAAATTTCACCTCCAAAAACTGAAAAAAAAAAATCAGATAAAAACCTCTGATATGTTTATATTTCTGCTCAAAATATAGATTGTGGGTAATCGTTAGAACCGCCTCGGCGAGGCGGTTCTAACGAGTACCACACTCTATGGTTTGAGTAGAAATAAGAAAAATAATGTATACCCCTGTAAACCCCAGTTTTACTATATAAAGTGGGGTTTAAGGGGGTCAAAATAGTATAGGCATGTTTTCGTGATGGAAATGATGTACTAGGGAGATGGCTGAAGTTAGTAGGTTAACACAGTATGCTTGAAAAAATAAGCAGACGACAATTTGAAATATGTCTTATTTTTTCCCAGAAGATAGGATCTGACATTTCATGCAAATTGTCTCCTTGGGAGGCAAATAAGACAATTTTCATGAAATGTCAGCCTATTTTCAGGGACAAAATAAAAAAATCATCAATTTGCCGTCTGGTGAATCTGCCAAAATAGTGGTAAATACTGAATATATAGTCCCAGCTAGCATTCTACGTAAATCTACATCGGGCCGTTAACGGCCCGTCAGCTACCCTGACGGGCCGATGACGGCCCGATATAGATTTACGTAGAATGCTGACTGGAGTTAAACAGCACATTAGGAAATTAGAAAAGTGGCTGTTATGGAGATTCATCTGTACTTACTGACTGATTGAATAGCCATTCGCTTCACTCGATATCTTGCAGGATCATCTGAAAAACGTTAGAAATATACTTTAATCCGATAGTTAATGCCCAATGGACTCCTGTACCTGGACTCTTTGGATAGGTCTAATACCTATCTAGCTAGTTTTTTTGTTTTTTTTTGTTTTTTTTTTTTTTTTTTTTTTTGTTTTTTTGTTTTGTTTTTTGTTTTTTTAATTATCAAGTGTTGTAAAGATTTATGTTTTAAATGATCCTGATCAGACGCGGGTCCACACTGTTTACCAATGTCTCTTTTAAGGAACGCAAGACATAAAAGGGTTAAAATTTTCTGTATTACTTCTGTATCTTAAAGCATGTCACCTCACCCAGAAAGCTAGTTCAGGAAATGTTCAGGAAGAATACAAATCCAGGAATAATTCATTGTAAAACAGACAGCTATAAAGCGCTACATGGAAAAGAACCGTTATAGCATATGCGAACAGCAAAGATTCAGACGAGCCTGTTGATCGCTCACGTAAGCAGTAGGCTGTAGTGAAGCTTCAGCCAAAGAACTAAACGTGTGGCATCGCTAAAGTGACTGGGCATGCGCACTTAAAGATTAAAGTCAACGAAATGTCTGAAGATCCTTTTGCTCGCGACACTGATCTGAATCTCCGCTGAACACACGTATCTGAAGGTTCGGCCTCTGATGTTACGGTTCATTTCGCAATAAAGGTTTTTGAAAACGTTTTCTGCAAACATTCCACCATTGATAAATGAGCCGCGCCAAGCGAAAGCGTGACAGCGAAGCCCAGCTCAGCCTGCGCATGCGCAGGATGAATGCGCATATTTGGCATGCACGATAGTACCTTTTTTTGCTTGACGTGATCCAAATAGAGTCTGGAAGGAAGGATTGTTTAAAAGCAGGAAACATATCAACTAACTAACATAGAACCGGTTTTACTTAGTCTGTTCATGAATAGTCATAAACGGGGCCCAGTTGTTCAAAACTAACGATGTCGTTAGTTAACGTATCGTTAACACTTTGATCATTAAATATTGCATATATGCTATTATTTTTGCTGAAAAAATGTGCGTAGCTTTTGCATTTGCAAAAGCTATTCACATTTTTGCAGCAAAAATACCTGTGAATTAGATATTGTACTTATTAGAAAAGTTAACATTTTGACCAACTCGGCCCAGTATGCCTGTGCGGACCGAACATTTGTGTATAATTTGGAGCTGCATCAGAAAAGGGTGAGGGTTCGCGTGAGGTACACTGGTTTAAGCCTGCAAGTAGTGTTTCTACTGACCGTTCCAAGGCGGTTCCTCTGTTGAAATTCTATTTGTTTGTGCGTCCGTGGTTTATTTTATCCTTGTTTGTTCCTCATCTGTCCTTCCTTTGGTGCCTCGGGAAGGCTGTGGTTCGTGATTGTGGCATTAGCTGGATATCTTCTCTTATATGTAAGCAACACTAAGCCTTCAGTTCAACTGATCATTAATCATTATTATCAAGCACAATGATCCCAACGAACGGGGAAAAACAAACTGCAATAAAGAAAAGTACAAGGAGACGTTTTACGACCACCACACCGTACGTAACATCACCTGTAATGGAAGATAAATACATTCCGTATAGATGTGTCATTCTGCAGAAAAGAACACACAACAGATACAAATATTGCGGATTTTGATCGATACATTCTTAAAGTAAGGGCAATGAACACATTCACAAAATTCAAAATAGTTCTGTTGATGTGTCAAGTTTTCTGAGCTATTCTAGCTAGTTTCGGTCAATTAGACCTTGTCAGTGACCCCCATGTAACTTCAACAATCCCGGAATGGAATCAGACAGGATCAGCAAATATAAGTTGCACTGTAGTAAAGTACGGCAAGACATTTTACGGCCGCCGCACGGCATTAATCCATTAAAGACTGAATAACCTCATCCACACTATATATCGGAAAAGTCCATTTTCGATTTTAAGCATGTTAGGCTGTACGAAGTATGATATTGACATTTCTAAAGAAAATGGTTGAGCTATTTGCAAACAGTGGAGAGCCTGGTCAGACGCCGCGTTTTGCGGCGTCTGATCTGGGTCTGCACTGTCTACCAGTTACCGTTTAGGGGTCTCCAATTCCAGTCTTCAATGGGTTAACACTACGAGTAGTTGTAGTTTGAATAAATAGATTCTTAAGGGAATTACCCTTGAGAACAATCAACATACGCTTAGAACTGTAAGAAGTTGATGTGTCAACTTTTCTGGGTCAAACTAGCTACAGTCGACTCTCGTTATCTCGAATTCAAAGGGACTGTCTGAAATACTTCGAGATATCCGTACTTCGACATATCAGATTTGCAGAATTGAGGAAAAACTAATTCGATTAACCACATTTAACAAATATATGTGTAATTTGACTACTGAAATTAGAGATATATTGAAAATATTGTGGAAAAGAGGAGAAATTGCTCCTTAGGAGCAATTTCTCCTCTTTTCCACAATATTTTTTACCTGTTGTTAGATTTTCATGTTTAGGCAGGGACCAGATTTTCACTTCGAGATAAGCGGTTATTCGTGATAAGCGAGTTCGAGATAGCGAGAGTCAACTGTATTTTGATAAGTAAGACCAACGACCCTTATATAACTTTTCGAAAATCACGGTATTGGCTCACAGAGGACCAACCGACTAAAACAATATAAACTACATTACAGTGAAGCACGAAGCGTGTAAAATCACGACGGCACACGGCAATAACACCATTGTAGACTGAATAAACTCTCCCACACAATATATTTTGAAGGTTCTAATTTCTATTTTAGGTATGTCAGGCTTTGGTATTTAGATATTCCTAGAGGAAAATGGTTGAACTCTTTGCAAACTGTTGCGACCCAGATCAAACGCCGCATTCTGCGGCGTTTGATCTGCGTCTGAACTGTTTGCCATTTACCCTTTTAGGGTCTCCAGACTACAATGGGTTAAGCAAAATAGATTTTCAGGAAAAACTTAGAATGGTCTCAATGAACCCAAATAACCAGAAAATAGAAACTACACTAACGTGCAATCAGCGGAGAAGATTGATTGTGTTGGGGTTTAACGACACGTCAACCCTTGTGGGTCATTTTGTGTCGTCTCCCAGAGAAAGGGAGAATAGAAAATGAAGAGATAGTAGAAGAGATGAAAGAGAGTAACAGGGAAGAAAAAGGAACAGGAATGAAAGTGAAGAAACAGAAGAAGTAAAAACATTCCCCCTCTACCCTTACCCGCTACAAGGATAGCAGGCCTTGCCCAACTGTTAGCCAATATTAGTTGGACGCCCAGGTGACGTAAGATACATGACACCTTCGCACCACCCGACCACCCCCGCAGCGGAGAAGAAGTTACACAGATAATGCAAAGTCATTTCTTGCCACCAAGCCGGTCTCGGTGGCTCAGTCAAATGCGCGTCCGACTGGTGATCAGAAGGTCGCGGGTTCGATCCCCGCCAGGTCCAGCAACAATCTTTTCAGGAGATGTATTATGAATTATTTCTGAGGTCATTCTTTGCCTTCCGCTGATTCAAGAAGGGCAGTTGTCAGGTTCTGGCGGAAGAATGTGCACAAATACTGGTTGACCGCTCAGAGGACTAAGCCTGTCCAGGAAAAATTGGTAAACTGACCGGCTTGGCATGACCTTAACAGTGTTAACTGGACCATTAAACTTCAAACCAACCAAGCAACTTTACCGATGAAAAAAGAACAGTAGACACGGATAATGTCCTGAGATGTACATGTAGTCAATGCAAATATTGTGTTTCTAAGTTTATGATTGTATAATACAGTCGAACCTCGTTATCTCGAACTCGCTTATCTCGAATAACCGCTTATCTCGAAGTGAAAATCTGGTCCCTGTTTCAACATGAAACTATGACAACAGGTAACAAAATAATGTGGAAAAGAGAAGAAATTGCTCCTCAGGAGCAATTTCTCCTCTTTTCCACATCATTTTATATATTTTTTTCTAACATCAGGAGTCAAATTACATATTCATTTGTTAAAAGTGGTTGTTCAATTTATTGTTTTCCTCACTCTCTCAACTCTGATATGTCGAAGTACGGATATCTCGAAGTGTTATAGTGAGTCCCTTGGAATTCGAGATAATGGGAGTCGACTGTATATGAGCGCTTTTGAGCCGTTATAGATAGCATATGCGAGCAGCAATGGTTCAGGCCAGCCTGCGCAGTCTCTCCAGAACTTATGCTGTTCGCTCACGTAAGTGATAGGCCAAGGAAAAACTTCAGCCAAATAACAAGATATATGGCCTCGCTAAGAGACGGGCCAAGTGCACTCAAGTACTAATTCCACGGAAAGTACAAAGAGCATTTTTCTCGCGATGATACGGGTGGCTTGGATTACAAATAAAACAGTCTAGCCATCATGTGGGTCTCGCCATGCAAAACGTGTCTTCGGGCATATGTGAACTGCAATGGGCCAGGTCAGACTGCACTTTCACTGCCCGCTAACAGAATTATTGGATACTACAGAATGTATGAATTGAGAACAAAGGCCCTGATAACACTTTGCGCATGCGCAGGATGATCTGAATCTGCGCACTGTGCACTTGTTCAAAAGCACTTTCCATGTATCTTTCGACGTGACATGCTGTTGTACAAATCGGATGAGCCCTCGAACCTAGATTTTGTGAATATATTTTATACATTGAGGGACATACCCTTAATAGTAAAAAATATGCTTCAAAAATGCTTCTACGGGATTAAGGTAGAGCTACCTCCCCTGAAAGTATATCGATACCTTTTAACCAAAGCATGTATGCATGGACGCAATAATACCATCGTGCTTTACCGTCAACAGTTCACAGCATTCACATTTGAGCCGAGACACAGTATTTCCTACAATATTGCATGTGCACCCAGCGAAGCATCAAGAAAACATGCCTATATAATTTTGACTCCCTTGAAACCCCACTTTCAATATAGTAAAACTGGGGTTTACAGTAGACATTATTTTTGTTATTTCTGCTCAAAAATATAGATTCTAACGAGTACCCACAATTTATGCTTTGAGCAGAAATATGAAAAATATCAGAATTTTTTTATCTGAAAATTTTCATTTTTTGGTGGTAAAATTTTCAATATATTTGAATAGGTATGTTTTCGTAATGGAATCAGATCAGAATTTTTGCTGTCCGTCTGAAGAAACTTTGCATCCTTGGAGTGCCCTGCAAAGACTCGGATCAGACTGCGCGGATGCGCAGGCTGATCTGAATCTTCGCTGGGCGTACATGCAACCTTGTAAGAAATATTCATATGTCTCTGACATAAAATTCCCTACCTCTGATGATACGTATTTCGTTTTTCGCATCTTCGTCCTGCCAGTGGTAGGCAGCAACTGGCACGGCTATCAAAAGGAGACAAAGACCAACAGGTGACCCCATTTTGATCTTCTCAGGCCCAACAGTCCAAAAGATACGTAAATCTAAAATAGAAAATGTACCAAAATACATGTACTGTCTAAAATATCGTTAGACTGTGACCTATCCAAAAGCTCAGATGCAACATTTATGGCAAACATTCTAAGCATGTGACATTAATTCAAAGGTCACGGATGGGTGTCTATGGTTGTTTTATTAAACCATTTATACCTAGTGGACTCTACTATCTCTTTCTGTGGGTAGGTCCATTTTCAGTTGAAGGTCTGTATGCTTTGCATTTATTATTATTATTTAATCTAAAGTGCCATGTACTAAATACAAACATTCTGAACCCTGACGAGACGCCGCGTTCTCATCTGGGCCTACACTGTTTGGCAATGTCCTTTTTTGTGTGAATTGAGGCTCATATAGGTTAACCCTTAAAGCGCCAATCACAAAAATTGTCGTCTGCTTTGTCTTCTGCCGGTTACTTTAAAAGTCATTGTTGCAAACAGTGTGGACCCAGATCAGATTGCTCCTTTAGGAGCAGTCCGATCTGGGTCCACATTGTTTGCCTATATGCTAAATGTAAGTTTGAAAAGTTTGCAAGAAGATGCAGCAGACGACATAAATATCAAGCAAGCAGATAATACTACCAGAACTTAAGGTGACCTGATGGATGGTCAGGGGCAATTCGGTTTAACCCATTCCAAAGCACTGGCGTAAGGAAAGTTATGATTTATAATATTCTTGAAACTTGAGGCTAAAAATGGTATTACTGCGCTTTTTTGAAGAAAAAAAATAATATTGTTAGAATTAACTGGCAAATATTTACAGACAATGTATGACCTAGCTGCTTCCCAGTGGGCACACAACGTTAAATGACGTCGTATCAACGTCGATGCGACGTGATCACATCGCATCGACTTTGATACAATGTCATTTTGATATTGTGTGTCTGCTGGGTATGTATTTACATTGACCAATGAATGCTCAGTATGTTATATTTCATAGTGGCTCCTTACGACCGTCAATTTTACTGATATGGTGAAAGTGTGTGAAAATGAAAAAAAGGGGTGTGGGGTGGGGGGAGTAAAAAGTACACATGTTTGGTTAGTTAAAACAAATAAACTACCTACCTGCTTATTTCCATGTGAGGATCAAAAATGAAATGATCATGTCTGAATTATTCGAATTGTTGTGGTAATATTAGAACAAAAAGATCAGCAACGTGCGAAAACGTACCTTCTGATATATGCGCAAACGAAGACTCAAATCAGCCTGCGCATTTGCGCAGTTTGATCAGTCTTCGTTCTCGGTGTAATGAAACTTTGCTTCCTTGGCTATACAAAATACGCCCAGTGAAGATTCTGGTCAGACTGCGCGAATGCGCAGGCTGATCTGAATCTTCGCTGGGCGCACATGTCCGATGGTACGTTACCGGACATTTCGGATCATATAATCAGTGTTTGAGAAATAGTAGACGCTTAGGATAAAAACATTGAACATGAACTCTGTCTACGTTAGTTTTGCATTACATTTACAGTATCTTGTATTAATTTGACATGGTATCTTAACCCTTGTCCTGCTGAACCCGGATATATATTGTTCTGCAAACAGTGTAGATCCAGATCAGTTGGCATCTGAAGAAGCCAACTGATCTGGATCTGCACTGTTTGCCATCAAGTATGCAAATTTATAGCAACAATCTGGATCAAGTAACCTGATTGGCTGAAAATTAGAAGTGGGCGTGGCATCTTAATTTATTCAGCAGGACAAAGATTAACTACTCTGTATACTAAATCAGAGGATAAAATTTAGTGATACTTTTCGTATTTGTCACAGAAAAAAAAGGCTTGAAATGTTCATTCGAATCCTTCGAAGACGATTAAATGAATGTCAAGTATTACTTTAAGTAAATAAAAATAAAAGCAAAAATACTTTTAAATATCTCCTTGTTAATAATCGACAAGTTAACCTTTAAGTTTTCAGCTCCGGAGCCTCTCTAACGTGTTGGCGCGGTATTAAATTCCGCATTATCACAGCACCCGCTCCACCAACACACACACATTTTAAATGGGAACGGTATTTAATTAAAAAATATGTTTTCTTGGTAATTTCTGAAGTTTTAAACACAACCATAAAAAGAAATACTTCATTTTTTCAGCATTCAGGCATATTTCCCTTCTTCCTAAGGAATTCACGGGATGGGTTTGGTAGGACACTGGACAGGCCTCACAACAGTCTTCAGTCCCTCTATTTGCTCGCACGACGGCTGGACAGTTAAAAACTCATTTATAAAAGGCGAAAACCATTATGAAACTGCAAATAGGTTTATCTAGATCTTCGCTGTTTAGAAATATATTTAAGCTATCTTGCTTGACTCGGCCAAAATTATGCAACCAGGACCCAGTTGTTCAAAACTTAACACTATTTAATTGTACTCCTTAAAATAGATTTAAAATCATTTTTTTTTACCCGACAAATGATAATATTTCTGGATCTTTGTCTAACAGAAATTACGGTTTTGTTGTATATAATGAATATGTTTGGTTCATCACAATATGCAAAAAGAAATTAAAAAAAAATGGGGGAAATGCAAATCAGCTTAATTTGGATATTTATTTGTTTATTTTATTGAAAATGACGTGCCGTTTGATTTCCTTGGTCAATAAAATCATGTTGGCAACAACCTTCAGGAAATTTTGGTGTATGAGTGTACTATGGGTCGATTGTAAACAGTCAAAATTGATACTCTGCCTTTTTCTAAGAAGCTTTCTTCTGGGACAAGTGTCCTTATTCAGGGTGTAGAGTGTGGATTTGTTAATGTTCCTCTTCAAAACATTTATTTATCCTCAGACTTTTTGACTGGTTTAGTGGCTGTCGGTATTCGACCATCTTTACCTTTTAAAGGTGTTCACTTACTGTTAGGCAATGACTTAGCGGGAGATAAGGTTGTGGTAAACTCACTTTTGACTAACATGCCTTGTATTGATCAGCCATCTGATTACATTGAACAGGAAATCCCTGATCTTTACCCATCGTGTGCCGTTACAAGGGCCATGGCTAAGCAAGCAAAACAAAATGATGCGGACATTGATTTAACTGATACATTTTTGGGTCAGTCTTTTAAACATGAGAGTACAAATTCTCTTTCATCCAGCCTGTCTGACAAGCAGACAGACTTAAGTTACAAGTCAAAGTCCAGTCTTTACTATTCAATATTAAATGACCAAGGTCAAGGTCATGACTTGGTGTCAAGGTCACAGCTTTGTAAGGAATTAATGATCCTGAAATTTCGCCTTTACTTGAAAGGGCTTTTGATGAGAAAGAAATAGATCTAGTCTGTTTTTATGTCAAAAATGGCATTTTGATGAGAAAATGGCGTCCTCCTGATGTCTCAGCAGAAGATGAGTGGACTGTTAACCACCAAAGAGTGGTTCCGAGGGTTTATCGCCCTGAAATTTTGAACTTGGCCCATGACATTCCCATGTCAGGTCATTTAGGTGTAAACAAGACCTATCACAAAATTCTTAACCATTTTTACTGGCCAGGGTTAAAATCTGACGTTTCTCAGTTTTGTAAATCTTGCCATACTTGTCAGATGGTAGGAAAACCTAACCAGACAATACCACAATACCAAAAGCTTATTTACAGCCCATACCTGCTTTTGATGAACCTTTTAGCAGGATAATTATAGACGGTGTTGGTCCCTTGCCCAAAACTAAGTCAGGCAATGAATATCTTTTCACTATAATGTGTGCTTCAACACTCTTCCCAGAAGCCAATGCACTTAGGAATATTAAAACTAAGAACATTGTTAGGGCTCTAGTAAAGTTTTTCACATTTATAGGCCTCCCAAAGTCTGTTCAGTCGGATCAGGGCTCAAATTTTATGTCTGGAATTTTTCAACTGGTCATGCATGAGTTGGGTATTACTCAATATAAATCGTCACCTTACCATCCTGAAAGTCAAGGTGCCCTTGAAAGATTTCATCAGACACTGAAAAAATATGATCAGGTCATACTGCTTTGACACTGAAAAAGATTGGGATGAAGGCATTCATTTGTTGTTGCTTGCCGTTAGGGAATCTGTTAAAAAATCTCTTGGTTTCAGCCCATTTGAGCTGGTATTTGGCCATACTGTGCGCGGACCTTTGAAACTTTTAAAAGAGAAATTCCTCTCGAATGATGATAGTTCTCTGAACTTACTTCAGTATGTATCAGATTTTAAAGACAGACTGTCTAAAGCTTGTGAGGCTGCTCGGACCAATCTTAAGTCAGCACAAAGGAAAATGAAACGTTGGTATGATGAAAATGCAAAAGAAAGAAATTTCATGTCTGGAGACAGGGTACTTGCTCTTTTGCCTATTCCTGGCAAACCATTGCAAGCCAGGTATTACGGCCCTTACACTGTAGATAAACAGATTAGTGATGTAAATTACATTGTTAACACTCCTGGGAGACGCAAACAAAAACAGTTATGTCATGTTAACATGCTTAAACAATACATAGATAGGAATAGCTCTTCTGTTACACCAATAAGTGTTGTTAGTTCAGTCCCTCAGGAACAAAGTGAAATGAACTCTGAAGACATAAACATGATCAAATCTGATCCTGCTTCATCAAAACTCCAGAATTCTGACATTCTAAGGAATCTTGACCAGAAACTTTCACACCTAGATCCAGTCCAAAGAAAGGAACTGAAACAGTTAATTCATGAATATGAACACAGATATTCCCACAAGGACTATCAAAATTTATCATGATGTGAATGTTGAGGACTCTTAACCTGTCAAACAACATCCATATAGAAAGAATCCAACAAAACAAAAAGATCTTAAGGAGGAAATTCAGTATTTGCTGGACAATGATTTCATTGAACCAAGCCAAAGTGAATGGAGTTCACCTTGCATTCTTGTGCCAAAACCTGACGGAACATATCGGATGTGCACCGATTACAGGAAGGTCAATAGTTTGAGTAAAACAGACACTTTTCCCATACCAAGAATGGATGACTGTATTGACAAAATTGGAAATTCAAAATATATAACTAAATTTGATCTTCTGAAAGGATTTTGGTAAATTCCTCTCACAGAACGAGCCAAAGAGATCTCAGCATTTGTTACTCCTGATGGATTATAGCACTATAAAGTAATGCCTTTCGGAATGAAAAACTCTCCAGCAACATTTCAACGCTTAATCAACACTATAATAGCTGGAATTGAGCATTGCGAGGCTTACATCGATGATGCCATCATATACAATGATGAATGGAATCACCATCTTGCAACTATCAAAGCATTCTTTGATTAACTAAGTGAAGCAAAACTGACAATAAACATTGATAAAAGTGAATTCTGTCATGCAACTTTAACATTTCTAGGACATGTTGTGGGTCATGGTCAGGTTAAACCTATAAAAGCTAAAGTTGAAGCTATTTCAGATTTTCCGGTGCCCAAATGCAAAAGACAACTGATGAGGTTTCTTGGTATGGCCGGTTATTACAGAAAATTTTGTAATAATGTTTCTGTCATTGCTGAGCCACTGACTAATTTACTTAGCAAATGAATGAGGTTTAAGTGGAGCAGTGATTGTCAGAATGCCTTTGATAAACTAAAAGCGATACTGAGGAGTGAGCAAGTTCTCTTGGCACCAAATTTTAATTAAGATTTTAAGCTAGCTGTATATGCAAGTGATGTTGGTGCGGGTGGTGTATTGCTGCAGGAGGATGACAGTGGTGTGGATTATCCAGTTTGTTACTTTTACAAAAAGTTTAACAAACATCAAAAGAATTATCCTACAGTAGAGAACAAATGTTTGTCTCTCATTCTTGCTCTTCAACATTTTGAAGTTTATCTAACTTCTTCATCCTCACCTATTGTTCTTTTCAGCGATCACAATCCGCTGACTTTCATCCATAAGATGAAAAACAAGAATCAGAGGTTGCTCAGATGGAGCCTGTTGTTACAGGAATACAATCTTGACATCAGGCATATCCGAGGAAAAGATAATATTATTCCTGATGTCTTGTCTAGAGCATGATGTCTTGATCTGTGGTTTCCTATAACTTGCTGTTTATAAGATAATAATTGCCTTTATCAGTATTTTATTTTATGATAATTTTATGGCAAAAGAAAGCTTTATTACATAAATCTTTCTTTTCCTTGAAGATTTCTGCTCAGATACATAAATTGTGGGTACGCTTTAGAACCGCCTTGCCGAGGCGGTTCTAACGAGTACCCACAATTTATGATTTGAGCAGAAATATGAAAAATATCAGAGATTTTTATCTGAAAAATTTCAGTTTTTGGTGGTAAAATTTTCAGTATATTTGAATAGGCGTGTTTTTGTAATGTAAAAAAAACCCTGTTTTGCTTTATGTTCTATTAAAGTTTACAACAAAAGCACAGACTAACCTGCGCATCCACGCACTTTGATCAGTGCCTCTGTTGTTCACTGCTTAGATATGATAATGCCACTGTTTTCTATGTCTAAAGTTTCAATAGTCTACTACACCTAGTCTCTGTAGCTGAGCCGGAAGCTGAGCAGTCCTGTTTGAGTCTTACCTTGTCGAAACGTCCTGGACAGCTTTTCTCATGACATGGCGAATACGAGTTTGTACGAGATAAGGCATCATCGTTAAGCAGTTGTATTTGAATATTTGAAAGCTTATTATGTTAAAGCTTTGCCATCTCCTCCTGAAACCCTTGTCTTTGTCCCCGTGACAACTGGTTATATCCTCATATCAAAGAATATATGCCGGCCTCGGTAGCTCAGTTGGATGCTCCGTCCGACTGGAGTCCAGAAGGTTGCAGGTTCAATCCCCGCCGAGGTCGGCAATATTCTTTCGTGGAGATTGATCATGAAATATTTTCTACCTCAACTCAAACAAACAAAGAATATATTGATGGTCATCGTTTCGAGCCATGTAGTGCAATGAGTAGTGCACTTTGTACAGTGTATAAACATTGAACAAAGCGATTGAAAAGAATTTTCCGATTATATTAAAAATCTGTAAAAGTGTGTACAGTATGGAGAGTAATTTCAAGAACCCAAGGATACATTGTCTAATTACACTCAACATACCAGTATTTCATAGAAGATGAAAAGACATTCCTAAATTATTCCCATTTGCTTCCTAACCTTGCGCTATGATTAACCCTCAGTGGGTCGAACTACCTATGTCTCGAACAAATATCCATGGTCTCAAAGATGTGCGATCCACTGAAGTTCGACTGTATTCAAAAACAGTGATGGCTGAATGGCAAGCTATGTAGACCTCAATTTTATCTGGGTCAACATTGTTTACTACAGCCTTTCTCTTTGAATGTTTATTTTAAAAAATAGGTTAAATACGGTATCACGTCTGTCTTTAACCCTTAAGATGCCAAACACAACAATTTTCGTCTGCTTTGTCTTATGTCGGTTACTTTAAAAGTCTTTGTTGCAAACAATGTGGACCTAGATCAGACAGCTCCTCTATCTACTGTTTGCCTGTATGCAAAAAGTATGTTTAGAAAGTTTGCAAGAAGATGCAGCAGACGACATAAACAGACGACATTTTCACATGCAGGTTTTCTATGCATTTTAAGGGTAAAGTCTGCCTTGCAAAACATTTAGCCATCTTGAGGTAAACGTGCAAAATGCACAATTTGTCGTTAGTTTGCGGTTTTTAGCCCATGTTTCTCTGCCTACTTGTTTTGATCTGTCTGACTTACCGAATTTATCCTAAATATTGGGACACCTTTGGCACCACACCTTAATCTTTACCATATTTGTCCTAAAATGTTTTTAGGTCTATTTTATACCCGTTGATGTATCTAAACTGTTACTGCATGAGTGAAAAAAAATTGTACACCCTGATCAGACGCCGTCTTCTATCTAGGCCCCTGTAGCCTTCTGGATAGGAGAGTTGACTCTTAATTCATTTTCTCACCGTTGTGGTTCAAGCCATCTCGGGTCACATGTGAGAAAGCCAAGTTCTGCTTACGGATGGTCAGGTGATTTTTCCCGGGTTCTCCGGTTTTCGCCCTTTGATGAACGATCGGCTCAATATAAGTGTAATATTCTTGAAAGGGCCGTTAAACCCAAATAAAAAATAAAAATCTTTTATATAGTAAAACTAGGGTTTACAGGGGTATACATTATTTTCTTATTAAAACATAGATTGTGGGTACTTGTTAGAACCGCCTCGTTGAGGCGGTTCTAACGAGTACCCTCAATCTTTGTTTTGAGCAGAAATATGAAAAGTATGTGATTCTTTTATCAGGAAATTTTCCTTTTTCTGGTTGTAAAATTTTCAATATATATGAATAAGCGTGTTTTCGTAATGTATTTGTATATTTCTTGTGTTCTGGCTTCAGATCGCCATTGGACTTTGCTTTGTTCCATCATAGTGTTTGTGATTATGTGTTTCACTGTGGGGTTTCACTGACTGGGCAGAGGATCCCAATGCGGACCGAACATAGGTAATTTAGCTGCATTAAAATCAAGGGCATGGTTTCTCGCGAGTAAACATCACGAACACACGCCTATATAATTTTCACCCTTGTAAAACCCAACTTTTATATAGTTAAACTCGGGTTTACAGGGGTATACATTATTTTTCTTATTTTGAAAAAAAAAAAAACACATAGATTATGGGTACTCGTTACCTCGGCAAGGCGGTTCTAACAAGTACCCACAGTCTATGTTTTGAGAAGAAATATGAAAAATATCAGATTTTTTATCTGAAAATTTTCCTTTTTTTGGTTATAAAATTTGAATAGAAATGTTCTCGTAAAGATTCGTTTAAGCCACACATCCACCCCCCCCCCTCTCTCTCTCTCTCTCTCTCTCTCTCTCTCTCTCTCTCTCTCTCTCTCTCTCTCTCTCTCTCTCTCTCTCTCTCTCTCACACACACACACACAGATCCAAAGAAGTTTTTTCTACTGACCGTTTCAAGATGGTTCCCCTACTGCAGTCTTCATCATTCGTGCGTTGGTAGTTTCAGATGTAGCGTTTGTTTTTGTTAGTGCTTGTTCCTGATCTCTTCTTCATTTGGTGTTTTGGGAAGGCTGTGCTTCGTGACTGTGACATTTCCTGGGTACCCACTTACATTTGGGCTGGTAAATATTCATTCCTGCAGGTATCTTTTAGGACACCGGGTTCAATACCATTATGAGAAACGTACCCTAGTGAATAACCCACACTACAACAATTTATCAAGTAAAGCCTTGTATGCAAATCTAGCAAGTAAAAACATCCAGTCAGCATGTTTGGGTAAGATTACGGATCGTCTCAAAAGCGATACCATTTTTGCTAATTTTCAACATAGTTATGGAAATTAGCTCAGTTTTGATTTAAGATGAGAAATTACGAAAACCTGCTCTGGAGTATTTATTGATACTCAGACATTTGACGTATGTACACAATTTCTTTAAAATTCTGAAATAAAAAAATGGAAGTCACCACAGTATATGGTAGAGGGTTCATCTCAAAATATTTTATTTTGGTTACTATGGTTGCAGTACTTCATATTTAGATGATGTCTATATTTAATATAATTTGAAATGATTAACTCTCTTAAAAACTTATTGTTAGTTTTCACCAATATCCAACTTAATATGCATCGTAGCATTGACATTTGTAAAACTAATATAGTCTGGCACACGCGTTCTCAAACGTCAGTATGGACATTAAGATGATCTATTGATAAAAACGTGTTTTTAAATACCGTAACCTTAAATTGTTTATCGAACTTTCTTTCCATCACTGTTTTTATTCTTTCTAATTTACTGAGTCATTTAATGTCAATTGAAACAGCTGAACTTGAAGAAATACAATGGTGCGCAAAACATGTGCCATGCCAGTAAGCATTCTTTATAAATCTATAGCGGGCCACTATTGGCCCGTCAGTTACCCTGACGGGCCGATAACGGCCCTCTATAGATTTATAAAGAATGCTAGCTGGGATGACATGTGCCATCCCACTAAGCATTCTTTATAAATCTATAGCGAGCCGTTATTGGCCCATCAGCTACCCTGACGGGCCGATAACGGCCCACTATATTTATAAAGAATGCTAGCTGGGATGACACCGAAGGCGGTATCCTTAACCTGGCCGCTCCATGTGAAAACTTGGCTTCGTTTAATTGCGGACAGCGAAGGCCCAGATCAGCCTTTGAATCCGCGCAGTCTAGTCAAGACCTTCACTGCCCGCTAACAGGATCATTTGATACTACATAATATATGAATGGAGAGCAAAGGCCCAGATGATACTTTGCGCATGCGCTGGATGATCTGAATATGTGCATGTTCGGCAAGGTTTCGCTTGACGCGGCTGAAAATGATGTGTGCTACCTCTTGATCCCTATTGCCTTTTTTACTCTGTCAACTCTGAAAAAATCAGTTTATGTACAAAGTACTTAACCCATTATAGACTAATGGACTCCCCCACACTATATATTGAAAGATTCTAATTTCGATTAGAGGTATGTCAGGCTATGAGATTAAGACATTCCTAGAAAAAAAACAGTGGAGACCCTGATCAGACTGTTAAGGGGCAAAGTTTGTCTGTACTGGCAACACAGTTTCGTTCTCTTTATATTTTAGATTTATTTATTTCGATAAAGAATTGCGTCGGTTGCCTCTTGGTCGCTGATTCTATTCAGTTTTCCTTTAGCTGGTCTTATAATTATCATAGGATACCCTTTCCGAACATTGAGTTCAATAGTCTTGCCTTCAGCTGTACCGATTATTGAAGTCTGAAATGTACATATGTATATAAATCAAAAATCTAAAAGGTTGCCTTTGGAAACAAGCAACACACAAAAGATCGAAAATCGGGGACTCGTTTTTATTTAAATTTGTCCTGCTCAATAAATTAAGATGCCACGCCCATTTCCAATTTTCGGCCAATCAGATTACTTGATTTAGGTTGTTAATATAAATTCGAATACTGAATGGCAAACAGTGCAGATCCAGATCAGTTGGCTTCTTCAGAAGCCAACTGATCTGGATCTACACTGTTTGCAAAGGCAGGGATATCCGGGTTCACCAGCAGGGGTTAAGTCTCTGCATATGCAGCTATGTAGTTTATAATGCTGGATACACACCCGCCCCGTACAAAGCCTGGATACTACCTTCCCGCCCCCCCCCCCCCCGCCCCGCCCCACCCCCACCCCCCACCGTACAAAGCTTTAAGGCCGGCACAAATAGGTTAATGCAAACTTTATAGACCCTAATCTGACGGTGCTATTTGGTGCGTCAAATCTGGGTTCATTTTGTTTGCCAATGTCTTTTTTGTGGGATGCTACGCATCAATTGGTTAACGTTCTGCGCGCTCCATGTCATGTGACAAAAGTAATTATTACTTTGAGAGTTTGTCGTTCAATTCAATGTACGAGTATTCATTACGTAAACACGCCTATTCAAATAAAATTGAAAATTTTACAACCAAAAAAGGAAAATTTTCAGTAAAGAGTTTTGATATTTTTCATATTTCTGCTCAAAACATAGATTGTGGGTACCCATTAGAACCGCCTCGACGAGGCGGTTCTAACGAGTACCCACAACCTATGTCTTTTAGCAAAATAAGAAAAATAATGTATACCCCTGTAAACCCCAGTTTTACTATATAAAAGTGGGGTTTCAGGGGGTCAAATTTATACTAGGCGTTTTTCATGATGTTAATAATTTTAGTTAAAATTCTTGAGAAAAAGCTAAGGTAGGGAAATTTTCTTGCTATAAAAACAAACTGAAAGAAGCAATAAACGAGTAAATACTGTTAAATCTCATTATCTCAAACACGGGTAACTCAAACTGTTGCTTAGGTCAAACTAAATATAAGGTTATATTGATTAAACTTGTATTTTCCTTACATGTTAACTTCTTTTACCTCAAAGTGCTGTTTTTCCAACCAAATATACTTGAGTGAGTTTTTTAGGCAACGCAATTGTATGTTATGTGAGGCGATTCTAATGAGTACACTCAACATACAATTATTGTGTAGATTGTGAAGATTGAAAAGATATCCCCAGATATCGGACTTACTAAATGTTCATGATATGAAACCCAAAAGCCTGTTCTCCGAACCGAACTCTATTCTAAAATTTAGACTATGCTTAATATTGGGACATTGACAAACAGTGCAGACCCAGATCAGTTGCCGCAGAACGCAGATCAGTCGCCGCAGGTAGTAACATGACTTGTGTGAGAGAAGTAAAAAGTAAAGAGTGTGAATATTTCGGGTAATTGCGGTATCCTAAATTCATCCAAATTTTTAGTCGAAGAGGGGTTCGACCGAAGCCCACTAACCCGCTCTGAATCCGCCCCTACATAGAAGAACCTAGCCAGCTAGTGGCAGCACGAGGAAGAGGAAGCAAACCAAGACAGACAGACAGACAGACATATGTTTCATGAGACAAATCGATTTTACTGGCACCAAAATCCTAAGCCTGCCAAATATTTTGCTGTTCAGGAGATATACAGTAGTAGCAGCCTATACTACTTATAGTACATACAAAACGGCTTTACAGCAGACCCAGCTCATGTAGCAATTCAGAATTTGAGGTAAAATTGGTTTACGACCCCCACCCCACCCCCATCCCCGCTCCCCTTGCCTCTCCTCTATACTCCCGGTAGTTTTTCTACTGCTCATCTTTGCAATTCTTCTTTGCTTGTGTGTCGGTGGTTTTTATGCGCGGCTTTGGTTTTGTGTTTGTTTCGTTCTTTTGTGTGACCTTTATTGCCATCATTTGTCCCTCATCTCTAGTTCTTTTGGTACCTCGAGAACGGTGATTTACATGTAACCCTTAAAGCGCCAATCACAACAATTGTCGTCTGCTTTGTCATCTGCTTGTGATTTAAAAAAAAGTCATTTCTGCAAACAGTGTGGACCCAGATCAGACTGCTCCTTTAGGAGCAGTCTGATCTGGGTCCACACTGTTTGCCTATGCGCAAAAATAGGTTCAAAAAGTTTGCCAGAATATTCAGCAGACGACATAAACAGACAATATTTTCAGATGCAGGTTTTCTTGGCGCTTTAAGGGTTAATTATTGTGACATTTCCTGTGTATCTCCACTTATTGTGACAATTATTGTGACATTTCCTACGTGGCTTCCTCCTATTAGGCTATTCGTTGTTTCCGTCTGTTAGTTTACCTCAGTTACCTGTACAGTGAACCCTCTTTATTCCGACACCCGATACAACGACAAATTCGTTATAATGTTAATTTGACTGGCACGAAACTTTCGTTCAAGTCAGAGTTATTTTGAAATTATTGAAATTCAAATAAAACTATTATGTCATTTAATACTTCAAGAAACATATGTTTTGGATATTTATTAGAATCGCCTCACTGAGGCGATTCTAACGAATATCCAATACAAATGTTCTATAAGAATAATAAAAATAAATCAGGGATTTTCTTACATATCATTCTACTGATTAAAGATTCTTTACAACAGCAATTGATTTTATGGCAAAATCCCCAGAAACACGTGCTGTCGTTGTAACGAGGGTTCATCGTATAAATATTGCGGATTTTTATTTTAACTTCTCAATTGTTCCCCTGTTCTCGAGGATAAGTGTGAATACTTACGTCAGATACGCGCAACATTTTCGGATCTAGAGACATAAAATCTTTCTTTGCATTACGGATAGTGCCATCCCTTATAAAATAGTTAGTTCCTTTCACTTTTGTAAGAAATTGGGAATTCCGCAGCAAAGAGCCTGCAAAAAAAAAAAAAAAAAAAAAAAAAAAAAAAAAAAAACATAGAGACGCATTACCATGCAACAAACCTTCGATAAGCATTGCGAAACTAGCTACATGTAACAACTCGTATAATTATCAATTTTTTTAACTTTAATTGATCAAATTTTTTTATTGTTTTATAATATATTATATAATTATAATATATACATATATTATATAATTATATTATATACATATATTATATAATTATAATACATACATATATATTATATACATGAGCCGCGCCATGAGAAAACGTCTGCTCGGGCAAAAGCGGACAGCGAAGGCCTACATGTAGATCTGCCTACGCATCCGCGCAGTCTGAGCAGACATCTGTACTCTTTTCATGTAACAATGTATGTTAATTGACCGGCTCGACATGACATTAATAGTGTAGACTAGGCCGTTAAACTTCAACCTAACCAAGCAGCATTTCGGGCTTCACTACAGCTGAGCACATATGTTCAAAGCATCGTTAGCTTAACGAGCTCGTTAGTGGTCAAATATCAGCTGTTCTAGTAAGTATACTATCTAATTCTGAGTTATTTTTGCTGGAAAAATGTTAAAGGCTTTTGCAAATGCAAAAGCTACTCACTTCTTTTCAGCAAAAATATTAGTGTATATGCCATATTTAATGATCAAAGCTTTAACGATACGTTAACTAACGAGATTGTTAGTTTCGAACAACTGAGCCCAGGGCCCTGGAGTTACAAGTAATCCCGTATACCGGCCGTCAAATGTCTCCCCGTACTTCAGTATAGTACAGTTCATATTTCTGGTCCTTTGTTATCATTGAGCCCAATTCGGGATTTTTAAAACCGTATTTGAAGGACACTGATTGTAATTGGCCGAAACTAGGTACATTATGTAATATGGCCCAGAAAACTTGACAGTTGAGCTGTTTTCACGGGTCTTTTGTTTTAGAATCTAATCCTACCATAGTGGCTGTAAGTATTGGGACAGACAGGCCTGAATTCAACAGTGTACACCGAGAACAGACCATAGAATGCGGCTTCTGATCAGTATCTGCATTGTTTACAACTCATCCAGCATACTTTTAGACCAATGTACATGTGATAAACGGGATGTGTTCAAATTCTAATATAAGTATAGTAAGGCGTTAAAGTGTCCCAATATTTAAGTTAATGCGGTATTGTATGGAAGTGAATGCGCAAACCCTAGACTAGGGTGTGCTGAAGCACAAGTTGACACAGATCTTTGGCAGTAGGTTCGTTGCGAGTTATCCCAGCTAGCATTCTACAGTCAAACCTCGATAGCTCGAACACCGATGGCTCGTTTACCATGGCTAATTCGAACTCGTTTTTGAGTCCCTACGAAATTCTTTCTACAGCTCAAAGAAAACAAATATTTAGGGAAATTTTCTCATTTTATCACAAAATTGTATGTTGTGTGTACTCATTAGAATCGCTTCATCGAGGCGATTCTAATGAGTACACACAACATACAATTATTCTGAAGAAAATCGAAAAGATTTCCCTAAATTATCGCTACTTGCTTCCTGACCTGGTGCCATGATTAATCCTCAGTGGCTCGAACTACCAATAACTCGAACAAATTTCCATCGTCCCAAAGATGTTCGAGCCATTGAAGTTCGGCTGTCATTAAAATCTATATCGAACCCCTATAGCATTCCTTTAAATTTAAGTAGAATGTCAGATGGGGCATATTCTTCCTGCACTTCTCTATAATTAGTGTCCTTTTGTAATAAGATATTATTTTATTTCAGTAAACACTTACTTAACAAGGAAAATACCATTCGCTTCACTCTGTATGTTAACGCAGAATCTGAAAAAAAGTAAAATAAAATTAAAACAAATATAAAAAAAAAATGGCAATTGCGCATGCTTTTAATGATTTGCGAGTTAACGTTCTAATTGTACCAATTAGTCATGACTTTGACATTAATGCGACGTTATGCACATGTTAACGTCAAGTGCCCGCGGAGTATGCGGTTGAATATTCGATAACCGATTCCTCGTTCATTGCTGGCTCAAAAGCATGCTTTTTGTATTCTTAAGATAATTCCTGGGTTACCTCGTATATATACTGAACCTCAAAAATAACGCACCACTATAATTTTCTAATGGAAAATATTTGGTGAATTTTAGTGATGTAAGAAATATACATACCGCATGACTTGCTACCAATTTATTCATTTTGGGAGAACAATTGATTCTCTACGACAACGCAGTCGAGCGAGACGCACGCGCAAAGATGGCTACCCCGCAAAGTCACAGTCACAAAGTCAATATCTGACCCTTGGCGCACCTCTTCTCGGGCGGTCTCGCGCTGTCCCTTCTGTTGAACCGATGTCTCAGCCTACCAATATTCGTGTGATGACATCTCATGGTAAATCGACAGCTCATGACGTCATTTCTGACGTCAAAAGGACAGTAGTACTTTTTCGGCCGTTTGGTGATTATTCTTGTACAACAATCCCCGTCTGAAAAGTGATATTCGGGCGTAAACCTGTTCAACCTCTTGAACCCTGTAGACCGAGACAAACCCTCTTGCAAACAGTGTAGATCTCTCTTGTTTTATCTGCAACAGGGAGTTTAGAGCTATGACTGGTCTCACCAGCCATATTAGAACACGCAAACAATAACATTTTACGAAATTTTATTAGGATTGGTCATTGTGAATAATGACAGACGAATGAACGAACAGAAAAAAAGGCGTTATTTGTCGTTTTGTACATCTTGAAAGCATTGCAAAAAAAAAATAAATAAAATATGTTTAAACTAACATCCTATAATTTAAACAAACAGTGCAGACTCTGATCGTACACCAATTTCCCAAATGTCCCAGTCCAGGTTTCAGAGGTACAGGTAACCCCCAATCAACAGCGCTCTGACGTCACAGCTACAAGAATAGCGCGGCTCTCAATAACCGTTATCTGGATTTCGTCTAACGCGCGGTTTGATTACATTGGTCAATGACAATCACTTGGCCATCTACTTTAAGCCAATTTTGGCGTTTGTATACTATTGCTCGATTGTAAACAATCGATCCAAAAATTAGTTGTCATACAGCGGACTTCAATTACATGATTTCAACACAAATGAACCGGGACAGCAATTCCTACAAGATTGCACGTGCGCCTAACAGAGACTCAGGTCAGCCTGTGGATCCGCGCATCCAAGGTAGCCAAGGATGAGCAGGCTAATCTGAGACGTCGCTAGGAACACATGTATGCAATCGTGTAGGAATCGCTGTGCCCCGACTCAAAGTATTATACCAAAGCATGTACGAGGTTTCCTGCAACAACTGTTTCTCTTTGGTTTACCTAACTTCTGACAATACCTGTGCTGTCATTCGCATCTACTTCTTGTTCCTGGATAGCTAGAACTGGTATGGTTAAGATCAGTACTAAAATGCCAACGGTAGAAACCATTCTGATCTTCTTAAGTCCATAAATGAAACTACAAAACAGTTGAGAACCATTAATGAATATAGTAAACATGGTATGTTAAAGTCATAAAAACATGAGCCGCAGTCTGATCAGTGTCTTCGTTGTCCGCATGAAAATATTGTGCATCCTCAGTGGATATCCAAAATGCGCCAAGTGATGATTCAGATCAGACTGTGCGAATGCGCAGACTGATCTAAATCATCGCTTGGTGCGCATATCCGAAAGTGCATTTCTGATCTTCATCACGAAAACATGCCTCTATAATTTTGACCAATTTAACCTCATTTTTATATAGAAAAACTGGGGTTAATATGGGTATACATTATTCTTTCTTATTTTTGCTCTAAAACATAAATTGTAGCTACTCGCCAAAGCGGTTCTAACAAACACCCACGCTCTATGTTTTGAGCAACAATATGATAAATATCAGACCTAATTATCTGAAATTTTTCAGTTTTTCTTTTTTTTTTTTTTTTTTTTTTTTTTTTTTTTTTTTGAGGTGAATGTTTCTATATATTTGAATAGGAATTTATTCGTAATGACGGCTAACTTTGACTTTAGGATAGACTAAGGCTTTTCTCAGCTTGTAATGTGGTCGCATAGATATTAATATGCCATGTTTCTTTTGTTTTGTTTTTTTTGTTTTTTTTTTTTTTGTTTTTTTTTTTATTAAACTGGCTACGTTTTCTGATAAGTCTTATGCATATGGAATAACTATTTAGACCATTTCACATTCTAATGGTGGTTCTTCAATCACAGTAAGGGAACATTTTCTTTAGGATATGTTTAATAAATATTTGGAATGGTGTGATATTCTATACTGATGAACCTTTTCAGCGAATTATGATTAAATTAGTTAACATAGAATATAGAGGATATTCAATCGTTTGTCGATAATATGACTTATTTCGTCTCGTGAAGTAAAAACATCCATGAGTGGCGAAGCCACGAGAAAATGTAAATTTTTATTTACTTCATGAGATGAAATAAAAGTCACGTTCACGACAAAAAAATGAATGTTCTTTGTACGGGCCGCGCCAAGCAAAAACGTGTCTTAAGGCATATGCGAATAGCGAAGGCATGCGCTTCCTGGCAGTCTGATCAGGGCCGATGCTGTCCGCAAATAGAATCATTGGAAACTGTACAAAAATTCAAAGGAGAGCAAATGCCCGGATGATACTTTGCGTATGTACAGGATGATGTATTTTGCGCACACTAGAAGGCACCTTTACGCTTGGCGCGACCCATATTTTACTCATCGTCAGAAGAATCACATTCTACCTTTAAACAGCCATTTTGACTAGCAAACAGCTAAAACCCTCCCTTAGACTATCAGTCTTACTTTTTTTTTTCAAAAAGCTAGCAATTGCATGTACGTTTATGCCGCACATGACGGTCTGTATCAAAACTAAACCCGAAATGTCAAATTTACCTCTTACGTGTACACAAATGATAGGTGCCGCGAACTTTGTTTCTTGACATTTATTATCGTCCTGTGAGATTTTCAACATTTTTACAATAGCAGATCACTAGATAGGGGAATCTTGGGCTAGCATCACGAAAACATGCCTATATAATTTTGACCCCCTTGAACCCCACTTTTATGTTGTAAAACTGGGGTTTACAGCGGTATACATTATTTTTCATATTTCTGCTCAAAACATAGATTGTAGGTACTTGATAAAACCGCCTCGTCGGGGCGATTCTAACAAGTACCCACAATCTATGTTTTGAATAGAAATATGAAAAATATCAGGGTTTTTTTTCTCTGAAAATATTCATTTTTTGGTGGTAAAATTTTCAGTACATTTGAATAGGCATGTTTTCGTAATGGTATAAGCTGATTCGACAATGAAATCATTTTAATGCAAGTAAAGATACTTCTCAAAACCTGTGAAAATATCAATAACCAGAAGCCCATTGACCACAATGGCCAACCTTAGTAAACAACTGAGGAACTACAGGTATAAAAGCTCAATTCAGCATTTTTTGTTTAGTGTGTATTGGAGTGTTTTAGCTCATCGATACAATTTAGTCCATGCCTATCTTGCCATCACGAAAACACACCTATATATGTTTGACCCCCTTAAACCCCATTTTTATATAGTAAAACTGGGGTTTACAGGGGTATACATTATTTTTCTTATTTCTGCTCAAAAACATAGATTGTGGGTACTCGTTAGAACCGCCTCGTCGAGGCGGTTCTAACGAGTACCAACAATCTAAGTTTTGAGCAGAAATAAAAAAATATCATAACTTTTATCTGAAAACTTTCAGTTTTTGGGGGTGAATTTTTAGTATGTTTGAATAGGCGTGTTTTCGTAATGATAATGAAAAGATAGTGCCTAATAATCATTACGAAAACATGCCTATTCAAATAAACTGAAAATTTTACCACCAAAAAATGAAAATTTTCAGATAAAAATTCTGATATTTTTTAATATATTTGCTCAAAACATAGATTGTGGGTACTCGTTAGAACCGCCTCTACGAGGCGGTTCTAATGAGTACCACAATCTATATTTTTGAGCAGAAATAAGAAAAATATTGTATACCCCTGTAAACCCCAGTTTTACTATAATTTAAAAGTGGGGTTTAAGGGGGTCAATATTATATAGGCATGTTTTCGTGATGGTTTAAGTGCATCAAAACCCATGACACCAGAGTACGTGATTTAGTTGGCAGTACTAACCGTGAAAGCCGAGACGTTACTGAGGCTGATACTACATCTATTGAGCCATCTGCGTTTGGTGTACACAACGAGAACAGTGCTGATATCTGGTCTATCTATATCTATTTACTCACACATGGTTTGTGTTATGCCGTACATGTGCGGAAGTATATCTTGCTAGCTAATATGTGCAATGAATATGCATGTCAAAGTCTTCAGCTTCAAGCACATTTGAAGTATGAACTTTTACTGAATAGTATGGCTATTTGGTACCAACGAATAGAGTGAACCTACCAAAAAAGTTTTTTGGTCGTTTAGTAAGACCGAATTACGCGCAAAATGATTAGAACCCGTCTAAATGTCTTATTAAAATTATATTTCTTTTTAAGGGTTAAACGCTTTTTTTTTGGTTGTGTCTATACCATTTTTTTCCAAAAAATATTTTTTATATGATTTTTCTTACTTGCGGAAGCATAATTTAATTTGAGGTCGAAATACGTTGCTTCTTTAACAATAATTGTAATTTCGTCTTACGAATCTGGCTGTCTGCTTCCCAAACCTAACTGCGTTACACCAGGACTGGACGTACCAATCCAAACTAAAATTCTCGTACTTGTTGAAGCATAATTTCATCAGAGGGCGAAAGATTTCGGAATGGAAGCGAACGCCTCGTTAATTGTATACCTGAAAGAGGCCTCTTTTCTGTTGTATTTGTTATCAGATGTACGACGACTTTGTCAACAGTCTTGGAGCTGAAGCTTGATTCGGCATGATTTCAATATTTGATGTGTGATTAACATAACTCCTTCATGTTATATTTCACAAGCGAAAATACCAATGTTTTATAGTTTGCTTATGAAAATATCACTTGAGTATGTTTTTGCTATATATTCATTAATTCGTTCATAATAAAATGAATTTCTTACCAAGTTATGTCTTCGTATAAAATCAAACATGACAACAAAGCTTAAATTTGAAAGGTATATCCCGATTGCTGGCGTAACATTAGATGGAAAATGATCCATTTAAAATAACAGTGGCTGTTTAAAATTTCATTGAAAACGGACCGTTTCGTTATTTCAATCTTTCATCCTTGAATTTCTAAAGTGGACTCTTCAGTCTTTGAATCTGGTCAGAACTATTTGTCCGAACAGAGGTCTCAGTAAAAACAAACAATGTAGATCCTAATTAGACGGTTCATTACAAAAACAAAACTGATCTGCATGACGCTTAGTGTAATGTAATGAGCGCTTCGCCTGTGGTAAATACGGCATTTCGTTTTGAAGAATTTTTCAACCTGGTCAGGGAACGCTACCAGTACCAAGGAGTAAACATTATAGGTTTTCGGGAGAGGTCTACTCTTAAAGAAAAACATTGCTTCCAGCGAGAGCATATTCTTTCCTTAAAGAGCAGCCCATATAATAAAGAAGGATAATATGTTCTAAGCAAGGTGGTATTTCTCTATCGCAAATAGTTTCCTTACGCATATGCGTAACGTTAAAAGCAAATTTCCCTATTAAGGCTTCCAAAACCGGAAAGGCGTTACTCTTAAAGGAAATAAAACTCCCAGAAGGGGCAAATTCGTTCCTGTCAGAGCAGCCTCTATGATAAAGGAAGAGAATATATTTTATTTTAAGTGGTCTTTCTCTGCTGTAAATCATCACGAAAACATACCTATATAATTTTGATCCCCTTAAACTCCACTTTCATATAGTAAAACTGGGGTTTACAGGGGTATACATTATTTTTGTTATATTTGTTATTTCTGCTCAAAAACATAAATTGTTGGTACTCTTTAGAACCGCCTCGACGAGGCGGTTCTAACGGGTACCCACAATCTATGTTTTGAGCAGAAATATGAAAAATATCAGAATTTTTTATCTGAAAAAATTGCCATTTTTTGGTGGTAACATTTTCAATATATTTAAATAGGCGTGTTTTCGTAATGATTTTCCTTGCGCACGCGTGTAAAGGAAACTTCTCCCTATTATGGCTTCCAAAACGGGGAAGGGCCTACCCTTAAAGCAGAAAAAAACAAGCTCTCAGAGAGAGCAGATAATTTCCAAAAAGAGCAGCCCCTGTGATTAAGGAGACGAACATATTTAAAGCTAAGTGATCTTTCTCTATTGCAAATATTTCCTCACGCACATGCGTAAAGTTATAAACTCTTCCATTATGGCTTGTTAAACGGGAAAGGGGCTACTCTTGAAGGAAAACGAAGCTCCAGGAAGGAGCGAATTCTTTAGTTTAAGAGGAGCCAGTGTGATAAAGGAAGATAGTTTACTTTATGTTAAGTGGTTTTCACTCTTTGCCAATATTTTCCTACGCACATGCGTAGCGTAAAAACCTACCCTGTTGCAAATGTTTCCCTTGCGTAATGTGTGTATTGAGCGTAATGAGCGGTACGCCTATGGTGAATACGTTACTTTTTTTTAAGACTTCTAAGAGCTTAACATGGAAGGGTACCAGTACAGAGGAGTAGATTTTATTGGGTTTCAACTCGAGAGGGGGGCTAGTCTTAGAGGAAAAAATATTGCTTCCAGAGATAGCAAATTTGTTCCTTTAAAGGCAGCCCTTATAATGAAGAAAGAGAATATATTTTATGTTAATTGGTCTTTCTTTATTGCAAATATTTTATGATCCCAAAACGGACAGTGTGAGGCTACTCTTAAAGGAAAGTACAGTCGACTCTCGTTATCTCGAACTCCAAGGGACTCTATGAAACACTTCGAGATATCCGTACTTCGACCTATCAGATTTGCAGAACTGAGGGAAACAATTAATCGAACAACCACCTTAAACAGAATGAATATGTAATTTGACTCCTGAGTTAAAGATATATTTAATAATATTGTGGAAAAGAGGAGCAATTTCTCCTCTTTTCCACAATATTTTGTTGCCTTTTGGTAGGTCTCTGTGTTAAAACAGGGACCAGATTTTCACTTCGAGAAAAGCGGTTATTCGAGATAAGCGAGTTCGAGATAATGAGAGTCGACTGTATTTGCTCCGACAGGCAGCAGTGTTTATCCTTTAAGAGCAGCCCATTGATATTTTTTGTTAAGTGGTCTTTATTGCAAATATTTTCGTCATGCACATGCGCAATGTAAATATCTCCCTATTGTGATCCCAAAAAGGGGAGGGGTATTGGGCTACTCTTAAAAGAAATAATTTCTTACAGAGAGAGAGCGAATTTGTTCCTTAAAGAACAGCCTGTATGATAAAGGAAGAGAATATATTTTATGTTAAGTGGTCTTTCTCTATTGCAAATATTTTATGATCCCAAAATGGGGAGTGGAGGGGGGGGGGGCTACTCTTAAAGGAAAGCATTTGCTCTCACAGGCAGCAAATTATTTCCTTTAAGAGCAGCCCGTATGACAAAGGAAGATAATGCCTAATGTTAAAATTCTCTTATTATGATCTCTAAACGGAGAATGGCAGTGGAGGAATGGGGGCTACTCTAAAAGGAAAGAATTTGCTCCAACATAAAACTATGATAAACGAGAAGAATATATTTTACATAGGTGGTCTTTCTCTGTTGCAAATATTTTCCTTAGGAACATACGTTATGCATATGTCTCCATATTATGATCCCGATAAGGGAAGGGGTGTAGGCCTACTCTTAAAGGGAAAGAATAAGCTCCCAGAAGGAACTTTTTCTTCCTTTCAGAGTAGCCTTATGATAAAAGGAGGAGAATATATTTTTAAATGATCTTTCTCTGTTACAAATAATTTTCCTTACGCGCATGCGTGCTGTGTTATAAGCCCTAAGCCTATAGTGAATACGTTACATATATTTCAGGACTTCTTAAACCTGGACATGGAACGGTACCAGTACGGAGGAGTGAATATTACAGGATTTCAACTTGTGAATTATTCGTCGTCTTTCATAAAAGATTTCCTAGGAACCTGGAACACATTGGAACCAGGCATTTACCCTGGAGCGGCATACAACTCTATACCTGTACGTATTAAAACCCTTTCATCCCCTAGTTTATGAAATGGATTCTTCCATCTCAGAATTCGGTCGCGTCCATTGATGCAAATACGGGTTTCAGTAAGAAATGAATAACAGCATGGCAAATAGTGCAGATTCAGATGAGACGGTTCGTTACGAGCTGTCTCATCTGGATCTGCACTGTTTGCAAAGGTAAATGTATTGGTCTGCAGGGATGTTTTATTTGATCTTTCAAATTTAATGTTTTTAGCTTACCCGAGCCGATGCAGGTTGAGTTGTATTGATCTTTTCTTTCGTCCTCCGTCCGTAAGACCATCGTCCATCCGTCCGTCGTCCGTCCCCACCTTAAATACGTATCTGCAAACAGTCTTATTTACATGGTATGGCCAGACTGTTTGTAGATGACACATCTCTAAGCTTTTCTTAAAATAATTTGGCATTTATTGAACATAATCTAAATACTGATCCAGTTAAACTAAAGGAATGGGCAAACAAATGGTTAATTAAATTCAATCCACTGAAAATAGAAGTAATGGTAATTTTAAATATTCATAATGATTATGACATAGAATTAAAGTACGATGAAAATATTCTGAAGATTGTCGATACCCACGAACACCTCGGAGTTACCATTTTCTCAAACAAAAAATGGCCAAAGCATATAGACCCTATAATTAATTCAGCGCCGAAGCAGATATCGTATCTTCGAAAACTAAAAGTTTTAACTACCTCAACGTACCCTTAATAAGCTGTATTGTACATATATCCGCCTTTTATTAGAATATGTTTCTGAAGTATGGAATGGTTGTCAAGATACTAACAGGTAGAGCAAGTGCAGATAAATGCGGCCCGAATAGTTACCGGACTCCCGGTATTCTCTTCACTTAGATCACTATTTAGAAACCGGTTGGGAAACGTTAGCTGAAAGAAGGAAAACAAAACAATTAATTCTTATGTACAAAATAAACAAAACTGAAACTCATAGTTATTTGAATGACCTACTTCCAAGTTTGGTAAATGATGTAAGCAATTATAATCTTAGAAACAATACCAATTACAATTTACCTTTCTTGTTATGTTCGTATGAAACGTCTTATTTTTCTTCCACCCTGAAACTTTGGAATGACTTTAACACCGAAACTTGTAACATCCCCTCATTATTACAATTTAAATCATCTATTCGACATCAGCCACCCAGAGTCGATAGACACTTATCAGTTGGTGAAAGAAAATACAATATTATTTTAACAAGGATAAGGCACAGGTGTAGTAGTAGTTCCTTATTCTGATTGCAGTTGTGGTGTATCAGAAAACTTATTATGCGGCAAACTGCATGCCTAGTTGTCAACCCAATCATTGTTGATGGCTATGCTTCACTCTTTAATTGCACGACGGCGGTTCGGGCCTCAGACCCAATTACGGCTTCTTCGTAAAACTTTAACCAGTGGGTAGGGGCTTGACGATATGTCTTTGGCTTGGCCCGCCGTGGTTCAACTATTGGTTTTCATTTACTCTGGCATACAGTAGAATTAGCCATGAGTACTCGTCTTTGTTTATTATAGTGATTGATTTGATTTTTATGTTTTCGCTTTGATGCTTTGGCTGCGTTGGGAACCTTTATGCGAACCGAATTTTTATGTATTTCTGTATTAAGAGTAGTATCGGGACCAGGGTGAAGTTGGCTAGCTGTAAAAGTGCTTTAAACCCCTCGGTGGTTTACTCTACTGACCGTTCTAAGGCGGTGGTCCCGGTGTTAGTCTTATTCTTTGTTTCTTTGTGGTTTATTCTACGAGGCGATTTGTTTTATGTCTTACCTTGTGTCATCTTGTTCTTGTGTTTTTCGGTCCTTTTGGCATTGCGATTACCTCGCTTGGGGAAGAGAAAGCTAATCTTAGTACTTTTCGTATTTTTGTTCGATTTGTGCTTGTTTGGATTTTTCGGTTTCCTCTTCCTCTTGGTGTCTAGGAAGGGCTGCGGTTTGTAATTGTTGCACTCTCTGGACTTTTCTCTTACCTTTTTATTCCCCGACCGAAAGGTTCGGGGGATATAGCGATCGCCCTGGCGTCCGTCTGTCCGTCCGTCTGTAGACGAAACCTTGTGCGGCCCATAACTCTTATACCCTTTGAGCTATTTTCATGAAACTTTGTCAGGTTGTAGAAGGCATTGGGTAGGAGTGTCGCGTGCAAGAACGACAACTCTAATCGACATGATTCAGGAGTTATCTCCCATAGTCTCCCAAAATTGTAAAATTTTGTGCGGACCATAACTCTGAAACCCTTTAAGATATTTTCACGATATTTCGCCAATATGTAGAGGACATTGAGTAGGCATGTCGCGTACAAGAAATACAACTCTAGCTGACTCCGTTTTGGAGTTACCTCCTATAGTTTTTAAATCTTGTGCGGCCCATAACTCTAAAACCTTGTGCGGCCCATAACTCCTATACCCTTTCAGCTACTTTCATGAAACTTTGATAGATTGAAGAGGACATTAGTTTGGAGTGTCACGTGCAAGAATGACAACTCTAATCGACTTGGTTCAGGAGTTATTTCCCATAGTCTCCCAAAATTGTAAAATTTTGTGCGGACCATAACTCTGAAACCCTTTAAGATATTTTCATGATACTTCACCAATATGTAGAAGACATTAAGTAGGTGTGTCGCGTACAAGAAAGACAAATCTAGCTGGCTCCGTTTTGGGTTTACCTCCCATAGTTGTTATATCTTGTGCGGCCTATAACTCTAAAACCCTTCAAGGTATTTTCATGATACTTCACCATTAGGTAAAAGACATTGAGTAGGCGTGTCGCATACAAGAAAGACAACTCTAACTGACTGCGTTCTTGAGTTATCCCCCATAGTTATAAAATTTTGTGCAGGCCATAACTCAATGACACTTTGAGATATTTTCATGATACTTGATCAAGTTGTAGAGGACATTGAGTAGGTGTGTCATATACAAGAACAACAACTCTAGCTGACTCCGTTTTGGGAGTTATCTCCCATAGTTGTTAAATCTTGTGCGGCCCAGAACTCTAAAACCCTATAAGTTATTTTCATGGTACTTCACCAATAGGTAGAGGATATTGAGTAGGGGTGTCGCGTACAAGAATGACAACTCTAACTGTCTGCGTTCTGGAGTTATATCCCATAGTTATGAAATATTGTGCAGGCCATAACTCAATACCCTTTGAGATATTATCATGATACTTGATAAAATTGTAGAGGACATTGAATAGGTGTGTCACATACAAGAACAACAACTCTAACTGACTCAGCTCTGGAGTTATCTCCCATAGTTGTTAAATCTTGTGCAGGCCATAACTCTGAAACCCTTTGAGATATTTTATGATACTTCATCAAATTGTAGAGGACATTGAGTAGGCATGTCATGTACACAAAAGACAAGTCCGACTCCAATTATCTCCCCTGGTGGTAAAATCTTGTGCTGGCCATAACTCTTTAACCAGTGGAGACATTTTAATGGTAGTTATTAGAGATGCTAAGAACATAAACTAGGTGTGTCACAATATGTAAGGACAACTCTGACTTACGGAGTGTTGGAGTTATCTCCCTTACTTATACTGCGGATGCAGATTTATCAGCAATGCATGCAACAGGCTTTATTTTTCTCATTGTTTTTAGATTCTTTGTTGAAAAGCATTTACTAGTGAACACAAAATTGAATTTCTCAGACTAACGGTTGAAGAGTTACAGGCCTTGCAGGCAAAGGGCCTTATATTTCTCATTATTTTTGGATTCTTTGTTGAAAATCACTTACTAGCGAACACAAAATCCAGTTTCTACGACTTACAGTTTAAGAGCTGTAATCTTTGCAGGCAACAGGCCTTATTTTTCTCATTATTTTCGGATTCTTTGTTGAAAATCACTTACTAGCAAACAAAAAATCCAGTTTCCATGACTTACGGTTTCAGAGTTATAATCATTGCAGGCAACGGGCCTTATTTTTCTCATTATTTTCAGTTTCTTGGTTGAAAAATACAAAATCCAGATTCCACAACTTATGGTTTTAGAGTTCTATGTCTGATTCACAGTTGTGGAGTTATCACCCACTGCAGGGTTAAACAAGTGTATCCCTTGATAAAATTACATCTCTGATGCCCTAGATTTAAAAAAGACGGCCATTTGCGGTGCGGTCGGGGAATTTGCCATCTCTACTGATGGCTATTTTTTTAAACGCAGATCTTTTCCACGTTAACATAGTTCCCTATTCTGATTGTAGTTGTGGTGTATTAGTCGAAACGCCGAATACTACCTCTTTGAATGCACCCTTTAGAATACCCAAAGAAGAAGCTTATTGCAAACAATACACCAAATTCAAAACATTCTAATTGTAAACTTTAATCTCCTAACAAACGGCAGTACCTATACGACTTTAAAACTAATAAACAAATGCTAGCAGTTTCAACATTTATAAAAGACACAAACAGTGCTAGATTTCTAAATATTTCGTTTTTGTTTCTGCTTAATGTTAACATCAGCGTACCAAAAAACTAGCACTGTCAAAGACCACAATCTCTTTACTAAATATGTTCCTTTTCTTTATTGTTATGTAAAATTTGCACCATTGTACCTTTAAATGAATGTATTTTATACTGCAGGGAGAAGACCATTTAATGTTGTTATAACTTGTGTCCAACCGTTTGTTTAAAATGCAATAACATATGATTAATCTAATCTAATACGTATCTTCTGAAGCCGCTTGGCAATTTTTATCTCTATGGAGCTTCCTTGGATCGAGGTAGCGCAGGTTTGCTAAACTGACCGCAGCTACATATATGCGACCAATATCGCTGCGATGCCATTTACTGTTTCATGCTAAATCTTTATATTACACATCTGAAGTTATTTTGAGTAATGTCTGCAGGAAATATAAATTATAATTCACAGAAGGAAATATTAGAACGTTATCACGCTGCGCGAGGAGTGTAGATGACGTGACGTCGCAAAACGTATTGACGCCATTTCAAAGAGCGGAAAACAGAATCTGAAGACAAAAAAATCAGTTTTATGATATGTAATATGTAGGTTAATACACACTGAATTCAAAATGCAGGAAATACTTCCCTCAATACTTTCAAATCTTATAAATAAATTCGGGCTATGCACTCGTTTGTTTATCGGATTTGCTAACCTCTCGGGAAATACTTCCTGTATTTTAAACTCAGGGTGCATTAAATCTATGTACTAGCGCTTAGCACTCTGGGTACAATTTTTAGTAGACGACACACTGAAATAGTTTTCTTATTTTTTTTCCAGAAAAACAGGATTTGACATTTCATGCAAATACTGTTTTCTTGGAAAAATAAGAAAAATATCACCAATATGTCGTCTGCTGAATTAACCAAGAGAGCGGTAATGGTATAGTTAACGTTGGAAAGATTAGGAGCAAATTACTTTCTTTTAGACTTAATTGCTTTATACCAGATGCTCGGTATGTAAAAAAAAGTCACAAAAGCTGTCTTTTAAGAAAGCCACAGAAAATCTCCAAGCTCAGCTAGTCACGTTATATGACCCGCATCCGAAAGGAGGACTTACGAGGATTGCACTATAATCACTATGTTCGTCCGTAATCAGTTTGTGAAAATCGCTATAACTTTAAACCGCTGAGGCATGTCCGTCCGCCCATAATCAGTTTGTGAAAATCGCTTGAATTTTTAAACCGCTTATATATTTGATAATTTTTGGCATGCTGATACATATTGGTTAGATCAAAGCAATTAAATTATCAAACGGCAGATTTCTTTATAAATAGGAAAAAATAGCCAGGCCGAGGCCAAAATAAAAATTGAAAAAAAGATAACCGCAACGGTACGTTCTGCTAATATTTGACGGTATAATCATATATCATACCAATATGTTTTTGCGGCTTACCAATGTGTTTTAGCGGGGTCGTCTCAATTTAATGGCGTAAGTTGACTAACTTCTTTACTTTACAGATAGACACTGCTTTGTAAGTTGACTATCTTCTTTACCCTACAGATAGACCTGCTTTGTAAGTTGACTAACTTCTTTACCTTACAGATAGACGCTGCTTTATAGGTTGGCTTACTTCTTTACCTTACAGATAGACGCAGCTTTGATGTACGATGCATTCACGGTAATAACAAAGTCTCTGTCGTTGTTAATAGCAAAATCGACCACTGCCTTTAAACACACCTTCCGACGTGGTGACGTATACAACTATAACCGTACAAAAGGGGTACCCTGTACCACCGACCCACCTATACCTTGGATGCATGGGACGTCACTGATGCTGGGAATGAAGTCGGTAAGATGTAACATTACTTTGACATGTCTACGTAACGAATACATCCCACTGTTCTTCCATAATACAGTCGGCTCTTGTTATCTCGGTCCACGGAACTCTCTGAAATACTACAAGATATTCGTACCTTGGCATATCAGATTTGCAGACTTGAGAAAAAAAAATAATCGAACAACCACATTTCACAATTGAATATGTGATTTGACTCCTGACATTAGAGATATATTGAAAATATTGTGGAAAAGAGGAGAAATTGCTCCTTAGGAGCAATTTCCCCTCTTTTCCATAATATTGTGTTACCTGTTGTTAAATTTTAGATTTTCACTCCTAGATAAGCGGTTTTCGAGATAAAACGAGTCGACTCTATATTCTGTAAAAAGGGGCGCGAATGGGGCATACAATATTAGGCAGTTCCGTTATCTAGCATTGTTATCAACAAGTTGAGGAAAAGGGGGGCTGATTACTTTGCTTATATTTGAATCGTTACATGTGTACTGCCTGCAATGGTTTATTTACTCTCCCTCTTTTTATCTTTGGAAAGCTATATTCTGTGATTATGATTTTTCCAAAATAAAGAGACAAACGTAAAGTTACCCTACAGTTCGCGATTCATTAATCAGGCTTCCTAATCCACCGTTCATGGTTCAGTCCACGATTAAAATACTGCCATTTTATTATACAGTTCACAGTTCACTATTCAGTCCACGATTCGGAGTACCCAATTCAGTCCACTGTTTACCATTCAGCCAACGATTCAAATAGCCCCACTACATTATTCAATCTATATTCACTATTTAGTCTACGATTCGGAACCTAGGATTCAGTCCACGGTTCACTATTCAGTCCGCGAATCAAATGTTGCCAGTTCCTACGCACACACAACACGGATCAAATATTTCCAGTTCCTTATTCAGTGTACGATTGACTTTTCAGTCCACGATTCTGAATCCACATGTATATATATTTAATATTTCAAATGTGCCAGAGATTAGAAAAGTCTATGTGCAATCGATCGTTGATTGTGTATCGAGCCCCGAATGAGAACCCTCGTCGGTAAAATGGTGGCAAGTGTGGGGCATCCAATGCATTAAGACATGATACCTATTTTCAATGGTTCTTTTAATTTTCCAGCTACATTTTGATGGTGTCACTGGTAACGTAGAATTTGATGAGACAGGCATGAGGAAAAACTATAAGTTTGATGTGTATAACGTTGGGCTTCAGTATGGTCCAGAAAAGGTAAATACATGGAAAACAGCAGTCAGTTAACTCACCAGTGTTTTATAATTTCAAGAACGATCATCAATGTTATTTGACTTTGCTAGAGAGCTAAATCTATGCTAGGATATTTGGGTCGCGCCATGCGAAAAAGTGTCTTTGGACATATGCATACAGCGAAGGCCCAGATCACCCTGCGCATCTGCGCAGTCTGATCTGCGCAGTCTGATCAGGGTCTTCACTGTTCACTAACAGAATCATTGGATACTACAGAATGTATTAATGAAGAGCAAAGGCCCAGATGATACTTTGCGCATGTTCGAATCCACGTTTTCGCTTGGCGCAGTCCATTTGAATTCATCCTGTCTCAAAATATACTTATGATCTGAACAAACAAAATGTTCTATTAGTTTAATGATTTCAGTTGTTTCCTTGATATTAATACATTCTTAAAGAAATGACCCTTGTAAACAGTGACCACACGCGCGCGCTCCTGAAAATAGCTGAACTGTCGCTGTGAGAAAACTCGAACCAACTTGTACATCCGTGCAGTGGATCAGAATCTTCGCTGTCCTGAAGAGGCTTTAGATCCTTGGCTACTTACAGTGTACCATGCGAGGGCGCTGATCAATCTGCGCGGATGCGCATGTAGATATGAGTCATCGCTGGGCGCACATGCAATTGTGTAGGAAATGCTATGTCCTGGCTCAATTCAAATCTATACAAGGGTCGTGCAAAAAGTTCAGTCACTACATGTAATAGGCTTCCTTCGTTTTATCCCAGGTATATTTTAAAATGCTTCACTGCACTTAAATGGTGTGTTGAATAGCTAACGATACCCGTTTATTTCGAGCTATTGCTTTCCAACTGACCTAGTTATTTTAAATTGAAATAGATGCAGTCATATACACTGACCAATTTACTTGTTACATTGGAACATGGACCAGAAGACTGAAATTCGTAGCTATATTAAATGCCGCATTAGGCTTAATATAGATTCAAAGCAGATATTTAATGAATTGTGTGGTATATATGGACCTCAGACCATTTTAATGAGCACAGTTTTAAGTGGGTTAAAGCTTTTAAAGCTGGGAAATTTTCTGTTGAAGATGATACCCGTCCTGGAAGGCCTAAAACCTCTGTTACCAAGGCTAACATCGCTGCTGTAAAGATTATGGTCAAACAGGATGCGCAATTGTCTGTCAGAGATATAGCTAGTTGTATTGGCATATCAGAAGGCAGTGCGCAAACAATTCTGAAGAAAGCGTTTGGACCTGAGAAAGGTTTGCGCTAGGTGGGTACCTCATTTGCTCACTGAGGAGCAAAAGACACAACGCCTTAAATGTGCCCGGGAAGTTTTGAAAACATACAAAGGCTGTAATAGTCGGGTTATTTCTAACTTGCTAACAGGTGATGAAACCTGGGTGCACATGTTTGAGCCACAAAGAAGGGCTGATCATAAGCAATGGAAGCGAAAAGATAAAAAAGATAACGCCCATGTATTGCCAAGAGAACCATAAGTTCGAAAAAGATGTTGTACGCAATTTTCTGTCAAATGGGCCAGTCGTTCAAGTGCCTTGTTCATCTGGGGTGAGTTGCATAAGGAAAGCGCTTTCATGTAGCGCTCTGTAGCGATTTGTCCTTGCTATGCAACGGTCTGTTTGTTTGGAGCGCTTTTTAAAATGTCTGCCAAAATGACACGATTTTCAAACTAGGAATTTCTCGTAAAAAACTTGCTTCAACGATTGGTTTTGTGTTCTATGGTCATTTCTGCACAATGCACGTCGTCTAAGGACAATAAAATAAATTAGAAACATTCCATCTCTTAAAACGGACACTGACTACGTCGAGCGCCGCCATTTTGTTTTGTCTCGTTGCCATGCAACAGTCTGTTTCAGATAGCGAGTCAGCTCCGAACACAGTTACAAAGCGCTACGAAGCGCTTTTTGGTAACGTACCGTTGCATTGCGAAGCGCTACAAAGCGCTCTGTAACGTTCGCCTTACGCAACTCGTCCCTGGTCATACAGTCACTGGCTGATTCTACAAGAATTCTGTACTGAAGAAAGTGAGAGAGTTTTACAATAAGAAACGACCAAGCAAAGGATGGTCAGGAGTACAAGATACATTTTTATTGTAAAATAAAAAAAAATCCTTAACCCTTGTCCTGCTGAACCCGGATATGCCCTCCCTTTGCAAACAGTGTAGATCCAGATCAATTGGCTGCTGAATAACCCAACTGATCTCGATCTGCACTGTTTGTCATCCAGTATGTGAATTTATATCAACAACCTGGATAAAGTAATCTGATTGGCTGAACATTGAAGTGGGCGTGGCATCTTAATTTATTCAGCTTGACAAGGGTTAAAAATCACTAAATATTTTCTTGAGCTATCGGGAGAAATTCCTAGGCACTCAAAAAACAAGTTCGAATCAGCCACGGTACACAAGCCATTCGTGTTCGAGTTATTGTAGTTTTACTGTGGTTGTGCTTTCTCCTGACGTGATCCAAATATCTGATAACTACTTTTCTGTGTCATATTTCAGCTTCGTAACAGTCTTGGCAAATGACACCTGTAGCAAGGTTGTATTATGGACTTTATGAGCGAAAATACATTTTAAATGCAAATCTAAGGGGGAAAACCTGATTATTCGATACGTTAGCAAAGTCATGTTTACCTTCTTATGTCTCAGTTTCTGGCGAAAGAATATGCACAATACTGGATAACCGCTTAGAGTACTAAGCCTACCCAGTAAAAGTGTCGTTAGGTAAACTGACCGCGTTCGACATGACCCTTGGATTGACTGGGCCTTAAAACACTTTATTATGTTACTGTCTAACTGACTACATACACGCATTTGGGCTCTTCTCTCTAAAAACCCGAAAACGGAGCTTTAAAGACCGATCCTGTTGGTAAGGCGGATACTTGTAACAAACAATTATATGGGCGAAAAAATACCTTCGAATATGCGCAAACTATGCAGATTCAGACCATCCTGCGCAAGCGCAAAGTATCATGCGGGCCTTTGCTTTCCATTCATACATTCTATAGAGACCATTGATTCTGTTAGCGGACTGCGAAAATCCTGATCAGACTGCGCGGACCTCGCGGAGTCTGATATATGTATTTGCTCTCTATTGGTACATTCTATAGTGTCCAATGATTTTGCCCGAAGACACGTTTTTGCATGGCGCGTTCCATTTATGAACTAAGAAAATACAGATCTAAATTGAATGCTATACCAGTTCACATGGACATGTGCGCCCAGCGAAGATTCAGACGCATTCGTGCAATCTAAATCTAATCAGAATCTTCACTGTGTGCATTTTGGATAACAAAGGATGCAATTTTCCCCATGCGGACAACGAACACTTTGATTAGACTGCGCGGATGCGCAGGCTGATTCGAGTCTTTGTTTGACACACATGTCAGAAGGTATTGAATTGTTTAATTTTAAGATTACGATGAAAAACTGATAAAGCGAAAGACACAATGAAGTAAATTTGAGCAAGATATCTTTATAGGTAATAAGATCTTCTGACTCGACAGTCATACCATAGATTTATAATGCGATATGTCTAAATGACGAAAAGAAACTATCATGCGATGAATGGCGCATGCGACGGCGAGATTAGATATCATCCCCAGACCCAGCGTTACGAAATATGCATAGAGTTGGGTGTGACTTTGACGAGGAAACTATTAAAGTTTCGGGTGTTAAGTGATCTTCGTTTTAAGAAGCCCACTCACAATTTCAGCTAATATGCTGTTTTATATGTTTTATGATTATTGTTACGCGGTTTGCATGATTTTTTTTTCACAAATTTAAACTTGCAGGATTTTCATTGGACTCATACGTCACAGTAGATATGAATGATCATATAAGCATATTTTCACAAAATTGCCGTGATCTGACTCAAAGATATGCAGAAAAAAAGAGACTTATTTCAACATATTCCTACTAAAAATATAACAAAGCATGCTTACAAGATGTGGATATTGAAAGAAATTTATATTCTTATGTGAAAAATGAATGGGGTTAACCTAATTTTAAGTGCAAGGCAAGGATCTTATGTAAACAGAGGGTTTATGATTTTAATCAATAACAATTTTTCATGTGATATCGGAAGAGTAATCACAGACATTGATGCTAATTTCATAATAGCGCAACTTAAAATGTATGGCATAAAAATAGTACTAGCTAGTGCATATGGGCCAAATGATGACAGACCTCAATTTTATCGAAAGTTCCAGCAGGACATCAAAGACTTTGAAAATGACAGAATGATAATTTGTGGGGACTGGAATTTATTTTTGGACCCAGAAATAGATATTAAAAACTACAGACACATAAATAACCTAGGGCAAGGAATAAAGTTTTAAAACTATAAGAGCAAGATAATTATGTTGATATATACAGCCTGCTAAAAGATTATAAAGGCTTTACATGGATGGCGTTAAAGCCAGAAAAAAAGCAGGCACGCTAGGATTTCTTTGTAATTTGTGATGATAACATTCAATATGTTGATGATTTTTTAGTAGCTCCGGGATATAGAACAAATCATTCTGGAATTATATTGAAACTTTAAGAAAATGAAAATGAACGGTGAAAGAGCTACTGGAAGTTTAATATTTCACTTTTGAAAGACAGGGATTATATAAGAATAGAAAAGAAAACAATTAAGGACACTTATAAATTAGGTCATCAAAATAATATTCATAATAATGCAAATGACGATTGCAACAACAATAATGATGGTGACAATAATGAGTATACCATCCAATGCTTTTTAGAAATGATACTTTTAATGATACGAGGTGAAACCATTAAGTATTGTTCTAGAAAAAGAAAGAAAGGAAAAAAAACGACAAAAACAGTTAGAAGAAGAAATAGCCAAATTAGAAAAAAACATATTACTGAAAATTTTCGGCATTAACCCAAGACATTTATGGTTTTTAGACGAAAAGAAATCAAGGTTGTATAATATTAGGCGAAACAGTATAGAGGGAGTTATGATACGATCAAGATATCGTTATGAGGAGTTAGGAGAAAAACCAACCAGTTATTTTTTTATTTAGAAAAGCTCAGTTATACAAATAAAGTTATTACAAAAATAATAGCAAACAATGAACAGGTATTTTCGAATACCAACAAAATTTTACATACACAGAAAACCTATTGTAAAGGCCTGAATATGATACAACCTTGATTTCTTTTCTTCTAAAAACCATAAACGTCTTGGGTTAAGTTCCGAAAATTTTCAGTAATATTTTTTTTTTCTAATTTAATTCTCTCTAACGCGAAAATCAGGCTGACATAATTGAGGCTTTCAATTCAGCTTCAAGATACCTTGATGATTTATTAAATATTGACAATATTTTAACAGACCAAATGGTGGACCGCATATACCCTGCAGAACTCCAATTAAATAGAGCAAATTCTTCCGATACCGAGGCACCTTTTTTGGATTTGAATCTATGTATATCTAATGGTACAGTTTCCACCAAAATTTACGATAAACGGGACGATTTTGATTTTGATATAGTCAATTACCCTTTTCTGGATGGCGATGTCCCCCCCGGCGTACCTCATATGGGGTATACATATCTCAACTTATTAGATTTGCCAGAGCTTCTTTAATGACTTTAACTACCTTGCCTTTACTGCCAAACTTCTTAGTCAGGGCTATCGTTATTTTAAAACTTCGTAATGTGTTTTCGAAATTTTATCGCAGACACAGTGCGTTGTTAGACAAATATAGCGTCAGTCTGAAAACACTTCTGCAACAAGGTATATCGGAACCAGAATTTTACGGTGACTTAGTGTACAGATTTAGAAAAAATGTAGGTAAATCTAACTTTTCAGAGCATTTCAGAAAACGTATTAACTGTTATAAAAGAATTGGTTATAGCCTGGATATTATGCGGCAGACTGCATGCCTAGTTGTCAACCCAATCATTGTTGATGGCTATGCTTCACTCTTTAATTGCACAACGGCGCTTCGGGCCTCAGACTCAATGACGGCCTCTTCGTAAAACTTTAACCAGTGGGTTGGGGCTTGACGATATGTCTTTGGCTTGGCCCGCCGTGGTTCAACTATTGATTTTCATTTACTCTGGCATACAGTAGAATTAGCCATGAGTACTCGTCTTTGTTTATTATAGTGATTGATTTGATTTTTATGTTTTCGCTTTGATGCATGGACTGAGTCGGGAACCTGTATGCGAACCAAATTTTTATGTATTTCTGTATTAAGAGTACCATCGGGACCCAGGGTGAAGTTGGCTAGCTGTAAAAGTGCTTTAAACCCCCTGGTGATTTACTCTACTGACCGTTCTAAGGCGGTGAGCCCGGTGTTAGTCTTACTCTTTGGTGCTTTGTGGTTTATTCTGCGAGGCGATTTGTTATATGTCTTACCTTGTGTTGTTTTGTTCTTGTGTTTGTCAGTCCTTTTAGCATTGCAATTACCTCGCTTGGGGAAGAGAGAGTTAATCTTATAGCTTTTCGTACGTTTGATCGATTTGTGCTTGTTTGGATTTGTCGGTTTCCTTTTCCTCTAGGTGTCTGGGAAGGGCTGCGGTTTGTGATTGTGGCACTCCCTGGACTTTCCTTTTACCTTTTTCTGTACAGTGAAAAAGTGATAATTGATAATACTCCAATAGCTGAATTATTAGGGTTAATCCTCATAAACTGTCATGAAGACGCTAATATATTAAAAGGGGAAATAAGATATCCAGAAATACTTGAAGCGCTCAAAAGTATGAAACCTTAAAATAAACGTCAAAAAGATTGTCTTTGTAAACAAAGAACACACTACGGATTAGAAAATGGGAGTCTCAAAAACACCTGGTAATGATGACTTCACGCTGAAATCTTCAAATTTTCAAATAATTCGGGATTGATTTGAAACGTTTTATTTTGAAACCCTTGAGTTATGCATATAACTCTGGATCTATCAATTTCCTTGGTTATTGGAATCTTGGCTTAAAACTATATTGCAAAGCATAATACGTCAAGATAATAAGGAATCATAGCAGGAAGATTTACAGGTAAAACGATTCAGCTGATATATGATATACTTTTTGAAACAAGACAACAAGAAATCACAGGATTGTTGTTATCTATTGACTTTCAGCAAACTTTCGATTCAGTGTCATGGAAATTTATTGATAAAACTTTGGATTATTTCAACTTTGGCCCATCCTTAAAAATCGATTAAAATCTTTCAGAATGGTGCGGAATCATGCATCCAACACAATGGTCATATGACTGAGTATTTCTGTTTCAGAGAGGCTGCCGGCGGGGAGATCCCATTTCACCTTATATTTTCATTCACTGTGCAGAAATGCTGGGTCATATGATCAGAGAAGGTAATTCAATGAGAGGTATAACAATAAATGAAAATCATTTCAAGTTAAGTCAGCATGCTGATGTCACACAAGCATTCCTTGTTAGATCTGAATAATCATTAAAATATACATTAGAAACTTTGAAAAAAAAGTTTATTCAATGTCAGGTCTGAAAATAAATATAGAAAAAACTTAGGCAATATGGATATGGAGCATAAATAAATTAAATCGCCGATTATGTAGTGATTATGACCTTGACTGGGACCAAAAATTTATAAAAATTTTAGAGGTGACCTTTTTAGTTATCCTACAAAAAGTGGAAAATATTTTAGCTGTATGTTCAAGACGAAAATTCACTAGCCAAGGGAAAACAACAATTATAAAACCAATAGCTTTGTCTAAATTTGTCCATTCATTCTTATCGTTCTTTACCAAATCGTCTGGGAATCTGATACAGACATGGAATAAAATGCACTATAAATGCCTTTGGAATTCAGGTCCGGATAAAATCAAAAGAAAGTAAATTGTAAAAAACTTATTATAAGGAGCATTATGAATGATAAAATTTGACAACTTTATTTATGTCTTTTAATTAACCTTGCTAAGAAGACAAGTTTTGCAGGAAAATAGCACTTTGAATATCTGAACTCAATTTAGCAGCTGTCTGTTCTAGAGGAGATAACTATGCTTATTTGAAATCAGAAAAAAATACGAAACCTGTTTTTGAAAGACACTCTACAGAAATGGAAAATATTTTGCGAAACTGTACCCATAGAAACGGTAGAAGACATTCTACAATTTGGTTTAATTCAAACTTTAATCAAGGTCATAATTCAAACATTAAGGAATGGTCTGACAAGGGCATTGAAAAATTAATATAGTAAACTTAAAAATTATGTAAGTTTATGATAGATTCAGTCAAGTTTGGGTAATAGTTGCCATATTACTGGGAAAGAGTTACCATTTCTGCTTGCCATCTGTCCACTTTATGTCTGCTTTATTGTATTTGTCTATCTTTCCCTTTTTATGTTGGGGGCTTGATGTGGACCTGATTGTATCAGGTCCTGAGTACTCTTATTTACTTTACTTGATAAGGAGGGAAACTTTTACCAATTCAATGATTTCAGACATAAATACAATATAAATGGTACTTTTTTAGACTATTATTTTATTTTAAGGAAAATATCTAATCAAGTGAATATTTAAATACTTGAAAATAGTTTGAAATGCCAGCATCTTAAAATTGTGTTGTGAAAAACTGTTATGTAAAGTATCTAACTAAAGACAAAAAAGAAGCAAAACTCTCTGTGATATAATGATTGGTGTTAAGGAGACTACACCTCCATCTCCCAAGTGGGAGAACATATTAGGAGATACTGACCAAGAAGAGCGAAACAGTTATAATGCACGTCTAAGGGACCTTAAGTTAAATAAAGTTACCAACAATAAAAAAATAAACAGTATTTTTAGAACCTCTATTATAATATTGGACAAATAAAAAAAACTACTGTTCTTCGTCCTATTTTGAATATAATTCTTGTTATTGTACTTTTGTAACAGGTTGGTGAATGGTCTCCGACAGGAGGTGTCTACTCTCATCTAGGCAATGATAAATCGGCTGCAAATGGTACTGCGACATCAAAGGTGTATGTCGTTACTAGCATAGAGGTAGGATTCTATATTCATCTCCAGTATAATTCCGCTATCAAGACCACTTGAAAACAAAACCACTCGATTATTAACCCTTGTCCTGCTGAATAAATTAAGATGCCACTCCCACTTATAATTTTCAGCCAATCAGATTACGTAATCATGATTGTTGCTATCAATTTACATACTTAATGGCAAACAGTGTAGATCCAGATCAGTTTGCTTCCAACTGTGGATCTACACTGTTTGAAAAGGCAGGGTATATCCGGGTTCAGCAGGACAAGGGTTAAATCCCAAAATGGGCTTTTTCTGTTTATTCTATATTCAGTATTAAGACCGCCCACTAATAAGACCACTTTCAGGCAGTAACAAAGGTGGCCTTAATTGGGTTATTTTATTTTAATCTGAGCCAGCGCACGATAAAATCTACAATAAGACTTGTGCGACCAGAGAAGACGCAGATCAGTCTGCGCATTCGTGCAATCTGATCAGAGCCTTCGCTGATCGCGTGTGCCTTTTACAACCTCAGGGCTATCCAAAGAGGGATCAACGACAATTGTCATACTGGGTTGGTGTACAGGCTGATCTAAGTCTGTACTGGTCACACAGGTCTTACTTTAGGCTTTGTCGTGCGCTGGCTCATTTGTCAACACATACCGTTTTCTGTATAAACATCTGGACACTCCGAATAATACTAAATTTGAGAAAAAGAACTTTATGCCATATGCGAACGACAAAGGTGCAGATGAACGTGCTCCTTCATGCAATCTGATCTGAACATTCTCCGTAGACTTATACTACAGTATCCATTGATTCTATAAGCAGACAACGAGGGCCCAGATCAGCATGCCCGAATGCGCAGGCTGATCAGGGCCTGCGTTGTCAGCAAATTATATAAGGGCCCTGTTCGTGTGTTGTGCATTACTCTTGTCTTAAATTTCATCAAGTCGATCTGGCTGATTGTTGAGGTGTCTTAAATACTGAATGAGTGGTACAGTTGTAATCGGTATAGATCCTGATTAGACGCCGCATACTGCGGTATTTGATCTGGTCAGTACTGTTTGTACTGTCTGGTCAGTACTGTTTGTTAAGGCCTGTCCTTCATAACACATAGAGTAAATATATTCACGTTACTCATATTCCTCTGTTTCTAATAATTTTCCATTTTGTGTACGGATTATGTCTTAGCTATTTTCACTTTTCACTTTCGCTTATAACTGAGGCTGCATGAAGTATTTTGTTCGTATCACTGCAGCTGGTATTCAAGTACCGTGTGTCGGCCGTCAAACGCCTCCCCGTGTACTTCACCACAGTGCAGGTTATGTTTCATTTCCTTTGGGATCATTGAACCACTTTAGTTACTTTGAAAATCGAATACAGCTAGGGGCGCATGCAGCATCGCAAACTACATTGATACATATGAAGAGACTTAAAAACAAACGTCAGATTTTTGTTCTTTTGTGAGTTCTTTGTTTCCAAAGGCAACCTTTTAGATTTTTTATAGTTATCAACTAAGTACCTTATCGCGTATTACAATTGTGAAAAATGCTTAGAAAGACACCAACTTTTTCTCGTGGTATTACAGTCGAACCTCGTTATCTCGAACTCGCTTATTTCGAATTACCGCTTATCTCGAAGTAAAAATCTGGTCCCTGTTTTAACATTAAACAATGACAACTGGTAACAAAATAATGTGGAAAAGAGGAGAAATTGCTCCTCAGGAGCAATTTCTCCTCTTTTTAACATTATTTTATATATATATTTCTAACTTCAGGAGTCAAATTACATATTCATTTGTTAAATGTGGTTGTTCAATTTATTGTTTTCCTCACTCTCTAAACTCTGATATGTCGAAGTACGGATATCTCGAAGTGTTTCAGTGAGTCCCTTGGAATTCGAGATAACGAAAGTCGACTGTACTTTCAAATGGTGAGTATCCATGATTGCCCTACTGAATTGCAAGGAGTCTTTTATTGTATTTCTGTCTGTGTATAACTGAAACACTGTCGAAATTAGTTTAAAACCAATTTCATTATTAGAATTATTAACGCCGTCGTCGTAACGACCTACTATAGGATGACCTGAGGATCTAAGGAGTATTGATGATAATTGTGGGATAATTTTCTCTAGTTCTCCATAGAGTCATATGTTGTGGGTATTCATTAGAGGTACCTCGACGAGGCGCTTCTTATGAAATGAATCCCAACAATATATGTTTTTATGAAGAAATAAGAAAAAAAAAATCCCAGAATTATCAGCATTTCTCTGATGACATTACGGTTATCATTTTGCCACTACGCGAGTACCACGTGAAAGCGCTTTTGATTTGTCTTCGCTGAAAGCGCTTATAATTTGTCTTCGCTGAATGCGCTTTCAACTTGTCTTCGCTGAAGGATATAGTCTAGCCTCACCAGGTTTGCATGACGTTCACTGACGATTGCATTTCTGTTCCGCACAAAGGTTAGTCACTTATTGTTTGTCTTTATTATTTCACAATGTAAAATGAATGTTGTGCACCGTTTTCTCTCTTGTAGCACTCGTATTGGTGCACTTAATTAATTAAAAGCGAGGTGTTTATAAAAGTTATGAAATAAAATTGATTCAGAGTTTATATTTTCTGTTGCTTTATTTTTCTGTGATTATTGAAGGTTTTTCAAGGTTTATATAAGGGTCACTTAATAGGCTGAATTGGTCAAACCTAGCTAGTCTCGCTCAGTAGACTTGGAACTTCAGCCGTTTGCAGTTGTGTGTGTGTGTGTGTGTGTGTGTGTGTGCAACGTGGTTGTTTCCAGACTTATGTCTGGTGTTTTTTGCCACAGCCAAGCCATGAATAGGCTTTCTAAACCACGGACGTTACAGTTCTCGTATTTTCCTAAATCTCTATTCAGGCTGATAAGCATGATGGGCGAAGCATGCTTGCATGTACCAAATAATGCTTACTTTCCATGGACGCCTGATTACACCCCATTTATTTTGGGTCCATGTCTGTATGTCTGAACATTCCTAATTTTGTATTTGTGAATATCGACTTTTAAGATTTCCGAAATATGATTTTAGTATGTTGACCTCCACACTCATTATAGTAGTAAACCTGTCTTTTTTTTCTTTTAATGTAAAACATAGGACGTTAGTAGTAAACTTATCTTTTTACTTTTAATGTTAAAGACTGTGGTTGGTGAGTCCGCTGGACAGTAAAAGGTTGCAATTAATGAGCCGCAGTGTGCGAAAACGTACCTTATGACATGTGTGCACAACAAAGATTCATATCAGCCTGCGCATTAGCGCAGTCTGATCAGTGTCTTCGTTTCCCACGTGATTAATCCTTGCATCCATGGCAATACAAAATGCTTCTGATCTGAATATTCGCTGGGCGCACACATTACACAAACACGCCTATATAGTTTTGACCCCTTTAAACCCCTATTTTATACAGTATATACATTAGTGTTTTTATTTCTGCTCAAAAACATAGATTGTGGTACTCGTTAGAACCTCCTCGGCGAGGCGGTTCTAACAAGTACCCACAATCTATGTTTAGAGCAGAAATATGAAAACTACCAGAATTTTTCATCTGAAAGTTTTCACTTTTTTTTTTTATTGTTTTTTTTTATTATTATTATTTTTTATTTTTATTTTTTTTTTTTTTTTATTTTTTTTTTTTTTTTTGTTTGTGGTAAAATTCTCAATATATATGCGCGTTTTCGTAATGCATAATGTTTTCTGAGTTGCGGTTCATTTGCGTATACATATGTGACATTTGCATATTTGTTTTCTGTCACATTTAACATAACATTAAAACTTATGTTTCCGCTTATACAAGAAAGTCAGTCAGTTTCTGGAGATTGAGTGTGCACAAGTACTGGTTAACTACTTAACGGACTAAGCCGTCTCAGAAAAAGTGTGGTTAATTACACTGACCGGTCCGACATGACATTAATAGTGTTGACTGGGCCGTAAAACTCCAAACAATTTTAAAACTGATGCTTGTCTAACTTCTTTTTACAGCCAACAGAACAGCGGTCTCAGGAAACAGCTACTGAGTTTGACACAAGCACATCTATACCAAGGGAGACAACTACACCAAACCTGTTTACATTACCACTAGATGAGTTACAAGAATTCATAGAATACACAGAAAACATGGAATATATTAGACAAGATAACTTTAGAACAAACTCTTCTTTTCTGACAACAGTTTCTCTTTCTGTTTTAGAAAATGGAACTGGATCATTACAAATTATGCTTTTGTTTTTTATGTATTCGTTGATTATATTGTTAATGGTCTTTCTCTCATAACTCCTGATTTGTTGAAAAAATGTTAATATCTTTCTTATAGCTCCATAAAAACATATGTTGTGGTACTCATTAGAAGCGCCTCGATGAGGAAATCTAATGAGTACTTATAACATGTGTTTGGTGGACAAAATAAGAAGATCCGGCTGACCAACTAATTGGCCGGCCCCGGTGACTTAGTTGCATGTTCGTCGGCACTATACTACTTTCGTCTGACTGGTGATCAGGAGGTTGCGTGTTCGGCCCCCCTCCGGGTCGGAAACATTCTTTCTAGGAGAATGATCATGAAACATTTTCTACGGTCATTCTTTCCCTTCCGCTGATTCAAGAAGGGCAGTTGTCAGTTTCTGGCAAAAAAAAAAGGAAAAATGTGCACAATATTGGTTAACCGCTTAGAGGACTAAGCCTGCCAAGTAAAAATATCGTTAGGTAAACTGACCGCACTCGAAATGACCCATTGGGTTGACTTGGCCGTAAAACCTCAACATATACACAAACTAACCGTCTAATCAGGAGCTATATTTATATCATAAGACAGTTGTTTGTTTCAGAGAATATCTTTGATTACATATAAAGGTGAATGTGAGCGTTCCAGATAAATAGCAAATATTAATGCATTTTAGTCCCAAGCAAGGGTAACTGGCAAACAGTGCAGATCCAGGTCAGACGCCGCAGAACGCGGCGTCTCATCAGGGTCTACATTGTTTGAATTAACCACAGGAATTTCTATAAAATATAGAAATACATGTAATTAAAACTAACAAACATTCTGTTGGAAACAAACCAGTGCAAACAAACCGGTGCAAAGAGTTGTTTTAGAACAGTCCATCCGATGTAAATGAGTTTGACAAAGAATATTAAAATCTGTTTCTCACAACATGTCTCGAAGGAATGGCGGTAATTTTCGGTTAACAACGGATTTGCAGGACGAGTTGTTTATTAAGTTACATGTACCGCTCTCCCTGAATAACATAATTTGTTCATATACGAGAAACACGATTTGATATTCTGAATGTTATATACCTTTATTCTACATTTTTATTTCTATCTTAATAATATATAACACGTTTGGTTATATTTTCAACTGACATTGTAATACAAGTACATTAAATGTCTAGCAGGAATTAAAGCTTCCCCTTCTCAAGGCATGAAAGTAGAAATGAAGAATAAATAATGACCAGTCATACAGGCACCGTTGCAATAACCGACAAACAAAGAGAGATGAACGTCAATGAAACAACTACCGGCATGGGAATGGGCAGGTGGGGAATGGTAGGGCTTAAAGCTAGTTTTAGATAAACAAGCCTCGTTCTCGTTCTTAATTCTGATGCAGCTCAAAAAGCGCCTCTACTGCATATAAAAGCATGGCATTTTATGGAGAAATAAGAAGTACATTCGTATATAGCTAATTTTTCGGGCTGAAACAAAATCGCCTTTTCTGGAAATGTGCAACGGCTACTCTAGACATTTGCTTTTCGCATTTGGTATGAGGGACCTTTTGCACGTTGTGACGCTTAACTTATACAGCAATATCAGTGTCTGTGGTCCCACTTTTTGGGTCGATTGTTTAAAAGCGAGCCATAGTATACATACGCCAAAATTTCCTTAAGGTATTTGTCCACGTGATTATAATTGACCAATGTAATCAAACCGCGCGTTAGACAACATCCAGGTAACGGTTATTTTTATCGCTGTGACGTCAGAGTGCTGAAGATAGAGGGTTATCTGTAAAAAACTGAACTGAGACATTTGGAACATTGGCAAACAGTGCAGACGCAGATCAGATGCCGCAGAACGCGGCGTCTGATCAGAGTCTGCATTGTTACCTTAAATTACAGAAAGTTAAGGGTTAAATGAAACAGTCTTACATCCCCGTTCAGGACCATTTTTCCAGCGTATACTCAGAGACAATCGAATCATTAGTGCTTTCAGTCCTTTGATTTTGCATTGCGGTTATAACAACTGTGTCGTTGTGTCCGGGTATTGTTTGTTCCCAATCTTTTTACTTTCTATGCCTCGGGTAGGCTGTGTTTCGTGGTTGTGGTCTTCCCTTGCTAACTTCATTCATAGTTGAGCCGGGCACAGCATTTCCTACAAGATTGCACGTTCGTCCAGCGGCGAATCAAATCTGATCAGACTCTTCGTTGTTCCCCGAAGACGCTTTTTATCCTTGGCTACCCCAGATTTATCCGCAAAGGGTCTGATCAGACTTCGTGAATACTCAGGCGGAGTGAGTCTTCGCGGGGCGCACATGCAATCTTGTAGGAAACGCCTTGTCATTTTTCATCTTTGACTAAAATGTCTTACCAGTACCTGCCATTGGCACGAACACCGAGATTTTGGTTCTAACACCATCTAATACGTTATAACACGATCTTACACGATCTAACACGATCTGTAAAAAGGGATTCTTTAGCACCATCGAAGAAATGAAAACAACAGACTAGAGTTTATTGAGTTGATCCATGCGACTCGTCGTCATGCGAAAATGCACACGCCGTCTAGTCTCAAGTTAAGAAGAACTGTATGGTCCCAAACTACCAGAAAATATAATCTGCACTTTGAAAAAGAATGGTGAGACGTTTTACGGCCGCCACACACTTATCGTCAGCTGTAATGCTTATGGCACATCAAAATCGATCGTCGGCCGCCGAGATATTTTGATGTTGACGTTCGATGAAAAAACCCTTTGATCAGCCAACTGGAGCTGTCAGATTTAAAATCCACCTCACCGATTATCTGCGGCGACCTCAAAGCCTTCAGTTAGGCCGACCGTCGCACGATCATCGGACGATTAGCGGCAGACTGTCTTTCTGTCTCGGGCTACAGAACATGAGTCAAGCGACGACAATCGGGTGACATGTCGTCCCGCTGACGCAACATCCAAAGCTTCATGCACAGTTGTTGTATGTGGAGTTCTCGCCATTCCTGCAAACGCCATGACTCAAAGTATAGTGGGCATAGTGCAGCCACTTGCTTATATAGTGGTGGGCGTGGCACTTGTGTCAATTCGGACGTATGTCGCCCGACATTTGCCCATACTGCTTGCCAGACCATCGGGTGCTGCTCGGTTTGGGTAATTTGACAGCTGTTTAACACTTTAAATCAAAATTGTGCAATACGAAAACACGCCTGTTCAAATATATATAGAAAATTTCACCTCCAAAAACTGAAAATTTTTAGATAAAAAAAACTGATATTTTTCATATTTCTGCTCAAAACATAGCTTGTGGGTACTCGTTATAACCGGCTGGCCGAGGCGGTGCTAACGACTACCCACAATCTATGTATTTGAGCAGAAATAAGAAAAATAATGTATACCCTGTAAACCCCAGTTTTACTATATAAAAGTGGGATTTAAGGGGTCAAAGTTATGTAGGTATGTTTTCGTGATGCCATGTTTTTTCGCGTAGGCTGTTCAGTCTTTGCTGTTTGCCTGTAGACACTTTGGATTCTTGACTACCCACAGAGCAGGAGTCAGAACGTTCAAAAACGACCATTATATCATATGCGAAGAACAAATGTCCATGGTTGCATTTGCATAGTTGCAGATAAGGCGCTTTTTTTTCAACCGAAAAGTACTGACATTTTTTCTTTTTTCTCTCTTAAAACAACAACATGTGTTGTGTATACACATTAGAAACGCCTCGGCGAGTCGCTTCTAGTAATTAAATACAACATACGTTTTTGTGAAGAAATAGGAAAAATTTTAAGTGAATATCCTTCTTTTCTGTAGACAATTTACATGAAATTTCAATCAGAATCTAAAATGTTGCCTTTGGAAACAAAGAACACATTATAGATAGAAAATGAAAGTCTCGGTTTAATTGCAACTCTTTATAAACAGTAATGATTTGTTACCCTGCTTACGCCTTCAAACGAATACTCCATTTTCAAAGATATCACAATAGACATGTTTTCTCAGCGAAGATTCAGATCAGCCTGCGCATTGGTCAGACTGCGGGGAAATGCCGGCCTATTTGAGTCTTCTTTGTGAACACATGTCAGTAGGTACTTTTTCTCACGTTAGTGTTGCTAAAAAGCCTAAACTGCTTGTTTGCTCAATTATACATGCTATGCAATAAACAAAATGTGCCAAATATATTTGTTGTTGATGTCTGTAGACATGTTAATTTCATTACGTACAATCCAAATAAACACCGTGGCAACAACACCGACGTGACGTTTATGACCTTCATTCTACAGAGGTTGCATCAGACCTACGCGTTTCATCAAACATTGTCAAATGTTAATTTAAGCACTTGAGATGTAGTCTAAATAATGTTTCATAACTTCAGCTATGCACGTGTTACCTGTTCGAACGATAGCAGAAACACTCAAATGCAGCCGCTAAAAAGGATATAGAAATGTTAGTTTATCATTCAGCACTATATTTTTTATAATTAACTTAAAAATCATTATTTTAGGTAAGAGAAAATTTGCAGAAATTTAAGTTGTACACAGAAATCAAGTTATTTCCCTTATGATCGCTCAGTATGTTCCGATCAACTTCACATGAGCCGGACAACACAGGGGCGGATCCAGTGTGGTTTCTGAGGGAGTTCGATTGGATAAATTACAGTATTTATTCTATGTATGCGGGCAGACAGGCCTGATCAAACTGTATACCCAGATCAGACGCTGCAGAATGCGGTGTCTGATCAGTCTACACTGTTTGCCACTCACCCGGTGATTTTACACACATTCACAGATACATGAAGAATATAAACGTTAAACTATAATACCCTGCCGTTACCGTGTCGCGGACAGATAACTCCGTAAAAATTTGACGAAATTTGCCCATTAGCAATCCCAAACCAAATCTCCATAATATCAATGCACATACGAAGTTTAGTGAAAATCCATTGATGTTTACTCAAGTTGTCATCCGGAAACGAAAAACGGACGGACGGAAGTACGACTGACTGACGGACAGACAGACGGACAGACACACGGACGTCCAACGTGAAACCATAAAACCCCGCCACTATTATGTGGCGGGGTATGAAAATGGATTTTATGAAGTCTTGTTGAAATTAAAGAGTAAGGGTGTGAATAATAAACGGTAAATAAGATTTCCAAAATTTCCAAAATTAATCAAATTTATACAAAAGTTTTCATGAAATGAAGCCTTGAGTCCGAAGGGGTTCGACTGAACCACCTGAACCCCACCCTCCACAACCACCACCACCCTAACCCTCTGATCGACTCCTGCAACACCATTTCTTACAAGATATCATGTGCGTCCAGCGAAGACAGATGAACTTGCACGGATCAGAGTTTTTGCTGTCCACCCGAAGACGCTTTGGATCCTTGACTACCGAAGCAAAGAAGAGCAGTCACATAGTAAGTCCTTGGAACGGTCCGTAGGAGACTGGATGAGAGGGGGTTATAAATAAAGTTTACTCGCACGAAAGCTCGCCCTTAATTCTGATGCAGCTCCAAAGGCAGATCTTTCTGGTGCGGATCTCCGCAGACATTGCGAAAACACACCTCCAAAAACTAAAAACTTTCAGATAAAACTCTGATATTTTTCATATTTCTGCTCAAAACATAGATAATTAGATTGTGGGTACTCGTTAGAACCGCCTCGGCGAGACGGTTCTAACGAGTACCCACAATTTATGGTCTTGAGCAGAAATAAGAAAAATAATGTATACCCCTGTGAACCCCAGTTTTACTATATAAAAGTGAGGTTTAAGGGGGTCAAAATTATATAGGCATGTTTTCGGGGTGACACGGCGTCTGATCAGGATCTGCACTGTTTGATTAATTTACAGGAAGTTAGAGGTTAAATGAAAAAGTCCCCGTTCAGGACATTTTTCAAACCTACACCCAGAGACTAATCGACCCATGTGTGCAGTTAATACATTGATCTGTCTTTTCTTTGAATGCTCTTTATCGTTTCCTCTTTCGGTACCTCGGGAAAGCTGTGCTTCGTGTTTGTGGCCTTCCCTGGGTATCTTCATTTATATGTTTTTAAAAAATACGCATAAAACTAATATACACAAACCTGACAGGGTCCTCCGATTTTGACTACACAATGAAATGCTGAATGTATGTAACAAAGAACAGAAACTCAGACCGGGCTATAAGGTTGAACAGGTAAATCTTGAATAGGTTTCATCATAAGACGATCACTTAAAGGGGCTTTTGTTTGCTGTCCATTCATGTACTCTTCCACCATAGCATTAAATATTTCTGAAAGCAGAGAGAGAAGACCATAATCAGACTGTGGATGTGCAGGGTAATCAGTTTTTTTCGATATCGGCTTATGTCTCAATGATACATATTAGCTTGTAGCAGCACAGTTGTGCATACAGTAAAACCTGTGTAAGACAGCCACCTTTGAAATTGACCTTAGTGATTGATGTGGAAAAGTGGTTGTCTTATAAAGGTACATGTCATGTAATTTTGCTAGCAAAATTACATGGCATGTACCTTTATAAGACAGACAACTTTTTCCACATCAATCACTATTTAAAGTCAGTCTCGAAGGTGGCTGTCTTACACAGATTTTACTGTATTTTGTTTTCATGACTCTGCTTGTTTGTTATATTGTCTTGCCTCTCATTGCCTTAGGAAGGCTGTTTTGTCCTAGGTTACCATAATTTAGCTTTGAAAGAGTCCTGTGTTCGACAGCTTTAGCGGGACAGAGGGAGGGGGCAAGCCGCCGAGGTGCAGTGTTGTCTACTGTTGTCTACAAGGAGGCGGTAGAGCAACGGCATCTAGTCTGCGCATGCGCAGTTTGTATATATTTTGACGGACCGATACGCCGTGGCCTTGACAGTTCATATATTAAAAGGCACTGAAAATGCTGATGGGGGCGGTTGCCTGGTTCTATATGCCTCTATAACCGATAGGGATTTACAGTAAAACTACCAAAAAAAATCACACATACACAGTACCCGAAAGCTCTCGCAAAAAAAATATAAAAAAAGGTTCCCGCAATATCAAATGCGTGCTGCAGGATTTTTATCTTTTCTGAACCTAAAAGTATTATAGTTTCTTTCTTTTTTTTTTTTTTTTTTTTCTTACTTTTGTTTTTCACCGACATGACAGCTAGGTATCAAATTTACTAATAAAATTCAATGATATAAATGAATGGATGGATCGGTCAATCGTAATGTTACTTACATGTACGTACAAGAGACACAACTCAAACACAACCACCAGATAGCAGCATTTGCGCAAAGACAGGTTCCTACTTAAGGCTTCGTTCTGAGCATACTGTTTTATCATGATGTCGGTAGGAAATGTAATTCATGTAATCATATTACTTTTAATAAGAATCGTAGAAAAATAAGAATTTTAAGGACTGTTGTTATTGTTTGTATGTATGAAATAAGCTGCCGCGTATCGTCCCGTCCACATTCCTGAGAGGTATAAGTCAGATTTGTCCATTTGAGCAATACCTCTCTCTCTCTCTCTCTGCTTTTATTAGGGCACTAGATAAGTGCAAAGAAAAGAAGACAAGCAGAATATTTAATTGTTAGGTGAGTTCGTATAGCCGCATCCTTTGTGGATTTTGACCTGACCACCCCATTTTGTGTGTCATTGGGAGAGCTCCCCCTCTATTGCAAATTCCTAAAAATCATTTCTGCTTATTACCCAACGTAGTAGATTTGGCGTGTTTTGCTGGAGTATTCATATTCATTCGCTGATATCGTACTCAACGAGATTAAATTTTTATTTCTTCAAAAACTTGAAGTTTTCTTTGGTTTTGTTTATTTATTCGCTACATTTATTTATAAGCATCAGGGTATATAAAGTTAATATGTTTAAATGCAGAATGTAGCGTTATCTGCGTTACCAGAGAACTATTTTGGGTGCGGTTTTAGGTAGTTATTAGGTAGGTAGCACCAGGAAAACGGATAGTAGAAATGCGGTATGTTAAATCTGGTGGCGGTTTGACAACCGCCCCAAAAACTGAGATAAAGAATTTTGTAATATCAGATTTATAGCCAGTGGTTAATAGTTTATTACTTCCCATTTAGTATTTCGACATATTTTGAGATCTAACATTATCATTATGAAACGTAATCAAAGACAAGTATATCTGTGTACATTTGAGCCTGGCAAAACATCACGAAAACACGCCTATATATTTGTGACCCCCTTAAACCCCACTTTTATATAGTAGACAGGGGTATACATTATTTTTCTTATTTCTGTTCAGAAACATAGATTGTGGGTACTCGTTAGAACCGCCTCGGCGAGGCGGTTCTAACGAGTACCCACAATCTATGTTTTGAGCAAATAATGAAAAATATCAGAATTTTTATCTGAAAATTTTCATTTTTTTGGTGGTAAAATTCTCAGTATGTTTGAATAGGCTTGTTTTCGTAATGAATAAATCCGTACAGTCTGGCAGTTGTCTTCGCTGTTCGCTAAACACTTAGCGTGTTGGGTAAAAATCAGCAGACGGCATTTTTAAATATTTTTCTTAATTTCGACGCCTCCCCCCACCCCCCTCCCCCCCCCCTCCCCACCCCAGAAAAAGGCATTGACTTTTCATGCAAACTGTCTCCATAGGAGAAAGTCTGCATAAAATGTCAAAAGCCTATTTTCTGGGAAAATAAGAAAACAGTTAATTTGTTGTCTGCTGTATTTGCCCGAAGAGAGGTAACGGTTAAATAAATAGTGGCAATTTGGCTATCCGGAGAGCGCCCAGAGAAGACTTTTATGAATCTGTTCGAATGTGCAGCTTGGTCTTAATCTTTGTAGGTCATACATGTTTGAAGGTACATTTTCTCACATTGCATCTGAGCTACACAATTACAATTGAAATGTAAGAAACGTATAGCAAATTAAACCAATATTTCTCTTTATTTAGTTTGCCTTAAGCAGAAGTTTCAGTTATCAAAGTTTGAGGTAACAAGAGTCGCTTATACTTGCAGGATGAACCATTCCTGATGGTGAAGCGAGGCCTAGATAAAGACGGATTACCATTCTTAGGAAACCAAAGGTACGAAGGTATGCTTATAAACTCTTTCTCTGTTGTGTGTAAAGGCTACAGACTACCATTGACTTCCTTATATACATATAACCCTTCTCTTGCTAAACACGACATGGCCTGCGTAGATCCAGAGGAAGCCAACTGATCTGGATCTGCACTTTTTGTCAATGAATATGTGAATTTCTAACAAAAACCCGGATCAAATAATCTGATTGACTAGAAATTAGAAGTGGGTGTGGTATCTTAATTTATTCAGCACGACAAGGGTTAAATACATTTTTGCAAATGTTCTTCAGCCCAAACTTTTTTGTTTAAGTTTAAAATGGTTCAAAATGGTTATACTTGATACTTGTCGGGCAGCTGACCTTCCAAAAGTTTCAAAAAAAGAAACGGAATGGTAGGTAATATGTCATGTTATCAGCTTCCGCCTCTTGGAAGACAGAGCTTGTAAGAGGCTACGACAGGTGTAAGGGTAAATTGTACCCTTAGTGATTTTCTACTTTCATATTTAAAGCACCACCTAAAGTATATGATTTGATATCTACTGCAGAGTTGCCTGAATTACATGTAAATATTTGACAAATTCTAGCATCCAAGCTGGCAAAAACCACTTTGTTTTAGGATGCTGAGCCTAACTGGTCATAGTTTATCTTTTAGGATACTGTGCAGAAGTGGTGACCTTAAATTTTGTAATATACAGTACAGAACCGGCGGTATTTTAATCTTTTAGGATGCCGTGTAGAACTGCCGACATTTTATTGATGAGAATTGACACCATTTTTATCTTTTAGCATACTATGTACATTGTAGACATGACGACATTTTATCTTTAAGTTTTAGATCAAAATTAAGTACTGGTAGCATTTTATCATTGAGGATACTGTGTAGAACTGACGACAATTTGTCTTTTAGAATATTGTGTAGAGCTGGCGGCATTTGTTTTCTAGGATGCTGCGCATAATTGGTGACATTTTATCTTTTAGGAAACTGTGCAAATGGGGCGGCCCTTCATCTTGTAGGATACTGTACAGAACTGGCGACATTTTGATCTTTTAGGATGTTGTGCACAATTGACAACATAGTTTTTTATTTATGTTACTATGTAGAACTGGCGACATTTTATATCTTAGGATTTGGGCAGAACTGAAAACATTTGAACTGTTATGCTGCTTTGTAGAACTGGCAACATTTAATTTGTTTTTAATAGGGCATTAAATGAACTTAAGATATTTCATTTCCAGGATATTGTGCAGAACTGGCGACAAAGGTTGCAGAATATGTGAACTTCGACTTTACACTCAAACTTGTAAATGATAATAATTATGGTAAAGAGTTGCCTAATGGAAGCTGGAACGGAATGATCGGAGAAATAATAAGAGGCGTAAGTTATTAGCTAACAAATTTAAAACATTTTTTACTCAATAAACATGCAATTAGGTAGGATGGCAATTTCTCATAGCTAATTTAAATTTAAAACATGTTTTACTCAATAAACATGCAATGAGGTAGAATGGCGATTTTTCACAACATTGGTTTAAAGTCCCTCCTACAGTTTGATATAATTTACATTTACCAAAACCAATATAAGTGAGGTGCCTCTGTCACTAAGTACACCAAAAGAAGAATGAGAACAAATAACTACAAAACCATCACCAAAACATACTTATATAATTTTGACCCCCTTAATTCCCACTTTTATATAATAAAACTAGGGTTTATAGGGGTATACATTATTTTTCTTATTTCTGCTCAAAAACATAGATTGCGGGTACTCGTTAGAACCGCCTCGGCGAGGCGGTTCTAACGAGTATCTCAATCTATGTTTTGAGCAGAAATATGAAAAAAATATCAGAAGTTTTATCTGAAAACTTCCAGTTTTTGGAGGTGAAATTTTCAGTATATTTGAATAGGCGAGTTTTCGTAATGAAACGCCAGATATGAAACAACCGACGCATGGACAAAGAAGAACTGTAACAAAGGAACCTACTTGAAACGGTCAGTGGAAAAACTACTAGAGAGAAAGAGTTAGCCGAACGACCATGCTTTTTTGATGTAATTATGACGAGATGACGTCAGAAATTTTGTACTCTTTTATATGGTATAATATTACGAATATGCTCTACCATTACGAAAACACGCATATTCAAATACATTGAAAATTTCAGAACCAAAAACACATGAAATTTTTCAGATAAAAATTCTGAAATTTTTCTCTGCTCAAAACATAGATTGTGGATACTCGTTAAAACCGCTTCAGCAAGACGGTTCTAACGAGTACCCACAATCTATGTTTTTTGAGCAGAAATAAGAAAAATAATGTAGACCCCCTGTAAACACCAGTTTTACTATACAAAAATCAGGTTTAAGGGGGTCAAAATTATATAGGTATGTTTTCGTGATTACGACAGAGGTAATGAACCAGCCAGCAGCTTTTCTGCAATCTGTTTCGATACATAATGGCAAAAGTTTACAATTGCGGTATAAATTAAATACATGTTTAACGTAGGTTGACCTTTTACATTTTACGGAGTAGTCGAATTTGCACCCCCATATATCTGTATGGGGAAATGTTGAAAAGTCATTTCTCAAAATGTATTAAAGACTTATGGCTGAAATTTGCAATGTATGATTAAAGTAGTAAAACCTTTTAGTTACAATCAAAATTTTGTCCCTTTGGGGGTTATTTATTAGCCCCTGGGCTATATACGTATATAAAATTATGTAATATTTAAATGTCTTCTTCTCTGAAACCGGGCAAGCAATTTTCACCAGATTTCACATGGGGTCTTCTATCGAAAGATAGCTGACAATTTGTTCAAATGGTTTCGCGCCACTGAACAAGATGGCCACCATGCCCATATTTGGTAAAAACATTTAAAAATCTTCTTCTCTAGAACCAAGAAAGCTGTGAGGCTGAATCTTGGTATATAGCATTGGGGAAACAAGGTCTATCAAGTTATTTAAATGATGGTCTTGGGCTGACCTTTGACCTTTTTAGGGTAAGGTCATGTTTGCGCCCTCATATATTTGTATGGGGAAAATGTTGAAAAATCATTTTCTTAGTATGTATTAAAGACTAATGGCTGAAACTTACAATGCATGATTAAAGAAGTAAAACGATTAAGTACCAACCATTTTTTTGGTTATCTGCCCTTACCTGTGGGCTATATACATGTATAAAATCATAAAATCTTTTAACAGCTTCTTTTCTTAAACCTTTTAAACAATTTTCATTAGATTTCACATAGGGCCTTCTGTTGAAAGGATGTTGACAATTGCTCAAATGGTTCCACGCCTTTGAACAAGACAGCTGTCATGCCCTTATATGGTAAAACACGTCTTCTCTAGAACTAAGAATGCTTTGGGACTGAATTTTAGTATACAGCTTTGGGGACTCAAAATCTACTAAATCTGTTCAATGATGATACATTGTTTGCAAATGTCCCATTTATGGTACGATAGGTTAATTTATTCCTTAATATATGTCATAGTGTAAATAGGAATTTAGCCAGATCCGTAATCTGGCTAGGCCAAATAGAAATCCTTATTTCGACCTTCATCTAATCTACCTGGATTGTTTTTCTCCCAGCTAATTTCAAAGCTGTGCATATTTTTACACGTCAATAAATGAACGAGTGTTTCTCAAGTATGAAAATATATCAACATTGGAAAGACGTTGTTCTAACATTTAATCAATATCTAGGACATTGAATCGACGTTACCGACCTTGATTCAACGTTAGAACGACCTTGTTTCATCACTATGTGGATCTTTACTTTTAGGAAGCCGACATTGCCATAGCGCCACTATCAATCACCAGTGACAGAGAATTGGTTGTTGACTTCTCTAAACCATTTATGAATGTTGGTATAAGCATCATGATCAAGAAACCTGAAAAGAAGAAACCTGGAATATTCTCATTTCTCCAGCCGTTTACTCTGAGTCTCTGGATGTCTGTGGCAATAGGATTTTTCATGGTTGGATTTGGTAAGCTGGAATCAACCTAACTAATGGGACATGTTATCTTCTTATCATTTATGTTCTATAATTTGAACAAGTCGATTTTACTACTTGTTGGCGTGTCTAAAAAAGCTGCATGAATAGCAGACAGTGATAATTCATTTCAAAACATAAAAAGGGCCGCGCCATGCGAAAACGCATCTTCAGGCATATGCAACAGCGAATGCCCAGATCAGCCTGCGCATCCGCGCAGTATGATCAGGGCCTTTACTATCCGCTTACTGGGTAATTGAACACTATAGAATGTCTCAATTAAGAGCAAATGCCCGAATGAGAATTTTGCACGTGTGCGGGATGAATCTGAATCTGTGCATTTTGTGCATGCTCGTAGACACCTTTTCGCTGGGCACAATAACGACAATGTTCTAAACCAACGACGTTTTGCAAACTACAAATATTCATCCTTAATTTAAATTCGAGCTTTAAAACCAATATTCCGAATTGGTTGTTAAGTATGTTGAAACCATTTCTCCAGCAAGGAATATGGGAACCAGAGTTCGTGTGTGAAATCGAATTTACATAATTCAAAAATATATTCGCGCTATGAAATGATGGCATATAATATCGGTGTTTTGCGACAGACTGCATGCTTAGAATTAACCTTGTAATTGTTCCGGTCCGCGTAGGACGCTTTACCTCACCAGTGAAATATCACAGTAAACTTTGCCTTGTTTTTTTGTCTGTTTAAGCTCACCTGAGCTCTGCTCAGGATGAGCTATTGTGATCACTTTTCGTCCGTCCGTCCGTCTGTCCGTCCGTCCGTGCGTCCGTCCGTTAACATTTTCAAACGACTTCTCCTCTGAAGCCGAGAGCCAATTTTGTTCAGATTTCATATGGAGCTTTCTTAGGATAGGGGAACGAAAGATTGCTAAAATGGTCGCGGTCCGTTGACCAAGATGGCCGCCATGCCCATATATGGTAAAAACCTTTAAAAATCTTCTTCTCTAGAACCGAGCATGCTTTGGGGCTGAATCTTTGCAAGAATCATAAGAGACAAGAGGTCTACCTGAGTTGCTAAAAGAATTGTCGTACATTGACATTTGACCTTTCTACGGCAAGGTCAAGTTTGCTTCTCTATGCATTTGTATGGGAAAAATCTTTAAAATTCTTCTCCAAAACGGAACATACCTTGTGGCTGAATCTTTGCGTATATCATCGGGAACGGGAGGGCTACCAAAGTTGCTAAAATAATGGTCGTACATTGACATTTGACCTTCTTACGGTAAGGTCAATTTTGCTTCCTTATGCATTTGTATGGGAAAAATGTTCAGAATTTCAAACAACTTCTCCTCTGGAGCCTCTGGGCCAATTTTGCTCAAATTTCACATGGCGCTTTCTTAGGTTGGGACAACAAAAGATTGCTAAAATGGTCGCAGCTTGTTGACCAAGATGGCCGCCATGCCCATATATGTTAAAAACCTTTAAAAATCTTCTTCTCCAGAACCGAGGATGCTTTGGGGCTGAATCTTTGCATAAATCATCGGGGACGGGGGATCTACCAAAGTTTATAAAATAATGGTCGTACATTGACATTTGACCATTTAACGGCAAGGTCAAGTTTGCTTCCCTATGCATTTGTCTGGGAAAAATATTTAAAAATCTTATTCTCCAAAACCGAGGTTGGCTTGTGGCTGAATCTTTGCATATATCATCGGGAACGGGCGGTCTACTAAAGTTGCTAAAATAGTTGTCATACATTGACATTTAACCTTTTACGGCGAGGTCAAGTTTGCTTCTGTATGCATTTGTATGGGCCCCATACATTTGTATGGAAAAATGTTGATAATTTCAAATGACTTTTCTTCTGAAGCCTCCGGGCCAGTGTTGCTCAAATTTCATTTGGAGCCTCCTTGGGCAGGAGAATGAAAGATTGCTAAAATGGGCATGGTCCATTGATCAAAATGGCTGCCATGCCCGTATATGGTAAAAACCTTTAAAAATTTTCTTCTCCATAACCAAATAAGCCCTGGGCCCTTATCTTTGCACAAATTATGGGGGACAGGAGATCTACCAAAATTGCTAAAATGATGGTTCTATGTTGACATTTGACCTTTTTACCGCCAAGGTCAAATTTGCTTCCCCATGCATTTGTATGGGTCATACACATTTATATTGAAAGTATCGAAGTGACTTGTAGATCAGCAGTAGTTAAAATTGTTCTGATTGGAAATCTAAGATGACCATCATCTTGTTTATATTTATTATATTTCCATGCCACTGTGCTGTTTACATGTATAAAATCATGATTCTTCAGAAAAACCACTTAGCCAATTTCCACCAAATTTCACTTTGATCCTACTGTTGAAATATGATTGATAGTTTATTCAAATGATCATGCTCCATTGACTGTCGGGCCCATATATTCTTCTTCAAAACTAAGAACTGCTCAAATGATGCTATTTTCATTAGTTGCGATGATAGGATTGGAAAAATGTTGCATAACATCTGCATGTCTGCAGTGGCTATGTCACTCAGGTGAGCGAGCCGTGGCCAGTGATCCTCTTGTTTCTGTTAGTCATATGACGTGACTTAATAAAACCGAGTCTCCGATTATCATTCTTTTGTGTGTTCTTTGTTTCCAAAAGCAACCTTCTAGATTTTTTATAATATCAGTAAACTATTTAATTTTGACTAAATATGTCAACGTACTTCCAATTTCTGCATGGCCAAGCTCAGTTGATGGAAATATGTCCGAATTCAGTCCAACTTAGTTTTCAGTATTATTTAAACACTTAAAATACATGTCACCTTATTTAACTTGCTTCAGTTTTAACGATGCCTGTTCTAGCCATAGCAATTATTGGCGATATAATTTGTATGTTACTTTTAACCCTTGCCATGCTGAATAGATTAAGAAGCCACGCTCATTTCTATTTTTTTTTTTTTTTTTTGCCAATCAGATTACTTGATCCAGGTTGCTGATAAAGTTTCACATCTTTAATGACAAACAGCGTAGATCCAGATCAATTGGCTTCTTTAGAAGAAAACTGAGCTGGATCACCACTATTTGTTAAGCAGGGCATATCCGGCTTCAGCAAGACAAGAGTTAAGTGATATTCTAGGAAATATATTGCTGATGACATTTCAATTTTCATGCTTGCATCTTCTGCAGGAATTTTCATAGTGAGCCGAATAAGTTCTGTGGAATGGAGACACTCAAGATTAACTCCGGATGCAACGTATAACAAGTTTACTCTACTTAATTCTTTATGGTTTGGAATGGGGTCGCTTATGGTACAAGGTTGTGATGACCACTGTCCCAGGTAAGTCCTGCTAGTGAATGTATAAACCCCAAGGGAGGTCATTATGACTAGAACTTATATATCTTCCATTTCAACTAGGGCTTTCTTAAAGGAAAGAAATTGTTCCTTCATTGTTTTCTACAATGATAACGTCACTAGAGCAGTGATCTATACATCACTAAAAAAATCCGTTTCGCTAGTATTCTCTTCGTTTGGAAAACGAGACAAAAAAAAGCTCTGAATTTTGAGTGCTGTCTCCTTGACGTGTGTATGTACAGTCAACTCGTTATCTCGAACTCGCTTATCTCGAATAACCGCTTATCTCGAAGTGAAAATCTGATCCCTGTTTTAACACAGAGGTCTACCAACAGACAACAAAATATTGTGGAAAAGAGGAGAAATTGCTCCTTAGGAGCAATTTCTCCTCTTTTCCACAATATTTTCAATTTATCTCTATTTTAGGAGTCAAATTACATATTCATTCTGTTAAAGGTGTTTGTTCGATTAATTGTTTTCTTCAGTTCCGCAAATCTGATATGTCGAAGTACGGATATCTCGAAGTGTTTCACAGAGTCCCTTGGAGTTCGAGATAACGAGAGTCGACTGTATTTGAAATTTTGGCAAGTGATTTTATAGTTGAAGCCGCATATTGATTAAAGTATCATGATATAAACTGAGGTAGCTCACGACAATACCTACAATAAGACGTACGATCAGCAAAGACTCAGATCAGTCTGCGCATTCGCACAGTCTGCTCAAAGTCATCGCTGATTGAATGTGCCGTCTACAACCTCTAGGCTGTCAAAAAACGGATAAACGAGAAACTTTCCCATATTCGCTGATCTGAGTCTCTGCTGGTTACACAGGTCTTATTGTAGGTTTTGTCGTACGCTGGCTCATATATATATATATATATATATATATATATATATATATATATATATATATATATATATATATATATATATATAAATATATATATATATATATTTGTTGATACTTGCTGATCTTTTTTTACATAATTTCCTTGTATGTGTGACTATTGTATTTTAATATATTTGGATTTTAAATACGAATTTTCTTAAAGAAAGGAGATTGCCTTATTTGTTTTCTACAATCATGGTAACATCACTAGAGCAGTGGTACATCTCGAAACAAATTCCGTTTTGTTAGTGTGCTCTCTGTTTGGAAAGAGAGACAGAAACCTCCTAATTTTGAGTGTTGTCTCCTTGACGTGTGTATGTATTTTGAATTTTGGCAAGCGATTTTACAGCACTTGAAGCTAGATATGGACTGAAGTATCACATTAAAAGAAACAAGATGGATTTGTTCTCCTACTAGGGTTTCCTGCTAATACAGTAATTGACAGTAACGTTTTTAATGTAACTATATCAAATCTGCACGTGCCAGTATTTGCAGAGCTTTTTCAGCTTCCCGAAATAAATTTGGTTTCCTGTTTTGCTGATTGACAAAATGTTACTTAAAGGGATTGGATACGTCCCGGCAATATTACTTTTGTTTGCCTTCCGAAAAGGGAGCTATTCTAAAAGGAAAGAATTTGCTCCTTTTTCGGAAATTGGTGTGCAAGAAAAGAAGAAGTCACAAAAACTATCTCCGTTGTCATAAAATTGTATGTATTTCGGATCATTTTCTGGGTGTATTTTAGATCACTACATTTACTCCATGTATTTAGATCATTGTCTCTATGTATTGTAGAGCAATTCATTAACTGTATGGTATTCAGATCATTTTTCCTTTGTTTTTTAGATCACTGCACTTACTGTATGTATTTTAGATCACTACATTTACTTCAAGTATTTAAGACTACTCCATATACTATTGCGTATTTTAGATTACTACATTAATGTATTTATTTTAGATCACTACATTTACTTTATGTATTTTAGATCATAACATTTATTGTGTATATTTTAGATCACTGCCAGGGCGCATTATTGGTGGAGCATGGTGGTTTGTGGTACTGATTATGATAACGTCATATACAGCTAATCTAGCAGCCTTTCTCACTATAGAGAAGTTACTAACACCTATTGAATCTGCAGATGATCTCGTGTCACAAAGTGAGATAGCCTATGGAACTCTTGACTCAGGATCAACACAAGCGTATTTTCAAGTAGGTCATATGAGCCACTACGTGAAAAAAAAACGTACGGTACTTTCTGACATGTGCACCCAACAAAGATTCAAATCAGCTTGCAAAATCTTGCAGTCTGTTCACAGTCGTCGTTGACTGATTGAAGAAACTGTGTATTTTTGGCTATTCAAAATGCACCCAGTGAAGATTCTGATTAGTCTGCGCGAATTTACTGACCATTACGAAAACACGCCTATTCAAATATATTGAAAATTTCACCTCCAAAAACTGAAAATTTTCAGATAGAAAAAAGTCTTATAATTTTCATATTTCTGCTCAAAACATATATTGTGGGAACTCGTTAGAGCCGCCTCAGCGAGGCGGTTCTAACGAGTACCACAATCAGTGTTTTTGAACAGAAATAAGAAAAATAATGTCTACCCCTTGTAAACCCCAGTTTTACTATATCAAAATTATACAGGCATTTTTTCGTGATGTGTTGCGGCCCTTATAGTGTAATTTTTTCGAATCAAAAAAAAAGTTTTCATAACATCAAAACATCATTATACAGTCGACTTGCTATCTCGAAGTCCAAGGGACTCTCTTAAGTACTTTGAGATATCCATACCTCGAAATATTGCAGACTTGAGGAAAAAATAGAACAACCAATGTGTAGTTTGACTCCTGAAGTTAAAGATATATTGATAATATCGTGGTAAAGAGGAGAAATTGCTCCCTAGAATCGATGGAAAAATAAATAGCACAAATACGTTTCACGAATGAATATTTAATTTGACTCCTGGAGATAGATATTATTGAAAATATTGTAGACAAGAGGAGAAATTACTCCATTTTTCCATAATATTTTGTTACCTGCTACTAGATTTACATGTAAAAAAAGACACAAGATTTTCACTTCGAGATAAGCAGTTATTCGAGATAAGAGCAGTCGAGATAACAAGCCGACTGTAGTTGTTTTACTTACGTTATGTTATTGGCAGGTTGCTTATGTCAGCAGTGGGTTTTGTTTTAGCTGTAGCAGCGTCAGCAACAGCAGCTGTAGTAGTAGTAATAGTAGTAGTAGTAGTAGCAGTACTACTGCTAAGTAGCAGTAGTTGTAGTAGTAGTAGTAGTAGTAGTTGTAGTTGCTCCAACTCAAAAGTAAGTAAACAAAATCAGATAATGAAATATTACATACGTCGCTGCCCTTTACGATGGTCATGCGACACGCGCCTCACAATGTTGCAACCTGTCTAACGAAAGACCGGTTAACAGTTCGTTCGGACCGCCCAGACTAAATTGCATTTTATAACCGAAATATTGGTGATAGAGTTTCTATGTCACTTTTAAGTGATATTATTGAGAATAGGGAAAATGAAGATGTTTCTGTCGAATGTATTAAATTCGAATTCGTGATTGAACGTGTAACTGACAGCGAGATTCCGTCGGTCCATACCAGCTTACTGTACAGCTTACTGTTCTCTTAAAAAAAGACACCAAAAATAAAGACATATGCATAAAACTTTGAAGTGTATTTTTATCCCCCGCCTCTCACCCCAATTTCGTTTTGCACAGAAGAATTATTTTAGTAGAAATTAAATCCTCTGGCAATAAATTCTATTCTTCGACTATTCTCACCGAGAAAGTGTTTTGATGTATAGATTTATGGCATCTTGGTTTAAAAGGATTTCAAGAGTCTGTGACTTGAAGAAATCCTTACTAGAAATACTATCATCCCTTTCATTATTTTAGATACTTGCATCATATCAGCGCGTTTACGTCTATACAAGAGTGTAGATAAGTTTGATGATCATTTAAGCCTATCACTGTAGGATATGTGTCTCAATTCTCACTGTTTGCACAGCAGGTCCCTTCTGAAAAGGTGCTTACCTTAAAAGGAAACAATTATCTCCCAAAGGGTGCCCATTGTATACATTGTGAATATATTACTTTTCAGAAGGGCATAGTTGTTTCTTCATGAAAGTATATCAATGACCCTTAAGCCAACATTCAATACTTTTTGGATCGATTGTTTGTAACTGGACCAAAAGTTACTAAAGAGTCAGTTGTATTGCTGTTGTCCACGTGACATTCACTGACCAATTAAGTTTATCCACGCAAATAGCACTTGTACGAAGTCTAGGTAACGGCTATTTATAGCCGCGCTATTCTTGTCGGTATGACGTCAGAATGCTGTAAAAAGAGAGTTATCTGTAAAACCTGGACTGGGTTTAGTGCTGTGATATTGGCAAACAGTGCAGACCCAAATAAGCTGCCGCAGAATGCGGCGTCTGATCAGGGTATGCACTGTGCTTGAATTACAGGAACTGAAGGGTTAAATGAAACAGTTTTAAGTCAGTCCCCTTTTAGGACACACTCAGAGACAATTGACCCATCAGTGCTGTCAGTGCTTTGATTATACACCAATGGCAGTTATGACAAAGTCAGCTACATACAGTTGTCGTCAAAAATAACAGTATTTCAATCTTGTGTGCGTTCATGGTGTATTTATACAAATATTCGGACACTTGAACTTCTCACTTTACAGGTGGTAACATTTGCGCAAGTCTATTTCGCTACCTGTCGAATGTCGACAAATGCTGGATGAGTGGCCAACAGTGTTGACCCAGATTAGATGCCACGTCTGGTCTGGCTCTGCATTGTTTGCTCAGGCCTGTCTGTGCCAATAGTTATGGTAAATAAAAATAGGATACAAGATGTCCACGAATAGCTACAATCACAGAACAGTGCCTGCCAGTGACACCATCTTAGAAGTACACAAGCCACATACCAAAGAAATGCATAGCAACCAGTTAGTTCCCCCTTTTCCCAAACGAAGTGGTTACAGTGCTAGACAAGATACACTGAACACAGTTTTAAGGCACTGAACAGAACAAAACATGTTAAAAGCCACATGCGTGCAGCTAGAAGGCAATTCAAAAAAAAAAAAAAAAAAAAAAAAAAAAAAAAAAAAAAGGAAAGCCAACACCAGAAGCACCGCCTTAGAACTGTCAGTAGTAGAAACTGCTGGAGGTGGGGATTGGATGAAAAAATTAATTTTAACGGCATCAAATCTTCAATCTAGATTCAAGTACAGTGAACCCTCGTTAAAACGATTTATTTTCAAACATGTTGCCATTAAAACGAATTTGTTGCTGTACAGAATCCTTAATGGACAGAGTGATATGTAAGAAAGGCATTGTTTCATCCATATTTCTTCGTAGAACATATGCTTTGGACATTTGTTAGAATTGCCTCAGTAAAGCGATTCTAACAAATATCCAAAACATATATTGCTCCAAGTTTCCATGCAATATTCTACGTTTTTTATCAGTTTCTGGCCAAAGAATGTGCAAAATACTGGTTAACAGCTTAGTGAACTAAGCCTGCCCAGTAAAAGTGTGTTAGGTAAACTGACCGCGCTCGACATGACCCCATTGTGTTGACTTGGCGTAAAACCTCAACACAAACAAACAAATAAATATTCTGGCATAATTTCTCCTTAACTGTTCCCTCTTGAGCTAAGGTTTCGTGACATTCAAATTTTCATTATAACGAAATTTGTCGTGGTATCGAGTGTCGGTATAAAGAGGGTTGACTGTATTGTATAAACAATAATGACCATAATAGTAATAATAAATCTGGTATGTTTTCAGAACACCAAAGTGTCCACCTACAGGCTTATGTGGCAATACATGTCTGCGAAAGAGCCAAGTGTATTTGTGTCCGATATAGAAGAGGGTATAAAAAGGGTGAGAGACGCTAACGGAAAATATGCCTTTCTTCTTGAGTCAGTTTATAACGAATATTACAACAATAAGAAGCCATGTGATACTATGAAGGTTGGAACTGTTTTAAATCGAAACCATTATGGAATAGCTACTTCAAAGTATTCACCGCTACGGTAAGGTTTAAGCACAGTCGTGAGTGTTTAATAGATTGAAACAACAATGAATGAGTCCTTAAAGGAATGACCTTAAGAGAAATGAGCACACACATAAAACTAGAAACTTCCTTAACACTAACCATATCTGGTAATAGTTCTTTTTGTTGATGTTGTTGTTTTTTACTTTTTTTTGTTTTGTTTTGTTTTGTTTTTTTGGAAAATAGGATTTGACATTTCATGCACATTATCTCCTCAGGAGACAATTTGCATGAAATGTCAAATCCTTTATTTCCTGATAAAGAAATAAAATAAATGTTTCAAAATGTCGTCTGTCGCTAGTATTACCTGGCTTGCAAAGCGTTAAGTGTAAAGTTTTGTAGGTCAGACTAACTAGTTTCGGCAATTAAGCTTCATCAGTGACCCTCATAATTTTACTTAACTCCCCAAAGGGCTCAGTGATAACAGATGACTAGAAAACGTAAACTACACTATGGTGAAGTACGGGGAGACGTTTTGCGGCCGCCACAGGGCTCTTTAACTAGATTGAAATCTTCAACCTCGCGCCGATCATACACGTGTACTTTCCACACTGGATGATACAGCGTACAGCAGTAAACACAGACTGATACAAGAACTTCCTGTTTGACATGCGTTTGAAAATTATTTGCATTTTGGTGACATTTTATGGCGGTCACTAATGAGGCTGGCTAGTCATATCAACAAGACTTGTTTCACCTGTTTTCAATTTTATTATTGTGTTCCATTTTCTAAATGGTGATTCCGTTCAGAATGCATTTGAGCCAGCGCACGACAAAACCTACAATTAGACTTGTGCGACCAGCGAAGAGTCAGATCAGCCTGCACGTTCGCGCTGTCTGATCAGTCATAGCTGATCGCATTTCCCTTCTACAGCCTCCAGCCTATCCAAAGAGGGATAAACGAGTACCCCATACTGGTTGGAGGGCTGGTATAGTCTTTGCTGGTCACAAAAGTCTTGTTTTAGATCGTGTCGTGCGCTGGCTCATTTATCTTAACTACAGCTGATGTTAGTACCATGTGGCGGCCATAAAAGGTCTCCTTGTACTTCACTGTACGGTCGACTCTCGTTATCTCAACTTCGTTTATCCCGAATAACTTCTTATCTCGAAGTAAAACTCTGGTCCCTGTTTGAACATGAAAATCTAACAACAGGTAACAAAATAATGTGGGAAAGAGGAGAAATTGCTCCTAAAGAGCAATTTCTCCTCTTTTCCACAATATTTTCAATATATCTAACTTCAGGAGTAAAATTGCATAGTCATTTGTGGAATGTGCTCCTTCGATTTATTTTTTCCTCGATTCTGCAAATCTGATTTGTAGAGGTATGGATATCTCGAAATATTTCAGAGTGCACCTTGGACACAAAGATAATGAGAGTCGACTGTAGTTTATATTTTCTGTTGGGCGGGGTGTTTGTGATCACTGGTCCCATTCCGGGATTTTTTAAAAGGGCAATGGTGAGGCTAAATTGGTCGAGGTTGGCCAAGAAAACTAATCGCGTCAGTTGTTTTTAGTATTATGAGTGTGTTCATTGTTCTTGAGTGCCACTCCTTTAAGAATTTATTTGTTTCCTTCGCTAATGTAAGGTTCCAGAAGAAACCTGTTTCGATATAGTGTACGTGCGTGCGTGCGTGTGTGTGTTTGTGTATGAACCGTATGTATATTTTCATGGCACTGTCCAGAATATAGACCATCTATTGTTATGTCAGGGTGCACCTTGGTTACTATTCATTTACTCCGTGACTGAGTCCATGAAGAACATTGAAACATTTGATTTCTTGCCCATTCCGACGTTGTATTTTAAATACCCTCTTATACGAGGAGTGATTTACAATAATCTCAGTCCCTGAATTTAATAACTATTTAAGCTACGATGCTTTAATTACTACAATCCTTTAAAGTATTCTTGTTGTCTCTGTGTATATTTCCAATCTATTTCTCAATGCCATTACGTAATTTATAGGCCCTGAAAACACGTTTTTGTTAAGTCTTGAATATGACCAAACGTCCAAGAAGCTAAAAGTGGTCCTTAATTAAAGGCAACAACATAAATTCACATGGGCCGAGAATCGGACTGTAGGGTGGATTGGACAAAAAATGTAACTTTTCTATTTCTAAGTGGGCCTTAGAGCATGCGCGAAATGTGCGGATTCACATCGCCCTGCACATGCGCAAAATCTCATTCAGGCATTTGCTCTCAATTGAAACATTTCATAGTATCCAGTGATTCTGTTTGCGGACAGCGAGGCCCTGATCAGACTGCACATCCGCGCAGTCTGATCAGGGTCTTTGCTGTCCGCATATTTCCGAAGACACATTTTCGCATGGAGTGGCTCAAGTAATCTTGTATGTCCTTTGTTTTATGTGGACTGTCGTTATAATGAAGCAAAAACAAGTTAGTGACGACAGTAAAGGATCGTTTCTGTTCGCTTTCTGAATTACTCCGATAGATACATATGTATTTGCCGGTAATATGTCCTTGTAATACTTTCTGTAGAAATATGCTGACACGTACTAGTACCTCGTACTGAAAAACTACAGTAAAATGATCGCTTTCTGCTCTATAACATGTGGTCGCTGTAACAAATCTCGTTTCATCAACGATCAGCCATTTTTCTTTCGGAATACAATAAAAAATTTCCATGGTTCCCGGGATGTTTTCTGGCCATTGGGCGCAAAAATATATATTTAGTTTTCGCACAAAATACCCTCTGACACTATTGAATGCTCATAAGTACATCGAGGACACAATAAGCATTTATCTGACATACAGATGAATTGGGATCATCAAATAAGTGTCACACACTTTCGATTATTCTTTCGTTTCTGACTGTCACGGTAGCACTAGACCGCTACTTATATTTAACATCATCGCTTTCCTTTTTCAATCTATCTGTTTTATGTAACTGAAAGACTCAATTCCAAATAATTTTTCTTTTTTCACATGAAAACCTATGTTGTGGATACCCATTTGAAGTGCCTAACAGCTGCATTTCTAATTAGTATCACAATATATATGTTTCTATGGAGAAATAAGAAAATTAGTACATGTATCTGGAGAACCAGTACAGTGAACCCTCGTTACAACGACAGCATTTGTTCCCAAAAACGATGTCATTAAAATGAATTTGCTGTTGAACAGAATACTTAATGAGCAGATTAATATACATGTATAGACAAAGGTTTTGTTTTGTTCTTGTTTCCTCAGAGAACATATGTTTTGGATATTTATTAGATTCGCCTTTGAGGCGATTCTAACAAATATCCAAAACACATGTTTCTTTTAAGTATTAAATACAATATTCTTGCATAATTTGTGACTAATTGTTACCTCTTAAGCAAAGGTTTCGTGGTATTCAAATTGTCATTATAACGAATTTTGTCATTGTATCGAGTGTGGGTATAAAGAAGGGTGTCTGTACTATCTGGAACTATGCGTTTTTGAAAGAGTAAGCTTTGAGATACATGCCACGAGGATAAGTCTTAGTTATACCATGGTTCGTGTGCATATACGATGCGATAATGCACGAGCGTGAACGAGTGCATTATCGTACGCACATGCGCAGAACCATGGCATAACTAATTTATCACATTTTTATGCGTGTTGACCAACGACATCCGAAATATTCATACTAATCATTCGGTTGCTACTGTGTGACAATATGCAGATAAATCTCGTTATCTCAAACCCTGTCAGCTCAAAATACTGCTTGAGTCAAACTAAATCAAGAGCAAAACTGATTTAGTTTGCTGCATATTCCTCAGATTTCAACTCCTTTTACTTACTTAAAACTACTGTTATTTCAATCAAAACATTTGGTCCCGTAGAGTTTAGTTTTAATAAATGTATTTCGATATACATGTACATATGTACATCCTACAGACGATTCACTAGTATGCAATATGAACGGCCTAGAACGAAACCTGGGTAAAAATGTTAGCGTATATGCCATATTTGATAATCATATTTGATGATCAAAGGTTAAACGATTCGTTAACTAACGACATCGTTAGTTTTGAACAACTGGGCCCTGATTGCTTATAAAGTTATTTTCCTTAGAGGACTAAAAGAGCTATATAAGTCTGAGTTATACCATGGTTCGTGCGTATGTACGATGCGATAATGCGCGAGCGTAAGCGAGGGCATTATCGCACGTACGTGCGCAGAACCATGGAATAACTGATTTATCACATTTTCATGCATGTAGGCCAACCACATCGCGAGATATTTCATGTTCAATTCAGGCTACTATGTGATAACATATTACATGGGTCGCGCAATCCAAAACCATGCCTTCGGGCGTATGCAGACAACGAAGGCCCAGATCAGCCTGCGCATTCCGGCAATCTGATCAGGGCCTTCACTGTCCGCTAACATAATCATTTTGCACAATAAAATGTATCAATGGAGAGACTTTGCATGATGATCTGAATCCGCACATGTTGCGCATGCTCGAAGGAACTTTTTTGCTTGACGTGACCTACATATTTTAATGAGTCGACTGTGTTTCAGAGATGAAATAACTCTAGCAGTTTTGAAGTTGACAGAAGATGGAACATTACAAGTGATGAAGAAGACATGGTGGGATAAAGGAGAATGCGGTTATGATACCGGATATAGGGTAGGTTATGAGAAGAGCCGGGACACAGTATTTCATACATGGTTGCATGTGCGCCCAGCGAAGACTCAGATCAGCTTGTGCATCCGCGCAGTCTGATCAGAGTCTTTGCAGGGCACACTGTGCGTACCCAAGGATCCAAAGCGTCTTGAGACTGTCATGGAGGACTCTAAACAGCCTGATTGGAGTCTTCACTGGATGCACATGCAATCTTATAGAAAATGCTGTGCCCCGGCCCAAAATATAACCAGCAAACACCATATTTGCCTTAACATTTAGCCTTATACATGGCTAATTCGAACTCGTTTTTGAGTCCCTACGAAATTCTTCCGACAGCTCAAGAAAACAAATATTTAGGGAAATTTTCTTATTTTATCATGAAATTGTACGTTGTGTATATTCATTAGACTCCCCTCATCAATGCAATTCTAATGAGTAAACACAACATAACATTACTGTTTAAAAATCAAAAAGACTTACCTAAATTATCACCATTTGCTTCCCCGAACCGCGGAGCGGTTCGGCGTGCAGACGCACTACTATAGACTACCGATGTGACCAGTGAGGTGTGTGACCAACGCACTACTATAGACTACCGATGTGACCAGTGAGGTGTGTGACCAAAAATGTGATGGTCCAACAAACGCTTGGGTGGTTCGATGTTTATCCTGAAAAACAATAAGCGTTCCGTGATTTGGCAGAGACTATTGACACGGTGTCCGTGCCGATAATAGCAACAAAACAGCCAATAACGCCAAGTATTCCAATTGCAAGGGGTTGAATCACGAGACTTATGACGTCAGCTTACAAAATTTGCGATCGCCGCCATTTTGAAGTTTGTCTTCACTTCGAATTTTATTTCTATCCGTTCTCTGTCTATTTACAAGCTAAGCATGATTCGTTTTGTGCATAAGGTACACTTTGATGTAGATTTTGAGATAACATATAGACTTTACGCTCTTTTCACATATAATCTTAAAAAATCTTCGACACAGGTAAGCGAACGATAGTATATTGTCGTTGTACCTGTCATCGGCTTACAGTAGTTTTCGGTATTCGGAAAGCATGGCCCCCGCCCATCGGGGCCCGCGAAATAGATGGGCTGGCTAAAGTCTCCATGGCAGAGCTGCTAGTAACTAAGCAGGACCCGAATTCACGTGATCGGGCCGGGTAAAAATCCCACAAATTTGGAGGCAATGTCTTTGAACTACTGAAATATTGTTTTGAACGTTATATCGCAATTCATGCGATGGATTAGAAGTCAAGCGTGGTCTGAAATCGAATTCAGTTAGATCTGGCCAACCCACCTATGAAGCATGTGATGATAATTTGGACGCAAGGATATAGGTAGCACCTATTAAATTCATATTAATCATATATACTTAACAGTTATTATTAACTGTTACCCGCCTGCTCACCAACGGGGAGGAGGAATAAAATAAAATATATATAAGGTTATCCTTGGATACACCAAAAACACAAAAGAACGAAAATCGGAGTCTCGATTTCATTGAGACTCTTCACATGCATCACGAAAACATGCCTATATAATTTTGACCCCCTTAAACCCCACTTTTATATAGTAAAACTGGGGTTTACAGGGGTATACATTATTTTTCTTATTACTGCATAAAACATAGATCGTGGGTACTCGTTAGAACCGCCTCGCCGAGGCGGTTCTAACGAGTACCCACAATCCATGTTTTGAGCAGAAATATAAAAAATATCAGAGTTTTTTTTTTATCTGAAAATTTTCATTTTTTTGGAGGTGAAATTTTCCATATATTTGAATGGGCGTGTTTTCGTAATGTGGCAGCAATGCTGTTTACAGGGCTGCATACGCCCCAAGCACTGACTTAAGCAGAACTCGATTTACCAAGACATCCGAATTGGCTCAATATTCCCAAGGAAAGTAAAAAAAAAAAAGCTGCACTATGATGAAGACATTTTACGGCCTCCATACGGCAATTAACACCAGCTGCAGAGAAGTGAAATAAAATCTATGAAGGTTGTCTTTTGAAACACCGACAACACATGTCTTTTGGGTCGATTGTTTACAATCGGTCCACAGTATACAAATGCCAAAATTTTCTTATTGTGGTTGTCCACGTGATTATCATTGACAAATGTATTGATGAAATCCAGGTAACAGTTTTTTTTTTTTTTATATAACTGCTCTATTCTTGACGCTGTGACGTCAGAGTGCAGTGTATAAAGGGTTATTTGTTAACCTGGTCTGGGACATTGGCAAACAGTGCAGACCTAGATCAAACGCATCAGATCAGGGTCTGCACTGTTTGCTTAAAGTACAGGAAGCTAAATGAAACACTCTTAAGTCCCCGTTCAGGACCATTTTCCCAGCCTACATGCAAAGACAGTCGAACTATAGTGCTGTCAGTGCTTTGATTAAACTAGCCTGTGTACAGGAATTATTGCACTTAAGTGACTTTCATCTGACTTAACAGCCTGAAGTAAAATTTACTTGCTTCCGTTTGTTCTGAGCATTGCTTTGCAAATTCGGTTCGTATACCTCCATGAAGCGTTACTTGATCATCTTCGATTGTTTCTTTTCCTGGACATCTTCTCTACTAATTTTTAGCATACTGTTAATACAATACACATAGCCATTAGAGTTTTCTTCCCCTTATTTGTGTCAGATGTTTATAACCTATTTCAATAAAGATAAAACATGAATATATAAGCATCATAAAACTCAGTACTGAATAAAACATAAACAGATCAATTGTAAGTATGTTAACTGTAAAATCGGTCTCCCAAGCTTACCAGAAGCAGGCTTATTGCAGATTGTTTAGAGCAGATAATATTTTCATTTCCTTTGGGATCATTAAGCTTATTGTGGTGTCTTTGGAAATAGAGTTCTGCTCATGTATACACTAGAGGGCGTAGGCAGCCTTACAAACTTCATTACTGCTTATGAAGAGTCTCAATAAAACGGAGACTCCCATTTTCTGTCTGTAATCTGTTCTTTGTTTACAAAGGCAATCTTTTAGACTTTTATAATCATAAGTTTGGTAGATTAGAAATCAGCGTCTTTGCGCATATAGACTGTGCATATATAGGCCGCGTTTTTTCAAACTTGGTCATGTTATGGTTCCCGCGCTTTCGTAATACATGTGCGCTCGTCTATCATTTAACCCTTAAAGCGCCAGACACAACTATTGTCATCTGCTTTGTCATCTGCTTGTGATTTTAAAAGTCATTTTTGCAAACAGTGTGGACCGAGATCAGACTGCTCCTTTAGGAGCAGTCTGATCAGGGTCCACACTGTTTGCCTGTATGCAAAAATAGGTTTGAAAAGTCTGCAAGAATATTCAGCAGACGACATAAACAGACGACATTTTCAGATGCAGTTTTTCTTGGCGCTTTAAGGGTTAAGGGGAAATGATACACTTTCACGGCAGGCAACTCTGTCAAAATTGTTTTGTCCCATTTTGAACAGAGGTCTACTCTAAAATGGAAAGCATATGCTCCCCTGGGAGCACATTCTTTCTTTTATTATAGACCCTTTTTCATAATGGACTTGGTGTGTTGGAAAATTAAACAAGAAAAGTTGTTTTCCTTGTACAAAATGGCGGAAAATCTGCAAAGTCTGTCCAGCTTCCTGAATAGTTGTTAGAGATGGAAGCTGGGTTAAACCACGTTTCAAACATGCTCATTGCGACACAGCCCAAGCCTCGAGGTTGTAAAACCTTTTTCATACTCAGTTCAGCTGAACATGAAATTTCTCTGCTAATAAATATGAAAATGCCAACAATTGTTGGCATTTTCATATTTATTAGCAGAGAAAGTTTCATGCTCAGCTGTGTCTAGCAAGATTGGTTGTGATTTTAATTCTATCAGCAGGACAAATTTCATGCTTAGCTGAGTTGAGCATGAACACTTTTTTAAAAAAAAAGGTAAGAGAAAAGTCCAGGGAGTGCCACAATCACAAAAGGCCTCGGGGCCAGGTCAGAGCTATTTTGTGCTCCTCGCGAAAGCATTGACTCTAGGATGCAAAGAATATTTGATTTAAACCGCATCAAAACAAAGGGGCTTTAATGAAAAGGATGCACCTGGCCCGGAGGTTATATTTTTTTCATGCTCAACTCAGCTGAGCATAAAATTTTGACTGCTAATAAATATGAAAATGCCAACAGTCAAAAGTTCATGCTCAGCTGAGTTGAGCATGAAAAAAGGTTTTATAATCTCGAGACCAGGCAGTTTGCATTTTTCGCCATTTTTTTACTTTCGAAAATGCATGGCGGTTATCAGACTGTGCAGATGCACAGTTTTGATCATAACTTGTGTTTGTCATTTAAACGATCAGCTCCCTACATAGTTTATGTATTAAAGTTTAGGATAATGAAGCGTCCTTGGCGGCCAGTCTGTAACTGATGTAACATTATGGAAGTGTAATATCGTCTAACAATCAGCTCTCTTGTTGAAATGGGTTTCTGTAGAGATAAAGAAAACGCTTTTAGAATCGTTTCTGTACGATTTTATCTTCCAAATAGCTTTTCTGCAGATATAATTCTGTATATCTGTATAAACTGATAGCTTCGATCACCATCAGAGCCGCAACGTAAGAAAACGTGCCTTTCGAAATGTGTGTCCAGCGAGGATTCAGATTTACTCTCGTCAAACTTACACAGCGTTTACAGAGAAAACACATTTTTGCACACCAGATAAGGGAATCCTGAATTTAACACTGGGATAGAAATTCTACCCAGATTATACTACCCAGGGTAAGATAAAAATCGAGAATTCTCACGTTTTTGATATGCACTGGTTGTAATGGACGTCACGTACGCCATCGGTAAGGTTTACGTCACTGAACGTAATGACGTCATTAAACGCCACGGTAATGTCATCATAACATGGTGAATGTCAGCAATCATAGTGACTGCATTAAAAAAATCTACATTCAGAAATGAAAGCTGTGCAAGAAAAAGAATCCATCATGGGTGTGAGGGGCAGATAGAAAAATTCAGCAGACAACAAATTTATGATCTGTTTTTTTATTATTATTATTTCCAGAAAATAGGATTTGATATGACATTCATGAAATTTCAAATTCTATTTTCTGGAAAAAAAAATAAGAAAAATATTTCAGAATGTCGTCTGCTCAAATTTTTCCCAGAGTGTTAAGCGTTAACCCATTGTAGTAGGGAGACCCGTAAAAGGGTACTTGGCAAACAGTGCAGACCCAGATCAGAACGCGGCGTCTGATCAGGGTTTCCACTGTTTGCAAATAGTTTAGCCATTTTTCCCTAGGAATATGTTAATCTTATAGCCGGACGTACCCAAAATTGAAATTGGACTCTTCCAATATTTAGTGTGGGAAAGTCTATTCAGTATACAATGGGTTTAGTACATGTACCTCTTTGTTTTCAGGAATCTAAGAAGAAGAGTCTGTCGCTCAGTAATGTCGCTGGCGCTTACTTTATTCTAATAGCTGGTCTTGTCCTCTCAATTATTGTTGGAGTCATAGAATTCATTTATACCAAGACAAAGCCAGAACAGCCAGCAACTATGGTAGGTACAGATAAACATATTTCTCAATTACCGCCTAGGGGTCGGGGTTAACACTTTGCATGCTGGATAAAAAGTTCAGCAGACGATATTTTCATTTTTTTTTTTTTTTTTTTTTTTCCTAGAAAATAGGATTTGACATCTTATTCAAATTGTCTTTTTAATTGCATGAAATGTCAGAACCAATTTTCCAGTAAACATAAGGAAAATTTCATCAGTTTGTCGTCTGCTGAATTTACCTATAGCATAGTAAGTGTTAACGTGTCTATTTAATGGACACCCTTCTATTTCTCTATAGATTTTAAAACATGGATATGTACGGGTACACTATTTTATGTAATCAAATGTGCAGAAATACTTGCAGGTTTTCATTGATTTCGATACATGATGTAAAGGTCACTGGTGAAGCTTAATTGCCTGCAGCCAGCTAACTTCATTTGTATGTGTGTGAGTGTGGGTGTCTGTGCCGGCGTGTGTGAGTGTGGGGGAGTGTTTGTTCATTGCTGTCAAGGGTCATTGTTTTTAGAATTTATCTTCACTACAGCTGGTGTCATATGACGGCCCAACAAAAATCTTCCAATACTTCTCTGTACTGTCAATTATGTTTCCCGTTCCTTTTAGATCATTGAAAATGTATACGAGGGTCACTGATGAGTCCTAATTGGCCGAAATTAGTCACTCTGACCCAGAAAAATTGATGTTTCAGCTGTTTTGATTTTTTTTAATTTGTTGTTTTTTATTTATTTATTTTTTTTTTTTTCATTGTCATGGGTTTGCTCAAGGGCCATTCTTTTAAGAATCTACAGTCGAACTTCAATGTCTCGAACAGACCATCACGAAAACATACCTATATAATTTTGACCACCTTAAACCCCACTTTTATATAGGAAAACTGGGGTTTACAGGGGTGTACATTATTTTTCCTATTCCTGCTCGAAAAATAGATCTATGTTTTTTAGCAGAAATATGAAAACTATCAGTTTTTTATCTGAAAATTTTCAGTTTTGATGGTGAAATTTTCAATATATTTGAATAGGCGTGTTTTCGTAATGCAATGGAAATGTGATTTAGATTTGGGTAGTTCGAGCCACTGAGGGTTGATCATAACGCCAGGTTAAGAGACAAACAGGAAAATATATGGATGTCTTTTCGATCTTCTATATAATAATGGTATGTTGAGTGTACTCATTAGAATCGCCTCGATGAGGCGATTCTAATGAGTACACACAAAATACATTTTTGTGATAAAATAGGAAAATGCCTAAAAGTTCCCTTTTTTTTTCTTGAGCTGTCGGTAGAATTTTCTTGGGACTCAAGAACGAGTTCGAATTAGCCATGGTAAACGTGTTTATGCTTATTGTTTTTCCCGCTGACTAATAAAGAGCTTCCTTATCATTGCAGGGATTATACATGATGCCATCTGAAACTGCAGTAACGGTTGCAGAGTCCCATCACAACGGCTTAAGTCATAAACCTTTGCTTAGATCATCGCCGGCGAAACTCAACGGAAACACTGCCGACAGAATGGTAATTTCGTGTATAACCGTATAATATAGGGTTATTGCACTGATATTGGTGAATAATGTCCGGTGTTAGAATATTGAAAGACGCGAGCTTGCGAGCGTCCGTACATATCCCAACCAGGGACAATAGTTACCAATATCAGTGCAGTAACTCTTTTATTATATAGCTGTAAATATCGTTCTCTCATTTTTCTTCTAATTCTGTATTTTTGTTTATGACGCTGAAAATAGTGCTGAAAATTAAGTATGTCTATAAGCGATTATTTTTCCAAAACTCCGGCAGTTCCATTCTAATATTGCTGTCATTTCAGGTGCATAAGTTTGTGTAGCAGACTAAAACAATTTGTTTCCGATCAGGCATCCTAATAATATATAATAACATTTTAGTCAAAGGATCCTCAACCATATTTAATTACCCCACCCACTTTCAACATGCATGTGGTATAAGAAAATATTACCAATTGACCTGATATTTCGTCACATGTAATCCGATTCATAGTGGTATAACTTGCAAAGTTAGAAGAAAATCTAAAGTGGCCATAAAGCAGGCCTCCTGGAGACTGGTCCTTTGACGCTGAAAATAGTGTTTTCTGTAACAATGCAAAACTGATATCAGAAAATGGATCATTTTTGCACCAGTGCTATATCAGTTATGTTGCTTAACTTGCGACTTTCAAACTTTAAGAGAGAGTTATATGATTTTAAGTCCAGTTTGACGTCATATTTTATGTGACGTCGAGTGAAAATGGCACCAGCAATGTTGACGTCATACAACGTCAACATGTCACAATGGTAATAAAGTATGAGATATGTACATGGTCGACAAACAAGCATTACTGATCTAAAGAAAGCGTGCAATTTTGATATTGCGTGCTGCTAGTGAGAAATATCGGCATCATTGTTCCTCGGATTTTATCGTTCATTTCTAATCATTTAACCCTGGTCCTGCTGAAGCCGGATATACTCTGCCTTTGCAAACAGTGTAGACCCAGATCAGTTGGCTTCTGAAGAAGCCAACTGATCTGGATCCGCACTGTTTGCCATTAAGTATGTGAACTCATAGCAACAATCCGGATCAAGTAATCTGACTGGCTGTAAATTAGAAGAGGGCGTGGCATTTTAATTTATTCAGCAGGACAAGGATATATTTATAGCTATATGATGCGGACACTAAAGACTTTGATCAGAGCCTTTGTTGGGCACACTGGCCTATCAGATGGTACGTTTTCTCACGTTGTGGCACCTATGGTTAGGTGTATAAACAAAATCCTATGTTTTGCGTTATAATTTCAATATTCTCCTTGTAATGTAAAACTTTATACTAAACATTCATCGATTTATACGGTCGTACAGTCATTAAATTTTGAAATTGAATGACTAACGCCGATCAAAACACATTTCATAATGTGTGCACCGTTGTGTCTAGACGAACTGCTCAAATCATATCGTAAGCCGAACTATTTTGCATTTTATGACAAGTTGGTCATATTGAGACAATGCCGTGTGGAATCTGCAAAGGACTTATTGGGAAGGTTAATTCGGTTTTAATTTTGACAATATTTGATTATTTATCCATAAAAATACATATGTTGGTACTCATTAGAAACACCTCGCCGAGGCGCTTTTAAAGAGTATCCACAATATATATATTTTTTATGGAGAATTAGAGAAAATTATCCTTAAATTATCATCAAATACTCCCCCTTAACAAGTCTTCTGCAGCTGTATTGTCCTTGCCGCAAATGTTATTTCCATGCATTACATTCTGTTGCATAGGCGGGCCATATACACCACAACCTCTTTATAACTCTATTGTTGGGGTCCATAGCATAAACTAGTTAAACAACCGTGTTATATCCAAACAAAAATGTATAGATTATATTGAAAATGACCATTTTTATGGTCATTTTTCAATATAATCTATACATTTTTGGGATCCATCTTTGAACCGTGTTATATCCAAAACCGTGTTATATAACGAACCGTGTTATAAAGAGGTTGTAGTGTATAATATACGAGACTGTTCTGATTATTTCAACAGAAACAAGATAAAATGTTTCCGGATTGTTCAATTATTGTCTTAAAGGCTCCATATTCCTCAAAAATAGACCTTTTTATTATCCAAGAAAGGTATAATAAATTGATATACGGTAATAATACGATCATAAAATGTGGCACCTGACAGCCTGTAAAATTTCACCTGTAATGTTCAGGCCTATGGGCATGGTGGGCGAAGCTTGCTTACCAAGTAATGCTTACTATCCGCGGACGCCTGATTACACCCTTTATTCTGGGGTCCATTCTGTTGGTCTGAACATTCTGATTCTGTCTTTCGTTTACGGATTTATGAGTTTGAATTATGGCTAGGGTACCATGACCACAACTACTATAGTTTCTCGTTTTTGAACTGGATCAAAAATGAAATGATGTTTTTATCGTATCTCTAAATTAATGTTGTCAACATTAATTCAGAGATATGACAAATGATCATTTCTTTTCAAGAACGAGAGACTACCTGAAATTTTACAGGCTGTCAGATGCCACATTTATGATCGTATCTATACCATATATCAATTTATTAAACCTTTTTTGGATAAAAATGTCTTTTTTTGAGGAGCTTTTAAAGTAGTTTTATTTCTTTCTGAGTACGAATTTCCTCTGAAAGGAAGGATTTTTTCCTTTTAGAAAAGATTCTCGTCTTTTAGTGCCGACCCTTTTTAGATAGGGTTTGATGTGCAGGAAAGCAAACACAAAGTGACACACACTTACATTCTTGTAAAAATAATAGTGTCTATCAAAACTACTTTACAGTACATATACAGTCACCCTCTTTATACCGACACTCGATACAACGACAAATTCGTTAAAATGATAATTTGACTGGCACGAAACTTTTGTTCAAGAGTTACAGCTATTCTGACATTATTGAAAATTAAATCAAATTATTCAATACCTCAAAAAACATATGTTTTGGATATTTTCCTGATTGAAACGATTCTAACAAATATCGAAAACATACGTTTTATCAGAAAAATAAAATTAATCAAGGCTTTTCTTACATAACATTCTGCTGTTTCAGGATTCTTTATCAACAGCAAATTGATTTAATGGAAATTCCTTGGGAACAAATGCTGTCGTTGTAACGAGGGTTCACTGTATCATACACGTCAAATTATTTCTTTCAGGGTCCACATCGTCCTCCAACTACCTATACACATTGCAGTGCACCTAAGATTTCATTCGACCTTGACCCTAACACAGATATCTAGCAGTCTGCCAATGTTCTCTAGGACAACTTTAATTCAAGTAAAACATTCCATGATAGAGAGCTACCGGGTGCGCAAATGGCGGAAAATCCTGTGATGTAAGATTGATGTACTTCAGTGGCATAGCTGAGCATACTTAAGAAAGCTCAGGTGACTTGATACGTCACGTATATTTTCCACCAAGGGAGATATGTTTTGTGACTTTTCCTGATAAGGTTATTACCTCCGAATCTAATCATTTTTAAAAAGGAGTCTACTCTAAAAGGAAAGAATTTGCTCCCAAGGGAAGCACATTCTTTCCTTTTAGAGTCTTGGGAGCAAATTCTTTCCTTTTAGAGTAGATTCCTTTACAGAAGAGCGGCAAACCAATTGTCACAGCGTATCGTAGCCATTACCCATAAGAATAACAGAAATACAAATACAGTCGACTCTCGTTATCTCGAATTCCAAGGGACTTTCTGAAATACTTCGAGATATCCGTACCTCGACATATCAGATTTGCAGAATAGAGGAAAGACTAATTCGGTTAATCACATTTAGCAAATATATGTGTAATTGGACGAAGTTAGAGATATATTGAAAATATTGTGGAAAAGAGGAGCAATTTCTCCTCTTTTCCACAATATTTTTACATGTTGTTAGATTTTCATATTTAGGCAGGGACCAGATTTTCACTTCGAGATAAGCGGTTATTCGAGATAAGCGAGTTCGAGATAGCGAGAGTCAAATGTATATAGCATCTTCATGTATGTGGGAAACATCTGTATCTGCACGGCTCTGGCGCTATATTTTGACCAAGAGATAGAGTACAAAATGACAATTGTATCAATAGTATGTCGTGTCATTAAATAGGTGTGTCAATAGTATATCGCGTCATGAGTATTAATAGTATATCGTGTCATTAAACATTTGTGTCAGCTATGTTCCGTGTCATAAATCAGTTGTATACCTCTTAAATAGCGCGTCATATCATGGGAGAGATGCATTGATAATATGTCGTGTCACGAAAATTCTTTGTCTAAAGATAAATGCTACATGTACCTGCACACTTCACATCAAATTTCACATATGCACAGATAGGAGCATCTTGGACAGGGCCTGAGCAGTTATTTATGTTCTATATCTCTGTCAAAGTATAGTGACGGACGGAGTAGAATTTTTAGAGACATGTTTATACGGTCATAGAAAGCCCAGATCATCTTACGCGTTCATGCAATATGATTAGGGTCTTCATTGTCCGCTTCCAATATACGGTACATTTAATATTGCCAAACATAATGATGACTAAAGGGCTTGATTAGACTTGCATATATAGCTTTTTGTTTGGCACAACTGATTTAACTCTTTCACTACCACAGGCGATAAATAAGCTTTTGCAACAGCACAGATCCAGATGAGACGGCTCACTGAGCCGTCTCATCTGGATCTACGCTGTTTGTCATTCAGTCTTTCAATTTTACATATAAACGTCTTTCAACGATAGTTTGTTAAAATAAAAAAGCAGACGACAAATGTCGTCTGAAATTTGGCGCCGAAAGAGTTAAAGGAAATGGGTACACTTTCAACTTTAAAGAGAGATAACTCTTGTTTAGATTATTTGGTCTTCTTCTGAATATGGGTCTATACTCACCAAAGGCAGTAAATGCTTTCCACATAGAGTAGACCCTTTTCAGATGGGGATTCATGACAGGGAAAGCAAACAGCAAGTCACAGAAGTTGTCTTCCTTGTCAAAAATAGTCGAATATCTACCAGTTGTATCATATCATCTTAAAGTACATTTTCTCACGGTGGGATCAAATGTTTCTGTCTGCGTCTGTGCCATTACTATTCCATAAACAATCTGTATGCTGGGTAAAAATTCCAACGGACGATATTTTGAAATATTTGTCCTGATTTCTCCCGGAAAACAGGCTTTGACATTTCATGCAAATCGTCTCCTGCGGAGACAATTAGCATGAAATGTCAAAGCCTATTTTTAGGAAAAAAAAGAAAAAAAAAATATTGTCAGTTTGCCGTCTGCCGAATTAACCCAGAGAGTGGTAAAAGTTAATAATCTATGTTTAAGTCTATAGCAGGTAAACTTTTATAACAAGCTACAAGTCTATAGTAAGCTAAGACCGTATGTTTTTTTGTTTGTTTTTTTTTATAAAATGTATGATTTCAGGATCTTGTTTGAGTTATTACATGCATGTGATTGTTTATACGTGATATACCATTCAGCCTGGCATTTACAATACACTTTCTCAAAGGTTGTGACATTTATTAGCATAGTATAACACTTAGCTGCATTGTGGAGTCATGATATATTCAAAAGCATACAAAGGTCAGTCATCCATACAAATATAAAGGGCGAAACAATTAAAGTGTTATTTCGCTGTGCCATTGCAGTGCATTTTTTTGCGTTTATATGGAAAATACAGCTAGCAAAATTACGCCACGAAAATAGTTTTAGTAAAACATGTAATAAAGACAATCTTACAAAACATGTTTTTTTTTTTCTAAAGAATTCAAAAAATATTCATACGTACACCCAGGGGTGTTTTAAGAGGGAGTTCGGGGGCTCTATCGAATCTCCTCCCACGCCCACCCACCTTCCATCTTTAATTCAAAGTTTCATTTTCATGGGAAATATCGGATAAATTTGATAAATTTGGGATACCGTATTTACCCTAAATATTTACACGTACATCCCTTACTTTTTACTTTATACTTCTCTTTCAACAAGTCCATTTATTACCTATGATTGTGTATAAATTGCTGGATGAGTGGCAAACAATGTAGACCCAGATCAGACGCCGCGTTCTGCGGCGTCTGATCAGGGTCTACATAGTTTGCTCAGGCTTGTCTTTCCGAGATCTATGTAAGACATGGCATATTCACCATATAATATGGAAAATGAGGAATATTTCATTTATTAAAAAAAATAAAATGGGTATTTCCAGCCACTGAGGGTAAATCATAGAGCATGGTCAGGAGGCAAGAGAGGGAGGATACTTTAGGAATGTCTTTTCGATCTTTTATAAACTATTACTAAGTTGAGTGTTCGCATTAGAATCGCCTCGATAAGGTGACTCTAATGAGTACACAGAACATACATGTTCGTGATGAAATTCCCTAAAATATGAGCCTTAAATAGCCCTAAATACTTGTTTTCGATAGCTATCGGAAAAATTTCCTAGGGGCATAGAATCGAGTTCGAATCAATCCCGGGAAACGAGCCATCGGTGTTCGAGGCATTGAAACTGTAATACGGATAATGAGGAATATTTTGTTTATGAAAAAAAAAAATATGTATGCACCATCACGAAAACATGCCTATATAATTTTGACCCCTTTAAACCCCACTTTTATATAATAAAACTGGGGTTTACAGGGATACACATTATTTTTTTATTATTTCTGCTCAAAAACATAGATTGTGGGTACCCGTTAGAACAGCCTCGTCGAGGCGGTTCTAACGAGTACCCACAATCTGTGTTTTGAGCAGAATATGAAAAATATCAGAATTTTTTATCTGAAAAACTTTCGTTTTTTTTGGCGGTAAAAGTTTCAGTATATTTGAATAAGTGTGTTTTCGTAATGCTAAAACGGTTGTTAGAAGAAAAAAAAAACAGGTTTTAAAACGACTAAATACAGAAATCTCCGCCTGATACAGTGAACCCAATCATGTTTTGAACCTCAATAGCTCAAACATCTTTAGGACCATGGAAATCTTTCCGAGATAAGGGTAGTTCGAACCACTGAAGGTTTATCATGACGCCAGGTCATGAAGCAAATGACGATAATTTAGGGATTTTGTCGATCTTCTAGACAATAATGGTATATTCAATGTACTAACTAGAATCGCATCGACGAGGCGATTCTAATGAGGACACACAATATACAATTTTATGATAAAATAAAAAAAAAATCTTGTTTTCTTGAGCTACCGGAAGAATATCGTTGAAACAAAATACGAGTTTGAATTAGTCATGGTAAACGAGCCATCGGTGTTCGAGCTATTGAGGTTCGACTGTACTATGAGTATTATATTGCTTACCCATGCAAAAGTGTGCCTTTCCTGTAAAATCTTTTTTTTTTTTTTTCGCTGCTTCATGCAAAACGGGAGCTTAGCATATATGCAAACAGCAAAAGAAGGGCCAAGCTAACCCAGTTAGCATTCTACATAAATCTAAAGCGGGCTGTTATCGGCCTGTCAGGGTAGCTTACGGGCCGATAACGGCCCGCTGCAGATTTAGAAAGAATGCTACATGTAGCTAGGAAGTATTCACATACACTTAAGGTACCCTTTTTGGAGTTAATGTGCTTAATTTACATTACAATTCAATATACATTGTATATGTAATGTTGTGAAGTGATATGTGATTTTTTTGTACATAAACACAAAGTATAATGAGCGTGTAATAAATTTTAAACGTCGCCATCATAATATAACCCCTATTTATGATAATATTTAGAGACATGTATTTGATAAAAATAGAATATTATATAAATGGTTGTATTTTATATATGACTGTTATTGTATATGAATGTTATTGTATTTACATTATGAATGTACATGTATATAAACAATACACGACGTGTTTAATGTGTTTTCGCCGACAAAATGACTGTCCCATTACCTTGAAATACAGTTTTATATTATGAGAGCCGGGCACAGTATTTCCTACAAGACTTGGTGTGCTCCCAGCGAAGACTCAAATTAGTCTGTCCATCTATGCAGTCCGATCAGAGTCTGCGCAGGGCACTCTATGAGCTACCTAGGATACAAAACGTCTTCAGGCGGACAACGAAAACTATGACATTTCGAAAACACGCCTATTCAAATATACAGAAAATTTTACCTCCAAAAACTAGAAAACTTTCAGGTAAAAAACTCTGATATTTTTCATATTTCTGCTTAAAATATAGATTGTGGGTACTTGTTAGAACCGCCTCGCCTAGGCGGTTCTAACGAGTACCCACAATCTATGTTTTTGAGCAGACATAAGAAAAAAATATTGTATACCCCTGTTAACCCCAGTTTTACTATATAAAAGTGGGGCTTAAGGGGGGTCAAAACTATATAGGCGAGTTTTCCTGATGTCAGGATACACAGGCAAACAGAAGGACATCAGGAAGCAAAAATCACAACAATGCTATAGCACCAGAACAAAAAAAAAATTAGTTGGTCGCCACAATATTAATTTAGCCAGCGCACGACAAAACCTACAATAAGACTTGTGCGACCAGCAAAGACAGATCAGCCTGCGCATTTGCACAGACTGGTCTGAGTCTTCGCTGATCGCATGTGCCTTCTATATCCTCCGAGCTATCCAAAGAGGGCAGAAAGAGGACCCTTGCCATACTAGGTGGATGTGCAGCTGATCTGAGTGTTTGCTTGTTATACAGGTCTTATTATATGTTTAGCCGTGCGCTGCCTCTGATAATTATGTACAGCAAAGAGGATGCGCATCAGAAATTATCCCTTGGAACGGTGGGCTGAAACCTTACGCTTAGTTCTGATGCAGATCAAACATATAAATATTTTCTCCAACATTGCAATATGCGCCCAACAAAGACTCAGATAAGACTGCACTTCTCGGAGTCTTCAAAGAACTTTCTTTGGTAACTTACTATCCAAAGTGTCTTCAAGCGGACAGTAAAGACCTGACCTGTGTCTGCGCTGGGCGCACATACATTCTTATAGAAAATGATGTGCGCAAGCTCATGTATTTTGTCCGAATAGAGTCTCCTATTACAATCTTATTACAATCTACCCTCTTTATACCGACACTCGATACAATGACAAAATTCGTTATAATGACAATTTGAATGTCACGAAACCTTTGCTCAAGAGGTGACAGTTAATGAGAAATTATGCAAGAACATTGCATTAAACCTTCAAGCAACATGTGTTCTGGATATTTGTTAGAATCGCCTCACTGAGGCGATTCTAACAAATATCCAAAACATATGTTCTATGAGGAAAAAAGAATAAAACAAGGTCTTTCTTACATATCATTCTGTCCATTAATGAAAAGTTATGCAAGAATATTGCATTAAACCTTCAAGCAACATATGTCCTGGATATTTGTTAGAATCGCCTTACTGAGGCGATTCTAACAAATATCCAAAACATATGTTCTATGAGGAAAAAAGAATAAAACAAGGTCTTTCTTACATATCATTCTGTCCATTAATGAAAAGTTATGCAAGAATATTGCATTAAACCTTCAAGCAACATATGTCCTGGATATTTGTTAGAATCGCCTTACTGAGGCGATTCTAACAAATATCCAAAACATATGTTCTATGAGGAAAAAAGAATGAAACAAGGTCTTTCTTACATATCATTCTGTCCATTAATGAAAAGTTATGCAAGAATATTGCATTAAACCTTCAAGCAACATATGTCCTGGATATTTGTTAGAATCGCCTCACTGAGGCGATTCTAACAAATATCCAAAACATATGTTCTATGAGGAAAAAAGAATGAAACAAGGTCTTTCTTACATATCATTCTGTCCATTAATGGAAAGTTATGCAAGAATATTGCATTAAACCTTCAAGCAACATATGTCCTGGATATTTGTTAGAATCGCCTCACTGAGGCGATTCTAACAAATATCCAAAACATATGTTCTATGAGGAAAAAAGAATGAAACAAGGTCTTTCTTACATATCATTCTGTCAATTAAGGATTCTTTACAACACAAATTTATTTTAATGGCAACATCTTTGGGAACAAATGGTGTTGTTGTAACGAGGGTTCACTGTACACTACATATACCCACAACTACTACGAAGAAACAAAGTAGAAGGCCGATCTGCCACTGGAGCATTCGAAATAGTTAAGATGATGTCCAGCAAAAGTCATAATCACAGAACGTTGCCTACCAATGACGCCAAGAAGAAGAGTGAAGAACAACGATGGACAGCAAACACGCCACAAACGTGATCGCAATGCCATATAGTACCTACCAAACTCGACATAAAAATTGAGTCAGCGCATGACAAAACCTACAATAAGACGTGCGTACAGCGATGACTCAGATCAGAGTCTTCGCTGATTGCTTGTGCCTTCTACAGCCTACAGTCTGTCCAAAGAGGAATTAACGAGAACCACTGCCATATTGATGGCTGCAAAAGCTGATAGGAGTCTTTGCTGGTCGCATTGGTCTTATTGCAGGCTTTGTCGTGCGCTGGCTTAATTAATTAACAGGCCGAAATATGAAAACACAGCAACAAGGCCCAAAATGGAACGGACTGCACTTGAACCGAATAATCAGTAGTTAAAACCACCGGAGGACGGAGGAGTTTTAAACGAATTTACTCGAACCAAATTCGTACCGTAGGTTCAATAGTTGCAGTAGATACTACGGTCTACCCTCTTTATACAGACACTCGATACAATAACAAAATTCGTTATAATGACGGTCTGAATGTCACGAAACCTTCGCTCAAGGGGTGACAGTTAATGAAACATTATGCAAAAATATTGCATTAAACTTTCAAGCAACATATGTGCTGATATTGTTTAGAATCGCCTCATTGAGGCGATTCTAACAATATCCAAAACATACGTTCTATGAGGAAATAAGATTAAAACAAGGTCTTTCTTACATATTATTCTGTCCATTAAGGATAGCAAATTCATTTTAATGGCAACATCTTTAGGAACAAATGCTGTCGTTGTAACGAGGGTTCGTTGTAGTAACAAAGTACAGTAAAACTCCGCTATTGGTACTGTCTAAAAGCAATCTTTTTAGCGGCGCTGTCTTAATATTGACTTTAGAACATAACTCCAGATAGGCTGCTTTTTTCGACCAAAAAGTATTGATACAGTGAACCCTCGTTACAACGACAGCATTTGTTCCCAAAGATGTGGCCATTGAAATAAATTTGCTGTTGTAAAGAATCCTTAATAGACAGAATGATATGTAAGTAAGACTTTGTTTTATTATTATTTCCTCATAGAACATATGTTTAGGATATTTGTTAGAATCGCCTCAATGAGGCGATTCTAACAAATATCAAGAACATATGTTGCTTCAAGTTCTAATGCAATATTACTGCATAATTTTTAATCAACAGACACCTCTTGAACGAAGGTTTCGTGACATTCAAATTGTCAAATTTTGTCGTTGTATCGAGTGTCGGTATAAAGAGGGTAGACTGTATTTTTTTCTTATTTCCACACAAAACATATGTCGTGGTACTCATTAGAAGCGCCTCACAAAGGCGCTTCTTATAAGTACCACAACTTATTTTTTGTAGAGAAATAAGACAATTATTATGCAGATAACCCCTCTTATCTTAAACTGTGCAGACCACCAAGACAAAGCCAATTTGAGACTGGCAAAAGCTGGTCTTAGCAGCGGAGTGGTCTGTTTTGGGGTTTGTTTGTTTTTTTGTTGTTTTTTTTGTTGTTGTTGTTGTTGTTTTTTGTTGTTTTTTTTGTTGTTGTTTTTTGTTGTTTTTTTTGTTTTTTTTTTGTTGTTTTTTTTTTTTTTTTTTGATGTTTTTTTTTTTTTTTTTTTTGTTTTGTTTTTTTTTTTTTCTCGTTTTTTTTATTTTTTTTTTTTTTTTTTTTTTGTTTTGTTCTTTTTTTTTTTTTTTTTTTTTGAGAGGTATTAATAGCGGAATTTTGCTGTACTTGTTCAGCATACACATGGGCTCACTAATGAATCAGTTAAACATCACAGAAAAAAAAAAAAAAAAACGTGTTATCAAACTTAATTCCTGTGATGAAACAAGGATGAAAGCTGTGGCAACATCTCATATACAGAGTCAGAGAATCAAAGCGCTGATAGCACTGGTTTGTCGATTGTCTCTGAGTGTAGGCTGCATAAATAATCTTGATCGGTGTCTTAAGACTGTTTCATTCAACGGTTACCTTCCTGTAATTTAAGCAAACAATGTACACCCTGATCAGACGCCGCGTTCAGCGGCATCTGATTTGAGTTTGCAACAGTTGCCAGTGTCAGTCCAGGTTTTACATATAACTCTATTTACAGCACTCTGACGTCACAGCGACAAGAACATTGGGCTATAAATAACCGTTACCTGGGTTTCGTCTAACGCGCGGTTTGATTACATTGGTCAATGATGATCACGTGGACTACCATAACTACCTTAAGGGAATTTTGGCATTTGTATACTATGGCTCGACTGTTAAACAATCGACCCAAAAACCATTAGTTGAAGCACACTAGTTGAACCAGGAGGGGCCTATCAAAGACATAACATCTGGCTTCAATCCTCAAATACGATTGGTGCCATCACAGAATCTGAGAGCCGGCCGACTTTTGCTTAATTAAAACTAAACATGCAGGCTGTCGCATAATATCCATAAAATATAGTATAGCATATCCTTTTATAATGGTTGATAAATTGTTGTTGTCTTTAATGGATTTCCAAAAAGCATCACGTTTGTCATAAATCGTTGAAGAAATTATACCATTTGATATCAATAAATTCAAATCCAAAAGCACAAGAAAGCTACTTCAACGTAATGTCGATGGGATAGCGTAAATAATTTCAGGCCTTTAAAATGCGGCACATATGAAGTTTAATCAGAGGGGATCCATTATTTATTGAGTGACAGTCTAGACGCTGTGCATTTGTAATGCTTTTATACAGAAAATAATTGCCTGTTGGTTAAACACAAACAAATCATGCACTCGTAAGAAAACGGCCAGTATACTCCTGATTAGACCTTTCATCTTTGATATACAGTCGAACTTCAATGGCTCGAACATTTTTTGGACCATGGGAACTTGTTCAAGACATGGGCAGTTCGAGCCACTGAGGGTTTAATAATCATGGCGCCAGGTCAGGAAGCACATGGCGATTATTTAGGTAGGTCTTTTCGATCTTCTTTACAATAATGAGGCGATTCTAATGAGTACACACAACATACAATTGCATGATAAAATAAAAAAAAATTCCTTGAATATTTGTTTTTGGAGCAGTCGGAAGAATTTTGTAGGGACTTAAAAACGAGTTTGAATTGGCCATAGTATACGAGCCATCGGTGTTCGAGCTATTAAGGTTCGACTATATTCTACAGTGTCCAATGATACTACACTGGCACCTTTCTATAAAACGGTTCCTTATAAGACGGATTCCAATATAAGACGGTTTAAAGTGGTCTCCGAACAAAATGTATAGATTATACATAAAATGACCATTTATGGTCATTTTCTAAATAATCTACGCATTTATGTTGTGGATATAACACGTATGTTTAGCTATCACGGTTTTTATTTTGAATCCCAGCAATAGTGTTATAAACAGGTTGTGATGTATAAGCATATCTATATGTTCGCCTTTATTGCCTACATACAATAAAAAAGTCATTTTCCTGCGTTTCTCTGCAATTATCGCAAAGTTTTTTTCTCTGTCTGCCAGCTATCGTTTCGATTTTGACATTTGATAGTATGTCGAAAGCAGTTTATGACCTACTGGCATTCGATATACCAATAATGAAATGGACATGATAAAATGAACGTAACGAAATGTGAAACGATCTATTGTTATGTCGGATACCAATAATTAAATGACTACGGTGACGCGAATGGAAAGCTATCTTTTTGTCCAGACATTTGAATTTCAAGTATAGAACTGAAATCAAGGGGAGTCAATACACGTTCAGGGGAGGTAACTCTGTTAAATTTGTTTTGTCCCCCTTCTGAAAAGAGATCTACTCTAAAAGGAAATAATTTGCCTCCTTTTGGAGCAGATTCGTTCCTGTTAGAGTAGACCCCTTTTCAGAAGGGACCTGGTGTGCAGGAACGCAAAAACGGGATGTCATAAAAGTTGCCTCCCTTGTGAGAATGACAGAAATCTACTAATAATATCCAGTCCCCTTAAAGCAAATTATTGCTTTATTTGATATTGAAATATTTGGAATAGGTTTGCCGTTCCGAGCGGTTCCTCTGTTGCGATTCTTCTTTGATTGTGCGTCGGTGGTTTCGTGTGTGGAAAATGTTTTGTCATTGTCGGTTCCTCGTATAGTGAACTCACGTTACAACGACAGCATTTGTTGCCAAAGGTGTTGCCATTAAAACGAATTTGCTGTTAAAAAAAGAATCCTTAATGGACAAAATGATATGTAAGAAAGATCTTGTTTTATTCTTATTCCTCACAGAACATATGTTTTGGATATTTGTTAGAATCGCCTCAGTGGGGCGATTCTAACAAATATCCAAAACATTTGTTACATGAAGTTTTAATACAATATTCTTGCATAATTTCACATTAACTATCACCTTTTCAGCGAAGGTTACTTTACATTCAAATTGTCATTATAACGAATTTTGTCCTTGTATCGAGCGTCGGTATAAAGAGGGTTGACTGTATCTCCTTCTTTTGGTGCCTTGGGAGGCTGTGCTTCATGATTCTGGCATTACCTGAGTATCTTCATTTACATTTTGAAGCCTCAGAAACGTGCAAATAGGTTTAAAATATGTACAAAACACTTAGAAAATGTTTCAGAATGATTTTATACGCGCTGAAGAAGAGCTTCAATGTATAAAATACTTTAGAAACGGTTTAAGGTGTTATCCAACCATGAAATAATTCAGGCACCATCAAAATGTTGATATAGGAAAGAATTTCATTTTTGTGGATCTTATCGTTGTGCAAAACGCCGGCGAGTTACTCAAAACTGACCAAGGAAAGGTTTTTGCTATGTCTGTCAGTGTTTCCCTGGCGTTTACAAATTAATGAAATCCACAAAAATGTAATGCATTCTGTAATTCTAACTTAGTCAATAATTAAGGGTGAAGTTTCGCACGAATAAAAGTGGTTAAAGCTCCCTATAGTTTTCCTATTGACCCTTCTAAGGCGGTTCCTCTTCTGCAAGTCTTCTTTGTTCCCATCGCGAAAACATACCTATATAATTTTGAGCCCCTTAAACCCCACTTTTATACAGTAAAACTGGGGTTTGCAGGGGTCTACATTATTTTTCTTTTTTCTGCTTAAAAACATAGATTGTGGGAACTCGATAGAACCGCCTCGCCGAGGCGGCTCTAACAAGGACACACAATCTATGTTTTGAGCAGAAATATGAAAAATATCAATTTTTTTATCTGAGAATGTTCTTTTTGGGGGGGCTGTAAAATTTTCAATATACTTGAATAGGAGTGTTTTCGTAATGCTTTGTTTGTGCGTCTGTGCTTTCATATGTGGTGTTTGTGTAGTCTTTATTTGCTCCTCAACTCTCCTTCTTTTGTTGCCTCGGGAGGGAGGGCTGTGCTTTGTGATTATGACGTTTCCTAAGTTTCTTCACTTATAGTTTTGGTCAATTTTAAGATAAAAATGTGGGTTAAATAACTAATTTAAGAAATATACGCAATAACCATAGTCCAAATTTTCTTGCTCGGTGGATTTATCGAAGTATAAATGCTTTTTTGGTTTTCCTCCCGAAGTAGTTAAGTCCTATTCAGTTAGGAATATAGAATTTTAATAAATATTCATTTGTAAAATAATTAAACTTTTCGAGATTTTGAAAATCCCTGCTCTATATACATTGTGCAAAAAAAATGAAAATAGTAAACGTTTGTATAATGGATAACACAGAAACATGATAAGACATTTCCAACTGGTTGATGATTTTATCGTTTCATAATGTTTACGTAATTTCAAGACCAAATCTCAAACGTAAAACTGTAAACACAGACGGGCAATACGCACGAAAATATAAACATAGGAGCGAAGAATTTTATCGTCACTGTAAAATTATAAGACATGTTCAAAGGCTGGCCTGTGTTCATAAAAGCTCGGTGGCGAATAATGGTTTGCATAGTTGCCCATTTTCTCTTCTATTCTACATACAAACAAACGCACGCACACACGCACACACACACATAATGATTAGATAGTTTGTGGTTCAAAGGAAGTTTATAATTATTTTTTTATTTTATAAACAGGTTTCAGCTGAATTGGTTACGTTGTGTTCATGTAACAGACAAAACAATGATATATCGTCCATGCGTCCGTGCGTGTGTGTATGTGTGTGTGTGTGTGTGTGTGTGTGTGTGTGTGTGTGTGTGTGTGTGTGTGTGTGTGTGTGTCTGTTGTTGTTGTTGCTGTTTGTTGCTTTTTGTTTGTTCGTTTGCTTTGTTTGTTTGTTGTTGTTGTTGTTTTGTTTTTGTTTTTGTTTTGTTTTGTTTTTGTTTTTGTTTTTTTGTTGTTATTTTTATTGTTGTTATTGTTTTCTTTTCGCTTCTTTGTTCTAGTATCGAAATGGTGTTCTGTGTAGTCACGTGCCTTCGGAAGGCTGTGTGCCGTGATTTTGGCCTTCCCTAGAGCACGTATTTCCATATTTACCTTTAATACGCATTGGTCTGATTGATCATAGGTTTATTCGATACCTTCTGTTCCACTTTTCACATAAGCTATATTCCCAGTAAGCCATCTTTATAAATCTATAGCGGGCCGTTATCGGCCCGTCAGCTACCCTGACGGGCCGATAACGGCCCGCTATAGATTTATAAAGAATGCTAGTTGGGTTGGGATACCGCATCTGCAATCATTAAGTCATTCCAGGATGGTGAACAGTTTGGAAGGTGAGTTGGTCCAATCTGAATAACGGCTTCTTCTTCAATCGGTTTTAAAGGTAGGATCCTGAGATTATCGATGTTTATGGTCGACCCATAGTGGTTCAATTTGAGTTGACATGCAAACAGTCAGCTCCTCCATCCGGGGTCAGACCGCGTGTGCAGTGTTGCATAAATTAGTACTGCAAACAGACAAAAAACGAGGCCGCTGGTCTCATTTTTAAAGAGTTCATGGTCTGTCTGTCTGTCTGTCTTGGTCCTGTACTGAAAACAGACAGCTCCTCCACCCGCATTCAGAGGAAAGTACTACGGAACGTAAATTGGTGCTGAACATGAACTGACTTGATAAAATCGAGTACGCTGTTTTCATTTTTTGGGGGAAAATTTCTTGTTGCCAAGATTCCTTTGTTTTGCAGAACATACCGCAAAGGACTTCCGAACAGTTTATGTTATCATTTTTAACACCTCTTTCTATTTCTCATTTAAGTAAAATGTACAGTGAAGATAAATTCTATTTGGATCTTCACACGCCTTTTACGTGAGGTTCTCCTCAGAAGAAGTTATACTTGGCATGCCCAATATCGACTCACAAGTTAATCATATAAGGTATTTCATTAAAATCCCTTATATTACTTAGGGAATCCAGTTTATTGATATACCCAGTATATTTAGAGATATATATGTTGTTTATTATATATAGTCGACTCTACTTATCTCGAATTCCAAGGGACTCTCTTAAATACTTCGAGATATCCGTACTTCGACATATCAGATTTGCAGAATTGAGGAAAAAACTAATATGATTAACCACGTTTAACAAAATATGTGTAATTGGACTCTTGAAGTTAGAGATATGTTGAAATATTGTAGGAGCAATTTCTCCTCTTTTCCAAAATATTTTAAACTTGTTGTCAGATTTTCATGTTTAGGCAGGGATCAGATTGTCATTTCGAGATAAGCGGTTATTCGAGATAAGCGAGGTCAAGATAGCGAGAGTCAACTGTATATGCTTACTTTTTGAATACTAAAACATTCATTATTTAAAGCAAGTATAATATACCTAGGCAGAAAGGGCTATAATCACGGAACACAGCCCTCCAAAGGAACTAGATTGCGTTTAATGACATGAAATGATTACATAAAATAGCACAACGTCGAAAAAAGAACGAAATCAAAGCACTGACAGCTCTGGTTGGTCGATTGTCTCTTAGTGTAGCTTGGGAAATGGCCCTGAGCAGGAACTTAAGACTGTTACATTTAACCCTTAACTTCCTGTAATTTAAGCAAACAGTGTAGACCCTGATCAGACATTGCGTAATGCGGCGTCTGATCTGAGTCTGCACTATTTGCTAATGGTTCAAATGTCCCAGTCCAGTTTAACGGATAACTACTCGCAGCTAGAAATAACAGTTACCTGGATTTCGTCTAACATTGATTACATTGGTCGATGATTATCACGTGGACGACTACCTTGTATATACTATGACTCGAGTGTAAACAAGCTATCCAAAAACGCTTACAAAACAGATGAACGAAGATAATCTGCAGCATACGTATTTTGGAAATGCACTCTACTTAATTTCAATAAACTATTTTCTCTTCTTGAAAATAAAGACAGCACATCCTGTTCCTTAGAATGTAAAGATTCCATTCTTCGTGAAGCAGCTGGTTACATTAATATCGGTTTAAAAACTGTTTCAGATTACAGGACTAGATCAAAGTATAGGTTCACTTGCCATACTGACTTCAACAAATGTTGTGATAAAATAGTTTATTTTCGTATGTTATTATATTCTAGCAATCAAAACTAGTGAAGACGATTTTGTCCAATAAGAACCACGACAGAACATACTAATAACACCAAAAGGACGAGTTAATAAACTACGGCGACAGCAGACACTATCACGAAAACATGCCTATATAATTTTGATCCCCTTAAGCCCCACTTTTATATAGTAAAACTGGATTAACAGGGGTGTATATTTTTTTTATTATTCTGCTAAAGAACATAGAGAGGCGCTTCTAACGAGTACCCACAATCTATGTTTTGTGCCGAAATATGAAAAAAAATCAGAGTTTTTTATCTGAAAATTTTAAGTTTTTGGAGGTGAAAATTTCTATATATTTGAATAGGCGCGTTTTCATAATACGTTACAAACAGACGGCTACCCTGCTCTCTCTTCCCTAACGAAGGGATCACAAGCCAAAAAGGTCCGTAAACCAAACAATAAGAACTGACAAAGTAAAGAAGAAAAACGCCCGCAGTGAGCAGCTGTGCCCATAGAGAACGTACATGTATAACACTAGAATCACCACCTTGGGACAGACAGTAATAAAACTACCAGGGGTCGTTGTCGCACTTTTTTGGTCACATAAGTATGACCTTTTCTGTGACCATAGCACTGTACCATCCCAGGTTTAACAGTATGTCTGAATTTTCTGCAGTTGTGCACCATACTACAGAGGTTGTATGTCTCCTACGCGTATATCTTAATTTACTTCAGTCCTTAATCAAATTACATGTTGTCTGTAGCTTAAACCGTGCCAAGAGAAAATGTGTCCTCGCAGATATGAGTATGACTGTGTGACCGCACAGAATAAGCTGAATCTACAAACTCCTGGAAGATACTGTGACCTACTAAATTGTTCTCAGAACTCTAGGTATGAATTTTATTGTCAATATAATATTTAAAACCCGTGCAAACTGTGTTTGTGTGGGGTGTACGAGCGTGTACTGTTTTCAAGTCTATCCGTTCGTATGTCCGTGCGTCCGTTCGTTACATTTTGGTCCTTGTGGTGGTATCTAATCGGCACTGCTTATTGGCAATTTCTTGTTTTTTCTTAATTTCTCCATGACAACATTTTCCATGAGGACATAAGGCAAATATCTGTATATGCCTCATAACTAGAACTATGTTCTTTTAGAACTGTTATTCTCTTCCCAACTATTCCAGATACGGAGAGCGCACTCAGTTTTCAGTCCAGCAGACAAACGCAAATGCATTTGCAAATAATGTTGATCCAAATGACATGGCTTATCGCGATTTAAACTGTTTGCAATCTTGGTTTAAACATATTTTATTTCAACACTTTCAATAGCACATAAAACAAATAACGCTTTTTGTAGGATTGGAACAAAAGCAGACTGCTTGTTTGGTTCCTTTCCTTGATAACAGTACATGTACTCTTTAAACAGTATGGCGGAAAACGCTGTATGATCAAGCATTGAAATGACTATTATAATATATGTCATGGATGTCCAATAGATATAAGTCAAAAGAAAGCAATATACACAATCGAATCAAGAGAGAGAGAGAGAGAGAGAGAGAGAGAGAGAGTCTTTTTCAGAGAGAGAGTCGTTTTGTTCTGGATAAAGACTATGTGTAAATAGGGTGTATAGTATAATGTCACAATAACTGTCTATAGTTTCTGTCCAATGGGCGTACTGCGGACAATTTAAGAAGTTAAAGGCATTTTCAATGACACCACACTGGCAGTATGGAAAGTCACATATGCGTTTTAGGAATAAATCATTGTTCGAAGCACTGCAATTTGTTCTCAAACGGGTATGAAGGATCTTGAAACGCCTTTTTTTCTGAATTATAATATTTTGGTGCAATAACAGATCTTTCATTCACAGAGCGTTTAAAAGATAAACAAACTCACTGTTTCTGCTCTCCAATGGTATATTATTCAATTCTCTGAAGGTTGAGGGAAAAAGAATTGTAGTAGAGAGTCGTACGTGCATGAAATGTTTGAGTGTCGTTGAAATTGCGTAAACTATATTCAGATAAAATGTTCACAGAAGGAGAAACTAGTGTTGATAGATGAGGAGATGTTTGGTTGGTGTACTCCTTATAAAAAATGTAAGTTTGTGCTTTCTGCGCCTCGAGTCCAGATTATCCCAATCGGTTTCTTTATAAAGGGCGTGTATAGAAACAAGTTTGGTAGTGCCTGTAACAATTCTGGCTGCCTCATTCTGTATTTTCTCTAGTTCTTCTTTTTTATAATGCTTGCAATTGTCCCACACCAGATTTGCATGATCCAAATCCGGTCGAATGAAGGTTAAATAAATTGTTTCTAGTGATTTGCCGGTCTAGTTCAAACTTTAGTTTTCGCATTACAATGATCCTGTTCCATGCCTTTTCCTTGATATAATCGATGTGTTTGTGCCATGTGCAATCATTTGAAAGATAGATTCCAAGGTGTTTTTGTGACTGACTCAACTTCAGTTATTTGTTGATCGAGCATAGAAAGAGGAGGGTGAAAGGGGTGATTAATTTTACGTGAGATCAAAAGTCTTTTAGTTTTGTTAGGATTAAATTTAACAAGCCATTCTTTTGCCCGTTTGGTGATTTTGTCAAGATCTAAGTTAAGAAGTTCAGCGGCTGCGACAGGATTGTCCGCCATTATATGCACACTAGTATCACCTGCGAAAAGACGAATATTTGAACCAAAATCCTTCACAATATCATTTATATATAATAAAAACAAAAGTGGCCCTAGTACTGATCCTTTCGGGACTGGACGCCCGTTAGTACTACACATTCTTTTCGATTGGTAAGGTATGAATTAAACCATCTAAGAAGATTTCCAAGAACACCAGCCGCCGCCTGAAGTTTATGCAATAAACATGTGTGCCACATGTGATCAAACGCCTTGCTGATATCACAAAATACTACTCGAACCTCTTTTCCTGCATCAAGTGCTTGGCAAAAGATGTCGTAATAAAGTTAACTGATAAGTTGTTTAGTCACCCGGTATAAAACCGGATTGCAATGGCGTTACAATATTATAATTATTTAAGTGGTTATATCAATGTTTAAAGACGACTTTTTCCATAGTTTTTGCTGGAGTACACAAGACAGAAACAGAGCCGTAGTTTGACGGAAGTGAACGAATTCCGTTTTTATATGAACTGCTTTCCAACATTGTGGAAAGATACATGTATCTGTCTCAATAAACGTTAAAAAGTAAGCAGAAGGAGACAGCAAGTTCCTTAGAGAGTTCACGAAGAATACGGTTGTAAATTCCATCCGGACCTGTAGCTTTTTTCCTGTTTTAAGATTTAGAACTGATTCTATTTCAACTGGACTAAAATATATGGAGAACATATTTGAATTAACAGTGTATAGATCAATTTGAGGTAGGACAGCATTAGATTCGTCACTAACAGTTTGATCCCTGAAGAAGTCGTTTAGGATATTGGCTTTATCAAGGTCATTATGGCTAACAGATTCATTGTTTTGAAGTGGAGGAATAGAGGTAGTAGTATTAGGAGCAATTACAGTTTGCAGTGTTGTCCACCAATCTCGTGAGGAAACAGTATTGGATTTCAATTTATTTACAATTATTTCATTACAATTTTGTTTTGATTCGCAAATCATGTTTATGACATTAAGTTCTTCCAATCATTCGGAAGATTAATTCACTAAGCCTTTCTGTATGCTCTTTTCCTCTTTTTATGTTGAGTTTTATGCTTGTAGTCAACCAATGTGGCTCACATTGCCGAATTCTAGTCATTCTGTTTAGCAAGTGACATTATGTGATATGTAATATGTTGTAAATGTATAATACATCAGTTCGTGTATAGTGTCCCTGTCAGTGGAGGAAGCTTTTTGTCACAATAAATTGTAATTTTCTTGATCATATGATCATATCTGGTATAGATAGGATTTGCTTTCTGGCTTTGAAATGTAATATGCAGGACAGTGGAATCTTAATTTTTGGGTTAAAAATGGATCACCGACACCACTAAGTATTTATTGTGTTGTATTGCTAGTAAGTATAAGATCAAGTAGGAAAGATAAGTTTTCTGTGTAATGTGTTGGCTCATTTATAGTTTGCGTCAGAGAAAAGTGAAAGCAAAAGTTTCTTATATTACCCGACAGGTTCGGACTTAGCGTATTAAAAATTGAAATCGCCCGTTACTATTGTATCTTGGATACCGGTGTCAATAGCGATGTGGACTGAATTCTCGACAGAAGCAACATACACAGAGTCGGAGTTTGGAGATCGGTAGAAGAGTCCAAATAACAAACGTTTATGTTTAGGGTAAGTTCTACCCACAAACACTCAACGCCAATGGGTTCAAGGTCATGTCGTCTAACGTGATGCAGTTTATCTTTAACATACAACATTACGCCGCCGTGGCTATCACCTGCGCGATCTTTGCGCCCAGGTTGTTTGAAGGACTGCAAGATGAGATCGTCGTTCGATACACTAGGGTTATGCCAAGTTTCGGAAAATGCTAAAACATCAAAATCATGTAATTCAGCATATAGAATGTCTAACTTTGTTATTATACACTGGACATTGTACTGAACAAAAGATAAATGACGAGATAAATTCGTAGAATCTAATACAGATGATGATGAACTAAAAGAAGAATCAGTTGAGGGAAAGGATGACGAAGAAGAAGCTGGGCCTGGATTGGGATGAACATCTCCTGATTGTTAGAGCAAAGGGGATAACCAGATGATGGTTAATGCTACTTAATATTCTCCTATCGCGGTACACGTAAATGTTACATTTGTTTTGAATGCTTACCAGTTTGCCATCTTGTTTTTCGATTTTGTATTGACAACCCTTTTTGCAACAAATGGCTCGTTTAGATCCTAAGATGGAAGAGTCTACTTAAGAAACACAGGGGTGGAACAAATCTGAAAACCAAGACTACATCAGTGTATATAAGAGCGGTTTTCATGAGAAGCCTTTCGTATTGCTCAGACACTGCTAATATAACGCTTAGCACTCTGAGTAAATTTTAAGCAGACATTTTGAAATATATTCTTATTTTTTCCAGAAAACAGGATTTGACGTTTCATGCAAACTGTCTCCATGTTTTCTGTTGGAGACAGTTTGCATGAAATGTCAAATCCTGTTTTCTGGGAAAAATAAGAAAAAGATCAACAGTTTGTCGTCTGCTGAATTAGCCTAGAGATGGGTAAAGGTGAAGGCGACAAGGGAAATAGGAGCCTGAAAATACGCGAGCAAGACAGGAACAGTCAGTGCATTCGTTTCGTCCCGTCTGATCAGTTCATTTCCTATTCGACAGCAGATTCTATGATATCAAGGCTTACCAAAGGTGTGCAGTTGGCTGATCTGCGTATTCGCTGCTTGCTATTACATGTACATGTGAGTAAAGAACCTTTGTGCGGTGACCGACCTGTCGTATTACAGCTACTTTTAGCTGTTGGCCATTGGTATGACCGAGTTTCAGTACACTAAATTCGATCAGTTGTAACTTCATAGTTGGGCGATTCTGTGAACATCTAATTAACATTTTGGGATAACGCCAGTTGCACCAGTTAACCTCCTGGCATTAAAAATTGAAGTCTGATCAGATAGCATTTAACAGAAGCCAGAGCGGAATTATTTTAACCAAATCCAGGCAAATCTTGACAAAATATGCCCTGAATCGTTTCTAAAATAGGGGCTTCTCTTAAAGAATAGAATTTGCTCCCTCTTTTCTTTAAGAGCAGCCCCTATGTTAAAGAAGGCCGGCCTCGGTGGCTCAGTTGGATGCGCCGTCCGACTGGAAGCCAGGAGGTCGCGGGTTCAATCCCCTCCGAGGTCGGCAACATTCTTTCGTGGAGATTGATCATGAAATATTTTCTACGGTCATTCTCTATGGAACGCCATAGCTTTCTTATGTTGTAAAAGGCTAGTATAATTTGTTAAAAGATGGGTTATCTTGTCTGAGAAGTGTGCAAACTTGTCTATACGATGTGTTATTATGTTAAAAGCGTGTGTTGTTTTGTCCACACAATGTCTTATTATGTCAAAAGTCATGTTGTCATGATAAACGCTCGTGTTATTATGACCACACAGTGTCTTATTATGTTAAAAGGCTACGGTGTTATGTTAAACTCGCGTGCTGTTTTGTCCAGACGGAGTTTTATTATGTTAATGGCTATGTTTTTATGTTAAAAAAATGGTTTATCTTGTCTGCGAAGCATGTAAACTTGTCTATACAACATGTTATTATGTTAAATACATATGTTGTTTTGTCCAAACAGTGTCTTATTATGTTAAGATGCTATGTTATTATGTTAAATGCATGTGCTGTTTTGTCCACAGAGTGCCCTGTTATGTTAAAACGCTATCTTATTATGTTTAAAAATGGGTTATCTTGTCTACGAAGCATGTGAATTTGTCTATAAACCGTGTTATTATGCCACACACGCGTGTTGTCTTATTCTGTTAAAAGGCTATGTTATTATGTTAAAAAGCTTTGGTCTATACATCATGCTATTATGTTAAACATTTGTGTTGTTTTGTCCAAACAGTGTCTTACTATGTTAAAAGGCTATGTTATTATGTTGAGAAATCCGGTTATCTTGTTTATGAAGCATGTGAACTTGTCTGAAAATGTGTTATTATGTTAAACGCATGGTTTGTTATGTCCACACACCGTCTTTTTCTGTTGAAAGGCTATGCTATTATGTTAAAATTTGGCTTATCCTGCCTATGAGGCATTTGAACTTGTTTATACAAAGTGTTATTATGTTTAACGGGTGGGCTGTTTTGTCCACACAGTATCTTATTATGTTAAAAGGCTATGTTGTTATGTGAAAAAGTTTGGTTATCCTGTCTACGAAACATGTGAAATTGTCTATACAAACTGTTATTTTGTTTAACGCTCGTGTTGTTTTGTTCACCCAGTTTCTTATTATGTTAAAAGACTATGTTATTATGTTGAACACGTATGTTGTTTTCTCCACATAGTGTCCTATTATGTTAAAGGCAAAGTAATTATGTTAAAACGTTGAGTTATCTTGTCTGCGAAGCATGTGAACTTGTCTATACAACTTGTTATTATGCAAATGGTTGTGTTGTTTTGTGTACATAATATCTTATTATGTCAAAAGACTAAATTATTATGTTAAAAAGTTGGGTTGTCTTGTCTATGAAGTATGTGAACTTGTCTATACTACGTCTTATTATTTAAACGCGCGTCTTGATTTGTCCATACAGTGTATTATTATGGCAAAAGTCTACGTCATTATGCTAAAATGCGGTGTTGTCTTGTTGAATCAATATGTTGTCTTGTTCAACTGCGTGGTGTTGTTCCCGAAAATAAACGCATGCGACATTGTGTGGGCAAAACGACACGTGAGTTTGACATAATAACATGTCGTCTAGCCAAGTTACTCGTAGACAAGATGACCCAAACTTTAACATAATGACATATACGTTTGACATAATAAAACACCGTGTAGACAAGTCAACGCCATATGTTGACAAAATAACGTGCCTGTGTAAGATAATAACACATTATATAGACAAGTTCACATGCTTTTTAGACAAGATAACTCCACGTTGTGACAAAATAAAATGGTTCTTTAACATAATAAGACAGTGTGTGGGCATGTCAACATTATATATTGACAAAACAACACGCGTCTTTAAGATAATAACATAATGCATGGACAAGTTCACACAATTCTTAGACAAGACAAAAAGAAATATAACAACATATGACAGCTTTGGCGTTCCATAATTCTCTCCCTTCTGTTGATTCAAGAAGGGTAGTTGTCAGTTTCTGGCGAAAGAATGTGCACAATACTGGTTAACCGCTTAGAGGACTAAGCCTGCCCAGTAAGCGTGTGGTTAGGTAAACTGACCGCGCTCGACATGACCCTATTGGATTGACTGGGCCGTAAAACCTCAACACAAACAAACTATGTTTAAGAAGCAAACATTTTATGTTCATGTCCCTTTATTGTAAATATTTTGTTTACGCATTTTACGCACTTGCTTAATGTGCGTAATTAGCGCTACGCACACGTTTAAAATACAATCGAACTTCAATGGCTCGAACATCTTTTGGACTATGACTATTTCTTCGAGACATGGGTAGTTCGAGCCACTGAGCGTTAATCATGGCGCAAGATCAGGAAGCAAGTGGTGATAACTAAAAGAAGTATTTTTGATCTTCTATACAATAATGGTATGTTGAATGTACTCTTTAGAATCGCCTCGATGAGGCGATTCTAATGAGTATACTCAACATGCAATTTCATGATAAAATAAGAAAATTTCCTGAACTTTCGAATTATCCAAGGTAAACGAATCATCGGTGTTCGAGTCATCGAGGTTTTAAAGTAGTAAAGAAGATGTCCAGGAACAGGCCACAATCAAAAGCATAGCCTTCCAATGAAACCAAGAGAAAGAGCATATAAACTATGATTGGAAACACACATGTTACAACCAATGAAAAAACAAAAACAACCAGCTACTTTTTCCAAAACGAGGTGATCAAATTGCTAGGTATAACAATAATAATCAAAGCATTGACAGCACTGGTGGGTCGATTGTCTCTGAGTGTAGGCTGGGAAAACGGACCTGAACGTGGACTTAGTCTGTTTCATTTAACCCTTAACTTCCTGAAATTTAAGCAAACAGTGCAGACACTGATCAGACGCCATGTTCTACGGCGTCCGATCTGAGTCTACACTGTTAACCAATGTCCCGTTCCAGGTTTTACAGATAACCCTCTTTACACGGCACTCTGACGTCACAGCGACAAGAACAGCGATCCAAAAAGGACAAAACACGAAAAAAACAAGAGGCCTACGGTCCACGGGTCGCTCACCTGAGTAACATAGCCACTGCAGATATGCAGATATTATGCAACATTTTTTCCAATCCTGTCATCGCAACTAATAAAAAGATCATCATTTAAGCAGTTCTTAATTTTTAAGAAGAATATATATGGCATGCCAGTCAATGGAGCGTGATCATTTGAACAAACTCTCAATCACATTTCAACAGTGGGATGAATGTGAAATTTGGTGACAAATGGCTAAGTGGTTTCTGAAGAATCATGATTTTATACATGTAAACAGCTCAGTGGCAGGGAAATATAATAAACATAATCAAGATGGCAGCCATCTTAGATTTCCAATTAGAATGATTTTAGCTACTGTTGATCTACAAGTCACCTCGATACTTCCAATGAACTTTGAGTCAATTGCCCTTTCGGTTCAGGAGAAAAAGTTTTTCAAGATGGACGCCATAGCCTCAATTTGGGATTTCTTATCGCAACGATTTCAGCTATTTTTAATCTACAAGTCACCCCGAAGCTTCCTACCAAGTTTCGAGTCAATTGGCCTTTCAGTTCAGAAGAAGAAGGGAAAAATAGATTTTCAAGATGGCCACCATCTTGGATTTCAGATTGGAACAATTTTAACTATTTTTATATCTACAAGTCATCCCAATGCTTCCTACCAATTTTCAAATCAACTGGCCCTTTGGTTCAGGAAAACAGGCGAAGAAAAGAGTTTCGATCTTGGATTTCCGATCCAAACAATTTAAGCTATTTTAGATCTACAAGTTACCCCAATGCTTCCTACCAAGTTTCGAGTCCAATGGCCTTTCAGTTCAGGAGAAGCAGCGAAAAATAGATTTTCAAGATGGCTGTCATGGCGGCCATCTTGAATTTCTGATAGGGACGATTTTAGCTATTTTTGATCTACAGGTCTCCCTGATGCTGTCTACCTAGTTTAAATTTTCGGTTCAGGAGAAGAAGTGAAAAATAGATTTTCAAGATGGCCGCCATGTCGGCCATCTTGGATTTCCATTCGGATCAATTTTAGCTTTTTTTGATCTATAAGTCACCCAGATGCTTCCTACCAAGTTTCAAGTCAATTGGCTTTTGGGTTTAGGAGAAGAAGCGAAAAAAAGATTTTCAAGATGGCCACCATGGCGGCCATCTTGGATTTCCCATCAGCAGGATTTTAGCTATTTTTGATCTAAAAGTGACCCCTTATACTTCCTACCAAGTTTGAAATCAATTGGCCTTTCGGCTTAGGAAATGAAGTGAAAAATAGATTTTCAAGATGGCGGCCATGGTTGCCATCTTGGAATGCCGATCGAAACGATTTTAGCTATTTTGATCTACAAGTCACCCCGATGCTTCCTACCAAGTTTCGAGTCAATTGGCATTTGGGTTTAGGAGAAAAAGCGAAAAATAGATTTTCAAGATTTAACGATCTACCAAGTTTCGACTCAACTGGCCTTTCGGTGCAGGAGAAGAAGCAAAAAATAGATTTTCAAAATGGCGGCATTGGCTGCCATCTTGGATTTCCGATCGGAATAATTTTAGCTATTTTTGATCTACAAGTCACCCTGATGCTTCCTACTAAGTTTCGAGTCAATCGATTTTTGGGTTTAAGAGAAGAAGCGAAAATAGATTTTCAAGATGGCGGCCATCTTGGATTTCCGATCGGCACGATTTTAGCTACTTTTGATCTGCAAGTCATCCCAATGCTTCCTACCAAGTTTCGAGTCAACTGTCCTTTTGGTTCAGAAGAAGAAGCGAAAAATAGATTTTCAAGATGGCTGCCATGACGGCCATCTTGGATTTCCGATTGGCACGATTTTTAGCTATTTTTGATCTATTAGTCACCCCAATGCTTCCTACCAAGTTTGGAGTCAATTGGCTTTTGGGTTAGGAGTAGAAGCGAAAGACAGATTTTCAAGATGGCTGCCATGACGGCCATCTTGGATTTCCGATCGGCACGATTTTAGCTATTTTTGATCTAAAAGTCACCCTGATGCTTCTTAGCAAGTTTGGAGTCAATTGGCCTTTCGGTTCAGAAGAAGAAGTGAAAAATAGATTTTCAAGATGGCGGCCATGGCTGCTTAAGATAAACTAAGTACAATACAGTATTGGTTTAGTTTTCTATACTTTCCTTATTTTTCAACTCTTTTTATTTTATCTCGAAACACTGTTATCTAAAAACAAAACTTGGAATTTGAGATAGCAAGATTTGACTGTATATGTAAGTGATAAACAGTTTGATACGTTCAGTGTTTATAAAGAAAGGAAATGGTTCCCTTGATCACGACAAACTTAGAAATAATAGAGCTCGTTTCCATAATACTCGATCTAACGTCTATGTGTACATTACTGTAAGTCTTAGCTGGAATGAAATTTCCAAAGTAACGCCCATTTAGTTTTTGAGAAGCATCCAAGAACTATCAGTAGAAACATATTTCTGCCAATACATGTCTTTTAATATACATGATATATATAGTCCTAAATCGGATGTACTTGCAACCGGAAATTCATACTTAAAACGTATTCAACATCACCCTTAACTTACCGATTTACCCCCGTAACCGAGAAGCTAATGACTATTCTGCAAACCGAGTTTAGGGTCGTCACTCATTATCAACAGCATCATCTTTCTAGAATTTATACACAGAATAGTACCAAGTCCAGCCTGCGCTCGAGCAGGCTGGACTTGGTCTTAACTCTTCGCATACTGGGAAAGAATTTGTCACCCAATAGTTGAGCGCGTGCATTACATGTATAATGAATTTTCGCGGAAACGCTGGCCAGAATTCAGAAATTGGATAAAATATACTTGTCAAGGGATTAGTGCTTAATGAAGTGATAACCCGTAATTCCGTGCTGTCAGCGGACAAATTAACCTTCAACATTCTCTGGGCTAATTCAGCAGACAAAAAATTAATGATGCTTTTTTTTTTTTTTCATTTTTTTCTCAGAAAACAGATTCTGACATTTCATGCAAACTGGCTCCAATGGAGACAGTTTGCATGAAATGTCAGAACCCGATTTCTGTGAAATATAATTTTCTTATATTTCTCAGAAAACAGATTCTGACACTTTATGCAAATTATCTCCATTGGAGACAATTTGTATGAAACGTCATAGTATGTTTTCTGGAAAATATAAGAAATATTCTAACAAATATCCAAAACATATGTTCTATTAGGAAATAAGAATAAAACAAGGTCTTTCTTACATATCATTCTGTGCATTAAAGATTATTCACAACAGCATTCATTTTAGTGGCAACATCTTTGTGACAAATGCTGTCGTTGTAACGAGGGTTCCTGTACTTGGGGGATACACCAGTTGTACTCGCGCGAAACCTCACCCTTAATTCTGATGCAGCTCAAATTACAAATATATGTTCAATCACTATAGGGGACCTCTACCTCACCGTGAAACATCACAGTGAAATACATACAATTAAAACTACTCTGATGAAGCCAAGCAAGCAAAGGGCTCAGTGGCGATCGAAAGCTAGAACAAAAGTAAACAACAAACAGGACCTCAATGGGCCCGATCAGAGATATTTGATGGTCAGGCGCCGACCTTCTGAAACAGATTGTGGAGAGAGCCGTCATTCAGTCTTTCGCTTCCAAATTTCAGAAGACATTTGTCGCCTGCTTTTTTTTAAACAAATCATCGCTTGGAAAGAAGTTTACATGTAAAGTTGAAAGACTGAATTAAATGTCAAACAGCGTAGATCCAGATGAGACGGCTCATTATTATGAGCCGTCTCATCTCGATCTATGCTGTTCGCAAAAGCCTATTATCATCGCCTGGTGCAGTGAAAGAGTTAGAGGAAAACAAAGTTATCAGCCATAGTTGTATTTACAACTATGAATGCAGTTGTCGCAGAATATCCTATCTTTTTTATTGTGAGTGTCAATCCTTTTAAATTGTACATGAAAAATCCGATTTGCCAACAATCTTTCTAACTCGTAGACTAAGTCGCCATATAATTCAATTACGGACAGACCTTCTTGCAGAAGTACTTTCAAACCAACGTTGTATTTGGATAATAATTCTGAATAACGGCAGTAAAACCTTTTATGTAGTTTATGAAAATCTTTCACGTAGTTTTTGATAACGGTATACCCGTGCTTATGAAGTTTAGAAGTTAAAATTTTATTTCCATTATTATAGCCACTAACTTGACTAGGTGCTCTGGCTAAACGAATGAACTGAGAAATTATATATCACCATCACAGTTCGTCTATCGTTACTGACAATGACCAGTCCTAATCAACTGTGTGATGTGATATTATTTGTGTATTCTAAGATGGCTGGTGAGATCAATCTTAGCTCTAAACTGCCTGTTGCAGATAGAACAATAAAGGTCTGAGGAAGAAAGCTCTGTTGGTGATGCCTTAGCTCTGGCTTGCTGCTGGGCACGTTTCTATTCGGCTTTGCTGATTCGTTTTGCTTAGTATTCACCATCAACCCTTCTTATGAGGCCTCGCCTCTTTGCTCGATCCTGTACAATCTGTTCCCACGACTCTATTGGTATGCTAAAGCCTTCAAAGGAGGCTTTGAATGTGTCCTTATATCGCTTCTTCTGACCACCATGGGATCGTTTTCCCACTTGTAGCTCTCTATAGAGGAGTTTCTTTGGCAAACGTTCATCAGGCATTCTGGTAACATGGCCTGTCCATCTTAAATGTGCCAGTTTAAAAAGAGAATGTACACTCTGCATCCCTGCCCTTTTCAGGACTTCTGTGTCTGGAATCCTGCCTTGCCACTTGATCTTTAGAAGTTTTCTAAGACAGCTTTCTAAGACAGCTTGTATGGAAATGGTTCAGTCTTTTGGCATGCCGTTGTAAACTGTCCAAGTTTCACATGTGTATAATAGTGTTGACTGCCATTACGAAAACACGCCTATTCAAATTATATAGAAAATTTTACCTCCAAGACTGAAACTTGTCAGATAAAAAACTCTGATATTTTCATAATTTTGTTCAAAACATAGCTTGTGGCCGAGGCGGTTCTAACGAGTACCCACAATCTTTGTTTTAGCTAAATAAGAAAAATAATTGTATACCACTATAAACCCCAGTTTTACTATATAAAAGTGGGGTTTAAGGGGGTTCAAAATTATATAGGCATGTTTTCGTGATGACTACAGAAATTACATATCATACGATGTAGTACGAGAGACATCGCCCTACAAAATGGAAAATCTAAAATATCAAAATCAGAGACGTCCCGTTTGTCATAACTTTTAGTAGAGATTTTGTCATTAAATATTTTTAAATTTAAATCCAGAAACGGTACTTCCGTGGTAGAGGTATTAGTGTTAACTGTAGTTCTTTTGGATAAACTGTATCAACCATTTGTTCAGAATATTCATTATCAATATTTTGTAAGTCATCCAATTATCGAGACGTTGAATTGAATGCTTCCATGATATTGGCTAGAGTTTCGAAAAAAGGACAACATAAAGTCTCTTTCGTTACAAATTAGACATTAATACAGTTTCAAGCGAGACAACTCAGTCAAAATTGTTTCCCTCCCTTTTGAAAAGGGGTCTACTGTAAAAGAAAACGGCTTGGGAGCCTGAATTTTGTTTCAGTCTGGATACGTTTTAGAAGGGATTTGGTATGTAGGAGAGCAAACACGAACTCATGAATATTATTTCCCTTGTAAAAATGGTGGAAAATCTACCAAGTATAGCCAGTCCTCTTTAGTTCAGTAAAAAGGTATGGGAAATAAATGGAGCCACCGAGGTTTTGTATTCTCATCCAGGTACTGTATTGAACAGCCCTCTCAAGACACCGGATGGGCCGCGCTATGCGAAAACGTGTATTCGGGCATATGCGAACAGCATCCGCGCAGTCTGATCAGGGCCTTCACTTTTTGCTAACAGAATCATTGGAAACTACAGAATGTATGAATGGAGTGCAAACGCCCGGATACTTCGCGCATGTGCAGGATGATTAAATCTGCGCAGTTTGCATTTCATTACGAAAACTTGCCTATTCAAATACATTGAAAATTTCACCACCAGAAACTGAAAGTTTATAGATAAAAATTCTGATATTTTTTCCTATTTTTTGCTCAAAACATAGATTGTGGGTACTCGTTCGAACCGCCTCGCCGAGGCGGTTCAAACGAGTACCCACAATCTATGTTTTGAGCAGAAATAGGAAAAATAATGTATACCCCTGTAAACCCCAGTTTTAGAATATAAAAGTGGGGTTTAAGGGGATCAAAATTATATAGGTATGGTTTTAAGATGTTTTCGCTTGACTTGGCCCAGATAAAGGTTAGTGCAAAATAATAATCTAAAATGTTGCCTTTGGGAACAAAGAACACACAGAAGAACGAAAATCGGAGACTCGGTTGTATTAAGCCTCTTCATATACAGCAATGGTATTTTGCAAAGCTGCATACGCCCCCCTAGCACCGGCTAAAGCGGTATTCGATTTTCAAAGTAAGCAGAATGCGCTCATTGATCCCAAATGAAAAGAAAATAAAATATAATCGTCAGAAATTGAATTAACAATGAAAAATCTGCTACAAACAGTGTCAAGAGACAGCGACACTTGATATCTCAGCTGAAATAGACTGCTGACTTGTATATGTGCCACTGCCTATAACTAAGATATTATATCCTGAACTCAGATGTCTATATACTATTTACTTAACTTGGCCTCATTCTCGTCTCATGACTTTTGACATAAATTGAACTCAAAATAAATTATGTATACATGTACTTACGGAACATGTCACACGCATTCAGTGACAAGGACACCAATTGAATTGAAGCAAGTTTGATGTCACATACATAATGTATCAGTTGCAGTAAAGAGGTGACATAAATGCCACTGTGCCTTTCAGCCGTAAATTTCTGAAGTGGACACTTCCGTATTTGAATTTGAATGAGTACATCAGGATCTGAAAAAGGAATATTGCGTAGCTAAAAATCTAAACATTACGAAAACACGCCTATTCAAATACATAGTAAATTTCACCTCCAAAAACTGAAAATTTTCAGATAAAAAAACTCTTATATCTTTCATATTTCTGCTAAAAACATAGATTGTGGGTAATCATTAGAACCGCCTCGGCGAGGCGGTTCTAACGAGTACCCACAATCTATTTTTTTGAGCAGAAATAAGAAAAATAATGTATACCCCTGTAAACCCCAGTTTTACTGTATAAAAGTGGGGTTCAAGGGGGGTAAAATTATATAGGCATGTTTTCGTGATGACGAAATGCCAAACAGTATAGTGGCAAAATAAAAAAAAGGCAAACAGCCTGATCCTGATGAGGCGGCTCATTACGAGCCGTATCTGGATATACACTATTTGCAAAAAAGAAAATGTTTTGGTCTGAATGGCTGATTTTTTTAAACTCAATTTAACTCAAAATAAATTTTATACACTTACGAAACTTTCGTATCTGTTGACACAGACATCTGTTGAACTGACGTACGAATGATGTCACATATAGTATGTAATTCCATGCAATCATGTTATGCGTGGGGAACAAAAGTCCAGATTGCCTTGTTCAATCTCAGTCTGGTTAAGGTTTTCCTTGCCATTACAGAATCAATGCATGCTGTAGAATGAACAGACAACACACAGAAATGTGAATGAAGTTATACAGGAAAGAGCACAATCACGAAACAGAGCCTTCCCGAGGCACCGAGGAAGAAAAGATCAGGATCAAACAATGACAATACATAACGACGCAATTGCAAATAACCGAAATCATAGGCTTATTATTTTACTAACGGCGATATGACTCTCGAAAAGACTTACAGGAAGAAAGTGCCATATCATTGGCTAGCTGGCTTCAGCAGTGATTGGCATTAATGGGTTTGTATATAGCCCTTGCTCCAAATTAATATCAGATTAAGAAATGGTTTCGAAACTAACCTTTTACCACGCTCAGGGCAAATTCAACGGACAACAATTTGATTATATTTTTTCAGGAAACAGGGTTTTACAGCTCGTGCAAAATGTCTCCTAGTTTGCATGAAATGTCAAACCCTGTTTTCTGGAACAAATCAGAAAATATGTCGTCTGTTGATTTTCGCTTTGACTGTGCAACTGGCATATGTAATTATTATTTCTGTAAACATTTAATGAAGTACTGCAGAGATGAAAGCTATTACCATACCAGTTTCCTAAAATAACTAGATTGTATTCCTAATAAACTCTCAGTCAGCAGCCAATCAGATGATAAGAACCCGTACACACCGATGTTGCACACCAATACAGGGAAGCTGATAGTCCCATCCTGATAAAGTCTCAGTCAGCAGCAAGTCAGATGATAGGAACCCGCACGCCACATGTTGTACACCAATACTGGGGAGCTGATAGCCCCGTTTGTAGAATTATGAGCCTCTGCCGAAATACAAAGAAGGACTGCGACATAAGACCTGTCTTGAAACGCTCACCAAAAGATAAATACTTCGGATGGGGTTTGGCTTAAATTGGTTTTACTCAAAAGAACTTATGCTCTTATCTACCGAAGCAGTTCCAGACATTAACAAAGAATACAAAACAAATTCAGGGGCGAAACCAGTGGGGGGTTGAGGGGTCGATTCGATAGAATTACTGAGCTTACTCTATGTATTAGGGCAGACAGATCTTAGCAAACAGTGCTGACCCAGATCAGACGCCGCAGAACTCGGCGTCCGATCAGGGTCTACACTGTTTGCCACTAGTTCAGCAATTTTACACACACTCACATGCAATAAAACGAACTTGTTAAAGAGAAGTATAAGGTAAAGAGCAAGGGTGTGGATATTTAGGGTAAATACGGTTTTCCAAATTTATCAAATTCATCAAAAAATTTCCCATGAAACGAAATTTGAGTCAAGGGAGGGTTTTGACCTCCCTTTCCACCCCCACCCCCCCTAACCACCACCACCACCCCAAAACCCTCTCTGAATCCTTCCCTGAAAGTGCATAATAAACAAAGAGAAATTAAACGGCAAAGTAGGCAGCCTTTGAAGAAGTTGGCCACAATACTAGCATGACATTTAGAAATTATAACACGTAAAGCAAAGTGGGCAGTCGTACAGCGGGTGGACCACAGTGCTGGATTTACAGTAATTTTGACCCGCATTAAAACTCAGCCGGGCGCGTACGGCATTCGACCACTTTCATGTGTTGCACTTTATATATTAAACCGAAGAACCAGATTTCCATGTACATTTATTGAAACTGACACACTCGTCTAGTGACAAGTGACAGCAATTTAACCCTAAATAAATCAGCAGCCACCAATTACCAAGACAAGTAGCGCGATCGTGTGTAAGCAATCGGCCCAGCCACTAAAACCGTATCATCGGACAAATTGCTATCGATTGCTCCACACTTGCTGCGCAGAGATGTCGAAATTAATGACGACTATATTCTTTAACTCAGTTCCATCGCAGATTTTCAAGATGCTAGAAAGCACACTGTATTACAAAGCACAATAGACTCTCTCTATAGATCTACGTATCGGTAGGCCTCCAGACAAACATATTTTTTTCTGATACATGTACTATGTATTTCTTTTTACGCAACTGGCATATGTTGTGGATTTCATTAAAATCGTCTCGCAGAGACGATTTTAATGCAATTCACAACATATGCTCCTTGAGAATTAAAAGTCTTACTAACATTTTATCTCCAAAACAGCAAGTTTTCTGCAGCGCTGGGTCTGCTATATCATTTCTGTGCAATAGCTGAGGAGAGCAAACGAAGATTGTATCTCGCTGATTGTGGCAACCATTTAGCTCTCGCTCTGCTTTCGCAGCGTTTGATATCGAATCAGTGTTGTCCTAATTACTTTATTTGCCCTAAGTATTTGGACAAACAGGCCTGAGCAAAATGGTTTAGACCCCGATCGGAAAGCGCTGTCTGATCAGGGTGTGCCCTGTTTAAACACTCGTACAGTCGTTTTAGACGCATCAAAAGGTAGTGAAATGAACATATTCAAAATTAAGGATAATTATGAAAGGAATTAAGGTGTCCAAATATTTTGGGTAAGCTTGGTTGCCTGAAAACATTTTGCCAATTATAGTCAATTTCATGAAATTGGATGAATTACAGCGTTCAGTCTAATTTTGTAAGGAGGCGTGATTGGAGCAATGACGTTTGGTTAACGAGCAAAATTGTAGCAGAGGACATTTTCTAAATTTAGTTTTATATTTTTTCAGAGTAAATAAGGCTTCACATTTCATGTGAATCGTCTGCTAGCAGACGATTCACATAAAATGTGAAATCTCATTTTCTCTGAAAAAAGAAATAACAAATTCGTACAAATATATATTTCAAAATGTCGTCTGCTGCTGCAGTTATGATTCGCGCTTTTAAGGTTAATTACTGCTGTTGCAGGAAACTTTCTTTGGATTAACTGACGAGTGCAACGGGAAATTAAGAACGTTAGTCAACAGGGATAATTACTTATTCACTAAACGATGATGCATAAGGAATATATTCTGTGTCTTGTATCTTTTATTTGCCAGTTCGATTTATGTCTTCCATTCCAAGGGACAATTCCAATAGGTAAGTAATAAAATATAAAGATTTGGTGCTTTTCTTCATTGAATGCAAAAAATAATGCTGTTACGTATTGTATGAAAGCATGTGTACATGTACGTGTTTATTCTTATATTGCATTGTTTTTTTTTTATTTTAACTCTCTCTCTCTGTCTCTCTCTCTCTCTCTCTCTCTCTCTCTCTGTCGTGTTGCATTTTAGCCTTCAGAGCCAACACCATTTGACATTCAGCAAAAAGTAAATGGACACCAAGGGCTATATTTGATAAAACGCTTGACTCGGATTGGATAACAATAGATGTTACTGTTTGAATTTATGTCGGTTTTACACAAAAACATAGTTCATTAAAGGCTCCATATTCCTAAAAAAAACAGACACTTTTTATCCAACAAAGGTTTAAAAAACTGATATATAGTATTAATACTACCATAAAATGTGGCATCTGACAGCCTGTGAAATTTCAGTTAGTCTCTCGTTTTTGAAATGGATCAAAAATGAAATGATTTTTTATTGTATCTCTGAATTTATGTTGGCAACATTAATTCAGAGACACGATAAAAAATCATTTTTTTTGTTACAAGAACAAGAGACTAAATGAAATTTTACAGGCTATCAGGTGCCACATTTTATGATTGTATTAATACCATATATCAATTTATTAAACTTTTCTTGGATAATAAAATGTCTATTTTGAGGAATGTGGAGCCTTTAAATTGCAGACCAAATTTAAAGTTTTAATGGTATTTTAGTGTGCTAGTGTCGAAAAATTAGACATAGTTAACTTCTTTTTTGTGTGTTAATTTTCCACTAAAATGATGGTACATCATTTCAAGGGCAGAAAAATGCCAAAACGAGCTGGGAGACTCCTTTTTGTGTTGTATTTTGTCAGTCTAAAGCTAACTTTTAATTTGAGACAAAAATGGTAAGAAGGAAAATATTGTGAGGGTAATAATTCAGCGTAATGCCCTAATGGAAGCCTATGGAAAAGAAATCAGGCGCCTAGTCCCTTTAGACACAGGGAAAGGAAGCGAAATTACACTTGTTCAGATTATAGGACATGTATGCTATAGATAAAGTGGTTTCATTTCCCTTGTTAACCCATTCATTGCGTCCCATAACAGGGACATTTGGCAAACAGTGCAGATCAGCGTCGACACTGAATGAAATACATAATTTTCTATAAACAAGGTAACAATAAAAAAAAAAAAAAAAAAAAAAAAAAAAAAAAACAGACGCACCTTTTATTGGAAATGGACCTATCCAAAGATTGCAAGTAGAAGAGTCCTTTCGGCATAAATGGGTTAACTGTTTTAGAAGGCGTTATGTATCATTTTGGCCGCGCCAAGAGAAACAGTGCCTTCGGACAAGGGCAAAATGCGCAGATTCAGATCATCCTGCGCATGCGCAAAGTATCATCCGGGCCTTAGCTCTACATTCATACATTCTGTAGTTTCCTATGCTGCTGTTAGCGGACAGTAAAGGCCCTGATCAGGCTGCGCGGATGCGCAGGCTGATCTGGGCCCTCGCTGTCCGCATATGCCCGAAGACACGTTTTCCGAAGACCATTTTAGGTCTCAAAGTCATTTTGTCTTTCGGGATATTAGGAGGGTTGTGCCATTATGTTAACATACCTGTATCTATGTGAAAAGGATTGCTTTTGGAAACAAAGAACACACAAAATCACAAAAAAATCGGAGACTCGGTTTGATGGAGTCTCTTCATATGCAACACTGTAGTTTGCGAGGCTGCATACGCCCCCTAGTGCCGGCTTAAGCGGTATTCGATTTTCAAAATAACCAGGATGGGCTCAATGATCCCAAAGAAAATAAAATATAACCTGCACCATGATGATGTACGGGGAGACTTTTTACGGCCGCCACACGGCACAACACCAGCTATAACCTATTTTTCTTAGACATACGGCAGCTGGTGTAAGTGTGGTGTGACGGTAGTAAAATGTTTCCCCGTACTTCACCATAGTGCAGATAATATTTGATTTATTTCTTTTGGGATCATTGAGTCCATTCTGGTTACTTCGAAAACCCCGTGCTAGCCGGGGAGGTGGCCACAAGAGGCCTATGCAGCCTCGCAAACTACATAGCTGCATATAAAGAGACATCATAAAACGGAGTCTTTGACTTTCGTTCTCGCCTGTGTTCTTTGTTTCGAAAGACAACCTTTTAGATTTTTATATGATTATCTCTGAATAAGACAAACTTTTAACTGATATTGACAATGATTGCTTCACAAACATATACAGTAGCCGCGTTTCTTATCTACTGCTTGGAAACAAATTCCTTACTAATAACCTATGTCATATAGTGAAAATACAATTGTTTATAAAGCTCTACAGAGCTTTATAAACCATTGTATTTTCACTATATGATAAAGGAAATGAGTAAGAATTGGGTTAAACTGCATAAGTCTGAAAATCCTTTAATAATTTAGAATCCTGCATATCTCTGTTTTCACCATATAATTTGAGGAATCTTCTGAGATTGTGATCTTTCCTCGGTATCTATATTTCCAAGGCTACCTATCTCCACATGCGCAATACTATGTAATGAAAAGACGATCGTCAGGAGACCTTCCGGAGGAGGTTGCGGAGAGTCAGTTTAGGTAGCGTTGAAAGTGGATGTCAGTTGAAATAAGGCTGACATTTTGGCACTATCACCGATATTAAAAATCGGACGATGTAATTCGACCTGTTATTTAGTCGCCCATATAATCAGACCGAAATTGTACTCCTCGAAGCGAATACGGAACAAAAAATCATTTTTCTCGTCGAGGCGGTTCTAATGAGTACCCACAATCTATGTTTTGAGCAGAAATATGAAAAAATATCATATTTTCCCCGAAAATTTTCATTTTCTGGTGGTAAAAGTTGCAGTATATTTGAATAGGCGTGTTTTCGTGATGGTTTACTCTACGAGGCGATTTATAGTAAGCCTTGCCTTGTACTTTTTCCTTGTGTTTTCAGTCATTTTAGCATTGCGATTACCTCTCTTGGGGAAGAGAGAGCTGGTCTGTGTTCTTTTCGTGCGTCTGTTTGTTTTGCGCTTGTTGGTTTGTGTCTCTTTTCTCTTCCTCTTGGTGCCAAGAATTGGCTGCGACTTGTGACTGTGGCACTCCCTGGTCTTTTCGTTTTACCCTTTTTTCTGACACCAGAACACACACAAAAAAAAATTACAAACAAGACCACGATAGGCCCACCATAGACATTGGTAGTCAGGCGAGAACCATCTGAAATAGATTGAGGAGTGAGACCCCTTTTAATTTGAGGACCTACCCACTGCCGTGCAATTGAAGAGGAAAGCGAAGTTATCAACCATAATTGGACTTCTATGACAGCTATTTCAGAAGCTCGACAAGATTCGTGTTGTCTATCTCAATATTTGTTAGTTTCTTTTAACTCTAAAATGTAAAATTGCCTATTTGCAAAGTTTTCAGTTGATTAAACAGTTCTTGTAATAATCTTCCTTGAAGTAAATTAAGTTTTATCGACTGCTCTAAAATCTTTGGGGCAAACGCAAAACATAAATTCTAAACTATATCCCGCCGTTTTATGGATGTTTTACACTGAAGCCATTTCTTCGGGACATTGAATCCAATAATGCGAATGCAAATTCCTAAGAGAAATACAATTTTAAGATATAAAAACAGGTTTAAAAGAGAAGACTTTAAGAGAAGATAACTCTATTAAATTGCTTGCCATCCTTCTGTTAAGGGGTCTATACTAAAGGAAAAGAATTTGCTCCCACGGGGAGCAAATTCATTCCTTTTAGAATAGACCCCTTTTGAAAAACAAGGTACTTTGAGTGCAGAAAATCAAACAAGATGTTACAAAAATTGTCAAAAGTCTAATTAGCATGTACCCTATGTTCCTATTAATATAAACTTATAACAGGAATTATGGGGTCTACATTATCAGGCAAGATTTTTTTTTTTTTTTTTTTTTTTTTTTGAGACTTTTGAGATAACAACAAAAAATAAATTCTAAACTTTATCCTGCTGCTTTATGAATGTTTTCGAAGTTAAGTCGTTCCTTCGGGACATCGAATCCAATCATGTGAATGTAAATTCCTAAGAGAAATGAACCAGCGTACGACAAAACCTACAAAAGAACTATGTGACTAGTAAAAGGACTCGGATCAGCCTGTCTGTCCACTCAGTGTGGCAAGGGTTCTCTTTCATCCCTCTTTGGTAGCCCGGAGGCTGTAGAAAGCACATGCGATCAGTGAAGACTCTGATCAGAATGCGTGGATGCAGGGTTGATCTGAGTCTTTGCTGGTCGCACACTTCTTATTATAGGTTTTCTCGCGCGCTGGCTATACACAAATATAATTCAGAGAATAAAAACAACAAATAAGTGAATGGATAGACTTTAAGGGAGGTAGCTGCATCAGATTAGTTCACCTTCCTCCTGTTAATGGGTCCACTCTAAAAGGATAGAAATTCCTTCCGTTTAGAGTTGACCTATTTTCGGATAGAGTAGACTCCTTTTCAGAATGGATTGGTATGCATGAGAGCCAATGGGAAGTGACAATAGTTGTCTCCAAAGGCTTCTAATTCTACCAATCAGCTCCCTAGTATAGGGTCTACAACATGTTATGTGTGGATTGCCTGTCATCTGATTGGATTTTGACTGAGAGCTTATCAGAAATACAAATAATTACACATGCCAGTTGCCCAGTTACATGTACATAGTGGATAACGCTTAGCATGCTGGGTAACAATTTCAGTAGACGACATTTCGATTTTTTTTTTTTTTTTTTTTTAGTCAAATCCTGTTTTCCGGAAAACAAAATTAGAAAAATATCATCAAATTGTTGTCTGCTTAATTTGCCCAGAAACTGGTAAAGGTTAAAAGTCCACAACAAAGGTAATACACTTAAAACAATTTCTTAATCTGATTTTCTTAATTTGCAGCAAGAGTTATAAAAACAAATTAATGCCAATCACTGCTAGGGTAAGCTAACCAATGATATGGCACTTTCCTCTTCAGTCAGTTCAATGATTATAACCCCGTTAGTAGAATGATAAGCCTCTGCAGTCCCCTTTGTAAAATAAAAGCACTGACAGCACTGGTGGATCGATTGACTCTGAGTGTAGGCTGGGAAACTGGTCCTGAATGAGAACTTGAAGACTGCTTCATTCAACTCTTAACTGCTTGTAATTTAAGAAAAACAGTACAGACCCTGATCAGATGCTGCGTTCTGCGGCGTCTGATCTGGGCCTGAGCCGTTTGCCAATGTCTCAAATGTCCCAGCCAGGTTTTACAAGACAGCACTCTGAAGCCACAGCGACAAGAATAGCACGGTTGAAAATAACCGTTACCTGGATTGCCTCTAACGCACGGTTTTGATTACAGTGGCATAACGCACGGTTTTGATTACATTGGCATTGGTCAATGATAATCACGTTGACAACTACCTTAAGCAAATGTAGGCGTTTGTATACAATGGCTCGATTGCAAACAATCTACCTAAAAATAGCTGACAATCAAAGTGTACTTGGAAGATTTTTGCCATTTCCACCAGTGGAGACAAACAACTTTTTTGTTACTTCCTGTTTGCTTTGCTGCACACCAAATCCCTTCTGAAAAGGGGTCTACACCATAAGGAAAAAAAAAGTAGCTCTCTCTTGGAGTAAATGCTTTTGTTAAAGACTAGACCCTTTTCAGAAGAAGACAGAAAAAATTTTGACAGCATTATCACCCCCTGAACCTCGATACGCAAACTGCATGATGATCATTGCAAGGAAACGGCCCTTTTTTCCACATGCGATCAGTGAAAACCCAGATCAGCTTGCGCATTAGCGCAGTCTAATTAGGAGTTTCATAATCCATGATATCTATGTTAACCCTGGTCCTGCTGAACCCGGATATGCCCTGCATTTGCAAACAGTGAAGATCCCGATCAGTTGGCTTTCGAAGAAGCCAATTGATTTGGATTTATACTATTTGACATTGAGTATGTGTATTTGTATCAAAAACCCGGATCAGTTAGAAGTGGGCTTGGCATCTTATTTTTTCAGCATGTCAAGCGGTTAATCATTTTTTATATTTTTGTTTTACAAAAATTACTGGTTGAAACCATTTTAACTAATTCCATTAAGTTCAATTCAATAAGATTTCGGTGGAAAAAGTAATTGATATTTGAATAATTTAAATGGAATAATGAATTTTAACAATTTAACAAAGGAGACATTAGAAATATATTATGAGCATTTCCCCGGTCTCATCATGAAAACATACCTATATAATTCTGACCCCCTTAAACCCCATTTTTATATAGTAAAACTGGGGTTTACAGGGGTATACATTATTTTTCATATTTCTGCTCAAAGCCATAGATTGTGGGTACTCGTTAGAACTGCCTCATCGAGGCGGTTCTAACGAGTACCCACAAGCTATGTTTTGAGCAGAAATATGAAAAATATCAGAATTTTTTATCTGAAAATTTTCATTTCTCTGTGGTAAAATTTTCAGTATATTTGAATAGGCATGTTTTCGTAATGGATACAGTCAATTTATGAGACCAGTTAGACTACTCTCATATACATGTAGCTGTATTCAATAAGACTTCCGTTGAAGCATAGTAACCCTCGCCATGCTGAATAAAACAAGATGCCACACCCACTTCTAATCTTAACGGTGTAAGATTACTTTATCTAGGTTGTTGATACAAATACACATACGTAATGGCAAAAAAATCAGATCAGAAATAGTTGTCTTCTGAAATGGCAAACAGTACCGATACAGATCAGTTGGCTGATATGGATCTACACTGTTTACAAAGGCTGAACATATCCCGGCTCAGCAGGATCAGGGTTAATTGAAATTTTTATAATCTGTATCATTTAAAAAATTGAGCCTTCTTCTCTGAAAATGATTACCAAATAATCTGTTGATCAGTTGTTGATAGATTACATAAAATGGGTCGCGTCAGGCAAAAAAAAAAAAAAGTATCTTCGGGCAAATGCGGACAGCGAAGGCCCAGACCAGCCTGCGAATCCGCGAAGTCTGATCACTGCCTTCACCGTCCGCTAAAAGAATTATTTGATATTACAGAATATATGGATGGAGAGCAATGGAAAGCTCTGCGGCGTCTGATCTGGGTCTGCACTGTTTGCCAATATCCCAAATGCCCCAGTCCATGTTTTACAGATAACCCACTATCAACAGCACCATGACATCACAGCGACATGAATATCGCGGCTATGAATAAGCTTCATTACATTATCAATGGTAAACACGTGAACAGCTACCTTGTCGAGGGTTTTGAAAATGCAGCCAAAATGAGGGTAGGGTTGAATATTTACCTCTGGAATCCAACATAAGCAACTGATCAAACAAAGCTTACTTGCAAAACGAAAGTAGATATGTTATTTATCACAACCAAGCACTGCCAAAATTTTGACTCACGAAAGGGGTCACGGTGGGAAAATATATGTGCATAGAGATGCTGTTCTTTTTTTTTTTTTTTTTTTTTTTTTTTGTTTGTTTGTTTGTTTAATTTTGTTTTTTGTTGTTGTTTTTTTTTTTATTTTATTTTTTTTTTTTTTTTTTTTTTTTTTTGCGATTTGATCCCGCATCTTTTCCTCCTTTCTCTCTCTCTCTTTCCCTCTCTTTTCTTTTGCCTTTTCTTGCGCATTTCGTATGCTGGGCCATTTGAGCCGCGCTTGATTGGTATTGATGGGGCTGCATTACGAAGGTACAGAGGTAAACCGAACATTTTTGGTCCGAAAATTTGACCATTTTTTTTTCTTCTTCTTCTTACTTTGGAAGCCTTTCGCGCCATTCGTTTACTTGCTAGAGAGCTTGTACTCATACTATTATTACCCCGCATACTACCGTATTAAATGGTACTGGAACTGGAAAATTGCTTGTATGAATCTCGCCGTGAGGGTCGTTCAAAAAGTGTTGGATAGCAGTTACGCATAAATACGCTACCGCCGTCGAAAGGATAAAGGAACTTTGGTGTTTGTATACTATGGCTCGTTTGTAAACCATCGACCCGAAAATGGCAGAAATTTTACTAAATATATGCATTCACCTTAAATCTAAACTCTTGCATATTTTACAGGCGCCATTTTTGATCAGAACGATACAGTGGCATACACAGGATTTCGATTTGGTATTCAACAGTTTAACTCTGTGCCCACACAACGTTTTGAACTGTTTGGCTTAGTAGAGACCATTGATATTTCCGATAGCTACAACTTGGCGACATCAAGTAAGTAAGAATTACTTAATATACCGCATTTACTCTGAATATTGGGACAGACAGACCGCAGAAAATAGTGCAGAGCCAAGTCGAATTGCTCTAAAGGATGAACAGTATAATGGAGGTCAACACTGTTTTTTATTCTGTCTCCGTGAGCATTGTGAATACAGTATGAAAAGTATAGAATAGAATATGACGTGCACTTTAAAGACACATTTTTTTCCTTCTTTGGCTAGACCCCCCCCCCCCCCCCCTTCATGATCACCCCTAATATATAGTCCAGATAACAGAGTGCACATCAAAGGCTTATTTTATCTAAGTGATTATAGAGTTATTATAAGGCTGTTAAGTCTCCTTAGGTGGGGCCCTATAAGGGTTAATTGAGCAGTATTCAATGTTACTTTAGAACCAAATAAATTCATTTGCAAATTTTGCATTTAATTTGTTGATTTTATTTGTTGATTTGTATTGTATCACTTTATTTTTTTATTTATTTATTTTTAATAGTTCTTTTTCCCTAAATACAAAAGTCTTGTTTTTTTATCTTGCATTGTGAAAAAAGTACAAATGAACTGAAAAAGAAATATAAAATTGAAAATATTTATTTATTTATTTATTAAATTATTTATTTATTTATTAATTTTCTAAAGTAAATAAGAACACTGCACAATTATTCCATTTCCATTTCAGTAAAACAATACATTATGGAATATGTCCTAGACAATTTACGCCAAAAAGCTTATCTTTTTCAATAAATACATAAATAACTAAATAAAATACTATCTTTCTTCCTGATTTTCTGTATTTGATCCAAAGAAACATATCAGGGGGGAGCATTTGGTGATAAATTAGCATATAGGCATAAATATCTGTATTTATAAAATATCTTATGGATTTCATTAGAATTGTCTGGAGGGCAATTCTAATGAATAAAAACCAGGTATATTTTATTGAATAAACAGAAAAAAAAATCATCAAATTATCAACAAATTATCTACCTTATTTGTTTCTCTGTCTTCATCATAAACTTTGCGGATATAAAATCTAATTTCCCCTTATCAGGCCCCTACCTGTAAGGGTGGCCAAAGTCACCAAGAATTTCTTATCTTAATCTCCTTAGAGTCGTTAGGGTGTTATGCAATCCAAAATGTGTCTTTAAATAGAAGAACCTTAACCCATGTGCTAATAGCGAAAAGCTATAGTCTCATTTTCCATAGGTATATTTATGTACTGTTTGTTGACTGAAATGTGTGGGGTGTACGTACGTGAGCGTGCGTGTGTTATGACTATTACGTGCATAATGTTGAGAGAGGGTTTACCTCTATGCTCCCCCACAATATCACAACATACAGCTAAATCAGGACATGCAGGATCGATATTATGTATATGTACCAGATCTTGAGAAATTCGCAGTTTTTTAAACAAGCCTTTCAACTTGTTTCTTACTGCCAGCAACCCGCTCTACTGCAAAACCAAGATCTTCCTCATTCAACATATCATATGGGCCGCGCAAAGCGAAAACATGTCTTCGGGCATATGCGGATAGCGAAGGCCCAGACTACGAGGAAACGCAGTCTGTTCAGAGCCTTCGATGTCCGCTAAAAGAATCATTGGGCACTATAGAATGTATCAATGGAGATCAAATTCTCGGATGACATTGTGCACATGTGTGGGATGAATCTAAATATGTGCATTTTGCGCATGCTCGATGACACATTTTCGCTTGGCGCTGCCCATATGGTGAGAAGCGACATGGCTTACATACATGTAGGTCTAGACAAGATAGGTATCAAGACAAACATTTTTTCCCTCATCTCTTCACAAAAAACTCATGTATGCTCTTATTAGAAGCGACGCTGTAAGACATTCGTTAGAAGTGCGCTTTTCTTTTGAGCACCAATGACACAGTCAAACATTTGTGAATAAATGAGAAACATGTTATTTTGCGGGGGATTACAAACATTTCTTTGGCTAAATTTAATGCCTTACAGAAGCATATTTTAAAATAAAACATCGTGTTACTGTAATGATACGGTATGCAAGAAAGTGTATCTTATTCCATGTACGAACAGCAAAGGCTCTGGTAAGCCTGTGCATCTGCGCAGTCTGATCAAGGCCTTCTCAGATCTCCCATATATTTACAGTATTTAATTGTTCTGTAAGCGGTCAACGAATGCCCTGTTCAGTCTGCAGGAATGCGCAGGCTGATCCGGTCCTTCGTTGCCCGCACTTGCCATAAGTTCCATTTTCTCGCTTTCAGCATCAAACATTTGTCAGTTTAAAATGATTTTCAAATTACCATGCAATGATCCAGAATGTTGGTGAAACCTTAATTCTTTTAAATATATTGATTTCTATAGCAACACATACTTGTTCCAGGGAAAGAAACATGTATTCGATTGTTAGTAAAATGGAGAAGTATGTATTTATTTCGATGCCGTAAACATACAATGTATGTAACACGAAAATAACATTTAGATATTGGAGAGACCTATATTGCCTCAGTATAAAGTCGTTTTAAATCCGTTTTAACGTTCAACGAAGTTATAAAGAATCCTTAATGAAAACAAAAAAGGTACGAGAAAAGTCCGGGGAATGCCACAATCACAAACCGCAGCCCTTCCCAGACACCAAGAGGAAGAGGAAACCGACAAAACCAAACAAGCGCAAACGAACAATAATATGAAAAGCACTAAGATTAGCTCTCTCTTTCCCTAGCTAGGTAATCGCGATGCTAAAAGGACAGAAAAACACAACTAAACAACACAAGGTAAGACATAAAACAAATCGCCTCGTAGAATAAACCACGAAGTAACAAAGAGTAAGACTAACACCGAGCCCACCGCCTTAGAATGGTCATAGAATAAACTACCGGGGGTTTTAAAGCACTTTTACAGCTAGCCATCCACCCTGGGTCCCGATGCCATCTCAGTCACAACTAGTAGAATAGCAAGCAAAATGGGCAGCTGTTGAAGGTGACCAAAATGCTAGCATCATAACACAACTAGTAAAACAGAAAGCAAAGTGCGCAGCTATTGAAGACGGTGACTACAATGCTAGTATCACAACACATATAGAAAAACAGTACAAAGAGTAAGAACAACAACAGGACCACCGCCTTAGAACGGTCTGTAGAATAATCTACCGGGGATGGGTTAAAGCACTTTTACAGCTAGCCACCTTCACCCTGGATCCCGATGCTACTCTTAATACAGAAATACATAAAAATTCGGTTCGCATAAAAAGGCTCCCAACTCAGTCAATGAATCAAAGCGAAAACATAAAAATCAAATTAATCACAATGAAAAACAAAGACCAGTACTAATACCAATGAAAACCAATAGTTGAACCACGGCGGACCAAGCCAAAGACATATCGTCAAGCCCCAACCCACTGGTTAAAGTTTTACGAAGAGGCCGTCATTGAGTCTGAGGCCCGAACGGCCGTCGTGCAATTAAAGAGTGAAGCCTAGCCATCAACAATGATTGGGCATGCAGTCTGCCGCATAATATCCAGGCTATAGCCAATTCTTTTATAACGGTTAATTAGTTTTCTGAATTGCTCCGAAGCGGAATGATATGTAAGAAAGGTCTTGTTTTATTCTTATTTCCTCATAGAATGTTTGGTTTGTATATTTGTTAGAATCGCCTCACTGAGGCGATTCTAACAAATGTCCAAACCGTATGTCTTTTGAAGCATTAAATAAATGTTTTCGCATATTTTCTGATTAACTGCCAATTCTTGAGCAAAAACTAGTCTTGGCATGAACATGACGTCATTTCATTACCATATCATTGCCATTGCTCGAGGCATCGGTAAAAAAAAAGCGAAGCATAGCCTTTTACATGTACTTAGAAATTAGACAGAATTTATCAGTTTTGTCCATTGGGTTCCGGTGTTGTGTGCCTGTGTAGATGGCACAGCTGGAGCAGAGTTGGCTTCCATCATGTTGATACGATATTTATGTATATACATGTGCTTTATGTATCTTGGTTTGTTTATTCATGTTAAAATCGTCTCTCAATTGAACGGCAATTGATCTTAATTAAACGGCGATTTTACATTGTTTATATAATACACGTATAAAATGTTTTATGCTGTTGTCGAACTGGTGAGATATTTGTGGGTAATCCTGACGGCCGCATATATAGGAGTTGAGCTAATCACACATCAAATTCGGGAATCATACCGAACCGGAAGCGGCTGTTGACATAGTAGTCGTGCATCTGATAGCGAATACAATAGAATAGAATGTTTTATTATCCAAAAATAAACTCTTTCGGGAATAGACCATTTAAACACAGCGTCCAATAAAAAGGACAGTAACAAACAGCAAATCTAGCCCTGGACTCCCCATCATGTGCGGTATAATCGTCATAGGCGCACACGCAATTGTTGAAGCTAAACGAACTGCTAGCTTTTTGAAAAAGCTAATACTTGGTAAACAATATCTGTCAATTTCTTTGTGCTATCACGCAAACTCTGAATCGCTTACATTGCTTACTTCCGGTTGTCAGAATTGTTGCGTTAATGTCACTGGACAAGAGCGTAAGGGTGGTTCCTATTACGTAGTCAGTGAAGCTACAGCCATGAATAACAAGCATGACATAGCTCCAGATAAAGTGTTTTTTTCATTACGAAAACATGCCTATCAAATATACTGAAAATTTTACCACGAAAAAATGAAAATTTTCAGATAAAAAATTCTGATATTTTTCAGGATTCTGCTCAAAACATAGATTGTGAGTACTCGTTAGAACCGCCTCGTCGAGGCGGTTCTAACGAGTACTCACAATCTATGTTTTGAGCAGAAATAAGAAAAATAATTAATACCCCTATAAACCTTTGTTTTACTATATGAAAGTGGGGTTAAAGGGTGTCAAAAATATATAGGCATGTTTTCGTGATGTAAACAAAAAAGCTTATATTTTTCTCATTTCTCCATGAAAACATATGTTGTGGTACTCATTAGAAACCCCTCACCGAGGCGCTTCAAATGAGTACGCACAACATATGTTTTTCCTGGAAAAATAAGAAAAAAATGTGTATAACCCCCTTTATCTGGACTTAGGGCATGAAGCCTGCTTTCCGGGTGGAAAACGATAATAACATGAAATAAATATAGTAAGCGTTGGTCAAGTGCGAGTGCCCAGAACGTATAAAACTAAACTATTGCGAAGCACGGGGTTACGTTGTAAGGCCATCAAAGGACAATAACACCAGCTGTATGTAGTGAATATGAATGGTTTGACTAAAGAGGAATGACTTGTGAGTGATAAAAAATCATCACGAAAACATGCCTATATAATTTTGACCCCCTTAAACCCCACTTTTATATAGCAAAACTGGGGTTTACAGGGGTATACATTATTTTTCTTATTTCTGCTCAAAAACATAGATTGTGTGTACTCGGTAGAACCGCCTCTGCGAGGCGGTTCTAACGAGTACCCCCAATCTGTTTTTCGAGCAGAAATATGAAAATTATCAGAGATTTTTATCTGAAAACTTTCAGTTTTTGCTAGTGAAATTTTCAGTATATTTGAATAGGCGTGTTTTCGTAATGTGAAATAGCTGAAGTGTTGAAGATTCCTGGGCCACACTAGCTAGCTTCTGACAAATAGACCTCATCAGTGACCCTCATATAAATTTTCAAAACCCCCAAATAGGCTCAGTTATCAAAAAGGATCAAAGAAAAATATTTTGAATGCCTTAATCATAGCTATTTAAGCCATGGAATTTTCACTATATAATAACAGGAAATGATGCTTAATCTAACCTGACCAAATATGCTAAAGACCACATCCAGCTGGTTTTCAGACATTTTTGCTACAAAGTATTAATTATTCCCATTACAGTCGACTCTCGTTATCTCGAACTCAAAGGGACTCTCTAAAATACTTCGAGATATCCGTACTTCGACATACCAGATTTGCAGACTTGAGGAACAAATAAATCGAACAACCGCATTTAACAAATGTATATGTTATTGGACTCTTGAAGTTAGACATATGTTGAAAGTATTGGAAATATTGTGGAGGAGAGAAGAAATTGCTCCTTAGGAGCAATTTCTCCTCTTTTCCACAATATTTTGTTACCTGTTATTAGATTTTGATTTTTAAGCAGGGACCAGATTTTCACTTCGAGATAAGCGGTTATTCGAGATAAGCGAGGTCGAGATAACGAGAGTCAACTGTATTTTTGTCAAAGCAATATATTCGTCGGAGACTTCTCAGAACCTTAAAAGGAACGAAATTGCCTATACAATAAGAAACGTCTGTGAAACAGAATTAAGCCGGGACACAGCATTTCCTACAAGATTGCATGTGCGCCCAGCGAGGACTTCAATCAACCAGCGCATCCGCACAGTCTGAAATGAGACTTCGCTGGCCACATGATGATGGTTTGAGTCTTTAGTTATCCATAGACTCTGATCAGACTTAGCAAATGTGCAGGCTGCTCTGAGTCTTCGCTAGAGCACATGTAAAATTAAGGGTGCACTCCACAGTTTTGACTTGCATTTCTATCTGTTCACAGCCCTCACATACATAAAATGCAATCACAGCAAATATAACAGTACCTGTCCATTAGGTACTGTATCAATAAATTGCAAACATACCAAATAATAATTTAAGCATCATAAAAATAACTGCAATGTACCAAAACCTGCTGTTGCACTAATGTAAACAATACCCCACCCCCCTCCGACTGCGGCCAAATTTATGCAAAAAGTGCAGTTTTCGAATGATTATCATCAACTCCAGGACAATGCACTGGTCTGAAACAGTTGGAAATTTGACAGAGCGCCTACAGAATATTACTTTTATCCAGAAATCAATACCTGTAAGCCACCTCGTTTTTAAGATAAAATCCACAGAAAAGCATGCTACAATTTTTGACAAGGTAAAACCGGGTACCAGACAGAGTTCAACAGTTTCGTATTTTACCTACACTGTTTTATAAAAAGGTCATGTGACCTCAAGAAAAGTCTTTTTTATCAGTGTTAACAATAACTGACAAGCATAAAACTTCAGTTTTGGTCAAAATGTGCAGCAAAAAGTATTTTCAGACTGGTTTCTAGCCCTACCCCTAGTTATTGACATTTTTGCCCAGGTTCAAAAGTGCGAAACTGTGGAATGCACCCTTTAAGGAAAATTCAAACTTGTCTACTTGCAACAAAATGGTAATATTCTTGCAGCAAAAGTTACATGATCAACAAAAAGACCACTTTTTTTCTTCCATGATGTATTACTGAGAAAGAATTTGACTATAATGCATGCTAGTCTCTGTGCGGCCAAATCGCGAAATCAAGTGATTTGGCCGGTATATGTCAAAATTTGTCAGAATATCTTTATAAGAACCATAGATTTTTGTCCACTGTTACACAAATAATAGGAACAAATAGACAAGTTATTCTGTATGCAGTTCAGTGGGCAGTGACTTCTGGTCTTGCTTGTTCAGCAACTGAAATCAAACACATTTCACATACAGAAATATGTGTTTTATATACAAAGTTACAGTCTTAGGAGCTGCTAAGCCAGCAAAAACACTCTAGTATTAGTTATTTTTTATGAAAAAGGTTTATATTACACTTCCATCCTGCCAGCACATCCATTTACAGTGATACATGACTGGTATTACAAACACAAACTTTATAATTTGTTCTTCATAGTGAAAGGGAGATAATTCACCTGACTATGAGCACACTAGAATAAATAGTTGCAGTTATCTTTGTAAACCAAACTTGATATAGAAATAGTATTAAGCAAGATAAAACAGATATGAGCTTGGACTGGTGACAAGAGAACAGTCCTACAACATTTAGGTGCCCTGATCAGCTGGACTGTGATGATCCGAAACAGACTGAGCCAAGCCCAGTTCAGCAGACGAGCCCGCGCAGTCTTCATCTGGGCATTCGGTGTTTTCTTGAAGAAATCAGCACCGTGTTTAATAATGCTCTTGCAAACAATGAACAGTTCATGACCTGATCAGACTGTGCAGGTACTCTTCACAGACTGATCTTGGTGTTCACTGTTGACAGATGCCACTGAGACTATTTTCCTCATGAAAAGGCTCTTTTCTGTACTCTGTATTGTATATATATACATATATGTGCTGTATACTATGTGCCTGACCAGGAAAGAGCAAATTCCCTGATCAAACCTCTGATCAGGGTATCTGCTGTTTGTATGTATATAGGTATCTACTGTTTGTATGTATGTCAAAAAAGGCTCTTTTCTCATGGCATAATTCTGATTGCATTTCACCAACTTTAGCTGCAAGTAAGGTGTGCTTGTAGCAATCAGGCCAGAAATGCATATGTTTTGGAACAGCACACATGATGTCTGCTTGCTTCTGAGATTATATACTAAGGAATAATTCTTGTTTTCTGGATTTATTTATAAATGTGGATATATATAATTGGATATAAAAGTGCTCCAGATGAGAAGATCCACATGTTGGTCTGACTTAACATGTGTTCAAAATGTCTTCGAGAAAGTGCAGTCTGAAGTCACACATTTAAAAGAAACTGTCAGAGGTCCTACCCACCGAAATATAAAAATCCGGGTACTCTGGAAGATGTCAGTGAAAATACTTGTAACACAGCTACACAAACAATCCGTCAAAGTGTTGAGAAATATCTAACTGCTTGTCAAGTGCTGGCAACAAATATGACTGCTAATCCACTACAACTGCCAAGGAAACTACACCCTGCAAAAATGGAAAAAAAAATAAAATTGAATCATCTTGTATACTGACCAGTTTTGAAGAAAATCTGGTACAATCAATCTTGGTACCATCCATACTCTGGTGGCTGCATTTACACACCTCTCTGAACAATAAACCCTAATATTAAATACATGCTTTGTTAAACAAGTTATGGCATTTATGAGTGTTTGCTGAAAATGATTTTGTACATAAACAGATAACCAATGTGCCTTCACTTTGACTCGCCATCCCCTGAATTGGAATTGAATAAGTCCATATTTGTCTTTATCTTTGGTGCAAGCCAAAGATGACATGAAGCGGTGTAATTTCAGTGTCGGTGAAGTTGGTATTTACAGTACGAAACTTCATTTTCAGTTAGAACAGAAGCAAACACTAACCCTGCCATGTCAGCATGGAGATGTACTGGATGTACTGAATATTCTGACTATATAAATGACAAAATACATGTACAAATAAACAAATTTTGACAAAAATACCTTTCTATCAATGTAAATGCATCTATTTTAACAAAATGTGCTCTTTGAATAGGTCTGAGGGTACTTAAAATAGGTATAAACCTCTTTGGAAGATGTGCAGAAAAACAGAGTTATCTCCCTTGGAATACTGCAAGAAAATTTTAGAATCTTTATAATTTTCATAATCTGCTGTTCAAAGCAAGGAAAATAGTGTAATGTTGACAAGAAAGTGCTAAATTTGAAATTTAAATACTATATTTTAACTTTAAACAAACTTGAAAATTCAGATCTGTGTTAATGGGTGCACTCCACAGTTTTGACTTGCATTTCTATCTGTTCACAGCCCTCACATACATAAAATGCAATCACAGCAAATATAACAGTACCTGTCCATTAGGTACTGTATCAATAAATTGCAAACATACCAAATAATAATTTAAGCATCATAAAAATAACTGCAATGTACCAAAACCTGCTGTTGCACTAATGTAAACAATACCCCACCCCCCTCCGACTGCGGCCAAATTTATGCAAAAAGTGCAGTTTTCGAATGATTATCATCAACTCCAGGACAATGCACTGGTCTGAAACAGTTGGAAATTTGACAGAGCGCCTACAGAATATTACTTTTATCCAGAAATCAATACCTGTAAGCCACCTCGTTTTTAAGATAAAATCCACAGAAAAGCATGCTACAATTTTTGACAAGGTAAAACCGGGTACCAGACAGAGTTCAACAGTTTCGTATTTTACCTACACTGTTTTATAAAAAGGTCATGTGACCTCAAGAAAAGTCTTTTTTATCAGTGTTAACAATAACTGACAAGCATAAAACTTCAGTTTTGGTCAAAATGTGCAGCAAAAAGTATTTTCAGACTGGTTTCTAGCCCTACCCCTAGTTATTGACATTTTTGCCCAGGTTCAAAAGTGCGAAACTGTGGAATGCACCCTTAAGAATTGCTCTTGCCCGGCTCATTTTTTATCTACAGACAATCAGAACAGAAATTTCTTGCGCAGTATCAATCCGTGTAATATCTTGCCAAGGGGAGTTCTTAGAATCTGTTCTATGAAATGAAAATGGTCCATTTATTGTTATCCATTAGCTTCTGCAGAAAATAAATCCGACATTATCAGACAAAAATGTCATAAAATTGGAAACGTCTCTTTCATTGTTTGACCAGTAGGTGCGCTCCATGCGTAATATGAACCGTAACGTCAGATAACGAGCCTTCGGACATGTGCGCCCAGCGAACATTCAGATCAGACTGCGCATTCGCGCAGTCTGATCAGAATCTTCGCTGGGCGAATTTTTGTATAGCTAAGAATGCAAACTTTTTCTTGACTCTGATCGTACTCTGATCATACTGCTTAGAAGCGCATGCTGATTTGAGTCTTCGTTAGGCGCATATTTCAGATATGTGTATTCACGTTTCGGCTTATATTTAGTATTCTCTCTGGGGAAATACACAGACAACAAAACAGATTATATTAAATTCTTATTTTTTTTTTTTTTTTTTTTTTAGTTAAAAATGGACTTTGCCTAAACAGTATACATTTTACATAGATAAAAGTACTATGTAACAATTCTGTACGTTTACGTAAGGACTGCCAGTGGACCTATCAGGTTGCTACATTGCTCAGAAATCCCTTTCTTGAACTGTGTTGTAATTGCAGTAACACGCCTATGTGAAAAGTATACTTCCTAGCCCCATATGTAGCGAAGGCGCTTGTAAACCAAAAATATAGACATTATATTCGTATTTCTCCGTGGAAACACATGTTGTGGGTTCTCAGCATCACGAAAACACACCTATATAGTTTTGACTCCCTTAAACCCCACTTTTATATAGTAAAACTGGGGTTTACAGGGGTATACATTATTTTTCTTATTTCTGCTCAGAAACATAGATTGCACAGACTTGTTAGTGTAATGGTATTGAAACTACGTCAGTTTGCCAAGTTTGTGAGCACTACATTGTGTCGTTCTAACTCTATAACAAAGGAGGTGACAAATGTTAAGCTAGTTCATGGCTCACGATTGGTTTCTACTTTTTTTTTTAAGTTTTACGGTCCAGTCATCACTGTTAATGTCAGTTAATGTCATGTTGAGCCGGTCAGTTAACCCAATCACAATTTTCCTTAACAGGTTTAATTCTCTTAGCGGTTAAGTTGTACCGTGTGCTTATACTTTCGCCAGTAACTGACAACTGACCTTCTTGAATCTGCGGATTCGGAAAATGACCGTAGAAATCTCCACGACGGTTGTGTGGCCGAGCTGGGAATCGAATCTGCAAACCCCTGAATCATTGGGCACAGCACATGCCTACAATTGCAAATTCTTTCTTATTTAACATGGCTGAGCATGAAAAATTCTCTGTTAATAAATATGAAATTGCCAACTATTGTTGTCATTTTCATATTTATTAGCAGAGGAAACTTCATGCTCAGCTGAGTTGAGCACGAAAAAAGTTTTATAACCCCGGGGCCAGGTAGTATAGTCTTCACAACAAAGATATATTATAGCCTGTCATGTAATACATGACGAACAGACCAAATCTAGTCCTGGAAAGTGTTGGCTCTCACGGAAAAATTGTGAGCGCCGACACACTTCCAAGTACTTTTTTGTATGGTTTCTCACTCACTTTGGTACATAGGTATAAGTAATGTGCATGGTGACCAGTAAGGAATTCTGCCAGGGGAGAAAACTACAGTCGATTCTCGTTATTTCGAACTCCAAGGGACTCTATGAAACACTTCGAGATATCCGCACTTCCACATATCAGATTTTCGGAACTGAGGAAAACAATTAATCGAACAACCACCTTTAACAGAATGAATAAGTAATTTGACTCCTAAGTTAGAGATATATTGAAAATATTGTGGGAAAGAGGAGAAATTGTTCCTAAGGAGCAATTTCTCCTCTTTTCCATAATATTTTGTTGCCTGTTGGTAGATCTCTGTGTTATAACAGGGACCAGATTTTCAATTCGAGATAAGCGGTTATTCGAGATAAGCGAGTTCGAGATAACGAGAGTCGACTGTTTCTACTCTCCCAAATATCCCTCTGTTTACCCACGTCATCACGGAAGTAGACTCAGGTATACCTCATTTACATGTGTGACAAAACCTATAAGCTCAATAAACAAGATGCAAACAAATGCAGAAACAAAGATGTGTTAGGCGTGAAGTCACGGATCAGCCTATATAACCTCATGGCCTGATCGCATAGGTCGCTTCGACATTTTAACTATATGTTAAATTGAATAAACATCACGAAAACATGCCTATATAATTTTGACCCCCTTAAACCCCACTTTTATATAGTAAAACTGGGGTTACAGGAGTATACATTATTTTTCTTTTTTCTGCTCAAAACATAGATTGTGGGTACTCGTTAGAACCGCCTCGGCGAGGCGGTTCTAATTAGTACACACTATGTTTTGAGCAGAAATATGAAAAATATCGAAAAATGTTATTTGAAAATTTTCATTTTTTGGTGGTAAAATTTTCAATATATTTGAATAGGCATGTTTTCGTAATGCGTGCACAAATCTTACTTCAGTCTATGTATTCGCGCAGCCTGGTCCTAAACCAACCTGGTCATCTAACAACTTCAACATTTAATTGATATTATGTTGGAAACAGTAACGAACTCTGGCAGTAGAGATAGCCATCTCCTGTCCCAAAACGCCCTCCGTTTACCACACTCGTCATGCCCAGTAGCAACGAATATACCTCCTTCCTCCTTCAATGAGTGACAAATACCGCTTTGTTCGATAAGACAGTGTGCAAACAAATACCATATTCCTACGTTTTGAAATATGTGAGGAATGAAGTCCCGGAACAGTCTATGCCATCACATTATTAGATCGCATGGGGCGATCTGCGATCTCCCCTATCATCAGATAATTCTAAGATTAATCAAACTGTCTAAAATTATATACACAAAATCCTATTTCAGTCTGCGTATTTGCGCAGTCTGGTCCTAGACTAACCTGATCATCAAACAACTTGTACTTCACCCTAGTGGATTATATTTTCATTTCCTTTGGGATCATTGGGCCCATTGTGGTATCTTTGAAAATGAAGTTCTGCTCATATATACGCTAGAGGGCGTAATCAGTATTGCAAACTTCATTACTGCTTATGAAGAGTCTCAATATAACCGAGACTTCCATTTTCTAGCTGTAATGTGTGCTTTGTTCCAAAGAAACCTTTCAGATTTTTATTCAACATTTGATATTATGGAACCAGTAAGGAATCGTGCGCGGAGCGATGACTGTCTCCTCTCCCAAAACCCCCTTATCCGTACTCATCATTCCCAGTAGCAATGACTCCTTCTATGAGCGACAGATACTTCTGAGCTTAATTAGACCGGATTAAAAAAAACAAAAAACACAGAAATCCTACGTTTTGATATCTATGAGAAACAGTCTCATGGCAAATATACTGATGTTTTTGCTGAAAAAAATGTTTTTGCAGCAAAAATATCAATGCATTTGAAAATACATTATGTGTAACAGTTAACGAGTTTATCATTAATGAATCCGACGATGCTTTGAACAACTGGACCCAGTTTGCTATTTTCTTTTCTTCTCATATCTTTGGTGTATTCTTTCTTTCCAATGGATCCCATTTTACAGAAAATATTTACCACATTATTACTTACTAACACAATATTTTCTTGTTTAGCTTTTTAGAGAGAGAAAGTGGGGGCGGGAGGGTGTGTGTGTGGGGGGGGAGGGGGGGGGAGTGGCAGACAGAGAGATAATGTATGTATTAATATTGTCAGGGACAGACAGAAACAAACACACAAACAAACACACAATCAGAATGTATTTACGTACACAACAATCCTTGCGAAATTCTCATTATTCGGCAGACTGAAAGGCAAGCCGTACAAGTGTGTATTCATTATGTACAAGTCTATATTCATTAGGTTTGCTTCAAGGAAACCTTCATTATCAGCACAAAGACACACACTTGAGTTGATAATCTTGTCCTATCCGTGATAATTAACATTTCTCTTGCTGAACACGACATGCACTGTCTTAGCAAACAGTGTAGATCCAGATCAGTTGGCTTCTGGAGAAGCCAACTGATCTGGATCTGCACTGTTTGTCATTAAAAATGTGAATTTCTATCAAAAACCTGGATCAAGTAATCTGATTGGCTGGAAATTAGAAGTGGAAGAGGCATCCTAATTTATTCAGCATAAGAAGGGTTTAGACTGGATGCCCAAAAAGGTACCTTATACGAGCCGTAACGTCCGAAAACGTATCTATGATCAGGTGCACCCAGTGAAGATTAAGATCAGACTGCGCATCCGCGCAGTCTGATCAGAATCTTCATTGAGCGCATTTTGGATAGCCATGGATGGAAAGTTTCTTCATACGGACAAGGAGGACTGATTATACTGCACGGATGATTGAAGTCTTTTCTTTGGGCGCACATATCAGAAGGTACATTTTTTCACGATGGCGCTCATATGAAACGCTTCCGCTCAGGCTTTCCCCAAAAGAAAATGATAATTAGTAAAATAACAAAACAAAAGCCAATTGATCATTTTCTACTTTATTGGAAACTTATACACTCTGCTATATTTATTAAATATGTAAAGAAATGTATTTATTGTACCTATCAAATAACACACATACTTACATCTAATTAATTTCTCCCATGAAAGCATAAGTTACCAGTAGAAACAGGCCGGTGGAGTAGAATTCCAAAACAAAGTGGAAATGTCGCATAATTATGTAATATGGATATTGGTGACATGTTTCAATGTTGTTTGGTTTGTAAAATTTTCAATAATCTTAGAACATATTTTATTGACACGCGATCTTTTCGTTGTCATTTTAAAATGAAATTACATAATATCAGAAATGCAAATAAGTTAATAAGAAAACTATAATCATTTTATGAAAAACAATGTTGAAAATCTTTCAATTTCCCTCCCACTAAAATATAAAAAAATAATGTCCTGATTATAATGTATAATAATTGATAAATAAAAAGTGATGATTTAGTCTATTTATAATTACTTGTTAATGTTTTTGCTTAGAGTGTGTAAATGCATTATTGGTATAAGTAGAAAATAATGCATTTAGATAATTTGTGGGAAAACCTGTATGAAAAGTAGAAACCGCATCTTATGCCTCGTTTCATGCTGTAATATCTTTGTTCCTAATGTTGCCATGTTGTACATCACGAAAACATACCTATATAATTTTGATCCCCTTACTTTTATATAGTAAAAATGGGGTTTACAGGGTATACATTACTTTTCTTACTTCTGCTCAAAAGCATCGATTATGGGTACTCCTTAGAACCTCGGCGAGGCGTTTCTAACGAGTACCAACAATCTATGTTATGAGCAGAAATATGCATAATATAAGAATTTTTATCTGAACACTTTCAATTTTTGCTGGTTAAATTTTCAATATATTTGAGTTTTCGTAATGTAATGGTTTGAATGAATAAATGAGTCGAGTCACAGTATTTCCTACAAGGTCGCATGTGCTTCCAGCAAAGACTCATATCAGCCTGCACAGTCTCGATTGGTAGCCAAGGATCCAAAGCATCTTCAGGCGGACAGCGAAGACTGATCAGCCTTCGCCTAATCTGAGTCTTTGCATACTTGAGGCAAGTGCGGAGAACGAAGGCCAAGATAAGCTTGCAAGTTAAGCTGATTAGGGCCGTCGTGGTCACTTCCATAGTCACTAAGTACTATAGAATGTATCAACGAACAACAAAGGCCTTGATGCTATTATACATATACTTTTTCTTTATCCTCCCGTGTTTCTGTCTTTCTTCTCCTGTTATAGCTGTCCTTTTCCCCTTTCTTTGGAAGAAGACACAAACTGACCTAAAATGGCTGACTTTTCCTTAAACAAGAACACAGAAATGATGCGACTGTGCGAATAAGTATCCCGGGGATGTTAGTTTTCACGTATCTGAGGCATAATTGCACGACCCGCAGGAAGAATCAATTGACTGAGTTCGGTTGACTTTCTAAGAGTGCCCTATAATCACCCTGTGTGTCCGTCCGTCTGTCCGTCCGTGGTCAGTTAGCGAAAAATGTCACCGCGGTTAAACCGCTTGATATATATATATATATATATATATATATATATATATATATATATATATATATATATATATATATATATATATATATATATATATATTGGCCTACAGATAGATATTAATAAGATCTAACTGTTGCATGCAAGAGAGACAACTCTAACTTTCTTCTTTATGATAATATTTGGTAGAGGCATAAATAAGGACCAGGGTGTACAAGAGAGATAACTCCCACTGTACTTACCTCCCATGAAACCGAAATATTGTGCAGGCCATAACTCCCATACCGTTTGAGATAATTTGATAACATTTGGTGGGGACATATATCAGGTCAATTCAAAATGTCACTTGCAAGAAGGACAACTCTTGCTTTGTATTTTTTCTAGTTGTCTCCCCTAAACGGATTTCTAAGCCAAATTCTTGTGCACTTTATAACTTATTAATGTTTGAAATATTTCGATAATATTTGGTAGAGGCATAGATAAGGACCAGTAGGGTGTCGTGTGCAAGAGAGACAACTCTGACTTTCTTCGTTATGAACTGTTCCCTCCTGGAGCCGAAAGCTTGTGCAGCCCAATGCTCCCATACTGTTTTAGATAATTTGAATGTAATCATATATTAATGACTTTTGATGTGATTGCACGATCCGCAGGAAAGATCTGCGACTGAGGTCGGATGACTTTCTAAAAGTGCTCTATAATCGCCCTGTACATGTATATCCGTCTGTGCGGCGTCTGATTTGGGTCTGAACTGTTTGTTTAAATGTCAATTTCCTGGATTTCGTACAAACGCTATGTAACAGTGTGATATTGTATGAAACAGACTTTATCGTAGCGCACCCTATGAAACAGACAAACGTTAGTTTTCTGTTAGAATAGCCAAAAAAAATGAACATTTGAAAAAAGCCATCACACTCAAAACATTAGGGCTTGACAGTGCGAAAATGGTAAAACTTGAAAGCGGCCATAACACTCAAACCATTAAGACTTGCATCTAAGGATGATAACCTATATGTGGGTTAGCCTGGTACCTGCATCTATCTTATGGGTGCACTCCACAGTTTTGACTTCCATTTGCACTTTCACACAATTAAAATGCAATCACAGAAAATATAACAGTACATGCCCATTAAGTACCGTATCAATAAATTGCAAACTTACCAAATAATAATTTAATTATCATAAAAATAACTGCAATATACCAAAACCTGCTGTTGCACTGATGTAAACAGTACCCCACCCGCTATTTTATACAAAAGCGAAAGTTTTGATCGACTATCCTCAACTCCAGGACCGCGCATTGCCCTGGAACAGTTGAAAATTTAACAGAGCACCTACAGAATATTACTTATATCCAGAAATGAATACCTGTACGCCGCGTTGATTTCATGATAAAATCCATTGAAAAAAAATGGTACAATTGATGACAGGTTAAACCTGATACCAGACAGAATTTAAACGTTTCGTATTTTACTTACACTTTTAATTAAAAAAAAAAAAAAAAAAAAAAAAAAAAACGCCATGTGACCTCAAGAAAAGTCTTTATCTTCAATGTTAACAATAACCGACAAGCATAACGCTTCAGTTTTCGCTTAAATGTGCAACAACAAGTATAGTATTTTCAGATTGTTTCTAGCCCTAACACTAATTATTGACATTTTTTCTCTCACAAGTGCGAAACCGTAGAATGTTTCCTACATACAACAACGATAGTATTCTGGACAGGTTACTAGTCTAACATGTGAGTATCCATATTTCTAACATGACATTAACGAAAAACGTATTTTACTGAAAGTTGCAATTCAATGCGGGCCGTGCATTTTACCCAAAGGTTGATTCCATACATTAATTACAACAAAGAACATTACTGATTTAAATAGAGGTGGCTTTACCTTTCAAAAGAAAAACTATTTGGGTTGCACCTGTCGTTTTCAAATTCAAATGCCTTATTTGTTTTTGACTATCCAAAACACTTTACTTTGTGTTGTACGTCATCAGAAATAACGCATTTTCTAACACTAATACTGTGACGTAAATGAACCATTAAAATTGAAAGGCATTACGAAAACATGCCTATATACTTTTGATCCCCTTAACCCCACTTTTATATAGAAAAACTGGGATTTACAGGGGTATACATTATTTTTCAATATTTTTGCTCAAAAACATAGATTGTGGGTACTTGTTAGAACCGCCTCGTCGATATGATAAATATCAAAATTTTTTATCTGAAAATTTTCAGTTTTTGGAGTAAAATTGTCTATATGTTTGAATAGGCATGTTTTTCGTAATGGACGAACCTCAGCTTCAGGAAACGTACCTTTGGACATGTGTGCCTGAGAAGATTTAGATTTGAGCAGGCTCATCAAAATCAGAATCTTCACTGGGCGCATTTCGGATAGCCAAGAATTCAAAGTTTCTTCATGCGGACAACGAAGAGACTGATCAGACTGTTTCGCAGGCTGATTTGAGTCATTGTTGGGTTTCTAAAGAATAAAATTGCACTTTATGCGTTATTTTTCAACGTTTAGCATTACGAAAACACGCCTATTCAAATATATTGAAAATTTGACAAGGTTGTAGTTGAAATTTTACAACCTAAAAAAGGGAAAATTTCAGATAAAAACTTCTGATATTTTTCATATTTTTCTCAAAACATAGATTGTGGTATTCGTTAGAACCGCCTTGGCGAGGCGGTCCTAACGAGTACCCTAAATCTGTGTTTTTAGCAAAATAATAAAAAATAATGTATACCCCTGTAAACCCCAGTTTTACTATATAAAAGTGGGGTTTAAGGGGGTCAAAATTATATAGGCGTGTTTTCGTGATGGCATGCTTCGTAAAAATTTCAGCAGGCGACATTTTGATTTTCTTTGATTTTTGTTCTTATTTTTCATAGACAATAGGTTTTGCCGTTTCATGTAAACTGTTTCCTCGTACTGAAGTTTGGGAAAAATGACAGACATGTCTATCATGGAAATAATCATTGATTGCATGTATAGATTCAGAGATAGCTGTCTTTATAATCCTGTCTGAACAGTAAATAATGCCGGTAGTTGTATTTGTTACATCCGCAGCAAACAAGCAGAACTGATTAAACGCGTTAATCTGAACATTTTTCCTAATATCCTACTTCTAATTGAGGCGGGGACACATCATTTCCTACGAAACTGCATGTGCGCCCAGCGAAGATTCAGATCAGGCTGATCAAAGTCTTCGACGTCCCGCTGAAAACGCTTGAATTCTTGGCTACCAACAGAGTGCCCTACGAAGACTCGGATCGGAATGCGCGGATTCGCAGACTGATCCGGGTCTTCGCCGGGCGCACATGAAATCGTGTAGAAAATGTTGTGGCTCGGCTCAATTACCGTATTCCCCACCAGACAAAGCTCATTGAGGTAACTGTGTTGGCTAAATTAAGGGGATTTAAAAATTTGATAGCTTTTATACCATTTTTGACAAGGAAGATAACTTGCGTGACTCCCTGTTTACAGTTCTGTACCCCAGTCCCTTTCAGAAAAGGGGGTCTACTCTTAACAGAAAGGCTTTGCTACCCTTGCTCATCACATACAAAAACAGCCGCGACATGACAAAACTAACAAAGTTACTGTGCGCCCACCGAACACAGATCAGCCTGGGCATCTTCCCAGTTTAATCAGAGTCTTCTCTATCTGAAGAAATCTTGGGTCTTTATCAAACCACTGAGCGCACAGCGAAGACTCTGATCAGACTGGGCGGATGCCCAGGCTGATCTGATTCTTTGCTGGGCGCACATCCATTATGTTGTTTGTCATGAGGTGGCTCCAGTGGAGTTGTTCCAATTTGAGGTTAAATACAGTTATATATCAGTTTAGGACTGATCAGACTGGGTGGGTCCTTATCTACCCAATGAGGCGCACAGCAAAGACTCTGATCAGACTGAGCGGATGCCCAGGCTGATCTGAGTCGTCACAAGGCGCACATCCATTATGTTGGTTTGTACTGAGCTGGCTCAAATGGAGTTGTTCCAATGTGAGGTTAAATACAGTTATATATCAGTTTAGGACTGATCAGACTGGGTGGGTCCTTATCTACCCAATGAAGCGCACAGCAAAGACTCTGATCAGACTGAGCGGATGCCCAGGTTGATCTGAGTCTTCACTGGGCGCACATCCATGAGGTGGCTCTAATGGAGCTGTTCCAATTTAAGGTTAAATGGAGAATATATCAGTCTAGGACAAGATATGCTTTGTAGATTTTTTGCCGTTTTAACATGTGATACACATTTAGTTGTGGATACACTTCAGGTTTCTGCCATTCTGTTACAAACGAGACATTTTTAGTCTTCCCCCCCCCCCCACCCCCCCCCACCCCCCACCCCCCCCCCCCCCCCCCGCCCCCTCCTACCTCTAGATTTGTTTTCCGAACAATCTACTCTGAAACTTACTCCCACTGGGAGCAAATTCTTTCCGTTTAGAGTAAAGCCCTTTTCGGAAGGGACGCAAAAATCCTTTGACAGATTTGCAACCCCCCCCCCCCACACACACACACACACACCCTTAAAGTGTATAGTTTGCAGTTAAATTTAGGGATATTAAGATACGTATTTGCTTTTATATCGATGTTGCATTTATCCACTTTCATTCCAGCTGATCGACATTTCCAAACTAATTAATTGCCTTTTCACGATTGTATTCCCAAGGCATTTTGTATGCCAACGAAACTAAATGACAGACAATTCTTACAGCAAAGGGCAGGATTTGTTATCACATATTGTTTGCTCATTCAAAAGTAGATGGAATGGCGTACGCACATTTCTGAATCAATTTTTCTTTTTTTTTTTTTTTTTTTTTTTTTTTTTTTTGTAAGTGGTCTTTATTTCACTCGGGGTCATTGAGCCCACTCTGGTATCTTGGAAAGTCGTTCCACCTAAGCCGATGATAGTAGTGGTGAATGGGGGCGTATGTATTCCTGCAAAATACATTGTTGTCATATGAAGACTTTATTCAACATTATGTTTACAGAACGCAAACTCTTACATACAAGCATACGCATACACTTACACACAAGCATATGCAAACACTTACAAGCAAGCATATGCATACACTTACACACAAGCATACGCAAACATTTACACACAAGCATATGCATACACTTACACACAAGCATATGCAAACACTTACAAACAAGCATATGCATACACTTACACACAAGCATACGCATATATTTACATACAAGCATATGCATACACTTACATACAAGCATACGCAAACATTTACACACAAGCATACACTTACACACAAGCATACGCAAACATTTACACACTAGCATATGCATACACTTATACACAAGCATACGCAAACATTTACACACAAGCATATGCATACACTTACACACAAGCATACGCAAACATTTACACACAAGCATATGCATACACTTACACACAAGCATACACAAACATTTACACACAAGCATGTGCATACACTTACATAGAAGCATATGCATACACTTACACACAAGCATATGCAAACACTTACAAACAAGCATATGCATACACTTACACACAAGCATATGCAAACACTTACAAACATGAAAACGCATACTTTATATACAAGCATACGCTTACATATAGGTATACGAATACACTTAAACACATAAGTATTTTTTCTCTTCTATATAATAATTGCATGTTGTGTGTACTCATTAGAATCGACGAGGCGATTCTAATGAGTACACACAACATACAATCTTATGCTACAACAAGAAAATCTCCCTAAATATTTGTTTGTTTTTTTTTTTGAGCAATCAGAAGAATTTCGTAGGGACTCAAAAACTAATTCGAATTAACCATGGTAAACGAGCCGTCCGTGTTCGAGCTATTGAGGTTTTCCTGTATATAAAGAAATAGTTTGCTCCCACAGAGAGTAAATTCTTTCCTTTTCAGAAGAAGCTTGGATGCAATAAGGCAAACAGGAAGTCTCAAAATGCATCTCCTGTGGCGGAAATGACGAAGAATCTACCAAACGTATCCATCCCGTTACTATTTAGCACCTTCTTTTTCTACAAAATGGCACTTACAGTCGAACCGCAATGGCTCGAACATCTTTGGGACCATGGAAATTCGTTCGAGACATGGGTAGTTCGAACCACTGAGGGTTAATCATGGCACCAGTTCAGGAAGCAAATAGCGATATTTAGGAAAATCTTTTCGATTTCGACACAGTGATTGTATGTTGAGTGTACTCATTAGAATCGCCTCGATGATGCGATTTTAATGAGTACACAACATACAATTTTACGATAAAATAAGAAAATTTCCTTAAATATTTGTTTTCTTGAGCTATCAGAAGAATTTCGTAGGGACTCAAAAACGAGTTCGAATTAGCATGGTAAACGAGCCATCGGTGTTTGAGACATCGAGGTTCGACTGTATATTGTTACCGAAACATAATATTCATCACATTAGTGACATTTTCCGTTTGTAAGACATTATTGTTCCTCCTGCAACTAATACAGTCTGTATCATTTGCATTTTGTTGTAAGAAGGCTCCGAACTGAACCAATATATCATTGATGTGTGCACCGCAACGTCCGGAGACGTACCATTACGAAAACACATCTATTCAAATATATTGAAAATTTTACAACCAAAGCAGGAAACTTTTCAGATAAAAATTCTGATATTTTTTATATTCCTACTCAAAACATAGATTGTGTGTACTCGTTAAAACCGCCTCGGCGAGGCGGTTCTAACGAGTACACACAATTTATGTTTTTAGCAAAATAAGAAAATTAATGTATACCCCTGTAAACCCCAGTTTTACTCTATAAAAATTATATAGGCATGTTTTCGTGATGCTTTCCAACATGTTCGTTCAGCGACTATTCAGATCAGCCTGCGCATTCGTGCTGTCTGATCAGAATCCTCACTGCGTGCAGTTTGGATAGCCGAGGATACAAAGTTTTCTTCCTGCAGACTACAAAGACGCTTATCAGTCTGCATGGATGCGCAGGCTGATTTGAGTCTGAATTGGGAGCATACATCAGAAGGTATGTTTTCTAACGTTGCAGCTAATATCATTCCAGGAGATGCATTCGTGACCCTTTTGATCGAAAATGAACAAGAAAGCACATAGTACAGTAATTAAATACACAGTACTGAAATATTCCGTAATTAGTATTTTGGATGAGTAGATTAAATTGGGTAGGTAAGCTTTTCAAAATTCATGTCCATTTAACTACTTGTAAAATGTGTGTAAAATGACTGGACAAGTAGCAAACAGTGCAGATCCTGATCAGACGCCGCGTTCTGCGGCGTCTGATCTGTGTCTACACTGTTTGCTCAGGCTATTCTTTCCGAATACTTAGGGTAAGTGCGGTAATTTGATAAAATCGTGCTCCCTCAGAAATCATCTTGGACCCGCCCCTGGGCGGTACTTCTAATGCACTTCCTGTTCGATTTCCTCTTTCCGTTTCCGGCAGTTTGTTGTTCTGTGATGTCGTAACATGTCAACCTAACCTTATTCGGTGCTTTTAGGGAGGCCTGTCTTCCATGACTGTTACCTTTTCTCTGGGATCGTCATATTTATATTATCTGAACGGAAGCTATTAGCTTATAAAACTCATTTCCTCACTATATTTTGTCCTAAGCTTTTGGATTTTATAAGCAAAGAGCTGTTTCTGTCCAGGCTACCATATTCAACTCCAAAAACTGAAAATTTTCAGGTAAAACCTCTGATATTTTTCGTATATCTGCTTAAAACATAGATTGTGGGTACTCGTTAGAACCGCCTCGGCGAGGCGGTTCTAACGAGTACCCACAATCTATGTTTTTGAGCAGCAATAAGAAAAATAATGTATACCCCCTGTAAACCCCAGTTTTAATATATAAAAGTGGGGTTTAAGGGGGTCAAAATTACATAGGCGTATTTCCATAATGCAGGCCTGAACAAACAAAGTAGACCCAGATCAGACGCCGCAACACGCGGCGTCCGATCTGGGTCAGCATTGTTTACCACTCATCAAACAGTTTTACTCATATGAAATGTTAGTAAAGTGACTTGTTTTAAATTTTAAGACAAGTCAGTAAGGAGTTAAGCTGTCCGTATATTTAGGATTAATGCGGTGCATGGCATGCACAGATCAAATAAGCCGACAGGGTTTGACGTGACTCGCCTCGTATGATAGATAATCCACCTCTGGGCATTTCACCAGACTGTCTCCTCATGTTTGATTGAAGTATTCTTAATACCAGACTTATTAAAGTCGCATGTAAGTCTCACATATAAATGTACCTGCCAGTCAAACCATAAAGAAATGCGTGGATGCCAGTCATGATGCGAAAATCATTAAAGCAGTCTAGCTTCATTAAGTCAGTAAAATGGTACCAGTCGAAACCTGAACTTCAGGTTGATTTCTGTTGAGAATATGTATGCAATCGGTGTAAAAGGACTAAGCGGCATGCTCACCGGGTTGGTACCCACATATGATGTAATTTTGAGTATGTACTGCAGACAAGACCACATTTTGTCAGCTGCTGAAGCACCAAAGAAGCCGACGCCAAACTACCCAGATAGATTTAAATGCCCCGAAAACCCCTTAATCATCATGTTGCACAGCAGAGAATGCAGCCAATATTGATGGATAGTCAGTTTCGAGAGATCCTCTATTTCTAAATTTCTAGTGGCACATATACATATGTCCAGTGCCAAATACTCCATGATAGGGGCATGTATTACCGTCTGTATTATTCTGCGCAACTCAAGAAAGGTATCTAATTGCGAACAGTAAAGGCCCAGATCAACCATCCGTTCATACATTCTACAGTTTCCATTGATTCTGTAAACAGAGGGCGAATGTGCACAGGGGTGTGTCAATTTTCATTTGGTAATGATGAATCTTCTTTGTGATCAGTGAACTACCGAGCTTTTGATTAGTCAGTATGGTATATGACGCATGCCTTCCGAGCTTTTGATTAGTCAGTATGGTATATGACGCATGCCTTCCGTGCTTTTGATTAGTCAATATGGTATATGACGCATGTCTTCCGAGCTTTTGATTAGTCAATATGGTCTATGGCGCATGCCTTCCGAGCTTTTGATTAGTCAATATGGTATATAACGCATGCCTTCCGAGCTTTTGATTAGTCAATATGGTATATGACGCATGCCTTCCGAGCTTTTGATTAGTCAATATGGTCTATGGCGCATGCCTTCCGAGCTTTTGATTAGTCAATATGGTATATGACGCATGCCTTCCGAGCTTTTGATTAGTCATCATGGTATGATATAGAGGTTAATGCACGGTGAGTTTAAAATACAGGAACTATTTCCCGAGAGATTTACAAATCCGATAAACAAACGAATGCATAGCACAAGTTTGTTTATAAGAATTGCAAGTCTCGAGAGAAATATTTCCTGTATTTTAAACTCAGTGTGTATTAACTTATATATTACATATCCTTAAAATGTTGGGTTTTTTTTTTTTTTTGCGGATTCTGTTTTTACGCTCTTTCAAATGGCGACAGTAAGTTTTGTGACTTTACGTCATCTACACTCATTGCGCCGCGTGATGGCTTTCTATAGGAAATATTTTTCTCCTGGGAATTATAAATAATATTTCCCGTTGAAATTACTAAATAGCTTCAGATATATAATATATATCAATAGAATATTACGTATCAGAATTTTCCAGGAGGAAAGAGTAAGTACTGCCATTTAAAAGACTCTTGAGAAGCAAGAGGCTGAATATGAGGTATTTCTTTTTTTTTTCTGTTGAATGGCCCAAATTTCGGGACTGGACAGTTTCCAGTCTGTTCTTTGTGTATTTTGTGTATGCAATCTGATAAGGGCTTATAAGCTAATATTTTTGCTGACAAAAGCTACTCACATTTTTTCAGCAAAAATATCTGTGAATTAGATATTGTACTTACTAGAACACTTAAAATTTTGACCACTAACGAGCTCGTTACGCTAACGATGCTTTGAACAACTGAGCCCTGATTAATAATCCGTAGGTTGTTCAGTAATCAGAACACATAGTTTGAATATCATTGATTGATTGTGTTGGGGTTTAACGACACGTCAACCCTTGAGGGTCATTTTGTGTCGTCTCCCAGAGAAAGGGAGAAAAGAGACAGAAGAGAGAGTAGAGGAGATGAAAGAGAGGGACAGGGAAGAAAGAAGAACAGGAATGAAAGTGAAGAAACAGAAGAAATAAAAACATTCCCCCTCTACCCTTACCCACTACAAGGATATCAGGCCTTGCCCAACTGTAAGCCAAAGTTTGAATATCAAAAGAGGGTGGTGGAGTAGGGTAGAATAATTTTATTGTTTCATCTATCATCGAGTGTAGGCAGACGGTTCACGTGAAATGCCAAACCTTATTTTCTCTAATAAATACAAGAAAATCAAAATGTCTACTGCAGTTGCGATTAACGGTTTAAGTATTAAATTGTTAAGCTTATGTAGCATGACATCGTGAGGTGCAGTTGTTGCTCTCGAGAAAACCCAGTACTGAAAGAGTTTATACAAAAATGGCAACACTTATGAGGTGCCTGATGGAATTAAACAAGGGTTGCATTGTTAATAATTGCACACTGCCTTTTGTAAATTGTCTTGACAATAGGCATTTTGAACGCATGCATTTATTGCATCAGTTTCTCATTAAACATCGCCTTTCCTCGATTTGAATTTATTTATTTTTCACCGAAGATTGGATAATTGCAAGTGGAATCTTTGAATTGAACAAGTGATTGATGAAGTTTTTTTCATGCAATTAAGTGGATAAGCGTAAATTATTTCACTTCGCTCCCTAAACCCTATCGGTCGTTGGCACTAAATAATTTGAAGAGTGTTTCTTTCCATTTTGATCTGTCTTCAACTGCCCCTTGTAAGGTTTGCAAAGCTAAGACCGGTCTAGCCCCTTAATGTTGTGTCGGACCTAATAATGACAGGTGTTGTCACTAACGGAACTGCCAAAATATGTTATCTTGGCTTGATTTTAGAGCTATTTTTACAGCACTGTGGTCATGAAAAAGATGATTTTGGATAATAACTGAAGTAGTAATAAATCGTTTTAACCCTTGTCCTGCTGAACCCGGATATGCCCTGTATTTGCAAACTGGATCGGCACTGTTTGCCAATAAGTATGTGAATTTATAGCAACAGTCTGAATCAAGTAATCTGATTGGCTAAAATTAGCAGTGGGCATAGCATTTTATTTTATTCAGCAGGACAAGGATTAATAGGTTTGGTTGAAAAATGTTACATCACAATCAATAAAATTGGTTATACCATCATTTTGGGTGAATTTCTGATGATTTTCTGCTAAAAGTGCCGAAAATAGCTAAAATGGGTACCTAGGTTTATTATTGATGTTTACAAAAACTGTTTGATTTTCCTTAAATATAATGCTACTATCTTAAAGGTAATATATTGAACTATTTCTTTTTTGAAAACAAATCTCAGACATTTAGAAAAGTAACTGAAATATGAGCATTTAAACTTCATCATACAAAATTATGAAAACTGAGCCATGACAACATATTTCCAATAGATACAATACCTGTACCGTAGTTACTAGTCCAGTGTATACTGGGTCCAACATATTGTCTTCACATTGTTTGTGTGCCTGTCCATTTTTCTCGTCTCTTCAGCTGTGCCTTGTATAATTATATGCACAAGCTAACGATGGTATTAGTCTCTGTAATCATCACGAAAACATGCCTTTATAATTTTGACCCCACTTAAACCCCACTTTTATACTTGTATAGTAAAGCTGGGGTTTACAGGGGTATGCATTGTTTTTCTTATTTCTGCTAAAACACATAGATTGTGGGAACTCGTTAGAACCGCCTCGTTGAGGTGGTTCTAACAAGTACCGGAATCTATGTTTTGTAAAGAAATATGAAAAATATCAGAATTGTTTTGTTTTGTTTGTTTGTTGTTTTTTTGTTTTTTTTTTGTTGTTGTTTTTTTGTTTGTTATTGTTTTTGTTTTTGTTTTTTTTTAATTTTTCATTTTTTTTGTGGTAAAATTTTCAGTATACAGTCGACTCTCGTTATCTCGACCTCGCTTATCTCGAAGTGAAAATCTCATCCCTGTTTCAACAGGGACATCTAACAACAGGTAACAAAATATTGTAGAAAAGAGGAGAAATTGCTCCTGAGGAGCAATTTCTCTTCTTTTCCACAATATTTTCAATATATCTCTAATTTCAGGAGACAAATTACATATTCATTTGTAAATGTGCTGTTCGATTTATTATTTTTCTCATTTCCGCAAATCTGATATGTCGAGGTACGGATATCTCGAAGTGTTTCAGAGAGTCTCTTGGAATTCGAGATAACGAGAGTCGACTGTATTTCAAAAGGCATGTTTTCGTAATGATAAGAGCCGAAACGTCAGAAAACGTCCCTTCGAACATTTGCGCCCAGTGAAGATTCAGGTCAGCCTGCGCATTCGCCCAATCTGATCGGAATCTTCGCCGCAAATGCGTACGCTGGTCTTGGTAATCGCTGGGCACACATGCTATCCTGTAGGAATTGGTGTGCCCCGACTCAAGCTCTCATTTTATTCCTTATAGTTCTACAAAAACATAAGCAGTGGCATTTGTTAGCAGCCTCCACTCTTAGACTAGTAGTTTTTGGGTCGATTGTTTACAATCGAGCCATATACAAACGCCAAAGTTTTCTTCAGCTAGTTGTCTTCCTGATAATCATTGACCAATGTAATCAAACCGTGCGTTATACGAAATCCAGGTAACGTTTATTTATAGCCGCGCAATTCTTGTTGCTGTGACGTCAGAGTGCTGTTCAAAGAGGGTTATCTGTAAAACTTAGACTGGGAGATTTGGCACATTGGCAAACAGTGCAGATCCAGATCAGACGCCGCAAAACGCGGCGTCTGATCTGGGTCTGTACTGTTTTTTTCAATTTACAGGATGTTAAAGGTTTAATAAAACAGTTTTAAGTCCCCTTTCAGGACCCTCTTCCATTCCCACACTCAGAGACAATCGATCCACCATTGCTGTCAGTGCTTTGATTGTTTTCGTTGATTTGGAGCATGGTTTGTTTACTTGTCTCTTTGTGTCACTGTTACATTTAGGGGTTTTATTTCTGTTATTGATTGGGGGGATGGGGGGGCGGGGGTTGTTGTTGTTTTGTTGCTTTTTTCTTTTTTTTTTTTTTTAGTTTGTTTGCTGTTTTTTTGTGTGTGTGTGTGTGTTTTTTTGTTTGTTTGTTTTGGGTTTTTTTGTTGTTGTTTTTTTTTTTTTTTTTTTTTTTTTTGTTTTTTTTTTTTTTGTTTTTTTTTTTTTTTTTTTGTTTTTTGTTGTTGTTGTTTTTTGATTTTGTTTTTGTTGCTGTTGATTTTTTTTTGTTTGGTTTTGGTTATTGTTTTTTTTGTGCTTTTTTTTTTGTTGTTTTTTTGTTGTTGTTGTTTTTTTTGTTTGTTTGTTTTTTGTTTTTGTTTGTGTTTGTTTGTTTGGTTTTTGGAGTTTTTTTCTTTGTTTGTATTGTTTGTGTTTTTGTTTTTGTTTTGTTTTGTTTTTGTTTTTTTTTGGGGGGGAGGGGGGGGGGGTAGGGTTTGTTTCTTTTTTTTTTTTTCTTTTTTTTGTTTTTTTTTTTTTTTTCTTTTTGTTTGTTTTGTTTTTGTTTTGTTTTTTGTTGTTGTTTTTTTTTTTGGTTTTTTTTTTGGTTTTTTTTGTTGTTGTTTTGTTGTTTTTGTTGTTTGTTTGGGTTTTTTTTTTTTTGGGGGGGGGGGGGTTGTTGTTGTTTTTTTTGTTTTTGTTTTTGTTTTTTTGTGTTTTTTTTTTGGGGGGGGGTTGTTTTGTTTTGTTTTTGTTTTTTGTTTTTATTTGTTGTTGTTGTTTTTGTTTGTTTGTTTGTTTGTTTGTTTTTTGTTGTTGTTTTTTTGTTTTTGTTGTTTTTTTTATGTGTGTGACTGCGGCTCTTCCTGGACATCTTCTTTACTACTTTAGTGATTGGAATCTGAAAACATTTGATGGGGTTCTTAGGCCAGACAATCCATTCATTAGTTTTTCCTGATTGCATCAATCATTGGAGCAGAATCATCACGAGACAATCACTTACTGTGTAAAGAAGGAGAAGTTGTGTAAATTGGCGGGTTGTCGTTTTAGCGCTTACATCCTGGGTGAAAAATTTAGCAGACGACACTTTTGAGTAAATATATTTTTAAAATTTCCCAGACAAAAGGATTTGACATTTCATGCCATTTGTCTCCCAGTATCACAATATGCATGAAATGTCAAAGCCTATACTCCGGGAAATATAGGAAATATTACTCAATATGTCATCTGTCGGATTTGCCCAGAGAGCCGTAAAGCTTCGTATTGCCGATTGCCTTCATGCCAATACGGTATGTAGAAGTTTCGGTTATCGGCCACTGCAGTTACGTCCAGTTTTTATAGACTTCTCCTAACGCATGCGCATTTCAGGGCTCAAATAAAAGTGGTATCCACTGCGAAAACACGATATTAAAAATTTCACCACCAAAAACTGAAAGTTTTCAGATAAAAATTCTGATATTTTTTTCATATTTCTGCTCAAAACATAGATTGAAGGCACGCGTTATAACCACTTCGTCTAGGCGGTTCTAACGAGTACCAACAATCTATGTTTTTGAGCAGAAATACGAAAAATAATGTATACCCTGTACACCCAAGTTTTACTATATAAAAGTGGGTTTAAGGGGGTCAAAATTATAATAGGTATGTTTTCGTAATGTATCACAATCATCCAAAATATCCGGACACCTTTTTCTTCTTACCGGACTTATATATACATATACAGTCGACTCTCGTTATTTCGACCTTTGCATATCTCGAATAAGTGCTTATCTCGAAGTGAAAAGCTGATCCCTTTTTATAATGGAAATCTAACAACAGTTGACAAAATATTGTGTAAAAGAGGAGAAATTTCTCCTCTTTTCCCACAATATTTAAAATATGCCTTCAAATATAATTGATCATTTGTGAAATGTTGTTCGATTTATTTATTATTTTTTTTTCCTCAATTCTGCAAATCTGATATGTCGAGTAACGGATATCTCGAACTGTTCAATAGATACCCTAGGACCTTGAGTCGACTGTGTGTTAAATTTGAGAACGTCCATTTTTATTAGCCACCTGGTGCTGTGTCTAGGTGATGCCTGTTGTACTGACAATATACTGACTTTTCATTTGATCTGGACCTACACTTTTGGCCCGGCTGTCTGGATTCTTAGGGCAAATAAGTAAATTTGGTTTTTGTTATCTCATAGAAACTCTGAAGTAAGGAAAACAAGCCCTACATCAGTGTAGACAAAGATCAGCCCCGTGTTCATGCATTCAGATCAGATTCAATGCTGCTGGATCTTGAGGTGAGAACAGATACAGTTTTAGGGAAGGCTATTTTGAAAATGCTTTGCACCCCCACCCCACCCCTACTATCCCACCCACTAAAAAGTGGTCTTCCCCATTCTATTAGGGAATAGTTTTATCCTTTTGCTTTTTAATGTAGATGCCTTTTCAGATAGGGCTTGGTGTACAGAAAAGCAAACAAAAAATCCACAAAGGTAGTCTTCTTTGGTATATAAAACACTTACAGCACTGTTTGGTTGCTTCTCTCTGAGTGTAGGATGGAAAATACTCCTGAACGGGGACTTAAGACTTTGGTTTAACTCTTAACTTCCTGTAATTCAAGCAAAAGATTCAGACTCAGATCAGACGCCGCGCTCTGCGGCGTCTGATCTAGGTCTGCACTGTTCGCCAATGTCCCGGTCCAGGTTTTTTCAGATATCCTCTTTACACTGCATTCTGACGTCACCGTGACAAGAAAAGCGCGGCTATAAACAGCCGTTAACTGGAATTCGTACAAACGCGCGGTTTGATTTCATTGGTCAATGATGACCACGTGGAAAACTACCTTAAAGAAGTTTTGGCGTTTGTATACTATGGCTCGAATCGCATTACGAAAACACGCCTATTCAAATATATAGAAAATTTCACTTCCAAAAACTGAAAATTTTCAGATGAAAAACTCCGATATTTTTTTTTTATATTTCTGCTCAAAACATAGATTATCGGTACTCGTTAGAACCGCCTCGGCGAGGCGGTTCTAACGAGTACCCACAATCTATGTTTTGAGCAGAAATGAGAAAAATAATGTATACCCCTGTAAACCCCAGTTTTACTCTATAAAAGTGGGGTTTAAGGGGGTCAAAGTTATATAGGCATGTTTTCGTGATGGACCCAATAATGGCAGAAACTCTACGATGTGTATCCATATAGTTATCTACGACGGTATATTGTTTTCGGCAAGAGGACTCCTACACACAAACGTCAGTTCTCGGACTTTTCCACAAATAATCGTTCTGTGCATTTGCGTAGTAAGGCGTCATCACGAAAACATGCCTATATAATTTTGACCCCCTAAAACCCCACTTTTATATAGTAAAACTTGGGTTTACAGGGGTATACATTATTTTTCTTATTTCTGCTCAAAAACATAGATTGTAGGTACTCGTTAGAACCGCCTCGGCGAGGCGGTTCTAACGAGTACCCATGATCTATGTTTTGAGCAGAAATATGAAAAAAATATTAGAATTTTTATCTGAAAACTTTCAGTTTTTGGTGGTGAAATTTTCAGTATATTTGAATAGGCGTGTTTTCATAATGTTATGGATAAAGTTTTTCAATCTTACTATTGACATGACTAGCGTTTCTAATTGTATGAAGATCCGACTAAGTAACACGAATTGCCGCATCACTTAGGAATACCACATGTCTGAACGTTAGTGCCTCTTGTTGTTTTGTTTGATTTTAGAGGCATCCTGTTTCTTTAAATTGGCGCTTTCTTGCATTATAAATGGATAAGCCATTTGACTTGATGATTATGAGTCTGTAGCTGCGTCAGTCCAGCAATCTGACCATTAGTTAGGCTTCGTCTCACTACTGTCTGTTTTCCTCCGCACAACGATGGAGTCAGTGAATTGTCTGTGTTTTAATTGTGGATGCATTCAAGGGCCTTTGTGAATTGGCAGACCGAATACTGTGCGGGTGATCAGAAAGTCACGCTTTCAAGAATGATGAGTTTACCTACCTACCTACCTACCTGCCTGCCTGCCTGCCTGACTACCTCACCCCTCCCCCTCGCCTACACACACACACACACACACACACACACACACACACACACACACACACACACACACACACAGTACCAATGCATGTGTGCTCGACTGTTTATGCAGATTTTCCATAAGGGACAAATGGCATATAACATATAACACTACATTTTACATTTCCCTTTTTTCTGTGATCCGGCTCATTAGTATTAGAACGTGACATTGTCTGCGATTATTTTCAGTGCCAGACAATCTGTTGTTAATTTTCGTGTTGCTGTGCACGTGGGTTTGCAACTCAGCAGCAGCAAGTAAAAACAACTAAAGTAGTAAATATTGTTTTAAACAGTTTGGCCTGTCTTTGCACATTCCTATCAGGTTCTGTTCCGTCTTCGCGGGGTCTCCAAGGCACATATGTTGTTTGATGCGTCATTCCTCGACCAGTGGAAGACTGGACCGACCCAACACAGAGGCGTACTTTTGCGTCTCAGATTTGTGCGCATATTGTATAATCTCCTATCACAGCGTGTGGCCCAATTAGATTCCGTCGATAGAAGCATGTTCTGAAATAAGTACAGAGAATTAACATTTACCAACCTCTGGGCAGATTCAGTAGATGGCAAATTGATGAACTTTTTCTTATTTTCCCCAGAAATTTATGATCAGGCATTCATGCAAACTGTCTCCTAAGGCGACAATTATAATTAATTGTTAGATCCTATTTTCTAGGAAAAATAAGAAAAAAATACTTCAAAATGTTATCTGCTGAAATCATTAACAAACTGTTAATGAAAAATATTATGCCACTGTGCAGGTGATGTCTACGGACACTAATTATTAAATGACATACGATCGGCTCTCGTTATCTCGAAGTCCAAGGGATTCTCTGAAATACTTCGAGATATCCGTACCTCAACATATCAGATTTGCCGAAGTGAGGAAAAAATAATTCGAACAACCACATTTAACAAATATATATGTAATTGGACTCTTGAAGTTAGAGATATGTTGAAAATATCGTGGAAAAGAGAAATTGCTCCTTAGAAGCAATTTCTCCTCTTTTCCACAATATCTTTTTACCGGTTGTTAGATTTTCATGCTTAGGCAGGGACCAGATTTTCACTTCGAGATAAGCTGATATTCGAGATAAGCGAAGTCAAGATAACGAGGTTCATGACTGTACATATACCTGAACAGCGCATGACACGTACAACCCGGAAGCATCTATAATTAAGTAGGATGTGTAAACTGAGCAACATTTTTTTAATGTCTAGGTAAATAACAAAGGGCATTTACAAATAACAAAGGACATTTACAAATAACAAACTTTAAGGATATTCACAAATAACAAAGGACATTTACAAATAACAAATGACATTTACAAATAACAAAAGGCATTTACAAATAACAAAGGGCATTGGCAAATAACAAAGGCTTTTACAAATAACAAAGGGTATCTACAAATAACAAAGGGCATTTTCAAGTAACAAAGGGCATTGGTAAATAACAAAGGGCATTGTAAATGACAACACACACCTAAAGGATAATGGATACACTCTCAATATCTCTGTCAAAATTGTTTGCCTCCTTTCTAAAAACAGGTCTACTCCAAAAAGGAGAAAAGTCGTTTCTTTTCAGAACAGACGAAACTTCATGTACAGGAAAGCAAACAGGAAGACGAAAATGTATTTCCCTTGCCATAAACAAAAATGGCAGAAATTCTACCAAATGCACAAAGCCCCTTAACTATTGGCTCAGCAGTCCCTTTGAAATATTGCGCTTTTTGGATCGATTGTTTACAATCGAACCATAGTTTACAAACGCCAAAATTTCATTACGGTAGTTGTTCACGTGATTATCAGGTAACGGTTATTAATAGCGACACTATTCTTGTCGCTGTGATGTCAGAGTGCTGTTGATAGAGGATTATCTGTAAAACTTTGATCGGGACATGTAGAACATTGACAAACAGTGCACCCTAGATCAGACGCCTTAGAACGCGGCGTCTGATCAGGGTCTGCACTGTTTGCTTAAAGTACAGGAAGTTAAGGGTTGAATTAATCTGTCTTAAGTTCCTATTAAGGACCATTTTCCCAGGCTACCCTCAGAAAAATCGACACACTAGTGCTGTCAGTACCTTGATTATAGATAAAAAGAAAAGGAAACGTTATACGTATTGAATATTTATTCAGTGATCTTTAACCAACGACAGAGATTCAAACTTCGGTGAAGCAAGTAATACTATACATTTTTCTGTCCAGACATGTATTGGTTTTTACTAAAGGACAGTAATTTTTAGTGCGATTGGAACCCTTATAAACATCGTGTTAAAACTTCACTAGTGAGCTATATTATATTGTTACATATTTTGGAAGCATATTGAAGAGTGATACAGTCATTTACTTGGAAGGTTCCGCCCTTACTTATGCTCAAACGTTGCAGCAGGATCTTTACTTGATTGATTTCACAAATGTGAAATACTATGGGACATGACGTTCTCTGCAATTGTGTACATGTATTCATCCAAGGTCTAGAACTCCAATACCTAGCCGGTGCCTTCTGCACGATCAAACTCTAGGATCCGTAAAACGTACTAATTATTTGGAGGTAGAAATCATTGACAACCTGCCCTTCAATAACCATATGCAGAAAAAACATGTACTTCAGCAAGTCGTTTATGGATTTTTTCCAGCGAAATATAATGCCAAAAAATACTCGAGCTCAACATTTTGTCTCTCTTTTCAATCGGAGATCATCCCAGCAGACGAATAATAACTTTTCTGATATCTGAATTCCTACTTACAAAGGCATCATTTCACCAAAATGAAGGAGCAATTTTTTTTGTTTTTTTTTTTTTTGTTTTTTTGTTGTTGTTTTGTTTTTTATTTATTTTTATTTTTTTTTTTTTTTTGTGTGTGTTTGTTTGTTTGTTTGTTTTTTGTTGTTTTTTGTTGTTGTTGTTTTGTTTGTTTGTTTGTTTTTTGTTTTTTGTTGTTGTTTTTTTTTATATTTTTTATGATTTTTGTTTTTGTTTTTTTTTTGTGTTTTTGTTTGTTTGTTTGTTTGTTTGTTTGTTTTGGGGGGGTTGTTTTGTTGTTGTTGTTTTTTTTTTTGTTTTTAGTGGGGGGGGTTGGGGGGGGAGTTTGTTGTTGTTTTTTGTTTGTTTGTTTGTTTATTTGTTTGTTTTTTTTTTGTTTTTTAGAATAACCTTCTGTAGTGGAAACAATATTTTATTCAGGATATTCTTGTTCGTCTGTCATTACTGACAATGACCAATCCTAATCAACTGTGTGATGTGTTATTATTTGTGTGTTCTAAGATGGCTGATGAGACCAATCTTAGCTCTAAACTGCCTGTTGCAGATAGAAAAAGAGAGGTCTGAGGAAGAAAAGCTCTGTTGGTGATGCCTTAGCTCTGGCTTTCCGCTGTGCACGTTTCTGCTTGGCTTCGCTGATTCTTTTTGCTTCGTATTCACCAGCTCCCCTTTTTATGAGGCCTCGCCACTTTGTACGATCTTGTGCAATCTGTTCCCATGACTCTGTTGGTATGTTGAAGTCTTTAAAGGAGGCTTTGAGAGTGTCCTTGTATCGCTTCTTCTGACCACCATGGGAGCGTTTTCCTACTTGAAGTTCTCCATAGAGGATTTTCTTTGGCAAATGTTCATCAGGCATTCTGGTAACATTGCCTGTCCATCTTAACTGTGCCAATTTCAGAAGAGTATGTATACTCTGCATTCCTGCCTTTTTCAGGACTTCTGTGTCTGGAATCTTGTCTTGCCACTTGATCTTTAGAAGTTTTCTAAGACAACTTGTATGGAAGTGGTTCAGTCTTTTGGCATGCCGTTGGTAAACTGTCCAAGTTTCGCATGCGTATAATAGTGTTGGCAGCACTACCGATCTATATACTTTCAGCTTTGTGTCAAGTCCAAGTCCAGATTCCACTTCGGTCCCAAATACTTCCACATAGCTGGCCAAATGCTGCAATAGCTTTGGCAATTCTAGCATTGACTTCATCATCAATGTGCACAACTCTAGACAATGTGCTTCCAAGGTAGGTGAACTTGTCTACCACTTGCAGTCGTTGACCTTTCGCTGTGATGGTAGGCTCCTTGTAAGGCTTTCCAGGTGCTGGCTGATATACCTCAGTTTTTTATGCTAATTGTGAGATCATAGCTGTCACATGAATCAGATACTTGATCCACACCGTTTTGCATTTTCTCTTCTGTTGGAGCACCCTTTGCCATATCATCAGCAAAGAGGAACTCGTCTTGCACCTCTGTCTTCACCTTAGATTTAGCTTGCAACCTTCTTAGGTTGAAAAGTTTCCCATCAAAGCGATACCTAATAGGTATACTATTGTCACCATCCTGGAAAGCATCTGTAACCATGGCAGAAAACATCATGCTGAACAGTGTTGAAGCTAGTACACAGCCTTGCTTAACTCCATTTGTCACAGGAAATGGATCAGAAAACTCGCCATCATTTTGGACCCTTGTAAGCATACCATCATGGAACTGCCTCACCATTGCTATGAATTTGGCAGGACAAACAAACTTTGCCATAATTTTCCAAAGTCCCTCACGACTGACTGTGTCAAATGCTTTGATAAGGTCGACAAAGGTCATGTAGAGGTCCACATTCTGTTCCTGGCATTTTTCTGTGGGTGAGCAGTGCGATCCTAAAAAGGTTGCTCAGTCGCTCAGTTCGGCTGCCGAATTCCCCATACTGCTTCGCTCTTAAGGAAAGTGACCATATAGAACCAAGCCGCCTGTGTGCTGATCCGCAGCTACAGCTTCCAGTGTTTCCTCACCTGCTGGTTCGCCGCTCGCCCATCGCCACAGGGCTTTTGTATGATTTGCATATATGTGCTTGCTGTGAATGTGTGTTGCTGATTAAGATGACATGCGCTGTGAATTGGATTATAGTGAGGGAGAGGCGCGCAGAGTCAACCTCACTCTCTCATCCTGACCTAGCTGGAATTAGAGGCAAGACAGTGTCAGGGCATCTGGAGCTAAGCCCAGATGCAGTGGATGACCATGACTTCTTTTGTGCCTTGTCATGCTCTCTATGCTCCACAACATGCTGCTGCATCGCCATTTGGGCCGTTGAATCATAGTAATGATTTCTTCCGCCCCAGCTGCCGAAGCAGACTTTACATAACTGGAACAGGCAAATCCAGGTATGCAGGCTTTTGTTTGGAGTTGCCAACTCCTTGATGGATTGCCGACCAGGGCTTGAGAGCCCCATCTACCCTATATATTGCTACACAGATTCTGTTAACAGCTATATAGAAGCAGTAACTTAAATGTCTTATGTAGATATTCTTGTACATAGTACACAAATGCAATAAAAGTGATAATCATTAACCAATTATAGTCTTGAGACCCTTAAAGGGTAATTGGCAAACAGTTCAGACCCAGATCAGACGCCGTAGAACGCGGCGTCTGATCGGGCTCTCCACTGTTTGAATATAGTTCAACCATTTTCTCCAAGAATGTCTAAATCATATAGCCTGACATACCTAAAAATCGAAATTAGACTCTCTCAAAAATATAGTGTGAGGGAGTTTATACAGTATATAAGGGTTAATATAACAATGAAAAGAATAAAGAAGTCAAAGCACTGGTTTAGAGCCTATTCCACGGCAGCCCTTGAAAATGGAGGCAAATATTTTCTGTCGTCAATACAGATCCTAGTATTCATTATGCAAACACCTCCTTTATATATACCCATGATATGAATTTAGGCATTGCCTAGAAACGGGCATGGCAATGGCTTAATTTTCAGTAACGATACAGACGAAAAACCATACACTAGACGGGCTCTATTTTTATTACGATTCCCGCCGAATGTCACCATGATTAACTATTCGTTTCCAAAGAGCGTCTCTTTAACGTTGAACAACATTATTGAAGTAGTCAAGAATAAATGATTATATTTTCAAACGCTTTATGTAGCTATGAAATTTCTGCAGTCGCTTCAATTAATGAAATGGAATTTATAAACGAGTGTAGCAAAAAAAATGTGTATAAAAATAATTTCCGTAATACGGTGTCAAAATCCGACTGGTTCTATAGCGTTACGATTATCAGCAGACGCTTAGAGTTATAGTATTTGATATGCTTCTGACGAACTAAGATGAAAGCGCCAGGTTAATCCTTCTGTTTCTCGCCAGTTTTCAATTCGCGAGATTTGGGTCGTGAGATTGGTAACTTTGGCACGGGTCAGCTGAGAGACATGGGCAGGACACAGAGGTAAGTTTCATGCGTGTTAACTATAGGCGTGCAGGCCAACGTTGCCTACTGCCGTTGCCGCCGGCTTCGCCGGTGTCAATATTGCCTTTGGCAACGTTGGCCATGCCCGTAATAGGCTTGCGACAATACGTGATATTAAATTACACAAAAAGTTGACATGTTATTTATCATTTACTGCATAATAAGCAGAAACATATTTTTTTCGCGAGCATCGCTGTTTCCATCATGCTTCTCCGGCGATCAGCGAAGGCCCTGGTCCGACTGAAAGGATATGCTAGATTCGACTGGTCCCAGTCATCAAAGCAAAGAAGAAATGCCCTGGTCTTAATACCATAAATTGGTCATTCACTATTGTGATGCTTCTGTTTAACATTATGTTAACACATATATGTAAATGTATATTTCTAAGCCATCAATTTAGATAAGAAACGTATGTTGATATTTTTCTTAATTCTCAACAACTGAATATGTGTTGGGTCCTCATTAGAAGCGCCTCACGGCGGTGCTTCTAATGAGTACCCACAACTTAAGTTTTCGTGGAGAAATAAGAACATATTCATCTTGGCATCCCTGTTATTTAGAACTGTGTAAGCCATGACATTTCGATTACATGATATATTGATCAAACATGGTTTTTCATGCATTAACATTCGCCAGGTCCCGAGGGAGGTGTTGAAAACCGAGGCCAAAGGCCGCGGTTTTCAACACCTCCTTAGGAACCTGGCGAATATTAATGCATTGAAAAACCATGTTCGAGCGCTCTTATTGCATAAAAACTGAAAACATTTGCTACATTTCGGGTTATTTCTTGCACTATTTTGTTTCGCCTTTACGCCGAAGTCTCGCGAACGCAATTTCCACGGACTATGCTCGTTCTAGAGCCGGGCAGTACACATCTCGTAACGGCAGCAAATCTGTGGCCCCGGTACGATCATATTGAAAGTTGCGTAGCCGTGTATTAACAGCGCGTGAATTGCCTTGTTAATACATGGCTTTTCGCCGGTTAATGCACGGCTGTTAATAAGTGCGACACTGCTTTTTATGCAATAAGTACAGTTAAATACGTGTTTCTTGCATAGCGAATAAGGATTTCCACAAATTACACCGGTGCCAGCAAATCTTATCTCAAACACCCTTATCCATCCCGTGGGAAAGATAAAAATAGAGAATTTTGACGTATTTGATGTACGGTGGTTGTACAGGACGTCACGGTTCGCCATCAATGAACATAATGACGTCACCAAACGCCACTGTATTGTCATCACAACATGGCAGACGTCTGCAATCGATGTGACTGCATTAGCAAAACCCCATTTTCAGAAATGAAAGGTTTGCAAGAAAAAAAAAATTCTATCATGGGTGTGAGAGACAGACTGAAAAACACAAGAACAAATAACACAAGGTAAGACATAAAACAAATCGCATCGCAAAATAAACCACAAAGCAACAAAGAGTAAGACTAACACCGGGACCACCGCCTAAGAAATGTCAGTAGAGTAAACCACCGTGGGGTTTAAAGCACTTTTACAGCTAGCCAACTTCACCCTGGGTCCCGATGCTACTCTTAATATAGAAATACATAAAAATTGGGTTCGCATAAAGGCCCCCAACTCAGTCGATGCACCAAAGCGAAAACATAAAACTCAAATTAATCACTATAATAACCAAAGACGAGTACAAAGAGCTAATTCTACTGTATGTCAGAGTAAATGAAAACCAATAGTTAAACCACGGCGCCCCAAGCCAAAGACATATCGAAATCTGAAGCTACTTTAAGTAATTTCTGCGGAAAATATAATTTATAATTGCCAGAAGGAAATACTTCCCTTAGAACATTATCACGGCGCGCGACGGTTGTAGATGACGTAATGTCGCAAAACTTATTGACGTCATTTGAAAGAGCGTTAAACAGAATCACAAATAAAAAAATCATTTTTATTATATGTTTTATTATATGTAATGTATAAGTTAATATACACTGCGTTTAAAATACAGAAGACATTTCCCTCGAGACTTGCAAATCTTATAAACAACTCGTACTTTGCACTTGTTTTTTATCGGATTTGCAAAGCTCTCGGGAAATATTTCCTGTATTTTTAAATCAGGGTGCAATAACCTCTATATATTTAATGCGGTTAAACAGATAGAGTGATAGAAGTAATAATAAAAAATTGAAATCAGACTTGAAAACTGAATAAATCTGAAACCTCGCTTGGTGATGTAGACCCTTCTATACCCTTATTTTCACTATATATTATGGGGAATCATGGGTTTATATTATATTTCAAGTTAATGTAATGCAAAAGATAAGTCCAGGAAAATATGGGATTTTAGAGACAAGAAAATCAGAAATAAGAGGGTAATATAAAAAAAAAATCAGTTTTTCTATTGGATTACAAAATACATAAAATATATTTCAGACGTGAGTTAGTCTATTCGATAGTAAGTGCTGCAAGACCACCTTTTGCGTGATTTGGTACTGCTGAATAAATAAGATTGTCTGTCAATTATTTCAAAGCCAGACTAGCCGTGCATAAGTCGTCTCCTGGCTGTGGTAATCAGTGTGTTTTGAGTAGCTGGCGAAAACAGAGAGCTAGCTATTGAATCTATATCGGAGATAGTTCCAGCAGTATCCAGGAAATATTATATCACAGTCGATGTAACTACAATAAGGCCGTATTAACTTACAAAGCTTTAAACCATATTACACCACCATATATATCAGATCTACTCAAGCCTGTTTCATAAACCTGTACACGTCAGCTAAGATCTTCTGAAAACGGCTCACTGTCTGTGCCCAGGTCGAGAACGGCGCTCTATGACAAATCATTTACATGTTCAGCGTCAAAACTATGGAACACTTTACCATGTGCCATAAATCAGCCCGTCCCTAAGTTCTTTTAAAAAGTGTGTAAAAGAATATCTTAACTAGTGTTGATTATAGTCTTTAAATGTCAAGACCGCCCCAATTTTAATTAAAAAACCTTCGAATGAATTGACCGTAGTTTTATGGCGCAGGCTATTATTAGCGTAAACATGATTTTATCAACCTTTAATTCTGCTAGATGTCCATTTTTATGCAGCCCCTAAATTATGTGCAATATTATGTTTGATAACAAGTGCGACAGTAATTGCACATCTTAATCTTCACTGCAAATGGTATTTATATGCTTTTAAAGTAGCTTCAAAATGTTCTCAATAATGTCCTAATGGTCTTACAGTTCTTGATGCAGTTATACCATTTGATCTCTTAATTTTACATAAAACTGCATTTTTTAGAATGTATGTGTGACGTTTGTGTATATACATGTATGTGCATATGTTATATTTTTGCTCTATTCAAGTAACATGTGTTTTAGAGAATTTGGTATGTTAGTAGAGGGCCACTTGGTAGAATGGCTATTTTTAGCTAAATGTGTCACCCTCTTAAAATATTGTGTAAATAAATAAATAAAAATAAATAAAATAAATACATTTCTATGAGATATATTATGACTAAATGACACGGGCACTTATTAAGGGCAGTTGCACATTTGGTAGATATCCGCCATTCTTTCACAAGGGAGCCATTTTCTGAGACTTCCTGATTAAGTTTGCACCCCTAACTCTTTCAGAAAAAGGAGTCTACTCTTAAAGGAAAGAATTTACTCCCAACAGAATTTGGTCCGTTGGGAGCAAATTATTTGCTTCTAGAGTAGACCCATTTTCAGAAGAAGTAAAATAGATTTTGACAGGGTTGCTTCCTGAAAATGTACCGTTTACCCTTAAAAAAATAATTGAAGACAGTGTTGTTATTTTTATTTTTATTTTTTTTTTTATTATAATTTATTTATTTTTATTTTTTATTTATTTATTGTTTTATTTATTTATTTTTTATGTATTTATTTTTTTTATTTATTTTTATTTTTATTTTTTTTTTTTTTTTTTTTTTTGTGTGTGTGGGGGTGGGGGGGGTGGGGGGTTATGTGTTTTGAATAGCATTTTCGACTACATGTATATTTATAATTTGGATGAGTAGAGTTTTGTACTTATGCAGTTAAGCGTAACAATACTTATTGAATGACCCTCTTAGGGACATGAAGAAAATCCACATTATTTTTTTGACACTTGAGGATTAGATTTCTAGTAATATAAGAGATCTGTAAATGCATTACAAAAAATCAACATTCCTCTTATCAGAACATTTGGCATGTCCTTTATCATGAGGTTTTCTGATATTTGTATGAGAAATCGATTTAAAACTCACCGTATGATAACTGAGAAATTAAGGATTTAGTTTGTTTATTATTTATCTTGAAATAGGCTCAATCATTTCACTGTACAAGCTCGACATAGCAATCCTCGTATGAATTGGTTTTAGTTTTTTGGTTAAAATGCAACCAAAGAAGCATTTATTATTTTACTAGATAAGGCTTAAAAATGATATGGTATGACATGTTTGAGAAATGAATTCATTTCTGAGTGGTAAGACGTGGGCTTAGAAGACGACGTGTAATTACTGCCAATAATGTATGATCAATCCATGCTAAAGTGCAAACATCAGTATTCTCGCGTTACACTCTTTTTTCACTGAGTGTTAAGTTTCTGTAAGGTTAACCGATCTGTACCTAGCATTACACAAAGGAGACCCTGACCAGATACCGCAGAACGCGGCGTCTGATCAGGATTTACACTGTTTGCTTCACGTACAGGAATTCCAATAAAAAAAGGATAACACTCAAATAAACGAGACCCCCTTAAATTGAAAATTGACCTGAACAAAGAACGAGGTAGAGAAGCCCATTAGGTACAAATTGGTTAAACGTCAACAGGCGAAATTTTGCAAAAGTTTTCTTAACGATACACAGGAATATATTATAGAATAAATTTTGAGAATTTTCCATTTTTTTTTTTAAATCTTATTACAAATTGTTCTGTTATTTCTGTCAAACTGTTTTACTAAAAATATTACCAAGCGGGCACATGACGTTTATACAATGTCGCACAACGTCGATGCATCGACGTTGTGGCGACATTGTATAAAATGTCATTTGCCCACTGGGCAGTCATCCGATTTCCTCCTGTTCTCTTTATAATATAACATAAATTTCATGGATTACAAAGCCCGGGATAAGAAGATTGTCCAGATAAATAGATCTTTTACTTATTTCTCCATGAAAATATATATTGCGTGTACTTATTAGAAGCGCCTTCGCGAGGCGCTTCTTATGAGTACTCGTGATATATTTTAATGCACGATGTATTGGTATTTTTTTTTTTCTTCTTCTTCTTCTACTTCTTCTTTTCATGAAAATGTTTTCGTAAAAAGAAAAATACCAACGTATTATGGTTTCAAAAATGTTATTCTAAAGCATTGTCTGAGAAGTATATTATACACAGATGTTATGACATAATACATTGTTTTCACAGGGAAAAGGATAACACAATATTTCAGATAGGTAACACCATATTGGCCAAATCAAACGAAAAAGTGCCTTCGAGCATGCAAAAATTGCGCAGATTCAGGTCCTGCGCATGCGCAAAGTATCATCCGGACTTTTGCTCTCCATTGGAACATTCTATAGCATCCAATGATTCTGTTTGGGGAGAGCGAATGCCCAGATCAGACTGCGCAAATATGCAGGCTGATATGGGCCTTCGCTGTCCGCATATGCCCGAAGACACGTTTTTGTATGACATGACATTATTATTGCGTAGCCTTTGTACGTCACCAAAAAATCGGTCTTTTTACACAACAGTAATTTTAACCTGTCGGCGAAACAAATACAAGCAAGACATCTCGTCAAAGCCTAATTTAATATAAAAATGATGTGTAAATTCCCAAGATACCCTTAAATTGTTTCAAATCTCTTTCTCTCTACACAAGATAGCAAAATTAATCTTGTGTTGTGCAAACCATTTTATATACTTGTGATTAGCCGTCCATGAAGCCCTGAAAAACTATGAAAAGACAGATTAAAGTATTTTTAATCAGAACGCGAATTGTTTTGTGTTTTATCTAATGCTTCTGGAAATTAATTTCAAGGGTTTTCATTGTAAAGTTTTTGATAAAACCGTTATTGGAAACGGAAGAACCGCAACGTCAGAAAACGTACTTTCATACATATGCGCCCAGCGAAGATTTAGATCAGCCTGCGCATTCAGGCTGATCAGAATCTTCGTTGTCCGCGTAAAGAAACTTTGCATCCTTGGCTATCCAAAATGTTCCCAATGAAGATCTTGATCTGACTGTGCGGATGCGCAGATTGATCTGAATCTACGACGAAGGTTCGTTTTCGGACTTTGCGGCTCATATATTATGGGATTGCTTTAATTGTTGACACGAACAAATTTAGCCAGCTAGTATTGTCTCCAAAGTGAAAGCCTCGCATACAATGTAATAATGTAACTCATTTTATCTTCTGTATTAGTTTTTTACAGATATCTGAGATTTATCAATAGATGTACAGTTACATTCAGCATATATTCGATTAATATTTTTTTTTATTTTCATATCATTTTTATAAATACGAATCACAATGTTAACTTTTTTTGTAAATGTAATAAAAACGGTTGGAAACAAAGAACAAATAAAAAAGGAGTCTAGGTTTTATTGAGAGTACATGTAACAAAAATGTAGTTTGCTTAAGATTTGAAGATGCCAGAATGGCTTAATGATGCCATTACGAAAGTAAGCCGTACTGAAAATTTTACCACCAAAAAGAATAAAAATTTTCAGATAAAAATTCTGATATTTTTCTTTTCTGCCCAGAACATAGATTGTGGGTATTTGATAGAACCGCCTCGGCGAGGCAGTTCTAACGAGTACCCACAATTTATGTTTTTGAGCAGAAATAAGAAAAATAATGTATACCCCTGTAAACCCCAGTTTTACTAAATAAAAATGGGGTTTAAGGGGTCAACATTATATAGGCATGTTTTCGTGATGCCAAGGGAAATAAAAATAAAATTCGCACTACCAGTTAATAAGACTTGATACACTTGGTGTAATATCCGCCACTCTTACTAGGGAGACAACCTTTTAACTTCTTGTTGGTTTCCTGTACACCAAGTCCCTTGTGAGAAGGGATTTACACTAAAATAAAATTAGGAGCAAATTCTCTCCTTTTAGAGCAGATCCCTTTCAGTAAGAAGGCAAAACAATTTTGACAGAGTGACCTCCTATGAACGTGTATAATTTCTTTTTAACCCTTCACTTGCTGAACACGACATGCCCTTTCTTAACAAACAGTGTAGATCCAGATCAGTTGGCGTCTCTTGCTGAACACGACATGCCCTGTCTTAACAAACAGTGTAGATCAAGATCAGTTGGCTTCTGAAGAAACCAACTGCTCTGGATCTGCACTGTTTGTCATTAAATATGTGAATTTCTATCAAAAACCCGGATCAATTAATCTAATTGGCTGGAAATTAGAAGTGGGCGTGGCATCTTAATTTATTCAGTATGACAAGGGTGAGTATATAGAGGATATTTGGCTGTGAATACCATAAATATTGTCATCGAGTGTAATGAAAGCATCAGTATTTTCACGAGTGCGAAGCACGAGTGAAAATGTGAATGTTTTCATTACACGAGATGAAAATTTTTATGGTATTCACTGAAAAAGAGTAAATTTTCTTTTTTATTTTATTGTCTACACGCCAATGCGCGTTTCTGACGTCATAACTAACGTCACCAAACAAAACATGAACGTCATGGCGTCGACGCTCAGTGCTTAACATGTTAAAAACGCTGGAGAAAACAAAAACAAAAAGTTTCAGCAAATAAAAATAATTTTGATACCAACATGTTCCTTACATTCTAACTAAGAAAATGGATACCAACACTTGATAATTTAGTTCAGAAACAAACAATTTAGAGGCGTTCAAAAATCTGAAGTGGAGGTAAGATCCACTTATGAAACAATGAAGAAAACCGAAGTCGTCCAAAGCGAGGAGTGAAAATATAAATCGTATCAATCACTAGTGAAATGATACGATATCATTTCACTAGTGATTGATACCACTTTTATTTTCAGCAGATATACACTGATTTCACCGCTAACAATAAAATAAAATGTAGTTCGTCATTTCCATTATATCAGGCTGGCTCACAGCTAAATAAGATGGCTACATAACAGAAATATTATCAATGTCCCGCCCCAAAGACACTGACTTCATTTAATTTACCCATTTCAATAATAACAGAAATACGTAATGTGTCGTTGGCAAATGATGGCTTTATCCGAAAGAATACCGTCATACTTGTTTTCCCATTTAACATTAAGCATGCTTGGTAAAAAAAAATACAGCAGACGACATTTTGAAATATGTTTTTCTTATTTGTCCCGAAAAATTTTGGGTTTTGACAATATATTCAAATTGTCTCCTAAGGATACATTTTTCATGAAGTACCAAAGTCTATGTGAGAAACAATAACTTCACGAAAACATACCTATATAATTTTGACACCCTTAAACGCCACTTTTGTATAGTAATACTGGGGTTTACAGGGGTAAGCATTATTTTTCTTATTTCTGCTGAAAAACATAGATTGTGAGTACATGTTAGAAACGCCTCGGCGAGGCGGTTCTAACGAGTACCCACAATCTATGTTTTTTGAGCAGAAATATGAAAAATATCAGGAATTTTATCTGAAAACTTTCAGTTTTTGGTCGTGAAATTTTCAGTATATTTGAATAGGCGTGTTTTCATAATGAGAAAATAGATCATCAATTTGTCGTCTGCTGAATCTGTCCAGAGAGTGGATTTTATTGAAATGCATACCGCGATTTACCTTAAGTTGACAGACAGACTTGCGCAAACAGTGCACACCAAGATCCATTACGAAAACATGCCTATTCAAATATATAGAAAAATTTCACCTCCAAAAACTGTAATTTTCAGATAAAAAACTCTAATAGTTTACATATTTCTGCTCAAAACATACATTGTGGGTACTCGCTAGAACCGCCTCGATGAGGCGGTTCTAAGGAGTACCCACAATCTATGTTTATGAGCAGAAATAAGAAAAATAATGTACACCCCTGTAAACCTCAGTTTTTCTATATAAAAGTGGGGTTTAAGGGGGTCAAAATTATATAGGCATGTTTTCGTGATGATACCATTCTGAGTGCAGCTTTAGACACATCTGATTCAACAGATAGTGAAATAAACTTGTCCAAGGATTAGGACAAGCGTGGTACGGAGTTAAGGTATCTTTGGGATGGTGGAAATCAGACGGTTGCAATTAGCAATAGCATAGCTAAAAACAAATAGATCCACCGAAACTTTCGCCGAAATTTTACGAAAGGCGTCAATTTTGCAGACTGGACGTTAGTTTCAATTTGAATCCTTTCAAAAATGAGGGTTACTCTTAGTGATAAGAATACAGATTTATCTGTCAAAGAAGGTTAGGGTAAACACAGCTGTTTTATCGTTACACATTACGAAAACAAGCCTATTCAAATATACTGAAAATTTTACCACCAAAAAGAATGAAAATTTTCAGACAAAAATCCTTATATTTTTATATTTCTGTCCAAAACATAGATTGTGGGTACTCGTTAGAACCGCATCGGCGGGGCGGTTCTAAAGAGTACCCACATTCTATGTTTCTGAACAGAAAGACGAAAAAATAATGTATTCCTCCGTAAACCCCAGTTTTACTACATAAAAGTGTGGTTTAAGGGGGTTAAAAGTATATAGGTATGTTTTCGTGATGTATATTATCAAAATACTGACAGCTGTGTCGTAAAACAATTACAGCTCAGAAAACGCGCCACGATCTGCCGCAATGACTGGCTGAAACAGAGATGCAACCAATTTGGGAAGTGAAATTCGTGATTAATATCCTATGAGTCGCGTTAAGCGGAAAAATGCATTCGAATATGTGCAAAATGTGCGTATCCACTTCATCCTGCACATACGCAAAGTCTCATCCGGGCATTTGCTCGCCATAGAAACTTTATTATTCGCTTTTTTCTTGTTTGCGGACAATGAAAAGGCTGATCAGACTACGCAATGGCACAGGCTGATCTGGACCTTCTCGGTCCGCATATGCCCGAAGACACTATTTTGCATGGCAAGGCCCGTATGCCTTTTAAGTCTGCAGTTTCCATGCAATTTAATTTGTTCATATTAAATTTGCAATTCACATTTGGCTTCTAATTAATTATGCATCTGATATATAATTTTTCTGCCGTTCTTCTGACAGCGGCAGTCAATACGAAAGTTAATTAAGTTGAGATGCGCAACGCATATTTTGAAAACAAAAATGTTTGGAAATTTGAGTAAAAATACAGAAATTAACTGCTGTGTGTTAAGCCAAATGGAGTTCCATTACGAAAACACGCCTATTCAAATATACTCAAAATTTTACTACTAAAAATGAAAATTTTCAGAATAAAAATTCTGATATTTTTCATATATCTGCTCAAAACATAGATTGTGGGTACTCGTTAGAACCGCCTCGCCTCGCCGAGGCGGTTCTAACGAGTACCCACAATCTATGTTTTTGATCAGAAATAAGAAAAATAATGTATAACCCTGTAAACCCCAGTTTTACTATATAAAAGTGGGGTTTGTGGGGGTCAAAATTATATAGGCATGTTTTCGTGATGGGTTTAGTTAATTGATATATGGTATGAATACTATCATAAAATGTGGCACGTGACAGCCTGTAAATTCTAGTTAGTCTCTCGTTCTTGAAATTAAATTATTTTATCGTTTCTCTGAATTAATGTTGCCAACATTAAAAACAATAAAAAAAAGTCATTTCATTTTTGACCCAGTTCGAAAACGACAGACTAACTGGAATTTTACAGGCTGTCAGATGCCACATTTTATGATTGTATTAATATTATATATTAATTTAATCAACTTTTCTTGGATAAAAAAATGTCTATTTTTTTAGGAATATGAAGTCTTTAAGGGTTTTTTTGTTTCACTGTGATGTTTCACTGATTTGATAGAGATTCTCTATGCGGACCGAACATATCTTTATCATTTGGAGCTGGATCAAAACTAAGTGTGAGGTTTTGCGCGAATAAAAATCTGGTTTAAGCCCGCCTCTGGCCCCTCACGCCCAGCCCTAGTAGTTTGTCTACCGACCGTTCCAAGACGGTTTCTATATTGCTGATCTTCCCCGGTAAACATTCTACATAAATCTATAGCGGGCCGTTATCGGCCCGTCAGGCTAGCTGACGGACCGATAACGGCCCGCTGTGGATTTATATAGAATGCTAGCTGGGTCTTTGTTCCCGTGCTTCGGTGTTTCATATCTGGCGTTTGTTGTTGTTGTTTTTTTGTTGATTTTTGTTTGTTTGTTTTTTGTTGTTGTTGTTGTTGTTGTTGTTTTGTTTTCGTTTGTTTTTGTTTTTTTTGTTGTTTTTGTGTGTGTGTGTGTTTTTTGTTGTTTTTGTTTTGTTTTGTTTTGTTTTGTTTGTTTTTTTGTTTTTTTTGTTGTTGTTTTTTTTGTTTTTGTTTTTTTTGTTTTTTTGTTGTTTTTTTTTTTTTGTTTGTTTTTTTGTATTTTTTGCCTCTGTTTATTCCTCGCCTCTCCTTCTTGTGGTGCCCCGGGAAGTCTATGCTCCGTGATTGTAGCATTTTTTTTTCTTCCCTTGTATTATTGCTTTGTAGTTTCTGTCGCTATATTTAACAAGGGAGACAGCTATTGCGAATTCGTTTTGTTTCCGAAATCCCTTCCTAAAAAGGTCAACTCTAAAAGAATTCTAAGAATTTGCTCCCTAGGGAGCAAATTCTTTTCTTTCAGAGTAGACCACTTTTCAGATGCGTTGTAAAGCACTTTGAAAAACGGAAGTGTTCCGTGTCACTTAAGATAAAGGTAAAGGTAAACAAGAACCTATTCCACGTGCACATTCTTGGTTAAAATCTTTTGTCCTATACTAACCTCCCGTTGCTCTCCCTCAGGTTTGGAGACTAAAATACTGAAATACTTGGTGTTGAACTGTCAAACCAAACTCAAAAATATGTGCAGTCGAACCCTATTAACTCGAACACCGATGACTAGTTTACCATTGCTAATTCGAACTCGTGTTTGAGTTCCTACGAAATTCTTCCAATAGCTCAAGAAAACAAATATTTAGGGAGATTTTCTTATTTAATCATGCAATTGTATGTTGTGTGTACTCATTAGAATCGCATCATCGAGGTGATTCTAATGAGTACACTTTTCATACAATTATTGTGTAGAAAATCAAAACAAAAATTCTAAATTATTTCCTATTTGCTTCCTGACCAACCATTATGATAATCCCTCAGCGGGCTCGAACTACGCATTTCTCGAACAATTTTCTGTGGTCCCGAAGATGTTCGAGCCAATGAAGATCGACTGTATAACAAAACTACATACGTAAAATAACCAGGAAATACTACACTCACGAAGCCCTGTCTTCCCGAGACACCAAAAGACGAAAAAAATGAGGAAAATACAATAAAAAAGTACACATAACAGAAAAACCGCCTTGAAACGGGCTGTAGAAAAATCACTGGGGGGGGGGTGGGTGGGAGGTGTTGGGGAGGGGGGAGGGCTTTGACGTTTACTAGCGCAAAACTTTTCCCTTATCTCCTAATGCAGCTCCAAACATTAGAACAATTAAGGCTGGTACGATTAAATCGGATAATCGATTAATTGATCGATAAATACCACAAAACGATTATCGTTACAGATTTGCTGATAATCGATCATTTTATTACTGTGTCTGTTACTTTAGCGTATTTACCACTAGTATTCAAACACATCTACTCCTTACCGTAAAATTTGAATAAGTACAATTTAATACTTAAAGTTGTGTATAAAAATAGCTGAATGAGTGGCAAAAAGTGTAGACCCTGATGAGACGCCGCGTTTGCGGCGTCTCATCTGGGTCTACACTATTTGCTCAGACCTGTCTGACCAAATACATACAGTAAAGTATAACAAATGGTAAGAGTCATGCTCAAATAGGTAAAATTATGACCAAATCTTCAATCGATTATTGATCACAATGACATGACTGATAATCGATTATCTTCTCAGCTCTTATAAGCCAGCCTTGAGAACAATGCAAATAGAAAGAAAACAGGAAGCTATGTGCTCTAAAGGGAAAGCAGAGCAAATGCTTTCTTTTAAAGAAGACCCATTTTCAGAAGCGTCTACGAGTATGAGTGCAGGAACGCAAATATGAAGTAAACCTATGCCACCCTTATAAAAATGGCCGAACGTCTACCAAAAGTATATGTTACCTTAGAATCAGATATATGGCATTTATTCTGTAGGATCAAATGCAGCTAAAAATTATATGGATCAAATTAAAACATTTCTTGAAGACATTTATTCTTATTTATTCATCCATTTTCATCTCAAGTACTATCAAAGTAAAAATACTGCCTTATTCGTATTAGTGTGTTATTGCATGTGCTACATATACATATGTTACATGTGCTACATATACATAGGCTACATATATATATATATGCTACATATACATATGCTACATATGCTACATATACATAGGCTACATATATATATGCTACATATGCTACATATACATATGCTACATATACATAGGCTACATATATTTATATGCTACATATGCTACATATACATATGCTACATATACATAGGCTACATATATATATGCTACATATGCTACATATACATATGCTACATAAACATAGGCTATATGTATATGCTACATATGCTACATATACTATGCTACATATGCTACATATACATATGCTACATATGCTACGTATATATATGCTACATATGCTACATATACATATGCTACAAATGCTACACATACAGGTGCTACATATACATAGGCTACATATATATATGCTATTTGCCATGTCGATTGCCTGTAGTAGCTGGTCTAGCAAGGAACACTGGCGCAATTACGGAGATGTCTGACAAGTTATCTTGGCGTAGTTGAGGATCGACGTAAAGCAGTAATAAAGAATATTTTTACCATGGCGTCAAATCTATCCATTGATTGATGAAGTTTGGTTGATTCAATAGATTTGGAAGAAAATCAACATCAACGCAGTAACGTTACTGTTCCTCTTCCTTACATACAAAATAAACGATTAGCATGCTGGTTTAAAGTTCAGCAGAAGATATTTGAAATAATTATCTTTTTTATCCTAGGAACCAGGTTTTTACCTTTCATGCAAATTGTCTCCTGAGGAGACAATTTGCATGGAAAGTCAAAACCTTTTTTCAGTAAAAATAATCAGTCTGCTGAATCAGTCCAGTGAATGGTAAGCGATTTAAGAAATGGCTAAAATGAGTGCCAAAGTGGTACCACCCACTAATGATTCTTTAATTTCTACCTAGGCGCAAGAAAGAGAGATCAAAGGTGTGTCATGAGGAGATTATTATGCGACCTCAGCAGGGTGGGTAAAGAGACCTTCTGAGGGGTAATAGTAATATGGGGTGGTATTACCTATGAAACAGATAGATAACAGTACTAAATTCCCCTATTGAACCTCTACGTGTCTATCATTTATTGACAGTATACTAGGTCTAGTTTTAATGTGCCCAGTCTCTTATTTAGTGATAAGCATAATGACTGAGAGATATCTTACTTTTATGTCTAATTTATTCTTTGTAAAGTATTTTAGACTTTTAAGCTTTAGGATGCAACTAATACAATAACTGATTTAGATGAACAGACAGTTGGTGATATCTCCAATCTGCCGTATTCACCCTAAGTATTCGGACACATTAACTCCAAAACCACAACCGTCGTAATGTTTGTCCAAGTCCATTCTTCTACCCAGTTTATTCACAATTAAATCTCAACGTTTCGGCTGATTAAAGCCTTTTTCAAGAGAGTTAAGTTCTTTCAGTGCTACACCATCTTCTTATCAATACTGTCAACCATTTTGAATACAGATGTTATGCACACCGTTGTCACGACGTCTCAACATCTGATTACTCTCGCCAAGACGTTGTACTACCATTTGGCGCCAAAACTCAGCTCATTCAACAGCACTACTTGGATTTCACTTTTACTCCAAATGGGGTGACTGTGTTCAGTTTGCTCATCCAAAATTCTTCTCTGCTCTTTCTATAGTACAAGCTATTGTCTTTAATACTCTCTATTACTTGTACTTCTAGGTCATCTTCTTTGTGTCACTCTTGGTTTAAATGTATAGCAACAGGTTTATCCTTATTCCCTCGGATGTCCTATAAATGTTCCCTAACCCGTTGCTTCACCGCTCTTTCCGTTTCACCAACATACACTGACTTTTTACACATCTTGCAGGATAACAAGTAGACAACATTCCTAGTGTTGCAGTCACAACCCTTCAGTATCTCATACTCATCTCCATTTGTAGCAACAGGTTTATCCTTATTCCCTCGGATGTCCTACAAATGTTCCCTAACCCGTTGCTTCACCGCTCTTTCCGTTTCACAAACATACACTGACTTTTTACACATCTTGCAGGACAACAAGTAGACAACATTCCTAGTGTTACAGTCACAACCCTTCAGTATCTCATACTCATCTCCATTTGTAGCAACAGGTTTATCCTTATTCCCTCGGATGTCCTACAAATGTTCCCTAACCCGTTGCTTCACCGCTCTTTCCGTTTCACCAACATACACTGACTTTTTACACATCTTGCAGGACAACAAGTAGACAACATTCCTAGTGTTGCAGTCACAACCCTTCAGTATCTCATACTCATCTCCATTTGTAGCAACAGGTTTATCCTTATTCCCTCGGATGGCCTACAAATGTTCCCTAACCCGTTGCTTCACCGCTCTTTCCGTTTCACCAACATACACTGACATTTTACACATCTTGCAGGACAACAAGTAGACAACATTCCTAGTGTTGCAGTCACAACCCTTCAGTATCTCATACTCATCTCCATTTGTAGCAACAGGGTTATCCTTATTCCCTCGGATGTCCTACAAATGTTCCCTAACCCGTTGCTTCACCGCTCTTTCCGTTTCACCAACATACACTGACTTTTTACAATCTTGCAGGACAACAAGTAGACAACATTCCTAGTGTTGCAGTCACCACCCTTCAGTATCTCATACTCATCTCCATTTGTAGAGTAAAAGCTTCTAGATGCGTTAACATGCGGACATACACTACATCCGGCTTCCCCACACGGTACAGTCTTGTTACTGTTCTCCTTATTCATCATCTTGTTCAGTTTGCCATGTATTAGTACATCCGCAAGATTAGCTCCTCTACGGTATGCTACAAGCGGTGGTTTCTTGAAAATCTTCTTCATTTTCTCAGACTTATAGAGAAGATGCATCTTTGATCTTACTATATTGTGAATATCCGGTAAATGGCGCGAGTAAGTGAGAACCAACACGACCGTATCGTTTTGCTTCTTTCTATTCTTCCTCTTTAGGGCGTCTTTTCTCTCCACCTTGTCCACCTTCTTAAACTCACGGTTTATCAACCCTTCTTTATACCCTCTCCTGATCAGCTGAGACCGCAAAACATCCTTCTGCTCCTCATAACTTTTGTCTTCGCTACAGATCCTCTTGAGTCTCAATCCTAAGCCATACGGTATACATGTCTTTGTATGCTTCGGGTGGTCCGAGTCTCTCTGAAGGTATAAATGCTTATCCGTCTCCTTACAGAAAAGGTCTGTCTCTATCTTTCCATCCTTAAGTTTAACCCATGTATCGAGGAACTCTATCTTGTCTTTGCTCCATCTGAGGGTAACCTTTATTCTAAGATGTATTGAATTTACATGATTTGCAAATTCCAGTAAGCTTTTTCACCTTCCGTCCAAATCCCTATGCCATCATCAATGTATCGCTTGTAAAGATATGGCTTCTGAGGAAACTTCAGTAACTGCTCATCCCATTTTCTCATATATGAGCAGGCATATTTTTTGCCTAGTCGTGATCCTATTGCCGTGCCATCTACCTGCATGTAATGTTGAAAATTAAATTCAAAGTTATAGAAGGGTATAGTTTACAAACATCAAAACAGAAAGAAATGTATCAACAGGTAGGTCTATGATGACCTGGTTAATGAAATCTGTGGTATCCCGTATGTAGCTTGGACTTCTTACTACAAATTCTTCTAACTCCCCTTCTGCCACTTCCGCCAACTTCTCTGTAGCTGTACGTATTCCATTTATTATTGACCTCATGGGGTTCCCTGCTTTATGTATTTTCACGAAATATTTCAGTCGCCCAGGGTGACATGTACTCGGTAAAAGATACTGCCTAAGCTCGGAAGATATTGTTCCCTGTTTGTACATTTTATTGACTGGCCTACGAACCTTTGAGTTTGTCTGTTTTGTTAAGTCCTCATCTGTTTGTTTATATGCCTTGCTGTCTTTCATCTCTGCATTCAGTTTCTCAGTGTAATCCTCACTGTCTTATACCACAACTCCTGACCCTTTGTCTGCCTGTTGGATTGTTTGAAAGCAAATGTAAAGTGGAATATCACAAAGGAGGAGGAGATCGCATTGAAAGAGCTTTTGTCAGATGATACGATAGTAATCCGACAGGCAGACAAGGGGTCAGGAGTTGTGGTATTAGACAGGGAGAATTACATTGAGAAACTGAATGCAGAGTTGAAAGACAGCAAGACGTATAAACAAACAGATGAGGACTTAACAAAACAGATAAACTCCAAGCTTCGTAGGCTAGTCATAAAATGTACAAACAGGGAACAATATCTTCCGAGCTTTGACAGTATCTTTTACCGAGTACATGTCATACTGGGCGACTGAAAGGGAATCACAAAATACATAAAGCAGGGAACCCCATGAGGTCAATAATAAGTGGAATAGGTACAGCTACAGAGAAGTTGGCGGAAGTGGCAGAAGGGAAGTTGGAAGAATTTGTAGTAAGAAGTCCGTGCTACATACGGGATACCACAGATTTCATCAACCAGGTCAAGAATATCATAGACCTACCTGTTGATACAATTCTTTTCTGTTTTGATGTTTGTAAACTATACCCTTCTATCCCAAAAGAAGAAGGATTGGAGGCATGTAGGGAGGCAGTGGTCTCACAAACAACAAAAAGGATAAGAGATGAGGATTGATAAGCATGGTGAGACTTGTGTTAGAAAATAATCTTTGAATTTAATGGTCAACATTACATTCAGATAGATGGCACGGCAATAGGATCACGACTAGGCAAAAATCATGCCTGCTCATATATATAAAAATGGGATGAGCAGTTACTGAAGTGTCCTCAGAAGCCATATCTTTACAAGCGGTACATTGATGATGGCATAGGGATTTGGACGGAAGGTGAGAAAAGCTTACTGGAATTTGCAAATCATGTAAATTCAATACCTCCTAGAGTAAAGGTTACCCTCAGATGGAGCAAAGACAAGATAGAGTTCCTCGATACATGGGTTAAACTTAAGGATGAAAAGATAGAGACAGACCTTTTCTGTAAGGAGACGGATAAGCATTTATACCTTCAGAGAGACTCGGACCACCCGAAGCATACAAAGGCATGTATACCGTATGGCTTAGGATTGATTCTCAAGAGGATCTGTAGCGAAGACAAAAGTTATGAGGAGCAGAAGGATGTTTTGCGGTCTCAGTTGATCAGGAGAGGGTATAAAGAAGGGATGATTAACCGGGAGTTTAAGAAGGTGGACAAGGTGGAGAGAAAAGATGCCCTAAAGAGGAAGAATAGAAAGAAGCAAAACGATAGGATCCCGTTGGTTCTCACTTACTCAAGCCATTTACCGGATATTCACAATATAGTAAGATCAAAGATGCATCTTCTCTATAGGTCTGAGAAAATGAAGAAGATTTTCAAGAAACCACCTATTGTAGCATACCGTAGAGGAGCTAATCTTGCGGATGTACTAATACATGGCAAACTGAACAAGATGATAAATAAGGAGAACAGTAACAAGACTGTACCGTGTGGGGAAGCCGGATGTAGTGTATGTCCGCATGTTAACGCATCTTGAAGCTTCTACTCTACAAATGGAGATGAGTATGAGATACTGAAGGGTGGTGACTGCAACACTAGGAATGTTGTCTACTTGTTGTCCTGCAATATGTGTAAAAAGTCAGTGTATGTTGGTGAAACGGAAAGAGCGGTGAAGCAACGGGTTAAGGAACATTTGTGGAACATCCGAGGGAATAAGGATAAGCTTGTTGCTATACATTTAAACCAAGGGGGCACAAAGAAGATGACCTAGAAGTACAAGTAATAGAGAGTATTAAAGACAACAGCCTGTACTATAGAAAGATCAGAGAAGAATTTTGGATGAGCAAACTGAACTCAGTCACCCCATTAGGAGTAAATGTGAAATCCAAGTAGTGCTGCTGAATGAGCTGAGTTTTGGCGCCAAATGGTAGAACAACGTCTTGGCGAGAGTAATCAGATGTTGTTACGTCGTGACAACGGTGTGCATAACATCTGTATTCAAAATGGTTGACAGTATTGATAAGAAGATGGTGTAGCATTGAAAGAACTTAACTCTCTTGAAAAAGGCTTTAATCAGCCGAAACGTTGAGATTTAATTGTGAAATAAACTGTGCAAAAATATATGTGTAAAACATTTTGTGCGCTTATGACATTCTTCTACCTCTTCTTGCGTCTTTTGGATGAATTGCAAACAGTGTTGTTTTTTATCTTGGTCTACACTGCTTGCTCAGTGTATTCTGTTCTGGTACTTAGGGTAAGTACGGTAGTATATTACCGTATATACCTATCCATCTAAAATGTTAGAAAAGAACTGGTGCCTGGTGATTGAAAGCTTGATTAAATCTCATTGAAACCAACACGTGAAAAATAACTCTCGAGCATCGGCCACAATACAGCGATCGACGAAATCGTAATGTCTTTAAAAGAACTTTTAATTGTTGGCACAGGAAGATTTGTAATTACTCAGTGATAATAGTTTGCTACTGTGCAATTAACAAAATACTACTTCCTAAAACCGATCTAGCTTACCCACTCCAGGGATAAATCGTAATATAACCTTGTTCGGTGACCAGTGACTTTTAGTTTCAAGTTTAATTTGACATAATATAGCTGGAAACCAGAAGCCTCAGGTCACCGGATTAGGTTATATTTCTTCCTATTATTGAGAATATCGGGAGCTCTGTTTTGTAAAGTCTATCGAAGAGTCAGTTCAATACGAAAACACACCTATTCAAATATATACAATGAAAATTTCACCACCAAAAACTGGAAGTTTTCAGACAAAATTTCTGATATTTTTCATATTTCTGATCAAAAACATAGATTGTGGGTACTCGTTAGAAACCCCTTGGCGCAAAAACATAGATTGCGGGTACTATACCGAGGCGGTTCTAACGAGTACCCACAATAAATGTTTGAGCAAAAATAAGAAAAATAATTTATACCCCTGTAAACCCCAGTTTTACTATATAAAAGTGGGGTTTTGGGGGGGGGTCAAAATAATATGGACATGTTTTCGTGATGTTTCATCTGTAACCAAAGTACAACCTACTTGTGCTTTCTAAGAAATAGGAATACACATGCTTTTTCCCATTGTTAGTGTAGGATACATGTAACGTTTTTTTTTGTTTTTTTTTTTTGTATTTTATTATTAAGATGTAAGTTTCTGAGAGATGCATACTTTTGCATCGAAAACAGCTCTTGTCGTTCATGTACTTGAAAGTATTTTAGGTGTACAATGTGGGTTCAATATGAAATACGAGGGCGTGTCAATAAATAACCAGCCTATCTCATTTCCGATGGACCGAGACGGTCACGATTTTCATGCTTTGTTTCAATATATGTTTTAAACATGGGTACAAAATTGAACGTGTATCGAGTCATTCTTTAATAAGATATTGAATGTCAAACATGGCTAGTGATGCAAAGGCATGCTTTTCATCTAAAGTTGAGTACCGTGCTGTAAATATTCGGTGCTTGTATTTAAAAGGTAAAACAGACAAGGAAATACACGGCGTGTTTAGTTAGCCGATGTTTAAGGGTCTTTTGCACCATCTTATGCTCAGGTTAAATTCTGGGTAGGGGAATTCAAACGTGGTAGAACGTCTTTAGAAGATGGAGCCAGGTCTGGACGCCAACTGGATGGAAGAAAGATGTAAGAAAGTTCGGGATCTGGTATACTCTGATAGGCGAATTCAGGTGGAAGAAATAGTGCATGCATTAGGCATTTCACATGGTAGCGTTTCAACAATCTTACATGATCGTTTAGGTATGCGCAAGCTAACATCCCGTTGGGTCCCCAAATCCCTTAGCGATGAGCAAATGGCAACCAGAGCATCAGTATGCAGCGCCTTGTTGAAGTGTTTTATGTCAAAAGATGATTTTCTTTTGCGTCTGGTGACTGTAGATGAGACTTGGGTTCATTATTATGAGCCACAGAATAAAGCTCAGAGTCGTCAGTGGGTAGGGTCTGGGTCCCCGAGGCCAAAGAAGTTCAAGACGCAACCATCTGCTGGCAAGGTGATGGCCACAGTATTTTGGGACGCAAAAGGCGTTATTATATTGGACTTTTCACCCAAGAGAAGTACAATAACTGGAGTGTACTATGCAAACTTGTTAGACCAGCTGAGAACCGCCATCCGTGAAAAACGCCGAGGTAAACTCTCTAAAGGTGTTTTGCTGCAACAGGACAACGCGAGAGTCCACACTTGCAAAGTTGCAATGGATGCTGTAGAACGAAACGGGTATGAATTAATACCACATCCTGCCTATTCGCCTGACCTAGCTCCTAGCCACTTCTTCCTATTCCCAAACTTGAGAAAGGATATCCGTGGACTTCATTTCCGGTCTGATGAAGAAGTCGTGACAGCAGTTGAGGAGTGGGTAAATCGAAAGGACTTTTTATAGTTCTGGGTTGATGGCACTTGAACACCGTTGGTCTAAGTGCATCCCACTAGAGGGCAATTACATCGAAAAAGAAGAGGTGGATCAACCGGAAATAAGTTAGGCTGGTTACTTATTGACTCACCCTCATATATAGAAAAGAGACCATAGATGACACCAGGTATGGACCAAGTGGCATAATTATGACACATGGTAAGGACGAAGACATCATTTAACTGCAATCTGAAAGTTATCTTTTTATTTTTCCCATGTTTTAATCAGACTTTCGACAACTTATCAAACTTTTGACACTGATTGACTATTAAAGCTCTGAAAAATGATTGTTATCACAAATCGACCATTTCTTGGTCTAGTCTTAATGGTCATCATCTTATCATAGCAAACATGATCAAATGAGCAGAGTCATAAGAAAAGTTGCCTTTCTGTTTGCATGTACGTGGACAAGAAATGCCAACATCAGTCTGCGCATTCTGCCAGAGCACATGCACAATTTGCAAAGGGGTTTCGTTGGCAGCTTATATAATAAACAGGAAATATGTGGACTCCACCAGTCCATTCCACACGGACCCTAAATTTTGAATTTTAGACCATTAAGCTCTTATCACAACTATAGCAGATGGCCCGTTGACGATTCGCATGAAAAGCGAAGTCTTATTTACAATTATCTCTAAAAAAGGCAATAAAACAAATGTCATCTGATACAACTTTGCTTCGGGCTTTAAAGGTTAAAATCATCTGCTTTACAATAGCCCAAACTCTTTCACAGCCATAGGCGTTAATAAATGAGCTTTGCAAACAGCGTAGATCCAGATGAGACGGCTCATCATGAGCCGTCTCATCAAGATTGACTCTGTTTGACATTCAGTCTTTCAACTTTACATATAAACTTCTTTCCAATCGATAGTTTGTTAAAAAAAATAAAGCAGACGACAACTGACGTCTGAAATTGGGCGCCGAATAGTAACAAGGTTTTGATAGTTCCCCTGTTGCGGTTCCTCTTTGTCTGTGCGTCCGTGGTTTCATATGTGGCGTTTGTGATGTCCTTATTTGTTTCTCATCTTCCCTTCCTTTGGTGCCTCGGGAGGGCTGTGTTTCGCGATAGTGGCATTTCCTGAGTATCGTCTCAAATTTTTGAACAGAGTAGCCCAGATCAAAGTGATCTTGGTCTACACTATTTGTTCTAGCATAATTGTCTAAATATTTTATTTGCATATGTAAATGCAGAACTCACTCATTCAAACTCTTTGGATAAGACATTAGCGTGTTACGTCAAATTTAAAGAATGAGAACAGAAGTCTGCTACATATCTAAGCCACTGTATCAGATTGATGGTTCCCTGATTATATTAACCCTTGTCCTGCTGAACCCGGATATACACTACCGTTTCAAATAGTGTAGAGCCAGATCAGTTGGCTTCTGAAGAAGCCAACTGATCTGGATCTGCACTGTTTGTCATTTAGTATATGAATTTATAGGAACAATCCGGATCAAGCAATTTGATTGGCTGACAATTAGAAGTAGGCGTGGCATCTTAATTTATTCAGCAGTTAATGCACTAGACAAGAAAAGGGTGCCGTCTCTTGAATTCGATAGTAGAGCTGTTTAATTCCGCCTCATAGTTCTGTATCTGTATTTATAAACACAGTAGAATATTTGCGGGTAAAGGTAATATCACGGTTCTGTTTCCGGTAAAGATAATATTATGGTTTTGTATCTGTATTTATAAACACTGCAGAATATTTGCGGGTAAAGGTAATATCATAGTTCTGTATCTGTACTTATAAACACTGTACAATATTTGTGGGGATAGGTAATATCATGGTTTTGTACCTGTATTTATAACAACTGTACAATATTTGCGGGTAAAGGTAATATCATGGTTCAGTATCTGTATTTATAAACACTGTAGAATATTTGCGGGTAAAGGTAATATCATGGTTCTGTATCTGTATTTATAAACACTGTAGAATATTTGCTGCTAAAGGTAATATCATGGCTCTGTATCTGTATTTATAAACACTGCTGAATATTTGCAGGTAAAGGTAATATCGTGGTTCTGTATCTATATTTATAAACACTGTACAATATTTGCGGGTATAGGTAATATCATGGTTCTGTATCTTATTTATAAACACTGTACAATATTTGCGGGTATAGGTAATATCATGGTTCTGTATCTGTATTTATAAACACTGTACAATATTTGCGGGTATAGGTAATATCATGGTTCAGTATCTGTATTTATAAACACTGCAGAATATTTGCGGTTATAGGTAATATCATGGTTCTGTATCTGTATTTATAAACACTGTACAATATTTGCGGGTAAAGGTAATATCATGGCTCTGTATCTGTATTTATACACACTGTAGAATATTTGCTGCTAAAGGTAATATCATGGCTCTGTATCTGTATTTATAAACACTGCTGAATATTTGCAGGTAAAGGTAATATCGTGGTTCTGTATCTGTATTTATAAACACTGTACAATATTTGCGGGTATAGGTAATATCATGGTTCTGTATCTGTATTTATAAACACTGTACAATATTTGCGGGTATAGGTAACATCATAGTTCTGTATCTGTATTTATAAACACTGTACAATATTTGCGGGTATAGGTAATATCATGGTTCTATATCTGTATTTATAAACACTGCAGCATATTTGCGGTTATAGGTAATATCATGGTTCTGTATCTGTATTTATAAACACTGTACAATATTTTCGGGTATAGGTAACATCATGGTTCTGTATCTGTTTTTATAAACACTGTGTTTACTGTAATACCATGGTTCTGTATCTGTATTTATAAACACTGTACAATATTTGCGAGTATAGGTAAAATCATGGTTCTGTATCTGTATTTATAACACTGTACAATATTTGCGGGTATAGGTAATATCATGGTTCTGTATCTGTATTTATAAACACTGCAGAATATTTGCAGGTATAGGTAATATCATGGTTCTGTATCTGTATTTATAAACACTGTACAATATTTGCGGTTATAGGTAATATCATGGTTCTATATCTGTATTTATAAACACTGTACAATATTTGCGGGAATAGGTAATATCATGGTTCTGTATCTGTATTTATAAACATTGTAGAATATTTGCGGGTATAGGTAATATCATGGTTCTATATCTGTATTTATAAACTCTGTACAGTAGTACGGGTAAAGGTAATAATATGGACTTGTTCAAACGTTACCACAAACTTGGTAATGAGTGCATGTATCCGATTATTTGGAGTACTTACGGTAGTCTGGACGTCGTGGCGGTCTTTATTGTAGTTTGTCTAGAATATAGAATGTTTGTTCCATCAATATATTTATACTGAATACTCGGACATCTTTTCCTTCCATGCTTGTCCATTTTACTACCTTGGTTGTGTATTCAATAACTGTTGGAGGAGTGCTAAACAGTGCAGACCCTGATCAGATAGCATGGATCTCGGTCTGCACAGGTTGCCCAGACTACTACAATATTTATTCTAAATATTTTAAAACTTTTACTCCTTAGCATATTTGTCATAAACATTGAACGAGTCCATAATAATGACTACCTGTTGAAGTTTTTAATAATTGCTGGAAAAGTGGCACTATGTGTAAACCCTCCCCGAGGTTATAAAACTTTTTTCATGCTCACCTCAGCTGATCATGAAATTTGTACTGCTAATAATTCTCAAATTACTAATATTTGCAAATTATTTCTTGCTCAGCTGAGCATGAAATTTGTCCTGCTAATAAATCTCAAATTACTAACAAATGCCAAGTCTATCTAGCTAAACAAAGCTGAGCATGAACATTTCTCTGCTTACTAATATGAAAATGCCAACTATTCTTGGCATATTTATATTTATTAACAGAGAAAATTTCATGCTTAGCTGAGTTGTGCATGAAAAAAAGTTTTATAACCTCTTGTCCTGACCTTTATAAATGACTCAAACCTAACCCAAGTTGTAACTTAGCCTACCAGATATAACAACATTTTGAACTTGTTTTAAAAATCGAACCCGACTCTCCTTACAGAGGTAAGCTGTATCCCTGGATTCAGTGACCATGATGTAGTTTCGCTAAAGGATTTATAAAAGCCTGTCACACTGAAAGAAAAACCACGCAAGGTCTTAGTCTTTCAAAACGCTGACTGGTCAAAGCTCAAGTTTGAAATGAGGATGTACAAGGAGTGATTCATAAAAAAGCACATTTTCACAAATCATTTGAAGAACTTTAGACAGACTTTCACCCTTACTCTCAGGCATATGTACCATCTAAACTTATCCGCGGAAATAATCTCTTCCCATGGAAAACCAAGAGGTTAAACGCATGATACGGAAAAGAGACAGACTGTATATCAAGATAAAAAAAATCAGACAACGCTTATCTACGAAGCGAGTTTCAGAAATTACGTCAGAACATCAAACGCGAAATCAAGGATTCATATCAGGCATATCTTGAAAATATCCTGGGACTTACTGGAGATGGAAAATATCTGTGACAGCGAGAATCTTTTGTCATTTGTGAAAAACTCACGACGAGATCAGCAAGGCATACCACCTCTCAAACATTAAAATTGCTTTTGTATCTTTTTGGATAGCCCGGATCCAAAAAGTGATTTGTAACGGTAAAGAAAATAAAATTTACAGATTAAAAAAAATCTTTACGCTGATCCAAAGGCAAAAGCAAACCTCCATAATGACCAGGGCTCAGTTGTTCAAACCTAGCGATGTCGTTAGTTAACATACGGTGAAATTTTTATCATCAAATATGGCATATACGCTAATATTTTTGCTGAAAAAATGTTATGATTATAGTACAGAGTGCTGTACTTGCAAATGCAATAGCTACTCACTTTTTTTCAGCCAAAATAACCGTGAATTAGATATTGTATTTACTAGAAAAGTTAACATTTTGACCACTAACAAGCTCGTTAAGATAACGACGCTTTGCACAACTGGCCCTGATTAATTCCGTATTCACGCATAAAGTGCCCTTATCACTTTCTCTCTTAGCAAAAATGTGAGCGCAGGATTTAATTGATTCAGGTAGAATGCTTTTTGACTCCATCCCGGGCACACCAGAATTCCACCTCGGTCATGTCATGAATTCCACTTCGGTACTATCACCCCATAACCTTTAGGCAGCAGCGACTGTTATAAATACCGGTACTCATTCTTTCCTCTTGCCCTAGTACAGTGGAATGCCCTTCCTGAATCAGTTGCAGAGTCTTGAGAGACTTCAAGGCAGCTGTCTGCAAGCTGCAGCATTCATGCCCATAGATCCCTGTATGTTTGTTTTATCTGATTTTAGCTATAATCTATCATCTGTTTGTAGCATTACGAAAGCAAGCCTATACAATTATGTTAAAAATTTCACTGCCAAAAACTGAAAGTTTTCAGATAAAACTTCTGATATTTTTCATATTTCTGCTCAAAACATAGATTGTGGGTACTCGTTAGAACCGCCTCAGTGAGGCGGTTCTAACGAGTACCCACAATCTATGTTTTTAAGCAGAAATAAGAAAAATAATGTATACCCCTGTAAACCCCAGTTTCACTATATATAACTTGAAGTGGGGTTTAAGGGGGTCAAACTTATATAGGTTCTTTCGTGATGCCTTCACTTTTACAATTTTATCTCTATACTATAATCATAACTTCCTCCTGTCTGATATTAATAGACGAGACGCAGACCTGCCTAGAATGTCCGCGAGGTCGTGTGGCAGTATAATGAGATAGACAGATAATACTTTTTAGTAATATAAAAATTATCATGATTATGTACATCCTGTTGCAAGAACAGACTGAGATTTTCATTTAATTACTGCTTCATGGCTTCACAGACCAATGAAGACACAAATATAACTTCGAAACCATAATTAACAGTATTTGTTTTTGACCTCTAGCGGTCTCTTGTTTCATAATCATGTAATACTTGAATCGTAACGTGCGAATGTACTTTTAGACATAAGCGCCCAGCGGAAGTTCAGATCAGCCTGCGAATCAGCGCAGTCTGATCAGAGTCTTCACTATCCGCCTGAAGAAATATCGGATCCTTGGCTATCCACAGAACACGAATTCCAGAAAGTACATGTTTTTTGTTGTTGTTTTTTTCCACGCAGGCTCTTGTCTGTTGATTTGGACTGATTTTATTGGAATTCTGACCCAAAGTTCAACGCACTACATCGAACTTGTCCACTTGATCGTGTAACCAATCATTTGATGTGTTTGAAAACTGTTGATTGGTAAACAGTGCAAATCATGATCGCACGCCACGTTCTGCGGTCGGTCTACACTATTTGCTCAGGCCTTTCTGTTCGAATACCTTGGGTGCATGTAAGTATGGTTGGTTGTTGCAACTCACCTGCTGTGGTTTAACCTCATTTGCTCCTTCCGTTTGTTTGTTGTTGTTTTGTTTGTTTGTTGTTTGTTTGTTTGTTGTTTTTTTTTTTTTTTGGGGGGGGGTTGTTGTTGTTTTTGTTGTTGCTTTTTGTTGTTGTTGTTTTTTTGTTTTTTTTTTTGTTTTTTTTTGTTTTTGTTTGTTTGTTGTTTTTATGTGTGTGTTTTTTGTTCTTTTTTTTTTTTTTTTTTTTTTTTTTTTTTTTGCTTTGTTTTTTTTTTGTTTGTTTGTGTGTTTGTTTGTTTTTTTGTTGTTGTTGTTTTGCTGTTGTTTTTCGTTGTTGTTGTTGTTGTTTTGTGTATGTTTGTTTTTTTGCTTTTTGTTGTTGTTTTTTGTTGATGTTGTTTTTGTTTGTTTTGTTTTTTTAAGAAATGTGTTTTGTGTTTTCATTCTATACCTCAAATATAAATGAAATTACCCAAACTGTTTTCCGGTGCGGTTTCACTTTACTTGATCATTCCGCGTTTTTTTTTTGTTTTTTTTTTTTGTTTTTTTTTTTTTTTTGTTTGTTTTTTTTAAATATGTTTTATTCTGTCTATGTCTCAAAAATATAAATGAAACACCACAATCACGAAGCACAGCCTTCCCGATGCACCGAAAGAAAACGAGATGAGGAGCAAACCATCACAACAAAACAGCTCAATTGACAATGAACTACAATAGGAGAACCACTTTGGGACAGCCAGCAAAATAAGTAAATGGCAAACAGTGCAGACCCTGATCAGACGCCGCGAAACGCGGCCTCTGATCTGGGTCTCCACTGTTTGCAAATAGTTCAATCAATTTAAAGACATACCTAAAATCGAAATAAATATCTTCCAATATCAATATATAGTATGGGAAGAGTCTGTTCAGTCTACAATGGGTTAAATAAGTTTTAGTCGATCCAAACACTGTCCATATGTCCGATAGCCTTCTGTTCTCTCCCTGTTGTCATTTGCGGCCTTGATACGGCTGTTTTCATGAGTGTTGTCTTTTCTGAGTATGTTTATTTCTATTATACTAGTTCTATCCTGACTTTCTGAAGTGGACTCTTCAGTCTTTGAATGGGCGAATCCATTATCGCAAAACAAGTGATGTCGCGCAGACAAAACATCGAAAACAAAATGCCAAACAGTACACTGACAAAATAGAAAAGGCAAACAACATAGATTCATTAGACACCTCGTTACGAGCCTCTCATCTGCATCTACACGGTTTGCAAAGCTTTTTCTGGTCTGTAGAGTTGAAATGGTTAGGGTTGTCTGGGCGGAGCTACGCATGGTCCTATCCACAGAACAGTCTATTAGCAAAAGCGTGTACAGCGTTATATGAACCAATTTAAGTGAAAAATGCCTTCGAACATAAACCAAATGCTCAATCTCATCAGAGCATTTGCCTTCCGTTGTTGCGGCCTTCAGTTTCTAATGATTTTGTAAGTGGACAGCATGCCTACCATCACGAAAACATGCCTATAAAATTTTGACCCCCTTAAACCCCACTTTTATATAGTAAAACTGGGGTTTACAGGGGTATGCATTATTTTTCTTCATTCTGCTCAAAACATAGATTGTGGGTACTCGTTAGAACCGCCTCGTCGAGGCGGTTCTAACGAGTACCCACAATCTATGTTTTTATGAAAAATATCAGGATTTTTTATCTGAAAATTTTCATTTTTTGGTGGTAAAATTTTCAGTATATTTGAATAGGCGTGTTTTCATAATGCGAATGGGTTTTCATGTGGCTGCAGATTATGGACAGTTACAATGAACTCGAGTAGGATTTACTCCGTTAGTCACATGGAATTTTCTTTTATGTGACTAAAATTTCATTGGTGTGGCTATTTTCTAGCATGCATGTACCTAGAAGTTTGATTAAATTCCTCGGTAACTTTTGTTCGGGTTTTGGCAGAGGGAGATAACCTGTAGTCTCTCTCGTAAAAGCAAAATAAACATATCAGCAAGAAGCAATGCACGATTGGTCCCCATCGGAATACCCACAATATGTCTATCTACTTCAGTACCAAATCTTACATGTATATAGGTTTTCTTCAAAAGAAAGGAAATAATGTCTTAAGCTTTTTGACAAGATCATACAGTATTATATTGTCTATCCTCAGACGTCAAAAAAGCCTGGTTTTAATGCAAGTGAAGGGAATCTTTCCATTAGACATAATCTTGTGAATTCGTATAACCGTTTACCTGCTGAACGTCAGTAGCATCTGACGACATTTAAACATTTATTTTTTTATTTTTTGCCGGTACAGAAGGCTTTACATTTTAATGAGATTTTTTTTGTAAAATAGACAATTTGCATGAAATGCCTAGCCGTATTTCCCGACAAAAGAAGAAAGATTAATTATTTGCTGAGTAGACTTGCTGATTTCAGTATGCTGATTTTCATTAAAAGCTTCAGTTAATAGCTTCCTGAAAAAGGATAACTAATTTCCCTTTCAAATAAGACAAGATATTATGGTCGCCCGGTTGGAAAAAGTCTTCAACCAGTAGTATGCGAACATTGTAGACCAGGATCAGCCTACGCTTTGACACAATCTGGTTATGGTTATGGCCTTCGCTGTTGGCGTATAAATTATAAAGCACTTATACATATGCAATTTTATTGGCAGATAGCAAACGCCCCGAGAAAGCTGCATTGAACTATACTCTGGTATTACAAATGGCTTTTCTTCTGTGATATAACGTTGCTTTTTCATCTAGATGTTTTCTGTATGAAACGCAGCATGTGAAAATGTATCTGATAACTTGCACCCAGAAAAGATTTAGATGAGCCAGCGCATTTGCATAGTTTGATTGTCCGGTGGAGAAAAACATTGTCCTTAGCTATCCAGAGAGCGTCCAGCGAAGACTTTTATTAGACCGCGCTAAGGCGCAGGCTTATCTGAATCTTTGCTAGCCGCACTTATCAAAAGGTAAACTATTTCACTTTGCTGCTAGGATGTTCCTTTGGACTTAAAACAATCTCGCTGATATGCTAAAAGCAGCTCTTCTATAAAATAACCATCAGGAGGCAACGACTTCCTGTCAAAGATAACACTTAAGCAGAAGAAAGAAAAGAACAAGCTATAAACTGAGAAAAAAAATTCTTTCAGAGGCATACGATTGAAACAATAAACTAGAAACTAAAATGTTTCGAAAACCAAAGTGGCAACATACGGGTGTAGAAAAAATATACATCAAGAAAACGTGCCGATATAATTTTGGCCCCCTTAAATCCCACTTTTATATAGTAAAACTGGGGTTTGCCGGGGTATACATTATTTTTCTTATTTCTGCTCAAAACATAGATTGCCTCGTCAAGGCGGTTCTAACGAGTACCCACAATATATGTTTTGTGCAGAAATATAAAAAATGTCAGAAATTTTTATCAGAAAATTTTCATTTTCGTGGTAAAATTTTCAGTATATTTGAATAGGCATGTTTTCGTAATGTACAGAGTTACCCACGAAAGGTCACACTTTCAAAGTAATGACTTCCCAAAGTTCCGACAGAAGAAGAGATGGGGGACAAACAATGACAAGAAAAATAGCTCAGTTGCAATACTTTAAATAGAAACAAAAACGAACTGCAATAAAGGAACCGACCTGGAACAGGGTTTGGAACGTTTGAAACAAAGTCGATGAAAATACAAGGCTAAAAGCCAAGTGTCTTCTGTCTACATTGTTGCACATAAAGATATTGATTTAAACTGACGCCCGATTTTCGATCTTTTGTGTGATCTTTGTTTCCAAAGGCAGTTTTTTTATATATATTTTTTTATTTTACTTATTACAGCTGGTATTAAGGACCGTGTGGCGGCCGTGAAACGTCTTCTCGTTCTTCACCATAGTGCAGATTATATTTTTATTTCTTTTGGGGCGATTCAGCCAATTTTAATTACTTTTAAAATCTTATACCGCTTAAGCCAGTGCTAGAGTGCGTATGCACCCTCGCAAACTACATGTACAGTGTTGCATATGAAGAGACTTAGGTTTTTTTAATGTATACATGTCAGTATGTGTGCAATGCGATTGTATTTAATCAATTATTCGTAACTAATATTAATTTCTGTAATCCCTGAAGCTCAACTATGGTAGAATAAGGTCAAAGACTACATTTGGAATGTATCATATAATCTTAGTGAAAAATGTAAGAGAAATTGCTGTCATATGGGCGAAAAAGCAAAAAAGTGCCGTCGAACATGCGCAAAACGCACATCTTCATATCATCCTGCGCATGCACAAAATATCATCCGGGCATTTGCTGTCCATCCAAACATTCTGTAGTATCCAGTGATTCTTTTAGCGAACAGTGTCTGATCAAGGCCTTCGCTGTCCGCATATGCCAGAAGACACGTTTTCACAAGGCACGGCTTATATGAGTAGTATGTTGGCAGAACGGATGCCCATTTGAGCAGTTCTTGATGTCATATCTAGCTATTACAGTGTTTTTATGTGTTCATAAAATAAGTTCAAACATGATGGAGCCGTTGTGCACACGCGATTTGTCAACTGGAGTCTGAGGTCAAAGCGAGCTTGTTTGCTAACAGTGTTAAATCGACGCTACATGGGCATAACATTCCTGCGTGTTTAAATTTATTTAGGGAAGTTTTAATAACAAAATAAATTGCTAGTCGAATAAGAATTACTTTACCCTTGCAGTCTGATCTGAGTTTGTTGGTCGCCTGTGCTTTGTACAGCCTTCAGGCTATTCAAAGAGGAATAATCGGGAACCCTTGCCTTACTGGGTGGATGTACTGACTGATCTGAGTCTTTGCTGGTCACACAGGTCTTATTGTAGATGTGATGTGATTATGATATTTTTTAGGTATATGGTACATGTAAACACACCATTTCTACAGTACTTTGCGCTCTATATCATGTCTATTCGATGTTCAAAAATCTCTGGAACACATGCGCTTGACGCAAGCATCTCATATAATCCTGTAATCCGGGAGCATCCATCCTATGTGATACAGAACGTCATATCACATGACCGTAATACTAATCTGTATGGCACGTATGATTATCATCTCCCGTAGAGCCGGGACACAAAATTTCCAGCAAGATTGTATGTTCGCCCAGCGAAGACTAGGATGCTTTGGATCCTTGACTATCCACAGATTGGCCTGCGAAGTCTCTGTCAGACTGCACGGAAGCGCAGGCTGATCTGAGTCTATGCTGGGCGCACATGCAATTTTATAAGAAAGTCTGTGTCGTGGCACATTAAAGTGCGTATTAAGTCGAGCCTCTGACAAAGTAAACGTGTTATTATCTATATTATATACTTGTCACGTTCCTTCAGTACGTGATCAAAGATTTCTTAGGTTTCCAGATAACAGTATCAAGTGAAAAAGTAACTATAACATAATTATGCGCAGTGCGCAGACTCAGGTCTGCCTGCGCCGCGCGCATAGTCAGTCTGTATGCCCCAGCGCATATCGTACATGCAATCTTTTAATTTTGTAGATTAGAGATAGCAAAGTTCGCTGGCCCTGGATCTGTCTGTGTGAACCCAGTAAGCATTCTTTATAAATCTATAGCGGGCCGCTATCGTCCCGTCAGGATAGCTGACGGGCCGATAACGGCCCGCTATAGATTTATAAAGAATGCTAGCTAGGAATGCACATGGAGACATGGAGATCGAAGTGTTCACGTATTACAAATGCGAATAGGTATGGTTTATTTTCTGCAGTTCCTTTGCCGATGTAGACGATCTGTTATGTTATAATTACAGTTATTAAGCCGGACTGCGGTCAAAGCTCCTCTTTAAATCTGTTTGTGAAAGTACTTCAGAAGGTTAGATTGGTTTATTAGTTTTCAATATTCTCTCTGTGCTCTTGACATCCTTCGGAAATACGTTTCTTGATCTGTTTTTTTCTTTTTTTTTTTTATTCATAAAATTGATTTGTGGCTTACAATATCTTATCAGGACCTATTTGTCGTTTCTGTTTTCACTTATTTGCCGCAAAATTAATTTTTGGAAATGTTTATTAGAAAACAGTTTGTTTGTTTTTTTTGTTTTTTTTCGTCACTTATTTTAAATATTTGACATTCCGTAACAAATTGTGAAACAATGAGAAATTTTGCACAGTTGGAACTTGTTGAAAACCTATGTCCAAACTACCTACCTTATCACTTTTTGCATAATTTGCAGCCACTTTTTACTAAAGGGAAAATGGAAATTTTCCATTTTGTAAAAAAAAAAAGAAAAAAAAAAGCACAGAATATAAACTTTTGGTGCATAGATAGTTACGACAAATGGCTTTGCATTGAATCATGACAAGACTGCAAATTTACATCTTCTGAGTGAATAGCCATGCATGCTAACATCACGAACACATACCTATATAATTTGACCCCCTTAAACCCCACTTTTATAAATTAAAACTGGGATTTACAGGGGTATACATTATTTATCTAATTGCTGCTCAAAAACATAGATTGTGGGTACTCGTTAGAACCGCCTCGTCGAGGCGGTTCTAACGAGTACTACAAATCTATGTTTTGAGCAGAAATATGAAAAATGCCAGAATTTTTTATCTGAAAATTTTCACTTTTTGGTGATAAAATTTTCAGTATATTTGAATAGGCCTGTTATCGTAATGCATGTTAAAAACGACTTTGTGAAAGATGTCAAATACAGAGTAGTCTATATGTTTTCACATAGTATATGTGTATGTCAAGTATGACTACTGTATTCTGTTTTATGTTGCCGGTTCCTCTGTTGCAATTCTTCTTTGTTTGCGTGTCTGTGCTTTCATATTTGGCACTTGTGTTGTCTTTGTTTGTTCCTCATCTTTCCTTTCTTTAGTGACTTGGGAGGGCCGTGGTATTTCCTGGATATCGTCACTTTTTTTTTTTGTAAATGCAACTAAATAACACAGACTGTTGCGCTATGACAGTTGTAGCCAAGCAGGTGTGTACGGACTTCTAGATACTGGAAGTTGCTGTACCCACTGTGCTGTCATACATACACTACTCTAATTTTTGGCGGCGGGTCTTCCACAAAGTCGCTGCGGATACCCGTAAGTGTATTACCACAGTGTATGTACGTTACTTAACGACATGAGAGAGAGAGAGAGAGAGAGAGAGAGAGAGAGAGAGAGAGAGAGAGAGAGAGAACGAGAGAGAGAGAGAGACAGACAGACAGACAGAGAGAGAGAGAGAGAGACTGTCAAATACTGTCTCTATTGAATTAGTGTAAACAATATTTTATTCAGAATATTCTGTACATATACCAATACAACAATATTGATAATCAAGCAAGTATAAAGAGATACAGTGACAGGACTCTTAGATTCTGTTTTCCAACGCTATTAAATTGTATGATAGGCTTTGCAGACAGCCACAGATATTTGAACAACTTAACACCGCATCATACGTGCGCTAAATTTTGAACAAGTCGTTTTGGCTACCTGTTGATGTGTCTAACATTATAGACCCCGAACATACATTGTGTCTTGTAGCGTCTGATACGGGTCTACATGTACACTGTTTTCCTCAGATCTGTCTGTCCGAAATATTTAGAGTAAATACGACACTTCTCGTGTTGGTAGTGTTATACGATTCTGACGCTAATACAACAAAATATACGTACATATTTATCATTTGGAAATGTGACATTCAAATCACGACTGTCTGGTTCATAAATGTCAAAAATACTCTTTTTTATTCGATCTACAATAGTAAAGATCTTACTTTAGGCAGTTATATCACCGACAAGGTTGCAGAATCTACCTTTATTTCATATACCGAGACATTTTACAACAGTCTACTGCTAAAATGGACCACGTCAAGCGAGAACGTGCCTTCGAATTTATGCACAATGCGCAGATTCATTCTGCGCATGCGCAAAGTCTCATCCGAGCATTTGCTCTGCATTGATATATTTTATAGTGTCAGGTGATTCTTTTAGCGGACAGCGAAGGCCCTGACTGCGCGCTCTGGGCATTCGCTGTCCGCACATGCTCTGAAGACATATTTTTTGCTTGACGGGCTCATATATTGTTGCTAGTAGACATTGTGCTTAAATTAGAAGCTACATTATGCATACAATACGAAGCTATATATGACAGACCAGAGTTTACTGCTTGATATCTGAATAAGTAGTATTGGTCATGGTACACAAGAGTAGTATAGGCTGGCACTATCACAAGCCGTAATCCAAACTCATAAATCCGTAACTGAATGACGAATCAGAATGTTCAGATCAACAGACATGGACCCCAGAAAAAAGGGTGTAATCAGGCGTCCCCAGATAGTAAGCATTTCTTAGTAAGCAAGCTTCGTCCACCATGCCATAGGCCTGGACAAAGGAAATGTAGGTAGAAGCGTATGTCCGGGATTATGGGAGTCTACTTATGGCTCTTCATTGGCAAAAACATCAGTAACAGTTCTGAAAACTGCCACATTGTAAGGATTGACTAGATCATGATGTCTCCCATAGAACTTCTTAAGATTTGGTTTTCGATTCCCCTGGCTCAACAACCTTGTAGTGAGCACTTTCCCACGCTACATGAAGTCCTGATAATTTGAACAGGCCCTGACATAACGGATTAACTGTGAAACATAAACGCCGTATGCTGGTGCAGAAAGGATATTACTGCTCAGGAATGGAAAGTTAACAATGGGAAACTAGAAGTCTTCCCGTTTGTAGTAAGCTTTACATTGTCAATGTAGAGATAACAATCCAAGTATGAGAAGGAGACTGCAGTCTCCGTTGTTTCCTTTATTTCAAGTTCGTGTGGATAGATGAATTCCAAATAAGTAATCCATTGTAACACATTCAATATAACCTCATATACGAGGGTGTTCGAAGACTTTTGCAAATGACACGTTTTCTCCGAGATATTAATAAAATATTTAAAAAAAAAAATAAGTCAAAAAGGATTGCCTTTGGAAACAAAGAACACACAAAATCACGAAAATCGTAGACTCGATTTGATTGAATGTCTTCATATGCAACTCTGTAGTTTGCGAGGCTGTATACGCCCCCTAGCGCCGGCTTAAGCGGTATTGAGCGGTATTTGATTTTCAAAATAACCAGGATGGGTAGTTGATAATTGTTTTTAGTTACCTTTGAAATATTCCTCTTAATCCAGAACACATCGTTTCAATCTTTAAATCCAATTTTTCAAACACTTTTCATACTCATCTTTGGATACACCCATAAGAAACTGGTGAACTGCAGACCCCAGAGCACTTCTGGACATATATCTCCTACTAGATAGGTGTTGTTTTCTTCAATTTCGAAAATAGGAAAATTGCACAGGGTCAGGTCTGGGCTGTAAGGAGGGTGCGACAATATATGTACCTTTTCATACTTCAAAATCTTTGCTGCAGTTGAGGATTTGTGGGCTGGAGCGTTGTCATGTAACAAATAGACATGCTGGAGACCGGGTTTTGGACGTATCTTTCTCATTTTTGTTCGCAAGTTTTTCAGAACCACATTCTTATAGAAGCTACCAGACACACCCCTAATTTTTAGAACAGCCATTTGCATGAGTGGCAGAGAATTTCTAAGAAAACACCTTTTCCTGATAGTTTGGGTATTTCTTCAGCAGTTGCTTTGACATTTGCGCCCTCATACGTTTCTGTTCATCGGTGAGAAAATGAAGGATCCAGGAAGCACTTATCTTCGTAACATTAAGAATTTTCATCAGAATGAAGTGGACAGATGCTAAACCCAATTTTGACATATATGCCAGCTGTCTAACAGTAAAACGCGCATGACCAGAACTTAATTTTGTAAACCACCTATAAACTGTGGAAAATGACAGTTTTTTTTCCCCAGGAACAACGCATATCTCATCATGTTTGCTTTTGACACTCAACATTTTCTAACCATTTTCAACGATGTGTCTATAAGTACACCTGAAAGCAATCGAAATTGCAAAAGAACCGGTTTGTAGATTTTAAGTACATTTATACACAATGTACAGTTATGATCAGTCGTATAGGTTTTGTACAGGTACGAGCTAAATCCCGTGATTGTCAAGTATACAGTGCGTTTAAGTGAAGATACCTACGAAATGCCACACCAATGAAGCACAGCTCTACCGAGGAACCAAAAGAAGGAGAAACAACCATCACGAAAACATACCTATATAATTTTGACCCCATCAAACCCCACTTTTATATAATAAAACTAGGGTTTACATGGGTAAACATTATTTTTCTTATTTCTGCTCAAAAACATAGATTGTGGGGTTCTAGGCGGTTCTAACGAGTACCCACAATCTATGTTTCGTACAGAAATATGAAAAATATCAGAATTTTTATCTAAAATCTTCCATTTTTTTGGTGGTGAAATTTTCAATATATTTGAATAGGCGTGTTTTCGTAATGGGAACAATTAATGATAACACAAACGCCACCTATGAAACCTCAGATGCACAAAGAAGGGCAGCAACAGAGAAAACGACGGACCGGTCGGTAGAAAAACTAGTTTTACTCGCGCGAAACCTCAGCCTTGATCTTTATTATTTTCACATATTTTATACAATAAAAATGCTTAAAAGAAATAACATTTTGCATAGGCATGTTTACGTAGTTCGTATAAAAATGTAGCGTATCGATAGGTTCTTCCTTTTAACATGTTGACAGGTTTGACACTCTGAAATTTTAGCCTGTTTGGTTCAGGTGGCATAGAAAATCCAAATGTAATACTAATAATAAGACAAAATATTTAGACGTAAACGTCTAAGTTCCGGCGCAAATTTTGTTCATGTTTACATAGGATATGGGATATGGGTATACTAAAGTTTAATCAATTTTCAATGTAACACGTAAAAAGAGAACAACAATGTGATTCTTTAATATTTGCTTTTATTAAGCTTTATGAAATTTCTTAATTAAAATGAAAAAAATAGAAAGTAATCTGCTTATAACACAGTTTGTTCTAAGACTTTTTATATTTGCCGAGATCGTCACAACAACATGCAATTCAAATGAGTACCAACAACATATGCCTTTAAAAAAAAGAAGTAGACATAAAGTACACTGGCTGTAATCTGAAGACTACGGAATTGCTTGACTGTGCGCTTATAGGGGTATGTGCGGTAATAAGGTCTTTGTTCGTGTATCGATGCTTTCAGATGTTGCGTTTGTTCTGTTATTGTTTTATCCTTATGTCTCCTTCTTTTGGTGACTTAGGAAGGCTGTGGTACGAGAGGGTGACATTTTCTGGGTATCTAGAGTTTTTGTATGGCATGAAGAAAATGCAAATGCAAACAAGACGTTTGTTTTGTTTGCATTTGCATTTCCTTCATGTCATATAAACACCATATTAAACCACTGAAGCACGAACAAAGAAGCACTACAACTAGCAAAGCAACTACTGGGGAGCTTAAATCAGTTTTGCTCGTGCGCAACCTCACCCATAATTCTGATGCAGCTCCAAAGTACGAAACATGTTCGGTCTGCATAGGGGTCCACTGCCTCATCAATAAAGCATCGCAGTGAAACACACATAATCACAAAAAAAACTGTTAAGAAACAAAGCAAATGTTTCAATTGCGACCTGAAACCAGAAAACAAGACAACCCCTAATACGACCATGTTGGCTCGACCACATACACCGGTAATTACCGGTGTTACACCGGTAATTACCGGTGTATGTGGTCGAGACAACGTGGTCGTATTAGGGGTTGAACAGATTGAGGAAGATAAAAGTCAAAAACGATTGCCTTTGGAAACAAAGAACACACAAAATCACGAAAATCGGAGACTCGGTTTGATTGAGTCTCTTCATATGCACACTGTAGTTTGCAAGGCTGTATACGCCCCCTAAAAAGACTCGTTATTTAGTCTGAGGACAGACTCCTCGTCGCGGAGTTAAAGATGGAAACGAACTCATCAATCATAACTGGGTTAACAACCATGCATACAATATGCCACAGATTATTCATATTGTACGTAACATATTTTTTATAGCTAGTGATACTCTTAAGGAGTTTATTAGTTAAATTTTCCATTTCGACTGTTAAAGCCACAGACTTGACTAGATGTTCTAGCACTGACTTGAAAAGATGCTCTTGCGAAATGAATTAATTGAGAAATATATACACCACAGAATAGAATCTATATATGAAAAATAAATACAAAAGAAGGGAGGAGAATGAGCTTGACCTGGCCAGACTGTGAATGTGAGATCTGGTCTGGGAATGTTCAAGGACACGTTATGTCACAGCCTTTCGTACAATATTGCGTCTGCACCCAGCGAAAACTCAGATCAGCCTGCGCTGCTGCACGAAGTTATTAACAGTACATCCTGTTTGGTGCCTCGATTTTGTGTTTGTTCTCTGCTATCTAGCTTTATGATCACCTTACTTGAGGAAGAGGGACCATGTTGCTTAGCTTGTCTTCATCACCAAAACATGCCTATATAATGTTGACCCCTTTAAACCCCATTTATGTAGTAAAACTGGGGTTTACAGGGGTATACATTGTTTTTTCTTATTTCTACTCAGAAACATAGATTTTGGGTATTCGTTAGAACCGCTAGTCTATGTTTTTAGCAGAAATATGAAAAATATCAGAATTTTTATCTGAAAATTTTCATTTTTGGTGGTAAAATTTGCAGTATATTTGAATAGGCTTGTTATTGTAATGAACATCTTTCTCACTTTTCTGAGCTGCTTTTTACAGAATTAGCTTTCTCGAACTGCATTCGTACCGATTTTCAGCGGGGACGTTTTTACTTTTACTTTTGTAATACGTGATTTATACGGACTGGACAATGACTACAGACTCCAGTTAATCTTGTGGAATTATTCTCAGTGGAGAGTTGCATGTCAGATACTACTGACTTAGTGATCATCTGGGGACTTTATGGAATACACTGATTTCATTGCTTACGTACCGTATTCACCCAAAATAGTTAGTAAGCTAGTTAGTTAGTTAGTTAGTTAGTTAATTTGTTAGTTAGTTAGTTGCTCGGTTGGTTGATTGGTTAGTTAGTTAGTTAGTTTGCTTTTAAAAAAAGAAAACTTTTAATATTTACATTTTTTACATATTTAACACTTTTATACTGCTTAGAACATCTAATGGGATCAGCGAATGAAGAAAAGAGGTGGTTTAGAAAACTATTGATTTAGATATACGAGGGACAATTGAAACATAGTGTCCATTTTCAGTACAACCAGGATATTCAAGGCCAGGATATTCACGTTCTTGGAGGCTTTTAACATCTGCATCGGAAAAGCATACTGCTAATATAAAGATGGGGGACGCCCAGCGAAAAAATGTGTTCAAACATGCGCAAAAGGCACAGAATCAGATTCATCTTGTGCATGCGCAAAGTATCATCCGGGCCTTTGCTCTCCAATCATACATTCTGTGTAGTATCCAATGATTCTGTTAGCGGACAGTGAGGGCCCTGATCAGGCTGATCTAGGCCTACGCTGTCCGCATATGCGCGAAGACACGTTTTAGTATGGCGCAGCCCAAATATGTCTGGCTTAAATCCGTGATCGTTTTGGTTTTTTTTTTTTTTTTTGGTTTTTTTTGTTGTAGTTGCTGTTGTTTTTTTTGTTGTTGTTTTTTTTTTTTTTTTTTTTTTTTGTTTTTTTTGTTGTTGTTTTTTTTTGTTGTTGTTGTTTTTGTTTTCTGTTGTTGTTGTTTTTTGTGTTTTTTTTGTTTTGTTTTTTGTTGTTGTTGTTGTTGTTGTTGTTTTTTTAAATAAAAGAGGCTCACTGTCAAGATGTTGGGTAATCATTTTAAAGTCACCGGAGCAGAAGAGGAACTGGATACAGAAAACCTCACAACTTCTCGATATATGTAAATAAAACTCTAAAAGTTTGCCTTTGGAAACAGGTACACACAAAAGAAGGAAAATCGGAGATTCGGTTTTGTTAAGACTCTTCATATGCAGCAATGTAGTTTGCGAAGCTGCATACGCCTCCTAGCACCTGCTAAAGCGATATTCGATTTTCAAAGTGACCAGAATGGGTTCAGTGATCCCAAATTCATACCTAAATAGTTTAAGAGAGCTTTTAACAGGCGGCGAAACCTGAGTTTATTTCATTGGCAGAACAATGAACTATCGGTCAGTAAAAAATGATGAGATAACTCAGATTTCTCATAGAAGTAGTATTACACTGTACCAGGTGTGTTATTGTCCTCTCCATGCTGTGACAGTAACGGAATACTGGCGATGGTCTCTGTGCCTGGGGAGAAAGTTCTGACTTCGGCTAGTCAGCACTGACTGCACTATGATATGCACACGGACATCCAAGGGTGGAATTCATTTATTACATGGGCGCGCCATTTGAAAACGTGTCTTCGGGTATATGCGACAGCGAAGGCCCAGATCAGCCTGCGCATCCGCGCAGTCTGATCAGGGCCTTCAGTGTCCACTAACAGAATTATTGGATACAGCAGAGAGCAAAGGCCCGGATGATACTTTGCGCTTGCGCAGGATGATCTGAATCTTCGCGTTTGGTGCATGTTCGAAGGCAGTTTTTAGCCTGATGCAGTCCATTTCTTGTTTGATATGCGCGTCTTGCGGTCCTTGTTTCCTCATGATAATGCATCAACTTATGGTTCAGCTGTGTTAATCGTATATTTGAAGTAGTATTATGTTAAAACACTGCCACACCCTCCCTTTAGCCTTGATCTTTCTCCCTTTGACTTTAGGTTAAATCCCTATTCAATGAATATCTGCACGATCGTAGCATCGAGTCACCTAGACAATGGGTAGTGTACTTTTCCAGTTTATAAACACGTCAATAACAGCCAAAGAAGCTTTCGAGAAGCTTTCTGTTTGGAAAAAACGTCGGAAAAAGTGTGAGTCAGTGCATGGAAAGTGCCTGTATTTTGAAGGGCTGAAAAAGACATTTTTGATCAGGTAAGCTCGTTGTCAATCACCCTTCACTATTGCCACTATTTTTTTTTCAAATGCCGTCCGCCCTCCCGCCCGCCGTAGCCTCCACTCCTCTCCGGTACAAATGTACGTATGAATCCAAAATAATTTTGGCAGTTTATTGTTTTATAATTAAACGCGACATACTTAGTTTAAATGCAGTCACATTTAACAATGGCATTTATACTCTACACATCACGAAAACATGCCTATATAATGTTGACCCCCTTAAACCCCACTTTTATATAGTAAAACTGGGGTTTACAGGGATATACATTATTTTTCTTATTTCTGCTCAAAAACATAGATTGTAGTACTCGTTAGAACCGCCTCTCCGAGGCGGTTCTAACGAGTATTTACAATCTATGTTTTGAGCAAAAATATGAAAAATATCAGAACTTTTTATCTGAGAATTTTCATTTTTTGGTGGTAAATTTTTCGGTATATTTGAATAGGCAATTTTTTTTTTTTTTTTTTTTTTTTCGTTATGAGACATCTTTGTGTAGATTTCTAAGAAAAACAAAGAAACATAGAATAAGCTATTTAACTCATGATCTCAGCGTAAATAAAACAATGTAAAACTTGTAAGAAATACTTTTTATTTTTGCGGTCGGCGAGTCACTCACAGTCATAAATGGAATGGATACTCTTTCAGGGGAAGTGGCTCTGTCATATTGTTTAGCCTCCCTTCTAAAAAGGGTCAACTCTAAAAGGACATGAATAATTTCTTCTGAAAAAGGGGTCTACTCTGAAAAGGAAATAATTTCTTCTGAAAAGGGGTCTACTCTGAAAGGAAAGAATTTGGAGCAAAATCAATTATATTAGAGTTGACCCCTTTTCAGAAAAGTTTTGGTGTATACAGAAGCAAACAGGAAGTTCCAAAATTGTCTCTCTTTTTCGAGAAATAACGGAATCGTATCAAATCCTCTAAATATAGAAATAGCATAGACAATGTCCAGGAATAGTCACAATCACAGAGTTTAGTCTACCAATGGCACCAAAAGCAATTCGGGCCTTATTCAGTTTTCGAGTGATTCTCCGGCGATAAAATTCAGAAAAATGAAATGAGCCAGTGCACGACAAAACCTGCAACCAGACCTGTGTGACCAGCAAAGACTCAGATCAGCCTATACATCCACCCAGTATGGCAAGGGTTCTTGATTATCTCTCTTTGGATAGCCAAGATGCTGTAAAAGGCGCATGCGATCAGCGAAGCCTCTGATCAGACTGCGCGGATGCGCAGGCTGATCTGAGGCCTCGCTGGTCGCACAGGTCTTATTGTAGGTTTTGTCGTGCGCTGTCTCGGATTTATTTTTATATAGAAGAAAACGCCTGAATTATTCATAAATTCTGCTATAATGACAAAAGAAGATTATATGAGCCCGAACGTAAGAAAACGGTACATGTGCGCTCATCGAAGATTTAGATCAGCCTGCGCATTCGCGCAGTCTGATCAGAATCTTCATTGAGCACATTTTGGATAGCCAAGGATGCAAAGTTTCTTCGTGCGAATAACGAAGACTCTGATCAGACTGCGCGGATGCGCAGTCTGATCTGAGTCTTCGTTAGGCGCACATTTCAGAAGGTGCGAATTCTCATGTTGCGACTGAGATAATCCACGCCTTGAGAAATGATGTCTTTAGACCTTGTGCGAACAGCGAAGGTACAGATGAATCTGCGCATGAGCTCTGCACGCTTACAGAATTATCCGATACATAGAATATATAAACCAACAGCAAATGACATGATTAAAATGCGTGGATGTGCAAGCTGGTCTTGACCTACGTTCTTCGCGTATGACCCAAAAATCCATTCCTCGATGCGAATCAAGTTCTAACTCTATAACCACTCGAGCATCAAGTTTTTTGGAATCATGCAAGCACAACAGAAACCGTATTTGTATGTGTCAGCAGACGATTTATTATCAACCCCATGGCCTAATGAATAAATCAGTGACGATTAAGTCTCAAAATGTCGTCAGTTTGCTCCAAGCAGACACACTCAGAAAATTACATTCACATCAGAGATACAGGCACAGGGCTCATCGTATTCAGCTGCAGATTATTTTGTCTGCATACGTGAACCTTTAATCGTTAACGCACCAATCATAACTGCAGCATTTTATTCATTTATTTTTTTTTTTTTTTTTTTTTTTTCAGACAAAACAAGGTTTGGCATTTCACGTGAATTATCTGCTAGCGTACGATTCAAATGAAATACCAAGTGTTTATTTTCTCGGAAAAATAACTTTAAAAAGATAAAATGTCGTCTGCTACAATTTTGCTTAGCTCTTTAAGGGTGAACAAAATCCAGTTACTCTGTCGTATTAAACAGTCGACATCCGCGCAGTCTGATTAGGGCCTTCACAGTCCGCAAACAGAATCATTGGACACGAAAGAATGCATCAATGGAGAGCAAATGCCCGAATGAGGCTTTGCGCATGCGCTCGATGAATATGATCGTGTGCATTTTGCGCATGTTCGAAGACATCTTTTCGCTTGTCTTGGCCTTCGCTGATTTTATAATTTTGAACCGCGTCATATGACGCGGTTCAAAATTATAAAATCAGCGAAGATTTTGCGATTCCGTGTTTGCATACGGTGGAATTTGCTGGTTATTATTCTCCACTTATTATTACTAAATAAGTGCAAGTCTCATTTAATATTCGTAGGCATTGAGAATTGATGTTTGTGTATGATTTTCCAACATTAAACTGTAATTACACAATCCTCTTGGAATTGCGAAATTTCACAGTCTAAAGCCGACAATATGACTCCATATTCCCAAGTGAGCAAAAAGAAAGGAAAGCATTTTTCGTAAACAGCTTTTTCCTACTCGTAGTATTAGTTTTCCATTTTTGTATAGGTTAGAGACTACCATTGATATTTCCCTATATATGTCGTATATGGTGTAATTGTTCTGAATCCCACAGGTTTTTTCTTCTACATGTAAGTTGAAAGGGTAAACAATAGGTACTTGCTGGACAGCAGGCCCTTTGAAAAAAAAAAAAAAAAAAAAAAAACAGAAAGAGTTTTGGTAGTTTATTTGACATTTAGGAAGCTTTCGTGTCTTTAAAATGACTACCCCATATTTACCTGGAGAGAGTTGCGTTAGGCTAATGCTTGTGTGTAGCGCTTTGTAATGACTTGATCCTCAACGATTCCATATCAAGAAAGCGCTTTACAAAATGGCGCTCTCTCGGTCACTAAATTTCAGTAATTATAAATGAATGCCATTTTTTCTTAGTAGGACTACTCTTTACCACCAAACAACCGAATTTACAGTAGATATCCGGACTTACAGGCCTGAGCAAACAGTGCAGACCCAGACTCAGAACGCTGCGTCTGATTAGGGTTCACACTTCCACCCAACCAGTAATTATTAGACACAAGGTAGTCAAATGGACTTATTCAAATTTTAAGACATGTACGGTAAGAAGTTTATATGACCGAATACTTAGGGTAAATATGGCATAATATACAGTATCAAATGAACCTGTTTGTTAAAACGAAGGCCCTGATCAGACTGCACGAGTGCGCAGGCTGATCTCTGCATATGACATAAATACCTTATTTACCCTAAGTATTCGGACACCTTTACGTCTTACCATACTTGTCCTAAAACGTCAACAAGTCCATTTTAATACGGTCGCTATGTCTAAAAATTGCTGAACGTGTGGCAAACATGTAGATCCTGATCAGGCGCCGCGTTCTGTGGCGTCTGATCTGGGTCTGCATTGTTTGCGCATGCCTGTTTGTCCAAATACTAAGACTAAATACGCTAATTTTTCGATTAGCGCATTTTACTGTGTCACATGGTAAATCGTTGCCCAAGAGAAAATCAATTGAATGCTATGGGGATGCTTGTATTCTCACCTCTTGTACATGTGTCTTCTCTCTGATGCCTACGGCTGCTATATTCCGTGAAACATGACAGTTGATACGTACTCAGTGGGAGAGTTTGCCAAAATCTACATTTCACCCTCTGGAGTTTAGTGCCTCTGACGAATATAAATTCAGACATGTACACATACGACACACGCTGGCTGTTTTTTATTCGTTATGGACTATACAAGCATGTGTAATGTATGACAGCATTCGTTTCATTTTTTAATACGTGTTTGTTGTTGTCTCTTATTTGTATGTTGTTGTTGTTTGTTTTTGTTGTTGTTGTTGTTTGCTTGTTTGTATTTGTTCTTTTGTTCTCCAGGAACAGTGCAAACTGCGGCCTTGAAACTTTTTTAGATGATATAAGAGCTGCAACGTGTGAAAACGTGCCTTCTGACATGTGCACCCTACGTAGACAATTTGTATGAAATGTCATATCCTGGGAAAAGTAAGAAAAATATGAATTTGTCGTCTGCTGAAATAGCCCAGGAAGCGGTAAAGGTTAATTCTCTGTAGTTGTTAGCCCGTACTACACATATGTATTCATTGATTTGTTAAGGGTTAATTTGCATGAAATGTTAAATCCTGTTTTCCTGGGAAATGTAAGAAAAATATGAATTTGTCGTGTGCTGAATTAGCCCAGGGAGCGGTAAAGGTTAGTTCTCTGAAGCAGACAAATGATAAGATTAACCAAGTTGTCCAGCAAAATACCATTAACTCTTTGTAAGATATACGAGGGCCCTGCAAAAAGTTTTGTCACTGGGTTCGGATTACTTCAGTGCTACGTTTTATCAAACATATTTTTATTACAAACCTTCAAAGTATTCCCTCTTTACTGAAACACATTTTTGTAACCTTTTACCCAGTCGCGAAAAGCAGATAAATAATCTTCTTTTGGTATCTGTTGGAGACACTGATAAATAGCGCTGCCAAGAGAACTTCTAGACGTATACTTAGACGTATACTTATTTCCAGAAAGCATTTTCTTAAGCATTGGGAAAAAAAAAAGAAATCACAGGGACTCAGGTCAGGTGAATAAGGTGGATGGTTTAAAACTTTCACCTTTTCAGAAGCCAAAAAAGACTTAACAACAACCTCACACTTATGAGAGGAGGCGTTATCATGTAAAAGGTGGACTCCTGACCATCCTTTGCTTGGTCGTTTCTTATTGTAAAACTCTTTCATTTTCTTCAGTACAGATTTCTTGTAGAATCGGCCAGTGACTGTATGATCAGATGGACAAGGAACTTGAACGACTGGCCCACTTGAATTAAAGAAAATTGCGTTCAGCATCTTTTTCGAACTTATGGTTCTCTTGGCAGTACATGGGCGTTTTGATCTTTTCGCTTTCATTGCTAATTATCAGCCCTTTTTTGTGGCTTAAACATTTGCACCCAGGTTTTATCACCTGTTAGTAAGTTAGAATTAACCCGACTATTACAGCCTTTGTATGTTTTCAAAAGTTCCCGGGCACATTTAAGGCGTTGTGTCGTTTGCTCCTCAGTGAGCAAATGAGGTACCCACCTAGCGCAAACCTTTCTCAGGTCCAAACGCTTTTTCAGAATTGTTTGCACACTGCCTTCTGATATGCCATTACAACTAGCTGTATCTCTCACAGACAATCGCGCATCCTGTTCGACCACAATCTTTACAGCAGCGATGTTAGCCTTGGTAACAGAGGTTTTAGGCCTTCCAGGACGGGTATCATCTTCAACAGAAAAATTTCCAGCTTTAAAAGCTTTAACCCACCTAAAAACTGTGCGCATTGAAATGGTCTGAGGTCCATATATACCACACAATTCATTAAATATCTGCTTTGAATCTATATTAAGCCTAATGCGGCATTGAATATTGCTACGATTTTCAGTCTTCTGGTCCATGTTCCAATGTAACAAGTAAATTCGTCAGTGTATATGACTGCATCTATTTCAATTTGAACTAACTCGGTCAGTTGGAAAGCAATTTGCACGACATAAACGGGTATCGTTAGCTATTCAACACACCATTCAAGTGCAGTGAAGCATTTTAAAATATACCTGGGATAAAACCAAGGAAGCCTATTAGTGACAGAACATTGTGCATGACCCTCGTAGACTACCATTGATTTTTTGGGTCGATTGATTACAATCACGCCATAGTATACAAAAGCCAAAATTTCCTAGTAGTTGTCCACGTGATTATCATTGACCAATGAAATCAAACCGCGCGTTTGACAAAATCCAGGTATAGGTTATGTATAACCGCGCTCTTCTTGTCGCTGTGACGTCAGACTGCTGTTGATAGAGGGTTATCTGTAAAACCTGGACTGGGACATTTGGGATATTGGCAAACAGTGCAGACCCTGATTAGACGCCGCAGAGCTTTCCATTGCTCTCCATTCATATATTCTGTAATATCCAATGATTCTTTTAGCGGACGGTGAAGGCACTGATCAGACTGCGCGGATTCGCAGGCTGATCTGGGCCTTCGCTGTCCGCATTTGCCCGAAGATACTTTTTTTTTTTTTTGCCTGACGCGATCCATTTTATGTAATCTAACAACAACTGATCAACAGATTATTTAGTATTCATTTTCTGAGAAGAAGGCTTAAATTTTTAAATGATACAGATTATTAAAATTTCAATTAACCCTGATCCTGCTGAACCCGGATACGTTCGGCCTTCGTAAACTGTGTAGATCCAGGTCAGTTGGCTTCTTCAGAAGAAGCCAACTGATCTGGACCTGCACTGTTTGACATTTGCTTGAATTACATGAAGTTAAGTGTTAAATGCAGCATTCTTAAGGACCAGTTCCCTGGCCTCAGAGACAGTCGACCCAACAATGCTGTTAGTGTTCTGATTTCATAATATATTACATCGTACATTTCAGCTAATGTTCTGAAGCCCTTAGATTTCTATGTTTTCAGTTCAAAGGACAAACACATGGTTCGAATATCAGAATTGTGTAAATCACTGCTCAAAGAAATGAAAATTTTTTTCTCCTAGAATATCATAAAATTGCAAAAATATGAAAGAAAATTGTCTCCACATTCCAAGGCTTGCCTTGCGATCAGCATCAGTCCCAGAACAGTGCAGGTATTTATTACGGAACCTTGGTAACCAAGCTTACAGACTACTCTGACAAAAGTTCAAAACCATGTCCTTAAAATCAAACACGCCTCAGTCAATGGCTTGAAAACGTGACTGTCGTAAACACATACTTGAAACCCGTAGTGTATAGACTGTCTTAAAACGAAAATGTCATACTAACCAACACTTCTGTTACATGACAAATAATCAAATATAAAAATTAAAAACTTCTTCTCATGTCTATGTACATACATAACATACTCAAGATAAAAAAGGACGTGACATTAACCAACTTGTCCAGCACAATACTATATATAAAACTTTTTATAAGCTACAGACTACCATTATTTTTTTCCTCATACAGTTGAATACCAATGGCTCGAACATTTTTGGCCAATGGACAATTGTTCTAGACATGCATAATGGGTAGTTCGAGCCCCTGAAGGTTAATCATAGCGCTAGACCAGAAGGCAAATGGGAATAATTTAGGGATATCTTTTAGATCTTCTATAACATAATGGTATGGTGAGTGTGCTCATTAGAATCGCCGATTCTAATGAGTACATCAACACACATTTTCATGTTAAATCAAGAAAGTTTTCCTAGAATATTCCTAAATATGTGTTTTCTTGAGAATATCCTAGGGATTCAAAATGAGTCAGCCACGATATAAGAGCCATCGGCGTTCGAGTTATTGAGGTTTTACTATATATTACATAATTATACAGTAAGTGTTCTGAAGTCCACAGATTTTTTTGTTTTGAGTTCAGAGAGTAAACATTAAGTACGTGCCTGGCAGCAGTCCTCCTGAAAAACCAAAACCAGAAAGGGTGTGGTAGATTATGTGACATGTAATTTGTTTGTGTTGGGTTTTTTAGGGCCTAATCAACCCACTCGGGTCATGTCGAGCGCGGTCAGTTTACCTTACCACCCTTTTACTAGGTAGACTTAGTCCTCTAAACGGTATCCAGTGTTGTGCACATTCTTTCGATAGAAACTGACAACTGCCCTTCTTGAATCAGCGGAAGAATGTGGTATGTAAAACGTTTCCGTTCCGTGTCTTCGAAATGGCTAGCCCCATAATCTTTACCCTGTCTAGACCGGTGTATAGGCAATATGTTCACCAGATGATTTTCCAGATTTATTTTAAAAGCAACTATAAAAAGTGATCAAACGGTGGAGTCGTTAAGGGTTGTGGGGAGGTGGGCCGAAGTGTGAGCCTGAACTCTGAATAACTGAAGTATTTCTTCTTATGGTTGCGTTTGAACCTCAAAAATACTTCATGAAACTTTTCTATAAAGCTATATCTATAAAACATCTATAAATGATATATCACATCTTATTTTCTGTGAATAATAAGAAAATTATCATTAATTTTCATCTGATGATTAAGCCTACATGAACAGTTCTATAAATACTCTTTCTAAGGGGCATGTTTCCAAAGGAAAACAGACTACATACAGCAGTGATTGATGACTTTATCAGGATCTTTGTACGTGTATATGTATAATTTAAAATATTGCCCTCTGTTAACGCATAACTCTATCTATTCACATCTCTGAGAGATATGCCACATAGACTGATATATCCGCCAACGACGCGACCTAATTGTGAAGTTATTTATACCTCATCAGCAAAAACGAATCCGCACAATCTTATAAGGCTAGTCTTATGTACAGTCTTTTATGTTAAAGATTTATACCTTAGCTACTGTTGACATAATAATATTTTTATTTAAGCAGGCAGCAAACAAAGACCTTTACAACACTTTGAGTAGACAGCAAACACACATCAGCAAAAACGCATCCGCACAATCTTATAAGGCTAGTCTGATGTACAGTCTTTTATGTTAAAGATTTATACCTTAGCTACTGTTGACATAATAATATTTTTATTTAAGCAGGCAGCAAACAAAGACCTTTACAACACTTTGAGTAGACAGCAAACACACAATTTTAAAAAGGCAGTAAACACAAAACATTAACAAGGCAGCAAACACAAAACTTTAACAAGGCAACAAAAACAAAACATTAACAATGCAGCAAATATAAAATATTAAAACAAGGTAACAAACACAAAACTTTAACAAGGCAACAAACACAACAATTTGAGTAGACAACAAAAACAGAACTTTAAGAAGGCAGCAAGCACAAAACATTAACAAGACAACAAACACCAAACTTGAATAAGGCAACAAACACAAAACATTAACAAAATAGCAAATACAAACTTTTTACAAGGCAGTAAACACAGAACTTTAACATAGCAACACAAAACTTTAACTAGACAACAAGCACAAAACTTTAACAAGACAACAAACACAAAACTTTAACTTGGCAACAGACACAAAACTTTAACTAGGCAACAAACACAAAATTTTAATAAGGCAACAAATACAACACTTTAACTAGGCAACAAACACAAACCTTTAACACGGCAACAAACATAAAACTTTAACAAGGCAACAAACACAAAACTTTAACAAAGCAACAAACACAAAACATTAAGAAGGCAACAAACACAAAATATTCACAAGGAAACAAACACAGAATTTTAACAACGCAACAAACACAAAACTTTAACCAGGCAACAAACATAAGACTTTAACGAGGCAACAAACACAAAACATTAACAAGGCGACCAACACAAAACAATAAAAAGGCTACAAACACAAAACATTCACAAGGCAACAAACACAAATTTTAACAAGGCAACAAACACAAAACATTAAAAAGGCAACAAACACAAGACTTAGGCAAGGCAACAATCACAAAACATTAACAAGGCAACCAACACAAAACATTAAAAAGGCAAAAAACACAAAACATTCACAAGGCAACATACACAAAACTTTAACAAGGCAACAAACACAACACATTGAGTAGACCTCGAACACAGAACTTTAACAAGACATCAAACACAGCACTGTAACAAGGCAACAAACATTAAACTTAAACACTGCAGCAACCACAGCAGTTTAAGTAGACAGCAAACATTGAACTTTTAGAAGGCGCAAGCACAATCACTTTAACAAGGCAGCAAACGCCATACCGTAACAAGCGGCAACCGCAACACTTTGAATGACAGCTACCACAGAACTTTAAGAAGGCAGCAAACACAACACTTTAACAAGGCAGCAAAATAAATGCTGTAACAAGGCAGCAAACCACAAAACTTGCACAGAGCAGCAACTGCAGCAGTTTTAGTAGACAGCAAACACGACACTTTAAGAAGGCAACAAACACAATTTTGTTAGTAAGCAGTAAACAAAACAATTTTGGGAAGAAAGAACAAACATAATTTAAAAAAGGAGGCAAACAGAAACATTATTAAGGCAGCAAATAAAGCTTTAAGAACGCAGTAAACACATATCTTTAACAAAGCAGCAAACGTAACATAATAAGGAGGCATCAACCACAAAACTATAAGAAGGTAGTAAACAGAAACATTTACGAAAGCAGTAAACATAAAACTTTAAGAAAGCAGTAAACATAAAACTTTAGGAAGGCAGTGAACAATTTTGTTAGTAAGCAGTAAACAAAACACTTTAAGAAGAAAGAACAAATATAATTTAAAAAAGGAAGCAAACAGAAACATTATTAAGGCAGCAAATAAAGCTTTAAGAACGCAGTAAACACATATCTTTAACAAAGCAGCAAACGTAACACAATAAGGAGGCATCAACCACAAAACTATAAGAAGGTAGTAAACAGAAACATTTACGAAGGCAGTAAACATAAAACTTTAAGAAAACAGTAAACATAAAACTTTAGGAAGGCAGTGAACAATTTTGTTAGTAAGCAGTAAACAAAAAACTTTAGGAAGGCAGTGAACAATTTAAAGAAGCCAGCACACACAATATCTTAATAAAGCAGTAAACGCAAAACTTTAAGCAGAAGCTAGCAAACACATAACTTCAAGAAGGAAACAAACACAACACATTATGAAGGCAGCAAATAAAGCTTGAAGAAAGCTGCAAACACAATATCTTTAAAAAAAAAAAAGCAAACACGGAACAATAAGGAGGCAGCAAACACAACATATTATGAAGGCAGCAAACAAAACTTTAAGAACGCAGGAAACACATATCTTTTAAAAAGGCAGCAAACATGGAACATAAGGAGGCAGCAAACACAACACATTATGAAAGCAGCAAATAAAGCTTTAAGAACGCAGCAACAACATATCTTTAAAAATGCAATAAGGAGGCAGCAAACACAACATATTATGAAGGCAGCAAACGAAGCTTTAAAAACGCAGCAAACACATATCTTTAAAAGGCAGCAAACATGGAACAATAAGAGACAGCAAACACAGCACATTATTAAGGCAGCAAACAAAGCTTTAAGAACGCAGCAAACACATATCTTAAAAAAGGCAGCAAACATGGAACAATAAGGAGACAGCAGACACAATATGTTATGAAGGCAGCAAATAAAGCTTTAAGAACGCAGTAAACACATATCTAAAAAAGCAGCAAACGTGGAACAATAAGGAGGCAGCAAAGACAACACATTATAAAGGCAGCAGCAAAAAAGCATTAAGAGCACAGCAAACATTTATCTTTAAAAAGGCAGCAAACAAGGAAAAATAAGAAGGCAGCAAACACAACACATTATGAAGGAAGTAAACAGAGTTTTTAAGAACGCAGCAAACACACATCTTTGAAAAGGCAGCAAACATGGAAAATCAAGGAGGCAGCAAACACAAAACTATAAGAAGGCAGTAAACATAAACTTCTAAGACGGCATTAACCATAACACTTTAAGAAGGCAGCAAACACAAAACATAAGAAGGCAGCAAACACATAACATAAACGTTTAAGAAAGCAACAAACCAAAAGGATCCAGAATTGAAAAACATAAAAAAAAATACATGTAGATCGACCAAAATATATAAGCCCCTTGGATACATTTGTTTGAAACCATACTACGATTGTAGTATAAAAAAGCAAAATTAGTGTTTATTTGTTTTCATTATATCGTCTTTATAAAGGAATGGAAAAAGAAATAAAATAAAAATATGGTATCTGAAAGTAATATTACAATTCTAGGATGCCATGTAGCAGACCCCAGTCCTTTAAAAATGGTACTTTCAGCCGTTTGTATTAGGGATTAAAAGCTCACATATCAGCTAACAGTGACTTATATTTAAATGTGCAGCAGAGGAAATTTAGATACCATATCTACCTGTAAAAAGTGTTTGCATGTAGTAAACGTTAATATGTATTTCATGCATGGGAACATCAGCGATGGTCAATGCGTGATGGAAAATACAGTAATGAAAGGAATAGTTTTGCTTAACAAAGCAAGTGAGCAAATCAAATGAGATTTCCAAAGGCAATCTTTTAGATTTTTATTTCATTACGAAAACACGCCTATTCAAATATATAGAAAATTTCACCTCCAAAAACTGAAAATTTTCAGATAAAGACTCTGATATTTTTTCATATTTCTGCTCAAAACATAGATTGTGGGTACTCGTTAGAACCGCCTCGATCTATGTTTTTGAGCAGAAATAAGGAAATAATGTATACCCCTGTAAACCCATGTTTTATTATATAAAATTGAGGTTTGAGGGGGTCAAAATTATATAGGCATATTGTCGTGATGTTCACTTCACTGCAGCTGGTGTTAAGTGCCGTGTGGCGGCCATAAACGTTTCCCCGTACTTTACCATAGTGCAGATGATGTTTTGTTTCCTTTGGGATCATTGAGCCCATTCTGGTTATTTTGAAAATCGAATACCGCTTTATTGGGGGTGTGCAGCCTCGCAATCTGTAAGTTTTGTTCTTTTGTATGTTCTTTGTTTCCCAAAGGCAACCTTTTTTCAGATGATTATGCTGTAAGTATGTCAATTAGATATGATGAGTCTTTTCCTATGTAGGTCAATAGCATGGTTAATTAGCGGGAAGCGAACTTCGCATGACAGGAAGTTCATGTAAAACACTCCCCAGGTTTCCTATACTTTTTTAGTAAATACAAGACAAGAATGGTACTTCCTGTATGGGTGTAAGCTCATCCTAGCTGGCACCATTTATGTGAAAGATGCACGGTGTTATCAGAACTATGTATTCAATCCTTATCCAAGGAATCTGAATTATTTTCAACCTGTTTTTGATAATTTATGGGTACAGTGAACCAATTGTTTTTCCCATAGAGCTCCATAGTAATTCTAGCCTTTTTGGTGGTTAAGGGTTCACTTCATGGTATGGCTGGGCCTCTAAATTTTATTTTAATTCAACCTAGGCTTAGCACAGCAAAATAAACAAAGAAATACACCACTGTCACCAGCACTTTCTGCGACTTCTTGGAGGCTGAATGTGGAAACGCCTCAATTGGCAGGTATCAAACATTGAAACGTTGCAATTTCACCACTTCTTCTTTTGGCTCCAGCAAACACACACAGAATAATTTATTTCTTTGAAATAATCAGGAAATCACACACAAACTTTTTTTTTCAAATTAGAATGATGAGTTGTAATTCATTTTTATTATTAACCAATCACAGATCGCCTTGCACAAAATAACTACCGCGGGCTTCCCTACACTTTTTTGCACCAATCCTGCAGTTCTGTCACAATTGGTTCCCTGTGTCCTATAGAGCAACATTTGCCCCCGATAAAGCACCAAAAAACACTTGATATCAATAAAGTACACAGATTATAACCAAATCATGACCTTTGTTTTTACTTATTTGCTTAATTTTGCTGTTAGGGACACTTTTTGTGTGCTACCCACTCGCCCCCCCTCCCCCCCCCCCACACACACACACACACCACACACACCCTCCCCCGTAAAACACAGCAAAACAGCAAAAGTCTCCAGTATAAATAATAGAGATAAAAAAAAGTGACCAAAACCTTTGATTCTCTTTTTGTTTCAAACTAATTGTCAGAATGATACAAAAATCGAACCATATAGCTATACTTATATTAAAATACAAATCAAGTACTTAGAGACAGCATGTGTATTACAATTATTGTCTTATATTGATTTTACCCCACCCACCGCCTCTAGCATGGGCTAAATAGGTTGGCTTTAATATAACACCATTATCTCAGTTGTTTGTGCCGGAAATGTATTTTTATGAATAATATATTACAGAAACATTATGAAAAATGTCAAATTATATGCAGAAAATATATATTAGAAGGTTAAATTGACCCGGTTGATATGTCAATGGCACGGTGTGTTTCAAATGTCAGCTTAAAGCGACCGACAGTAAACTTATATTTCTACTTTCTGATGAATAGCAAATAAGATGAGATAAAAATGAACAAAAGATAAATACAAAGGTTAAGGTCACACAAGGTTAAGGTCAATGTCAACCGAGGTCAAGGTCACTTAAATATAGAAAAGCATAGAAAATCCAGTTCTGTTACATGTTTCTAGGCATGCTTGTAGATTTTTTAGAAGAAATGTCACAAAGATCAAGGTCAAGGTTAGATGACAGTTAAAAATAGAAGCATTTTGTTTGACTGATCCAGTTTCAGTACCTGGTGATATGCATTCTAAGAAAGGGCACTTATAGTTCAGGCCGTTATGGGATACCATGCAATATGCCACTTTCCAAGTGATGCATATCACCATCAATTTATATTTACCTATATATTACTACATATTTTTTCATTAAAATATGTATAAAAGAAAAACGTCTAACCTGATATTTAATTCAAGGCATGTCTGAAGGTCAAGGTCACAGAAATTGTCCATTTACCTTGCAACAGCATTACTTTACTTTCTCTATTACCTGTGTAGACTTCCAATTCATGGAAATCAGAGGTTAGAAGTTCAGAGGTCAAGGTCATTTCAAGGTCACCGAAGTAACTCATAACTGCGCGTGAGGCGCGTAAAGTGTTCAAGAATTTTCCCTATTATTGTGTTCATATTTACATTCTTGTTTGAAAACAAAGTCAGCAACACATTTGTTGACATCTATCAACAACACAAGACAGACAGAAGATGAAGTTGTGAAAACAAATGTGCTTATGGTGAATACTAATATACAGATCACCTACATAAATATCTACTCCAACTGACCCCCATTTCAAAGTAAATTTTACAAACTGACCCCAGAATCCTTATTTAGATACTTATATTTGCTTATTTCCCTTTAGGGGATTTAAAAAAAAAAGCAGTTAAAAATCAGTAAAACTTTGCAAGTTTATTTATTTACTTCTCCCAGTCTATTTTAATTCAAAGATCAGGCTAAGCACAGCAAAATAAACAAAGAAATACACCACTGTCACCAGCACTTTCTGGGACTTTTTGTAGGCTGAATGTAGCAACCCCTCAATTGGCAGGTATCAAAAATTGAAACTTTGCAATTTCACCACTTCTTCTTTTGGCTCCAGCAAACACACAGAGAAATATTTATTTCTTTGAAACAATCAGGAAATACACACAAACATTTTTTTCTGTAATTCACCTTTATTATTAACCAATCTCAGATCGCCTTACACAAAACTACCCCGGGCTTCCCTACATGTTTTTGCACCAATCAACAGTCCTGTCATAATTGGTTCCATGTGCCCTTATAGATGACTACATGTGTTCTTGGTTTTCACAATTATTAGTGATCTGTGGAATTGTTCTCAGGATTGGTAAATAAACGAACCGTGTAGGAGCGCCGTATCTGTCTTTTCCCATACTGAGGTACAATACGAAATGATGAAACTGTTTAAAATCCTCAAGAGACCTGCAGCAGACTGGAGTATATTACATATAACACTAACCACGCGCATGGCAAATTCAGCAGACGACAGACTCATGGTATTTCCTTAATTTTCCGAGAAGATAGGATAGCAGGGAGACAGTTTACATGAAATGTCAAATTCTATTATCTCGGAAAAATAAGAAAATATAATCGATTTGTCGTGTGCTGAAATTGTACCCAGTATGCTAAGCGTTAAGACGGAAGTGGATTATAGGTACTATTGCTTAGCACTCTGGGTAAAACTTTCAGCAGACGAATTTTGAATTTTTTTCCCAGAAAACATGTTTTGACATTTCCTGCTAATTGCCTCAAATGGAGACAACTTGCACGAAATGCCCAATCTGGTTTTCTGGGTAAAATAAGAAAACAAATATTATCAATCTGATGAATAAGCCCAGATAGTGGTAAAGGTTAAAGCATTTAAATACGAGCTAGCAAGTGATGGATTGTGCTTGACTGAGTACAAAATCCTGGTGAATGACAATGACCTGTCTAGATTCCTCTCTAGCTCCTTATAAAAGTGCAACTTCTGTTCTAAGCATTTTTTTAAAAGTAAAAAGATACACCAAGTACGATTTTCGGCCATTTTTACCAGAGTAGGTGACAACTTTTGTGATTTCCTGTTTATTCTCCTGCAAGGCCCTTCAAAAGCGTCTTCTCTAAAACGAAAGGATTTGTTCTCAAGAGGAGAGAAGCGAATTCTTTCCTTTTAGGGTAGATCCGTTTACAGACAGACGGCAAAATCAATATTACACGAGTTGCCTCCCTGGAAAGTACAACCATTCATCTAAATCATTACGAAAACACGCTTATTCAAATATACTGAAAATTTTATGACCAAAAACTGAAAATTTTCAGATAAAAAATTCTGATATTTTTCATATTTCTGCTCAAAACATAGATTGTGGGTACTCGTTAGAACCACCTCGCCGAGGCGGTTCTAACGAGTGCCCACAATCTATGTTTTGAGCAGAACTAAGACAAATAAGGTATACCCCTGTAAACCCAAGTTTTACTACATAAAAGTGGGGTTTAAGGGGGTCAAAATTATATAGGCGTGTTTTCGTGATGATTACATATATTCCTGCAACTGATCCGGTCCGTAGAGGTTTTGTTTAAGTTGACTTGGTGTTTGTCTGAAAGCAGTCCTCGACGAAAGTCCAAAACCAGACAGGATGCGTAGGTCTAGATAAAAGTGGGTATCAGGTATATATTTATGACTCCACGAAAACATATGTTATGGTAACTCATTAGAAGCGCCTCGCCGAGACGCTTCTAATAAGTACACAGCATATGTTTTCTTGGACTCATAAGATAAATCCGAGGCGCTTCTAATGAGTGCCCACAATATATGTTTTCGTGGAGAAAGAAAAAAATATCACTACTTTTGGATTGACAAAAGTATCTTATCAAGAATTATGAAGCATGTGGTAAGGTACGTGACATGTTAGAAACGTTCATGTCTTTGAAATGGCTGACCTCGTACGACCTGGTAAACCTTTATACTGACAGTTTGAGCCTGTATTGTGTAAGCCCGAATCGTTCTAATAAGAACCGGCGTGAACACTTATATATGCCGTGAAAATAGCTTGACTATTTATGCAACTTACGAATATATATTTTAACGTAACGTACTTTTTGACCATTGAAATTGTGCCAAAGATACTAAGTAACTATGAAGGTATGGATGGCGGAGTGGGCGGGGGTCTGGAATTCTCTTATCAGTAAAATTTTGCCAATTATTCTCTTTCGTTATACTTCTGGCTTTTCATTTAAAAAAAAATCAGTTATTCTTTAAAATTTTCACGGTTTTAATATTTTTTTCTATATCCATATATTATCAAATTATGGCAGTCTGATAATGCATTTGTGTGTGGGGGTGAGAGTCGGAGGCGGTGATGATCGGCTGTAAAGATTTAGAAACTGATGGCTTACAGCATGCATACCCTTGTCAAAAGGGGTCAGGGGTCCTCCTCCGGAAAATGTTTGAAATGCCGGAGAAGCAGTCTAACAAAATTTTGCACATGAACAAGTCATTTTCTAGATGATTTAGAGGAAAAAGCCATTAATTTAGTGTTTTTAAACATGGATCTCTGATTAAAACAGTTTTTCTGAATGCTTGTCACAGAGTAAAGAATGTCACAGGTTTTCTGTTTCACACAATTATCATAGGGTATTTTCACTTGGGCGATCATAGGTGACAGGCCATATGGCTGTCACTGATGGCAAGATTTTTTTGCCGTTTTTGTACAAATTAAAATATATAACGTCCAGTTATACACAAGTTACAGAAAATCGATCTTGCTTCCAACACTTTCTTATCTCTTTTTTTTTTTTTCTTTTTTTTTTTTTTTTTTTGTCTTTCAATTAAAGATGAAAACCTTAAAGATCAGGTTCAGGCCGTTATGGGATAACATGCAATATGCCACTTTCCAAGTGATGCATATCACCATCAATTTATATTTACCTATATATTACTACATATTTTTTCATTAAAATATGTATAAAAGAAAAACGTCTAACCTGAACCTTAAAGATCGTTTTAAATGGTGCTGGTAGGGGGGTGGGGCAGTGTTAGGCTTTACATTCACACCCAACCCCTGACTAGAAGACAAATTATGCATTTTTGATAGTTAAAGCTCGCCCCTGGCTGGTGGTGGGAAGTATGTTTAGTGAATTGTGGGTAAACATTCCTGTAAACTTCATGTATGATGGATTCGAACTGAGGATTCATGTTATGTATGCTGTTGTCAGTCAAGGGAAATTTTTTAATTTCTGAAATGCAGGAGAAACCATCTAACACAATTTCATATCGTTACTTAGGCTTATACTTTTCTAAACTTATTTCTCATTAATCTGGGCCCAGTTGTTCAAAGCGTCGTTAGCTTAACGAGCTCGTTAAGGGTCATTTCGTTAACTGTTTTAGCAGATTCAATATACAATATTCTGATATTTTTTGCTGAAAAAATGTGAGTAGCTTTTGCACTGCAAAAGCTACTAACATTTTTTCAGAAAAAAATTTCAGCATATTTGCGTATCACTCGATGTAAATTTTAACGAATCGTTAACTAACGACGTCGTTAGCTTTGAACAACTGGGCCCAGTTTGTTTTTGTTTTTTGTTCTTTTTTTTTTTTTTTCTACTTTGTTCTACTATTTTTTCAATTTCCCATATTATTCTTTATACTTTAAGCTTCATTTTTTTCTCTAATCAGTATTGTTTCACAATTTTTTCTCTAATCAGTATAAAACATGCTCATTATTATCTAATCAATAAACCCCATCCACACCCTCCACTGTCCCGAATGCGTTTCATTGACCAATAGAATAATGAAACATATAGGACAAAATCAAAACCACATCAGCTCATACCGAGTGATGGAGAACACATCGCTTTATTGTCACTAACGTCTGCTAGCTTGAGAATACATGTACCCCGAGGGATTTCATACAAGGAAAACGACATAATTATTTTAGTTTATAGCTACACAGGAACCGTTTACAGAACAAATTGTCATCACTAGAATAAAATTGTAAATTGCCCAATATCATTGACCTCGTGTTAACTTTGGAGATTATTATGTTGACTCAATGGCTCCAGGCTTTGGAAAGCAAATAATTCTTATAGAGAATATGATTTGCCAATATCTCCGAAATTATTAATTTCAGCGAAAGCGTTTAATCAGATACTGAGAAGACAAAATTGGTTTGTCTGAGTTAGCAAATAACAGTTTTCGGATGCGTAGGCTGTTTTGGGGCCTTTGCAAACCGCACAAGTTTTATTTTCTTTGAATGTGACCTATATAAATTACACGACTAAGACAATATGCGAAAAACATGTATTTTCATTGTTAAATATGCGAGCAGCTATTCATTACGAAAACACGCCTATTCAAATATATAGAAAATTTCACCTCCAAAAACTGAAAATTTTCAGATAAAAAACTAATATTTTTCATATTTCTGCTCAAAAATATAGATTGTGGGTACGGGTACCCGTTAGAACCGCCTCGGGGCGGTTCTAACGAGTACCCACAATCTATGTTTTTGGGCAGAAATAAGAAAAATAATATATACCCCTGTAAACCCTAGTTTTACTATATAAAAATGGGGTTTAAGGGGGTCAAAATTATATAGGTATGTTTTCGTGATATCTCATCCCTACATTATACATGGTCCGGCAGGGTCTTATAGCGATTTCTGATCCATACAAGATGTATGGTACGGCAGACCTTCTCTGTTAGTCTATATAGTAAACAGTATCCAAATGATTCTATAAGGGAGTAACAAAGGCCCTAATCAGACTGTGCGTATGCACATGCACAGTCTGATCTTGGCCTTCGTCACTCGCATATGACATAGGGGCCATGTTCGGTTTTTTTGCGTATCATACTTACCTTAATAATTGAACACACTTAGTTATATTTTACCATTTTTAACAAAAGAAACAACTTTTGTGACTTCCTGTTTGCTGCCATGGACGCCAAGCCTTTTCGAAAAAGTGGTCTACTCTAAAAGGAAAGCGTTGGGAGCAAATTCTTTCCTTTTAGAGTAGACCCCCTTTTCACAAGGGAGGCAAAAACAATTTAACATAATTGTGTCCCCTGAAGCTATATACATTGCCAATAAGAGATACTAGAGATATGTGAACAGCAGATATATCGACAAAGTATTTAATTGTGTATTCTGGTCAGAATCGCAACTGTCACTTTTATACATTCTATGATGTATCTAGAATATAGATGCACAAGGAGATCTGGGCTTTCGCTCTTCATTATATCATAAGGGCCCCTTTCGCTGGACGAGTATTATAGAAGTTCATAGTGAGACATGATTGCTGAACAACAGTTATGCCAGTCTATAGTCCAGCCATTCCATTAATACACATTTGAACCGCAACATGAGAAAACACGTCTGACATCTACGCCGACGAAGACTCAAATCAGCCTGTGCATTCGCGCAGTCTGAACAGAGTCCTCGTTGTCCGCGGGATAAAACTTTTTATCCTTGGCTATCCAAAATGCGCTCAGTGAAGATTCTGATCAGACTGCGCGAAAGCGCAGGCTGATCTGAAACTTCGCTGGGCGCACATATTCGAAGGGTCGTTTTCTGACGTTACGGCTAATATATTCCTGTCATAGACTGTGTCGGAATTCTTGGTTTCAAAGAATGTGATATTTTGAGTGATTCTTTCAGGACATATTCTATTTAATTGTGTTGCAGTTAGCGGGTGTGTTCCAAAGAGTACAGTCATGATGGGAGAATATTTTTAACAGCTGACCTTTGTAAAGTGCTGGTTCTGATATTGTTGTTGTTGTTTTCTTTTGTTTTGTTTTTTTGTAGTTTCTTTGTTTGTTGTTGTTGCTTTTGTTGTTTGTTGTTTTGTTTTTTGTTGTTGTTGTTGTTTTTTGTTGTTGTTGTTTGTTTTGTTGTTTTTTTTATGTTTTAATTCTTGATGTTTTTTTGTTTGTTTGTTTGTTGTTTTTTGTTTGTTTGTTTGTTGTTGTTGTTGTTGCTGTTGTTTTGGGGTTTTTTTTGCTTTGTATCTTGTTTTACTGTTCATTCTGTCTTTCTTAGATTTGAGATCACCTCATTCGACGAAAAGAGATTAGTCGCTCGGCGGTTGTTTAGTCATACATGTATGTTCTGGCTGCGGCTGTTTCTGCTTGTTTGCTTTTCCTCTCGGTATTGGAAGTACACTGTGGCGCTTCATGAACTCCAGTTAAATCTATTTAATCGCCACCCACCCCGCCCTCCGGTAGTTTTTACTACTTGCCATTCTAAGGCGGTGGAAAAAATGGTGTTGCTTTTTTTTTTTTTTTTTTTTTTTTTTTGTTGCCTTATTGATGGGTTTAGTGTATTATGTCGAGCTTTCTGATCACCTTGTTGGGGAAGAGGTAGCTGGTTGCTTTGCGTTAGTTTGGTTTGTGGACAGTGTACTGTCTGTCTTGGTTTGTTTGCTCTTCCTCTTGGTGTCATAGGTAGGCTATTGTCTGTGATTGTGGCTATTCATAGACAACTTTTATATTATTCTCTATTATTATTTTCACATACTCATCGACTTTGTCTCGATGGTGGAATCGAGTCCCAAATTAACAATGGACAGAAGCAAGTATAATTCTACTTAACCCTGATTCATGTGTGATGAACTTATCTACAAATAGAAAGGAAGGCAATGATTAGGATCAATACAATTACCTAACACCTTCCGTTCCAAGATACCAAAAGGAAAGAAGGATGCACTTAAAGTAACGGTACTACAATCAAAACACTACAAGCAGACAGCCAAATGGACAGTTTCTGTTCTACCCAAAGAAATGGCCAAACTCCTATCCAAAATAACAATTTCATCAAGACATACATGCAAAGACATACATTGACAGATATAGTTAAACCACAGCAGTGGTCATTAAAAATATAACTGGAGGGTGGGGGCCTTAAATTGATTTTACGTTATCACAACCCTCGCCTTTAGTTCTGCTGTGGTATACACAAGACATTTGTTCAGTCTGCGTGAGCGGTTCCCCGCTCATCAGTGTAACATCACCGAGAACATAAAAATCAAACGAATACCATAGGCGTAGCGCTCAGTACGCACGTACGCATGTGCGTAACATGCGTAAGAAACTTTTTTATGATAAAGTGGCATTAATATAAAATATTTGGTTCCCTACATTTGGGACTGCTCTTAAAGGAAAGAATTTGCTCCCTCTGGGAGCAAATTCTTTCCTTTAAGAGCAGTCCCTTATTTAGAAGTGCTTCAAGGCATACTTTTTCAAGAGTTTTCCTGGATTTGCGTACAAATAATTCTGTGTTAGCTACGCCACTGAATACAGAGATGAAAGAACGATGAGGACTCGACAGCAAGAAATAACTGAAATGCTGAAGCAAACGAAAACCAACAGTAGGACTCCGGTGGGCCCGAAAACTGGAATTCGTTTAGCAATACCTATGAATTTATTGTATACAAGAACCCATGTCTGCGTGGTTGTACTGTTCCTTCATTGTATTTGCGTTGTTGTGCAGTTTCTTAAGGCGCGAAACCGAACCAATCAAGCATTCGGTTACCTGGAGATCTCAGTTAACTTCTCTCTCCCTCCCCCCCCACCCCCCCCCCCCCCACCTCCCCCAGCCACATTCACTCCTGTGTCAAATCTTCTCAGTTTCGCTTTTATCTGAAACTCTATGTATAATAATTGCTAAAAGCAGACAGACATCTCTCTTTTATAGCAGTAACATACTACGGTACAGTCATTTTTACTAAAAACCTCATATAACTCAATAAAGGCAGACAAATTGTTAATCTAAGAAAGAAGCAAAAGCGCTGAAGTCGACAAGCGAAAACGTACCGATTACATAATATGCGAATGGATAGGCCCTGCTCAGACTGTGCATGCGCAGTCCAATCAGGTGCGTACGCCATTTGCTGTATGTATTTTACAATGTATGTGAAATGGTTAGCTCCTGGTCTGTCTAGTTGAGCTGAATCATCTACGCATGCGCAGTTCCCACACTCGATAAGTACGTTATTACTTGTCGTACAATTAATATTCTGTAATGATACTGACCAAAAGATATGTTTGTTTATAGACAAGAACTGAGTACCGCGCACTATTAGCGGATTTTAGCGATATTAGCGAGACGTAATTAAATATGGCTTATCTTATAAGGAGAAAAGAAAATCACATAACGCAAATTAATACCCTGCTAATAAACTTCCTGATTATATTAGAATACAATACTGTAAGGATAGTACGATGAACCCTCGTTACAACGATAGCATTTGTTTCCAAAGAAGTTGCCATTAAAATAAATTTGCTATTGTTACGAATCCTTAATGAGCAGAATGATATGTAAGAAAGGGTTTGTTTTATTCTTATTTCTTCATAGGCCATATGTTTTGGATATTTGTTAAATCGCCTCAGTGAAGTGATTCTAACAAATATCCAAACCATGTTTCTCAAAGTATTAAATATAATGTTCTTGCATAATTTCTGATTAACTGTCATCTCTTGAGCGAAGGTTTCGTGCCAGAAAAATTATCATTAAATTGATTTGGTCGTTGTATCGTGTCGGTATAAAGAGGGTTGACTATACAACTGTTACGCTCATAGTACCATATGTACCATATCTGAAGGTAAATACACACATAAAAGATAATATTAGAATCAAAACATTACGAAAACACGCCTATTCAAATATATAGAAAATTTTACCTCCAAAAACTTAAAATTTTCAGATAAAAAAATTTGATATTTTTCATATTTCTGCTCAAGACATAGATTGTGGGCACTCGTTAGAACCGCCTCGGCGAGGCGGTTCTAACGAGTACCCACAATCTATGTTTTTGAGCAGATATAAGAAAAATAATGCATACCCCTGTAAACCCCAGTTTTACTATATAAAAGTGGGGTTTAAGGGGGTCTAAATTATATAGGTATGTTTTCGTAATGGAACAGACAATTTATGCGGTTGAAACTGTTTGCTCCGTTTACGCGTGTTTCGATCATTCAGTCCTCATCAGTGGTGCTCAGTATAAAGCAATACACTACAGATTAGAGTAAACAATCCCTCTTGACTTGCATAAAACAGTGTGTAAAGATTTTCTTCAACTTAGCAGCTTAATGTTACACTTAGTAGTTTTTCAGACAATTTATATAAGGGAAATAATGTTTAGTCTAAACATATTTTTTTTTTGTATACCATCATTTACATACATAGCGTAGTTACATATAATAGTAAAAATCAATACACAAATGGAATTCGAAAAAAGCCTTGTGACTTATATGAAGTCGTCTCCCATTATAGTACAGTCGAACCTCGTTATCTCGAACTCGCTTATTACGAATTACCGCTTATCTCGAAGTGAAAATCTGGTCCCTGTTTTAACATGAAACTATGACAACAGGTAACAAAATAATGTGGAAAAGAGGAGAAATTGCTCCCCAGGAGCAATTTCTCCTCTTTTCCACATTATTTTATACATATATTTCTAACTCCAGGAGTCAAATTACATATTCATTTGTTAAATGTGGTTGTTCAATTATTGTTTTCCTCACTCTCTCAACTCTGATATGTCGAAGTACGGATATCTCGAAGTGTTTCAGTGAGTCCCTTGGAATTCGAGATAACGGGAGTCGACTGTATTTGTGATTCCCCATTTGCTTTTCTATACACCAAGCCCCCTCTGAAATGGAACTGAAAGTATGTGCACTACTTCAAGAATAATCTCTAATCTAAAACCTTAAAGGCTCCACATTCCTCAAAATTAGACATTTTATTATCCAAGAAAGGTTTAATAAATTGATTTTATATGGTATTAATACAGTCAAAAATGTGGCTTCTGACAGCCTGTAAAATTTCAGTTAGTCTCTTGTTCTTGAAATGAAATGATTTTTATCGTATCTCTGAATTAATGTTGCCAACATTAATTCAGAGATACAATTAAAAAATATTTTATGTTTGATCCGGTTCAGAAACGAGAGACTAACTGAAATTTAACAGGCTGTCAGATGCCACATTTTATGATTGTATTAATACGAGTAAGTGCGTCCAACGGGAACTGCAAAGCAGTTCCCTGAACCGCGGAGCAGTTCGCCGTGCAGATGCACTACTATAGACTACCGATGTGACCAGTGATGTGTGTGACCAAAAATGTGATCGTCCAACAAACGCTTGGGTGGTTCGGTGCTCATCCTGAAAAACAAAAAGCGTTCTGTGATTTGGCAGAGACTATTGACACGGCGGCAGTGCCGATAATAGCAACAAAACAGCCAATAACGCCAAGTATTCCAATTGCAAGGGGTTGAATCAAGAGACTTATGACGTCAGCCTACAAAATTTGCAATCGCGGCCATTTTGAATTTTGTCTCCACTTCGAATTTTATTTCTATCCGTTCTCGGTCTGTTGACAAGCTAAGCATGATTCGTTTTGTGCATAAGGTACACTTTGATGTAGATTTTTAGATAACAACAGATTTTACGCTCTTTTCACGTGATAATCTAAAAAAAAAAAAAAACTTCGACACATGCAAGCGAACGATAGTGTATTGTCGTTGTACCTGTCATCGGCATACATTAGTTTTCGGTATTCGGAAAGCATGGCCCCCGCCCATCGGGGCCCGCGAAATAGATGGGCTGCCTAAAGCCTCCATGACAGAGCTGCTTGTAACTAAGCAGGACCCGAATTCATGTGATCGGGCCTGGTAAAAGTCCCACAAATTTGGAGTCAATGTCTCTGAAGTACTGAAATATTGTTGTCTTGGATGTTATATCGCAATTCTTGCAGTAGATTAGAAATCAAGAGTGGTCTGAAATCAAATTCAGTTAGGTCTGGCCAACCCACCTATGAAGCATGTGATGATAAGTTGGACACACGGATATAGATAGCACCTATTAAATTCATAGTACATTATATCAATTTATTAAACCTTTTTTTGGATAGTAAAATGTCTCTTTTTGAAGAATATGGAGCCTTTAATACTGCATGAATGTTTGTTTTTTTGTTTGTTTGTTTGTTTTTTTTGTGTTTTTTTTTTTTTTTTTGAAAGTGGAAAGTATCATTTGAGACTTGTGTTCGGTGTTTCCAAGGGCAGAAAGGGTTCTAGTTTATTCCTCTTTGGATAGCCTGGAGGCTGTAGAAATCACATGAGATCAGCGAATTTTCTGACAGACTGCACGGATGGATAAAGCATATCCTATAATATAGCCAGTGCGTCCAGTGAGTTTAGATCAGCCGCGCATCCAGGCAGCATCACGAAAACATGTCTATTTAATTTTGACCCCCCCCCCCTTAAACCCCACTTTTATATAGTAAAACTGGGGTTTACAGGGGTATAATTTATTTTTCTTATTTCTGCTCAAAAACATAGATTGTGGGTACTCGTGAGAACCGCCTTGCCCAGGCGGTTCTAACGTGTACCCACAATCTATGTTTTAAGAAGAAATATGAAACATAGAAGAGTTTTTTTATCTTAAATTTTCAGTTTTTGGAGGTGAAAATTTCTATGTATTTGAATAGGCGTGTTTTCGTAATGGGATGTTCTTAGTCTTCGATTTCCGCCTGAAGACGCTTTGTATCCTTGGCAACCCACAGAGCGCCCTGCGAAGACTCTGATTCAGACTTCACGGATGCGCAGGCTGATCTTAGTTTTCGCTGGACGCACAGTCTTGTAGAAAATGCTGTGCCCCAGTTTTATCGTCATTTTGAAAAAAATAGGCCCAGACATTGAAGTGCGAAAAAGGCATAATGTATTTAGCCTAAGTATTCGGACTGACAAGCCTTAGCAAACAGCACAGGCCCAGATCAAACGCCGCAGAACGCGTTTTCTGGTCTATGTCTACACTGTTTGCCACTCACCCAACAGTTCATGGACACATCAACAAGTACTAGAATTTAATTGTTCAAAGTTTAGATTAAGTATGGTAAGGAGTTTAATTGGTACTTGTACTTAACGCGGTAATAATGAAGATGTATTCTTGCATACCATGACAGTCAGCGGTGAGCGTGGTCGACTTTAATCCGTCAAATCAGATCTAATCGAATTATCAGCTTCTTTCTCTCTGCTGTAAAGCAATTATAAATGTCGCCCATTGGGAGTAGGCCGACTAATCTTACACTACTTTTTCTTTGTTACTTTTTCTGATCTTCCCGAGAGATTAAATTATACCAATAATTACTGCCGTCTGATTACTTTAAAGTTGCTAGATATATAAGATTTGATGTTTTACGACCCTTGCAACATTATTAAATCATATCGGGATTATGAATGGGAGCTCTAACCGCTCTACCCCTGTTGTGATTACTACTTATGTACCATACGATCTGATAACTTTGAAGTTGCTACATGCAGTCAAACTTCAATGGCTCGAACATCGTTGGGACAATGGAAATTTGTTCGAGACATGGGTACATGTACATGTTTGAGGTTCGGGCCACTGAGGGTTAATCATAGCGCCAGGTCAGGAGGCAAATGGGGATAATTTCAGGCTGTACATTTATTATCTTCTATTTAGTAATAGTATGTTGAATGTACTCAGTAGAATCGCCTCGATGAGGCGATTCTAATGAATACACACAACATACAATTTCATGATAAAATTTCCCTAAATATTTGTTTTCTTGAGCTGTCGGAAGAATTTCGTAGGGACTCAAAAACGAGTTCGTATTAACCATGGTAAAAGAGCCATCGGTGTTCGAGCTATTGAAGTTTGACTGTTTTACGGCCTTGCAACATTATTAAGTCATATCAGGATTATGAAGGGGTGATGAAAGGTTGTGTGAAATGAAGTGTCATACATGTACAGTAGTTCGAGCCACTGAGAATTGAACTCCGCTTTTGACCTGTGACCTCGGGATTCGAAGTCAGGAGCTCTAACCACTCTGCTTATGTCCCGTGCCATCTGATTACTTTGAAGTTTATACATATATATGAGCCAGCGCACGACAGTACCTACAATTAATCATGTGTAACCAGAAAAGATTAGCCTGTACACTCCCACCTCCCAGTATGGCAAAGGTTTTAGTTTATCCCTCTGGATACAACGTACCTCATCAAGAAAAACATACCTATATAATTTTGACCCCCTTAAACCCCTATTTTATGTAGTAAAACTGGGGTTTACAGGGGTATACATTATTTTTTCTTATTTCTGCTCAAAAACATAGATTGTGGGTACTCGTAAATGTCAGAATTTTTTATCTGAAAATTTTCCTTTTTGTGGCTTTAAAATTTTCAGTATATTTGTATGGGCATGGTTTCGATATATGGAGGCTGTAGAAAGCACATGCGAACAGCGAATATCGGGTCAGACTGCCCCGATGAAATTCCTGAAAACGTATCAATGAGAAACATACAGTTTCCAACTTTTTCAGTTCAATTTAGGTTCTGTGATATCTGAACTCCGAGCTAGCATTGTACTCGGATCTATATTGAACCGTTATCGGTCCTACAGGAATACTGTCAGACTGATAACGGTCCGCTGTAGTACACCTTTGGCTACCATCGCATCAAAGTGCAGCACACCCGTTTACTAAGTAAAACAAGCGACGCTAAAGCCCCTGGGTCCAGCACCGCAATATAGTAGCTTCGTTAATTTCGTAATTTACCAGCATTATTGAATAAGTCAAGTAATTTCAACCTTTAGACATTCTCAAGTAGCTAGTATCCTTGACTTACACCTGCGTCTCAGAGATGCTATATTCTGGCCACGCCGTGCGAAAACGTGTTCGGGCGTATGCCTATAATGATGGCCCAGATCAGCTTGCGCATCCGCTCAGCCTGATCATGGCCTTCCCTGTCCGCTAACAGAATAATTGGGTACTACAGAATGTTTGAATGAAGAGCAAAGACACAATTTGCGCATGTTGGAAGGAACTTTTTCGCTTGATGCGGTCCATTTGATGTGGCTGATAATTACCGTGAGTAGCATAGAAATTACGTTCTACCGTGACTGTTAACCTAGGACATCCGCTATATTTGTCTGTATCGTAATTTCCCTCAGTGTTCGGATATCCTTGAAGGTAGAGCATAAGATACCACAAAAAAGACACAATCAATGAATGAGCCATCTCGAGCCACCAGAAGTTGACGAGAAATTTATGCACTGTACAAATATACCCACCAAACACTTAGTATTCATGAACGGCACCTGTGGAAAAATTAAGACATGTACATTGACCACTTATAGATATGTGTTTAGAGTTTGCAAAGAAGGATTCCTTTGATGCAAGGAAAATGGCAAAGAATTGAAGAAAAATACTTACTTCGTTTTCCTGAGTTTGCATGTATACATGCTCATGTTGTAAATGTATGCAATCTGCAACATTGCCCACGCTTTCTAGCCAACTGTTAAACAACTATATGTTTAGCGCACGACAAAATCTACAATACGACTTGTGTGACCAGTGAAGATTCAGATCAGACTGGGCATCCACCCAGTCTGATAAGAGTCTTCGCCGAGCGCTCAATGTGTAGCTGAGGACTCAAGCTTTCCTCCTGCGGACAACGAAGACTCTGATCAGACTGAGCCTGATGCCCAGGCTAATCTGAGTCTTCATTGGGCGCACATGGCATTTTTTTTGGCTTTGTCGTGCGCTGGCTCAATAATGATCAATTATTTAAAAGAAACAGGTGATATATTCAACACTATTTTGAAAAACGGTGAGGCGTTTTTCATGTACGGCCGTCATACGACACTTAAGACAGGCTGTATTGTCTATAAATTTGTTCTCAATGATTTAAAATTACTGCAGATTACACGATTACATGTAAAACTATAAATGTGACCAAAGGATACCCCGCCTGAAAAACTTAACCGCAAATTGCTAACGCCGGACGCGGACGGAGACGGACGGACGGACAAGGGTAATACTTCGTGAAGCGGGGTCATACAAAGTGTTGGCTGCCTATTGAACAATACAGACCGGAAATTAAACTTTACAACATATTACTACACGGATTGTTTAAGCATGTATGTGCGCATATTTTGCGTAAATATGCCATCTCCTGTGAACACTACTTGCTACGGTTAAGATGAAAACTTGACTATAATGTTTTCAACTGAAACTGACATTAATGCAAAACTTCTAAACGTTGTCACCTTTCATACATGTACCGTAAAAACATTGTCCTTTGGTAATTCGAAGAAAGATTTTCAAAGCAAACACATGTGAGCCAGGCTACATGAAAACGTGTATTGAGAGCATAACTGTGAACAGAAAAGACCGGGGCCCAGTTGTTCAAAGCTAACGATGTCGTTAGTTAACGATTCGTTAAAATTTACATCGAATGATATGCAAATATTCTGATATTTTTTGCTGAAAAAATGTGAGTGCAAAAGCTACTCACATTTTTTTCAGCAAAAAATATCAGAATACTGTATATTGAATCCGCTAAAACAGTTAACGAAAGGACCCTTAACGAGCTCGTTAAGCTAACGACGCTTTGAACAACTGGGCCCAGATAAGCTGACACATCCTTCCAATCTGATTAAGTCCTTCAGTGTTTGTCAAAATACTTGTTTAGTATTTCGTTTGAAACAAGCCTGTAAGCAGACAATAAAGGCCCTGATCAGACTGCGCATAGGCGCAGTCTGATCAAGGCCTTTGTTGTCTGCATATGCCCCAAAGGCACATTTTTTTCACGGCGCGGCTCCTGTAAATGTTTGATTGATGTTGAGCCGGGACACAGCATTTACTACAAGATTACATATGCGCCCATCAAAGACTCAGATCAGCCTGCACAAATGTACAGTCTGATCATAGCTTTCTCAGGACTCTCTGTGGGTAGCCAAAGATGAAAAAAAAAAAATAATTTTTCCCAGACTGCATGGATGCCTAGGCTAATCGGAGTCTTCGCTGGGCGCACTTTCAATCTTGTAGGAAATGCTGTGCCCCGGCTCAAATGATGGTTGAAGAATGGCATACGAAGTGTGATTCAAAATCCTCTCTGGTAATTCGAAGTAACGCGTTACAAAGAAGATATACTGGCCAGAAACACACACTTCCGAACTGGAAATACGAGATACGTATAGGTTCTCACTTTCTTGCATGTATATTTTATATTCAGGAATAAACAAATCAACAATATCCTCAGCCGTTGCTTTTCATACATATCTCACACACTTGATCAGTTTGACAATAATAAGATATTTGTTTTCGTTTCTTATGATATTTAGTTGGCAGTGCGCTTCTTTTTTGGGTCAGTATGCATGTAAATCTTCTCGATGAATGTTTCTTGAAAACGATTTCCACACTATGCCACAGCCACCAAAAGCAATATATTTCCATTATTCTCTTACTCTAATATCTTTTGACTCCTTTCTGTCTATGGATATAATCTTCTTTGATTAAAACAATGAATTATGCATGTCCCAGGACTTTTCGTTACACTGACACATGGAACAATTTTTGAGAAAGAACTTTCATTATAAATTAACAGAAGCGTTTCCTGACATTTCGAAAATAGTTTTTTAAGTTAAATTTTGACCTTTTCTCGTAGACCATTTATTGTCTACGCCCTGGGATATTGACTATATAGAGTTGAGGAGAGACACGGAAGTGATCCATTATTGATCCACAATGCATCACTGATCATTTGCATGTTGTCTACAATTACAACACGGGACTAGCTGTACCGCTGAATAGAAAAATATTTATTGATATTCTTACATGTAGCTACTTAGTTTAGTTTTAATGAGGTACATTGTAAACCTAAAAAGCGAAGTAAACTTAGCTGTAATTTTTAATGTGAATTTCTTTCTTGTTGAGGCCAACGGAACGCGATCTCATTCAGACCTCTCGAATTCACCTTTTGCATGATGTAATTTGGCCGATTTAGCCAAGATTTGCAAGCAAACCATCCAAGACTATTCCTCATTAAAATCAACTTTAACATCTATTGTATGCTAAGTGTAGACCAAACCATTCAATGAAAGCTAATACTTGTTAAATACTAAAATTGATAAACACGTCAAAGTGTTCAATCTAAAATATTTTCTAGCACGCGTGCCATTTACATCCGCTACAGTATTTAAATATGGCCCTGGCAATGCTTAGCGATCGACGCATTCAAAACCCTTCTACGGAGCTTAAATTATGCTGTTCCATCATTGTGATTTAACCGACCAACCATAACTTCCGTATTTACCGAGTATTGGGACAGATAGGCCTGAGCAAACAATGTAGACCCAGCTTAGTTTGTCGCGTTTGATCAGGATCTGCACAGTTTGCCTCTCATACTGCAGTTTAAGACATATCAGTAGGTAGTAAAGGGTCTTGTTCGAATTTTAACCCATTTATGCCGAGTGGACTTTTCTTCCTGAACTCTTTGGACAGGTCCATTTCCTATATAAGAGGTGTCTGGTTATTTTTTATTATAACCATGTTTTAAAGAAATTCCTTTATTTAGTGCAAACAGTGTAGACCCTGATCAGACGCCGCGTTATGCGGCGTCTGATCTGGGTCTACACTGTTTGAGTGTCCCTTTTATTTGTCGCTAGGCATAAATGGGCTAAATTACAGTTAAATTTCAATTACTCAAACAACGATAGCTCGTTTACCATGACTGATTCGAACTCGTTTTTCCGATAGCTCAAGAAAACAAAACTTTAGGGATATTTTTGGGATTTTCTTTTTCTTTTTATATCACATATAAGTGCATGTTACGTGTACTCTTTAGTACTGTGTACATTCAACCTACCATTATTTCATAGAAGATCGAAAAGACATTCCTGTTGCCCCATTTGCCTCATTACCTGGCTTAATGATTAAAACTAATTGGCTCATGTCTAGAACAATATTTTCATGGTCCCAAAGCTGTCGATTCAAACCCTCGAACTTCGACTGTATTTATGGTAAGAAGGCACGCTGTCCATCACTAAAACATGCCTATTTAATATTGACCCCCTTAAACCCCATTTTTATATAGTAAAACTGGGGTTTACAGGGGTATACATTTTTTCTTATTACTGCTCGAAAACATTGATTGTGTGTACTCGTTAGAACCGTCTCGCGGAGGCGGTTCTAACGAGTACCCACAATCTATGGTTTGAGCAGAAATATAAAAAATAGCAGTTTTTTATCTGAAAATTTTCAGTTTTTTGAGGTTAATTTTTCTATATATTTGAATAGGCGTGTTTTCGTAATGTCAATAATTGGGATAAATAAGGTAGGATTCCAAGCGACCTAAGTGCTCTTACTCATGATGTATTTAAATTTTCCATCAGGGAATAAGGTTGTATATGGCATCCAGCACGCCATCTACGTTAGGGATGCTTTCAATGAAATGTTGAAACCGCTCTCTCTCTATTTTTTGGAAAAAAAGATAAAGGAAAATCGGAATTAAATTTCAAGCCGTTATTCCGTGTAAAAAAGAAAATTCAATCATTTGGTGTCTGGCTTATATTGCCTAGAGTGTAACAAGGTTAGACGCTAGTATTATATTACTGGTATCTAATTTGAGATTGTTTAAAGCATAAAGTAGTCATAAAATAAATTACCGCAAAATCAGAAAAATGTACCTTCGAACATGTGCGCCCAGCAAAGATGCAGATTAGCCTGCGCACCCGCGCAATCTGATCAGAGCATTCGTTGTCCGCATGAAGAAACTTTGCATCCTTGGCTATCCAAAATGCCCCCAATGAAGATTCTGATCAGACGGCGCGAATGCACAGGCTGATCTGAATCTTCGGCAGGAGCACATGTCCGAAGGTACGTTTTCTAACGATGGGCCACTAATGTAAGTGAATATCAGATATGTGTTGTTGTTTTTTTAGATGAATCATAATCTTAGGGAGGAAAGTAATTCTCCTAGCATTTCTAAGCAAGCTGTGCAACACATTTGTCTGAAAGATAATTTGTCACACAAGACCCTTGCTTTATTATTTATGAATCTGCGTAATAGTTACATTGTACCACTCTGACACGTTTCTGGAATGGTTACTGTTAATGCTGGTACAGTATGTGAACAACCTATGTTTAACGTATGCTCTAGATACGCCAGTTGTTTCCTTCAAAAAAAGCCTCCATTTTGGAAATGATACTAGGGAGATTTTTCTAGATTTTCCTGGACGTGTGTAAATGTAGTTCCGTTCCGGCTACGCCAATGACATGCATGTAAAACTGGCACTGTGCAGCAGCCGAGTCCACTGCATATTGCACATTCTGCCCCATTCATCAACGCCTATGGCATACAATGTAGTTGGTTATACGTTCACTTTCTGTTCTTTGTGCGAATCCTGTTCAAAGCAGAGTCCTTAACTGACTTGCGCAGAGCATTTATCATACTGTTATCTACCATCGTCCAGAAAAGACTGAAATAGTGTTTATTGGACATTAAGGTTGACTGATGTATTTTGTAAGGTTTCCGCCATTTTATAAAGGATACTTTGTATGGCTTTATGTTTCCTTTCTTGTACTGGTGGTGAAGCATACTGGTTACAGTATTGCCCCCTCCCCCGCCCCCCTTTCCATTGTGCTCCGCCTAATCCACCAGATAAAATATCTGTGGTCCTGAAATTATAACATGCACAAATATTAATTTTGTTTGTGAGACACGATTTAACTTTTGGTAGGTTTAAGTACTACAGGAACATGTTCTTTTTATAATTGTAATAGGGTCGTATAATTTTTAGCTGTGCTCAAACAACAGTTTTACTCAACACATGTACGTGTACTGACTTCTGAATAAAGGAATTCCTGTATTAAAATAGTTTTAAACATCAATTAAATATATTAGTTATTAAATTATTTGACATTAACTCAGCTCCTAAATGCATGAATATCTTATAGAATATTATTAAATATCTGATACTGCTGCAGCAACTCAAAAACACTGGCATTTTCTTGGTGTCTTAAAGAATAGTGGTCCAACCTGCTGGTGTGGGTAGTGAAGTTGAACATAGTAAAATGAATAATGCTGAGTGCCTGCAAGTGTACAGGGTTCTTGGCTTACAGAGAAACAAGGTAGAAAGGCACTAGAATTGTATAAATAGAGCAATTTTTCTGCCTTAAAACCCCCAATATTTTTTCTCAATTGAGATCATTTATTATTTTGTCAGTAATTTCAAAATATAGTTGCACAAAAGACTGTGCATTCTGTGTTGTATATAATGCAAATCAATAGTACACATGATTCTGTAACAATGTTTTAAAATACTTTTTTGTTAAAAACTCAGGGTCACAAAGCAAAAGTTGCAATCGCAAATAGTAAGCTACAATTTAATCCAATGTTTATAGCTGTGACGCTATGATTGTTTTATACAATTTATAGTCTACATGTATATAAAAAGTTCTTTTTTGATTTAAATATGTAGTAAACATTAATTCAAAACCTAAAATAATCTCAACTGATGATTATGGCTTTTTGTTGTTGTTGTTGTTGTTGTTGTTTTTGTTTGTTTGTTTTGTTGTTGTTGTTGTTGTTGTTGTTGTTGTTTTGTTGTTGTTTTTTGTTTTGTTTTGTTTTGTTTTTTTTGTTTTTTTTTTTTGTTTTTTAATAGACAGGTTGAAAAACTGCTATCATTCAATATCTACTGATGACCACTTCAAAACAGGACTCAATTCGTTTCAACCACTTGGACCATTATTTTAAATGTGATATTTTAATGTAAACTTATGATACATTACCTCTTTGTTTTTTACCTTTAGGCAAATTTGCATAGTCTGTTTTGGCCTCTTTAACTTGGGATCTGTAATAATCTCTCTGAACCTTTGCTTTTTGAATATAATCATTGTATTGCTTAAGGTCCTCTATTATCTCTTCATCTAATTAATTACCACCATTTGAAAGTTTGTTGAACAGTTTTGACGCTTCGTACAAAGAGCAATGGCTGGTTTAATTATGACAAGGGTTGGCAATGTTCACTCAATAATTTATCAAAAGTTGACTGGCCTATCTGTCTGGCACCATTCTCTGAAGCTGTTAAGAGAAACGTTTGAAAAATGTCTGCTTTTGTCTAATCAGAAGGCAGAAGCAAACCCTTAGAATCCCTTTAATTGGGAAGTCTCCCAATGCAGTGGCAACGCATTTTTATTTGTATGGGACTATAAAAACAGAATGACTGCAAGGTAATAAAGGCAAAAACCCAAAGAATGCACTGACAGTATCGGACATTAATGTCCGATACTGTCAGTGCATTCTTTGGGTTTTTGCCTTTATTACCTTGCAGTCTTTCTGCCATGCCATACATGTATGTGGCTAAATGTGATGCTATGCGTCTTACATTATTATATTCAACCCCATGTGCAAATGAAAATGGTTTTTGACACATTTGTTTTCCAGTCAGTAAGTATTCTCCGAAAACTCTTTCTCTGTCCTTAGATTCGTGTTTCATACCATTTGATGTTTCTCCATATCTCCTGTGACCCAGCGTTTGGTCTTTTAGCACAATATTAAGTTCTTCTTTGATGTAATTAAGTCAAGTCTGTCTATAACCTGAAAGTCTATCCCAAACCAGTTCTTCACTACAAAGATGACTATAAATTCAATTGCACCCACAACCACTGAGTCATAACTCATATTAATTGGACACTTCCTCAGCATCTTCTCTTCTACTTGTAACAGGAGAGACTTTCTGACCTACAGCGGGTTCTGGCAATTCACAGTTTTCATCAGTATCTTCCGCATCACTTTCCCCACTCTTGTTCCAAATACCGGCATCATTTTTTTTTCTGCATTTGAAAAATAAAGATTGTCTGAAGTGTTTATTTCACAAACAATTTTTAAATTCTGGTTCTCAATAATTTCAAGCGACACCGATATTGTAGACGCTGTACTTTCATGACTCGCTACTGTATATTTACAGCATCGGGACTAGATCAAGTTTACATGATGTTCTGATTGGCAGTTTTGTTCTTTTGAAGAAAGCGTGCTGTTGTAACTAAGTTTGTTTACAAATGGCGGACTGTTACTTGGCTACAATCAGTAAAGAAGTGGGGTGGAAATCAAGTTGATAAAAGTAGAGAAATAGTTCAAACATTCACTTGCCAATTAACGAACGTCGCTATGTTAATTTTATGACGTCGATTAAATGCGTGTTTTCTTCTGATAACTGTTAACCTCCACAAGATCCAATATCGCAGAAAACGTTACATATGCCGTATTAGTCCTGTCCAACTTCACGTAAAGGATTATCAATAGAAACCTGTTCAGTAGCACCGGTCACAATGGATGCTACCTTGTTATGTATTTTTCTTTAAACTCATTATCTTTGTATTGCATACCGCTTCAGCGTTTTAAAGGAGGAAGTGTTTGTTATCTCAAGTGATTTTCTATCGTTGCAATTCTAATTTCCTCATCACATTAACACGATACCAGGCCTTTCATTTAACATTTTCAAAGTGTTCATGTCCTGACAGATCTTCAGAAAAAATAAATCCCAGGTGTTTGCGAGTTCATGAAGACAGAAGAGTGGTAGTATTTGTTATTTTTGCTTGAAGAATACCTTCTGTTTTTAAAGAATTGAAAGTAACAAACCCTTTCGAAAGCAATGCATACACTTTCGAAAGGTCAGAGTTTAACAGAGATGAAGATTTGACTGGATCGTCTGCTATAATATACAGGCTATTATTATCTCCCGAAAGTCATACTGGAGAATCGATATTGCGTGCATGTCGTTTAAGTATATGAATAAAAGGACCTAGACGAGACCCTTGAGGCACTCCTGCTTTTATAGAAGTCCAATTTGCACCGGGCAGGGACACGCGTTGCTTTCGGTTTTTCAGGTAATTGATAAACTACTGGAGGAGCGATCCTGTAATTTCCACTGTTTGAAGTTTATAGATTAGGCCTTTATGTTAGACTCTGCCAAAGGCTTTATTGTCATCCAAAATATCGCTCGATCATCCTTGCCGTCATCTAACTACAGACGGTATTGTACACATCCACTAATTGAGTTACTGCAGAATCTCCTGGAACAAAGCCAGACTGAACACGTTATTGTCCCGAAGAAAGTTAAAACTATGCTTATGAACTAGTTTTTCAATACTTTTCCTATCGTACTTACAAGTGAATGGGTCTGTAGTTTGTGATATCTGAAATGTCATTCTTTTTATAAATTGGTGTGACATTGGCTTGTTTCCACAAGTCTGGAACTTTGCTTTCGGCAAAACAAAAATTGAAGAGGTCTTTCCAGTAGTTTTGCATAAAATCTTAAAGTAAGACATTGGCTCTGGGCAATCCGTTATACAAGCATATTGTAATTTAGCTAATAAATTGAGAAATCCTAGAGTTTCATTTGATTGTCTTAATAGGCTTCATTGTCAAATACTGTCGACATGCTGTTATTGGCACCACGAAAACATGCCTATATAATTTTGACCCCCTTAAACCCCACTTTTATATAGTAAAACTGGGGTTTGCAGGGGTATACATTATTTTTCTTATTTCTGCTCAAAAACATAGATTGTGGGTACTCGTTAGAACCGCCTCGCCGAGGCGGTTCTAACGGGTACCCACAACCTATGTTTTGAGCAGAAATATGAAAATTATCAGAATTTTTCATCTGAAAATTTTCATTTTTTGGTGGTAAAGTTTTCAGTATATTTGAATAGGCGTGTTTTCGTAATGGTACTGTAGGTTTACGAGGAACATTCTCCCATCACGCACTCTGTAGGAAAATACATTACGAAAACAGGCCTATTCAATTATATAGAAAATTCCATCTTCAAAAACTGAAAATTTTCAGATAAAAAACTCTGATATTTTTCATATGTCTGCTCAAAACTTAGATTGCGCGTAACGAGTACCCGCAGTCTATGTTTTTGAACTAAAATAAGAAAAATAATGTATACCCCTGTGAACCCCAGTTTTGCTAAATAAAAGTGGGGTTTAAGGGGGGGGGGGTCAAAATTATATTGGCATGATGTCGTGATGATAGCATTTAATCTGTGCCATTACATTACATGTAAGTCCATATAATGTGTACCCCGATGTTCTTCCATAACATGTAGTGCAAACAGTATTACTGTTATTAACGTATAGTAAAACCTCAATGACTCGAACATTGATGGCTCGTTTCCCACGGCTTATTCGAACTCGTTAAGGCTGTTCAAGGGCAAATTACTTGATTCATGATGAAATGTATATGTTGTGTGTACTCATTAGAATCGCCTCGATGAGGCGATCCTAATAACTACACTCAATATACCATTATTTTATAGAAGATCGAAAATACAATCTGAAATTATTCACATTTGCCTCCTGACCTGGCGCTATGACTAACCTTCGGTGGCTCGAACCACCTATGTTTCGAACAAATTTTCATGGTCCCAAAGATGTTCGAGCCATTGAAGTTCGAATGTATTATGTAGTGAAAGTATTATGGCTTACATAGCTCTAGTGAGAAGGGGTATAAGGATAAATATTTTTCTTGCTTCTCCACAAAAACATATGTTGTGGGTACTCATTATATCACATGCTTTGATATTCAGATAAACAAACTGATATTTTTCATATGTCTGCTCAAAACCTAGATTGCGCGTAACGAGTACCCATAATCTATGTTTTTGAACAAAAATAAAAAAAAAATAATGTATACCCCTGTAAACCCCAGTTTTACTAACTAAAAGTGGGGTTTAAGGGGGGTCAAAATTATATTGGCATGATTTCCTGATGATAGCATTTAATCTGTGCCATTACATGTACATTACATGTAACAAGTCCATATAATGTGTGCCCCGATGTTCTTCCATAACATGTAGTGCAAACAGTATTACTGTTACAGTATTAACGTATAGTAGAACCTCAGTGACGCGAACATTGATGACTCGTTTACCACGGCTTATTCGAACTCGTTTTTTAGTCCCTCGGAAATTCTTACGATAGCTCATGAAAGCTAATATTTAAGGCTGTTTAAGGGAAAATTACTTGATTCATGATGAATTTATATGTTGCGTGTACTCATGAGAATCGCCTCGATGAGGCGATTCTAATGACTAAACTCAATATACCATTACTTTTTAGAAGATCGAAAATACAATCTGAAATTATTCTCATTTGCTTCCTGACCTGGCGCTATGGTTAACCCGAGGTGGCTCGAACCACCCAAGTGGCGCGATGAAATCCTTTTTCATCCTATTAGTCACTTCGAGTAATATGCAAATGGTTAAAAACTTGTTACAGGCCAACTAACATTCTGTCCAAATAGAAAACGACCATATGACTTATGCGATCAGGGTTGACTCAGATCAGGCTGCGCTTTCGTACAATCTGATCTTAGTACATCGTATTGAACGGTGAAACTACTACACTCACTTTAGTCGATTTTTATGTCACCAACGGTGAAACTGAGAGTCCTATAGACTGAACATTTGCAAAGAGTGTAAATAACATCAGATCTGGGTCTACACTGCTTGACATGGCATCATTTATTTACAATGACAGTAGCAATCAATTATTGTGTGTTACCGTGTTGCCTTTTGTTTTGGTTTTTGTTGTTTTTTTGTTTGTTTGTTTGTTTTTTTGTTTTGTTTTTTTTTTTTGTTGTTGTTGTTGTTGTTTTTTGTTGTTGTTGTTTTTGTTTGTTTGTTTTTTGTTTTGTTTTGTTTTTTGTTATTTTTTTGTTTATTTGTTTTTTTGTTTTTATTTGTTGTTGTTGTTTTTGTTTCTTTTTTTTTTGTTTTTTTTTTTTGTTTTTTTTTGTTTGTTTTTTTTTGTTGTTGCTGTTGTTGTTTTGTTTTTTTTGGTTTTTTTGGTGCTTTTTTTGGTCTTGCTTTTTTATTGTGTGTGTTGTTGTTGTTCCTTTGTTTGTTTGTTGTTGTTTTTTAATAAAATGGTTTTCTTTCTTTTGTTCTTTCCTTTTTTTCTGGTATTTTAAGCAGTTTATTACAGTGTCGCTCGCGATAGTCAGATACCAAAGACTAATACATATATACGTAAGTCACAATGAACAGAAACAAACATTCTTGAAAATATGATAATGTTGTACTGCAACTGACAATGTGGAACTCTCTCCTCAGCTTACCGAAACAGACGGTACAATTTATACTAGTTATACGTTTAAGGGGCTGGGGATGGTGTGTGTGTTTATTTATTAGAAATTTCATGGATACATACATACATACAAGACGAGTACATATATATGTACCATTGGATGGACGTAGGCATAGCCTATTTTAGTCCTTTCCAAGTGGTACTGTATAATATAAGCTCGAGAATATAAGTATAGTATGGTGTGTGTGGGAGGGGAGAGGGGGATGGGGTTGCGGGCTTGATTTATTTGGCAGGTTTATTCGCCATATTTAACAAGACAGGCAGCTTTTGAGACTTTCTAGTTTCTCTCCTGCATCGTGAAGGGATAATATACTTTCCTTTTAAAGTAGACCCCTTTTCAGAAGAGCGGTTATACAGTTTTGACAGAATTACCTCATCTGATTATTGAATATCTTACCTATATGAACTTATATCTTTTTTTAAGTGTAATGCGTCTATACCGAAGGGCCTCATACAATTTAAGATGCATTTGCATTGACGATATTAGCAAGTTCATCAGTTTTATCATTTCCCGAAGTCCTACTTTAGTTGATGTTTAAGATTTCGGAGTGCAATCCAGTGACGGTGTCTCGTGCAAATGAGATGAGATATATTTAGAAGCCGTAAACAGAAGTGCTTGACACTGCTGGACCAGAAATAATGGCATTTAAGTTTTCTGGCTGATTTCATTTCCCACGAAATGCTCTAGATTTTCTTCCTCCAGCGGCTAGTTTAATTCATGTATGCAAGTTCCCATAAACGGGACATTGGCAACCAGTGTAAACCCAGATTATACACAAAAGAACGCGGCGTCTGATCAGAGTCTTCACTGTTTGCATTAAATACGGGAAATTCTATAAATCATGGAATTTCTATAAAACATGGTAATAAGAAACACTAACCAGACACCCGTTATATTAGAAAAGAAACTGTCCAAAGAGTTGAGATATCATAGCCAACTGGGCATAAATGGGTTAATATGCATCGGAAAGTTCAATACATTTATCATTTTCTGAAACCCTACTTTAGTTAACCCTTAAAGCGCCAATCACAATTAAAGCAGACGACATTTTTTTTTTTTTCGGAAGAAAACAAGTCTTGACATTTCATGTGAATTGTCTGCCAAGCAGACGATTCACATGAAATATCAAGACTTGTTTACTCTGAAAAATAAATAATAAAAATTTTAGAATGCCGTCTGCTACAAATTTTGCTTTGCGCATTATGGGTTAATACATTTATGCCGAGTGGACTCTTCTTCCTTAACATTTTACACCGGTCCATTTCTAATAGAAGGGGTCTCCGGTTATTTTAACATGTTTTACAGAAATTCCAGTACTGTAATCAGTGTAGACCCTGATCAGACGCCGCATTCTTCGGCGTCTGATCTGGGTCTACACTGTTTGCAAATGTCCATTTTAAGGGACGCAACGCGTAAATAGGTTAGTATGTATTTCTATTTAAGACATTGGTGAGTTCAGCAGATCAATTGTATCATTTTCTGAAATCCTGTTTTAGTTAATGTTTAAAATTTTGAAGTGCAATTTAGTGTGTCTCAAGTACAGGGGATATGAGATATTAAGACGCCGTAGACACAAGTTTTTGACACTGCTTCACCAGAAATAATGACATGAAAGTTTTTCTGTCTGATTTTCCTTCCCAAGAAATGATCTAGATTTTCTTCTTCCGGCGGCTAATGTAACCCATTTATGCCAAGCATCCCCATTACGAAAACACGCCTATTCAAATATACTGAAAATTTTACCGCCAAAAAGCGAAAGTTTTCAGATAAAAAATTCTGATATTTTTCATATTTCTGCTCAAAACATAGATTGTGGGTACTCGTTAGAACCGCCTCGATGAGGCGGTTCTAACGGGTACCCACAATCTATGTTTTTGAGCAGAAATAAAAAAATAATGTATACCCCTGTGAACCCCAGTTTTATTATATAGAAGTAAGGTTTAAGGGGGTCAAAATTATATAGGCATGTTTTCGTGATGCGTAAAAAGGACATTGGAAAACAGTGTAGACCCAGGTCAGACACCACGGAACGCGGCGTCTGATCATGGTCTACACTGTTTGCATTAAAATCAGAAATTTCTATAAAACATAATAATAATCAAAACTAACATGAGATCCCTTATATTGGAAATGGACCGGTCCAAAGAGTGAAGGTACAAGAGTCCACTCCTCATGAATGGGTTAAGATGTCTTGGGTGTTATGGTCTTGTTATTTCTTATCGGAATCGTCGCACAAACAACAAGAACGTGACTTCATTACGAAAACACGCCTATTCAAAAATTGTTAAAATTTAAGTACCCAAAAAAATTTAAAAAATAGATAAAATCTTCCGATTTTTTTCATATTTCTGCTCAAAACATAGATTGTGGGTACTTGCTAGAACCGCCTCTCAAGGCGGTCCAAACGAGTACCCACAATCTATGTTTTTGAGCAGAAATAAGAAAAATAACGTATACCCCTGTAAACCCCAGTTTTTTATATAAAATTGGGATTTAATGGGGTCAAAATTATATAGGCATGTTTTCGTGATGTGACAACACCGAACTCTGGCCGTTCTTGGAACCGATTTTAACACAGCCTCTCAGTTAGAAGTGCCAAGTACAGACATGGCGGCAAAGTGACTGAAGCAAAGGATTGTGTAAACATATATCAATTAACCCTTTCACCCCTGAGTTTCTGAATGGACTGTTCCATCTTTGCCTTTGGCGAACCCATTGTTGCACAAATAGGGATGTGAGTCAAAAATAAAATCAAAACAGAATGACAAACAGTGTAGATCCAGATATGACGGTTTGTTACGAGCCGTGTCATCTGGATCTACAGTGTTGGCAAATGTATCTGTTTTGGTCTACAGAGATAAAAGAGTCAAATAGCCTTGCTTTACTACTTATAATCAAATAGCATTTTAATAGCATGATTCTTGCTATATAAAAGGCCCATTAGTTTCACTGTGCTATATACATGTATTGCAAATTGCCTACTTTTTCTAGACTAGCCCATTTATTCAATATATCGGACTATAACATTTTTGGTACAGACTTCCTGCTGTTTGAGCCATGTTTGTGCTATTTGGGTTTTGTCTGATCCGATTAAGGAATGTGTTTTATGTATACCTAATAGCCAGACAGACAAGTCTGTGCAAACAATGACTTACTTTTCTTATTGAAAATAGACGTCAGATTAAGTATCTCTGCTTCTAAAGACGCCCAAAGTATTTCTGCTTCTAAAGACGGACCTAAACCTAAGACGGTTGCAAGCCAAATCCAAATGCAGACAGAGGTGCTAGACGAGTTCCTCTTGGCAAAGGGTGCTCCAACAGAAGAGAAAATGCAAAAAGGTGTAGATCAAGTATCTGATTCCTGTGACAGCTATGACCTCACAATCAGCATAAAAAAGATCGAGGTGGTTTATCAACCAGCATTACAAGGAGCCAACCATGACAGTGAAAGGTCAAAGATTGCAAGTGGTAGACAAGTTTACCTACCTTGGAAGTACATTGTCAAGAGTCGTGCACATTGATGATGAAGTCAATGCCAGGATTGCCAAAGCTAGTGCAACATTTGGCCGTCTACGTGGTAGTGTTTGGGATCGAAGTGGAATCAGGTTTGACACACAACTGAAAGTCTACAAAGCTGTGTGATGCTATTGTATGCATGCGAAACGTGGACAGTTTACCAACGGCACGCCAAAAGACTGAACCACTTCCATACAACCTGTCTTAGAAAACTTTTAAAGATTAAGTGACCAGACAGGATTCCAGATACAGAAGTCCTGAAAAGGGCAGGGATGCAGAGTGTACATACTCTTCTGAAACTGATGGACAGGCCATGTTACCAGGATGCCTGAGGAACGTTTGCCAAAGAAAATCCTGTATGGAGAACTACAAATGGATAAACGCTCACATGGTGGTCAGAAGAAGCGATACAAAGACACCCTCAAAGCCTCTCTCAAGGGTTTCAACATACCAACAGAGTTGTGGGAACAAATTGCACAGGACCGAGCAAAGTGGCGAGGCCTCATCAGAAGAGGTGCTAGTGAATATGAGGCAAAAAGAATCAGCGAAGCCGAGCAGAAACGTGCACAGCGCAAAGCCAGAGCTAAAGCATCACCAACAGAGCTGTCTTATTCTGACATCTATTGTTCCATCTGCAACAGACTGTTTAGAGCTAGTATTGGTCTAATCAGTCATCTTAGAACACACAAATAGTAGCATTTTTCGCATGTGATTAAGATTGGTCATTGTCAGTAATGGCAGACGAACTATTCTAAAGACGCCGACTGTCTAGTTGTGGGGAAGAGTCAGGCAGTTCCCTGCAGACCGGCCGGGAATACCCTGTAAAACCACTTCGGCCCGGAAGGTGACACTCCAACCGTTTAAACATACCAACACATCGCGGCAGGTAATATATTCCTCACACAATGTATTTGCTATCAGCGCAAGCGTGATTGGAACCTCCGTGGAAGAGGTATTTAGCTGGTCGTGAGCCAAACGCGCTCCCGATTTCTCACTCATCGATATATTTGCTAGCAGCGCTAGTATGATTGGAACCTGCGTGGAGGAGGTATTTAACTGGTCGTGAGTCAAACGAGCTCCCGATTGAGATATCCGGGCGCCCTATGTCGATCTTGACCATACTGGTAAATCAAACTGCTGTCAATTGTTCACATGTTTGACAAACATCCGGTACATTTGTCGCTAAATGGACTTCGTCAATTTAAGTAGTATAATAATATAAATCATAACATAAAAGGTAAATACTATGTCTGAATAACAACCAGTACTTTTAGGAGAATGACTACACTTTCAAGGGAGACAGCTATTGTAAAATTATTTTTATTCCTTTCTAAAATGGCTCTTCTCTAAAAGGAAAGAATTAGCTCCCCGTTGAAGCAAATTCTTTCCTTTTAGAGTAGACCCCTTTTCAGAAAGGACATAATAAGCAAGAAAACCACAAAGGTAGTCACAAAAACTTGTCTCCCTTTTACAAAATGGCCGAAAATCTATCAGATATATATCTAGCTCATTTAAAGTCGCCATTTATTACACTAGGCCCTCAAAGCACACAAAAACTTGCTCACATTAGCACCCAACACAAGTCTACATTAGTCCAACGACGTAGCGTTCATTACGCACATTACGCATGTGCGTAACGTGCGTAAGAAAATATTTATAATAAAGTGCCATTAACATAAACTATTTTGCTTCTTTACTATAGGGGTTACTCTTAACGGAAAGAATTTGCGCCCTCTGGGAGCAAATTCTTCCCTTTAAGAGTAGCCCCTATTTTGGAAGCGATTCAAGGCATAATTTTTTAATATTTTGGTAGTGTGCGTAACAATAATTCCAGTCTGGCTACGCCACTGAGCCTGCGGATTGACACAATCTAAGTTGGATCTGAGCTTACTGTGTTACTCGGTAGCATATTATATGAACATAAAAAATGTATGAGAAACAAAATAAATTTGGATCTGAATGCGTGATTGCTTATCTAGTTCACCGCTGTTAGCATATGCCACAAGGTTGATATTGACTTTGTAGGGCTCTCGCATTTTCATCCTGGGAAAGATAGAAAAAAAGAGTTAGTTATTTTGGTAGCTAAATAGCTAGTTAGATAGTTCGTTAGTGTTTCCTTAAGGAAGTTTTATGCATACCACTAGCTCGTTAGCTGCTGTTTGACATCTAGTCTTTGAATTTTACATGTAAACTTATTTCCTATAGGTAATTTGTTAAAACTACAGAAGACAATTGTCGCCTGAAATTTGGTGCCAAACGAGCAAACACGATATTCAATAACGATTTCTATCCAAGCATAATGTAACCGGTTCACAAAATGATAGATTTTGGTGTCAAAAGCGTCATAATCATGTAGTCAATCCTCTTTATACCAACACTCGATACAACGACCAAATTTGGTATAATGATAATTTGATTGGCACGAAACCTTCGCTCAAAAAGCGACATTTAAACAGAAATTATGCAAGAACATTGTATTTAATACTTCAGAAAACATAGGATAGTTGTTAGAATCGCCCCACTGAGCCGATTTTAATTCATCACGAAAACATGCCTATATAATTTTTGACCCCCTTAAACCCCACTTTTATATAGTAAAACTGGGGTTTACAGGGTTATACATTATTTTTCTTATTTCTGCTCAAAAACATAGATTGTGGGTACTCGTTAGAATCGCCTTGCCAAGGCGGTTCTAACGAGTACCCACAATCTATGTTTTGAGCAGAAATATAAAAAAAATATCAGAATTTGTATCAGAAAGTTTTCATTATTTTGGTGGTAAAATTTTCAGTATATTTGAATAGGCATGTTTTCGTAATGTATTAGCCCAAACAAATTCATTTTAAAGGCAACATCTTTGAGATCAAATGCTGTCGTTGTAACAAGGGTTCACTGTATTAAGCCAAATAGTGATCTTGTGTTTCCAGCTCGGACTCCGCACAGGTCCAAATAACCATCACGAAAACACGCCTATATAATTTTGACCCCCTTAAACCCCACTTTTATATAGTAAAACGGGTTTACAGGGGTATACATTATTTTTCTTGTTTCTGCTCAAAACATAGATTGTGGGTACTCGTTAGAACCGCCTCGCCGAGGCGGTTCTAACGAATACCTACAATCTATGTTTTTAGCAGAAATATGAAAAATATCAGAGTTTTTATCTTAAAAATTTCAGTTTTTTGGCGTTGAAACTTTCTGTATATTTGAATAGGTGTGTTTTCGTAATGACTTGGTGAACAGCGCACGACACTGTCTGTCCCTTGAAACGCTTTTAACATGGTGCGCTTTTGTTGAGCCGCGGCATGAGAAAAGAATACTATGTCATATGCGAACAGCGATGGCTCAGATAAGCTTGTGCATCTCTGTTGTCTGATGAAGGTTTCCTCAATTCATTGGTCTACAATAGAAAATGATTATGCTGGGAGACCGCTAATATCCTGATCACACACGATGTGCGTGTGAGCAGGCTGACCTCATCTTCCGATGTTTGCACGTCATAATGACCTTTACGTACGTCCCAGACCAGTCTAAAGGATCGTTTGTTGTTCTGACTATAATGCACCAGCGTGCTTTATTGCCCAGCATGCTGGGTAAAAACAATCAGGATTCGACATTTCGAAACATTTTCTTATTTTGCCCCGAAAATAGGTTTTTTCCTTTCATGCAAATTGTCTCCAAAGGAGACAATTCGCATATAAGGCCAAGGCCTACTTTCGGAGAAAATTAAGAAAACTATCATCAGTTTGTCGTCTGCTGAATTGGTTCAGAGAGTGATAAAGGTTAATTTCTCCCTCGTGGTATTTACATCAACCTTTTGGAAAACATAATGAATTTCAATTGCTGGAAAGCAGATTTTGTCTCTCATGCAATGTTATATGAATCTTCCCACATTAAGTGACTTCCGTTTGAAGAGAACTTACCTCCGCATTTAACCTCTTCCGCTTTCCCAGAAGTCATCTCCGCATTTAACTACTTCCGCCTTAACTGGCGTCATATCCCGTCGTTTAGCCATATGCGTATCATGCTAAAAGTATTTTCTTAGGAAATTAGTCCCAAATTAGTTCTGAATAGGTCAAAGAAACTATCATAGCAAAGGCGACATTCCGACTCGCATTCAATGTAGCCATTAAGAATTGGTACTGTTTTTTCGTTATAAAACATTTTAGTCACTAATACTGCTAGAAATGATCACAAAAATCTATTCACTGATTGCTGATGCCATCAAAAGAGATTTTGAATATACGTATTTACATTTGAAGACAGAGAAACAGAATAATAGACAGACAGATGGTACATGTAAGCAACATATCGGGTTTGATTACATGTACAGAAAATAAGTCACGTTAACCCTTAAAACACTAATCACAACAGACGACATTTGTTGTTATGTAAGTTTATTGGTAAATTGTTTGTTTGTTGTTGTTTTTTGTTTGTTTTTTTTGTTTTTGTTTTTTGTTGTTGTTGTTTGTTTTTTTTGTTTGTTTTTTTGTTTGTTTTTTTTTTGTTTGTTTGTTTTTTGTTTTGTTTTTTGGTTTGTTTTTTATTGTTGTTGTTTTTGTTTTTGTTTTTTGTTCTTGTTTTTTGTTGCTGTTGTTTTTCTTTTTTTTTTTTTTTTCTTCTTTTTCTTGTTTTTTTTTTTTTTTGTTTTGTTTTTTTTTTTTTTTTTTTTTTTTTTTTTTTGTTTTTTTGTGAGGGGGTGGGGTGTTGTTGTTTTCTGTTTTCTGAGAAAATAAGGCTTGACCTTTCCTGTGGATCAAGTTTTATTTTCTATGAAAAATAACATAAAACATGATAAACTTTAGAATATCATCTGCTACAAACTTGTCCGGTGCTTTAAGAGTTAAAGAAGATACTACAAAGCTATGGAGCATACAACGACGTAACACCAATGTCATCGATGTTGAAACGAGTTGTGACGTTGTGTGTTTGCGGGAAAGCTTCAAAACCTAGAACACAAATAAAACATTGAAAGTAAAGAAAACATGTTAAACTTTCTTATTTTATATGTTGATACGTGCGCTTCATAGGCCCATTATTTGGCATAATTAAGAAATTCAATATTCATATGAGATGTAATTTGTTGTTTGACTTTGAAAACAATCGTGTATACTCGTAAACCATCGATATTAGGTAAGTGATCTAAAGTTTCGAACGCCTTTAAATTTCCAACAACTAATCTTTTTGCCGAAAATAATTTCTGTAAACGTCTTAAAATCTCGAATTTTCGGTAGCCTTTTTACCGTCAAAAATAAACAAAAAGTAATGTTGACCGCTACGTCAATAGTTTTTTTTTTTTTTTTTTTTTTTTTTTTTTTTTTTTTTTTGTCGGCAATAGTTGAATACACATAGCAACGTCATTACGAATGTTAAGTGAAAAATAAGGACCATAAACTTTATTTTAATTTTAAGCGAAGTATATTTGGCATGATTACAAACATGATAAAACTCAATTTGTAGAATGCTGTTGGTGGTGTCTCAAGGAACGCATCGCTGTGAAGATAATAGCGAGCGCAGCTCGCGACGCGCGAAGCGCGTCGCGAATGAAGTGAGCTCTACGGTAGAGAATATGATCATGGAAAAGTAACATACAACGATATATACTTTCAGCAGAAATCGCTCTAACCAATTTTCTTCCCGTTTTCTTCCCGGAAGTTGTCACCGGTAGTTGACAGGACTGGAGCGGACTTGATACTAATACATGTACATGTAAGCGTCACGAAGTGACAAGAAACGAGTGTCAATAAGTGTCACGAACATATATTGCTGATTATTTTTATCATTTATTATTTATTTACATATATTTTTACGATATACTGATAGTCATTCTTTAATGATGCTGTGAAGGACTTTTGAAGAGACTACAGATAGGGTCTGTGCTGTGCTTGCATTTAGGCTAAGCCTATTTTCATATTATGTCAGATACTGTGTGACTTCTGGCAATTTTCCTGCATTTGGACAACTCATCTCTTCACCAAACTTGTCTTAAAATTCAAACAAACCATTTTACTACCTATTGATACGTCTAAAAACTGCTGGATGAGAAGCAAACCGTGATGACCATGATCAGACGCCGCGTTCTGCGACATCTGATCTTGGTCTACACGATTTGATGTCTGTATCTTCGAAGAATAAGGTTAAATACGAGAAACTGTGAGTCAATTTAAGCCAATGTATCAACATTTTGATACCACTAGGTCCCAAAGTTTTCGACTGTCGGAAGGAATGGCTCCCATGAGCTTTCTTTGTTTGGTTTATATATCCAATCTACATGTATCTTATGGCACAAAAAAGGATTCGCTGGATTCATGAAATCGTATCTGGTAAGATAAAATATTCTATGGAGGCCCTTTTCTAAGCTGCAGTGATTCCAGTCATCGCGATGGTCATTCATTCTTAGATTTAACGTCATTTCTGGACGTGCCTTCTGTATCAGAAATGTAAAGATGCCAAGGAAATGCCACAATCACGAAGCACAGCCCTCTCAAGGCACCAAAGGATGGAAGAGAAGAAAAATAAATAACGTCAAAAACAAATGTCACATATCATCACGAAAACACGCCTATATAATTTTGACCCCAATTAAACCCACTTTTATATAGTAAAACTGGGGTTTACAGGGGTATACATTATTTTTTCTTATTTCTGTTCAAAACATAGATTATGAATACCCGTTAGAACCGCCTCGTAGAGGCGGTTCTAACAAGTACCCACAATCTATGTTTTGAGAAGAAATATGAAAAATATCAGAATTTTTTTCATCTGAAAATTGTCATTTTTTTGTGGTAAAATTTTCAGTATATTTGACAAGACATGTCCTCGTAATGGAAACCTACGACGCACAAACAAATGCAACTAAGGAACAGCCTTTGAGAGGTCAACAGGAAAACTACTGTGGGTAGTGGGGGGTTTAAACTAGTTTTACTCGCGCGAAACCTTTTCCTTAATTCTAATGCAACTAAACATTACAAATATATGTTTGGTCCTCATAGGAGTCCACTAACCCATCTGTGAAACATCATAGTGAAACTCATATAATTAAAACGGTTTTGGTGAAACAAAGCAAATAGCACAATGGTGATCTGACGCCAGAACAAAAGAAAACCACAAAAGCACCACGATAGGCCAGGCCACAGACATTGATAGTTCGGCGGCAAACATCTGAAACAAATTGAGGAAGAAGCCATCATTCAGTCTCAGGACCGACCCACCGTCGTGTAATTATAGAGGGAAGCAATGTTATCATCCATAATTGGGTTGACAACAATGCATGCAGTTTACCGCAAAATATTCATATCTATATTTTTTCAGCGAGTTACCATCTTTTTGAATTGTTTCAAAAAATCAGTAGCCGAAAAACCTTCGCTTGACTGCATCACGAAAACACGCCTATGTAATTGTGACCCCCTTAAACCCTGCTTTTATATAGTAAAACTGGGGTTTACGGGTGTATACACTATTTTTCTTATTTCTGCTTACAACATAGATTATGGGTACTCGTTAGAACCGCCTCGTCGAGGCGGTTCTAACGGGTACCCACAATCTATGTTTTGAGCAGAAATATGAAAAATACCAGAATTTTTTTATCTGATTTTTTTCATATTTTGGTGTTAAAATTTTCAGTATATTTGAATAGGCGTGTTTTCGTAATGACATTCCAAGAATAGAATTTCACTCTGTATTTTGCAGGTTTACGCCAGAGGACGTAAGCAGTGTTGCAAGCTCCATAACTACTTATCAAGAGTCTCAATAAAACCGAGACTCCTATTTTCTACCTGTAATATGTTCTTTGTTTCCAAAGGCAACCTTTTGGATTTTAATTTTACGTGTACAGTTGACTCTCGTTATCTTAAACAATGATAACAGGAACTTCTGTTTAAGCCAAACTGAGTAGAAGTCAATATTGATTAAGTTTGTTATATAATCCTTACATTCCAAATTCCTTTTTTCTAAACCATGATTATCTCAAACCAACAATCTGGCCCCTTGGAGTTTTGGATAACGAGGGTTAATCACAGTTGACCACACTGTACGAACTCCCCAAGAAGTCTGGTGTAAGACAAGTGCATACCAGAAAGAAATGTAAGCACATAGGCTAATATTTTTTCTTGAAATACCTCATTCAGCTGATGGACAAGTGTATGTGCTGAAAAGCGACCAGGAAGTCACAAAAATTGTCCCTCGTGAATGTAACAAATGGCGGAAACTCTACTCAGTGTATCCTGTACCCTTGATCATCGAATTTACTGCAGAGTTTTGCTATCTGTTGCTGTGAATAATTTCTCTGTACATTTCTCTCAAGTGTAGATTACGGTAAATGTCCTAATATTTCGGACATTTTATTCCATACTACTTTAGCCTAAATTTTGCTTTTTATGCACCTGTTGCTTAAAATACTTAGTGGAATGGCTAACAGTGTAGACTCTGATCAGACAACTCCTTCAGGCGCATTCTGATCTGGGTCTGCACTGACTGCATAAGCCATTTTGTCAGACACTTTGGTGTTCGAAATTTTAGGACATTTATCGTATCTCTTGTATATGTCTATTGGCCAAATAAAACTGTCAGAAACTGGCAGAGTAATACCACATAAGACAGAGATTATTTGCTATTAGTGCCCTGTAATATGAGAATCCAATTTGATTTACCAGCAGGAATTAATCCTTGGGTCAGTATTATATGGTCAAAGATCAAGGATAAAAATAAATAAAGCAATGAAACCGTTTATATGACAGAACTGGATCTTCTCCGATAGCCTAAACGGGCAGCCACTTAAGTTCAGCTAATGGAATAAGATAAAGAAGAAAGAAACTGTAAAGCAAATATGATCATAGTGATGTTCTCTAAGCTATGTAATATAACAGTTGATGGAATAGAATACAACTATTACAAGAAACTGAAGAGACAATAAGACTATTGGCCTCTTTCAGTACAATATTGTTGTGGTTTCTTATTGTGAATAGCAAAGTCCTTATTTAAACAACTACCGGTGCAAAAAAAAAGAAACTAACTAAGTGAAATTCTTCAAGATTTGAAGCAAACAACCATATTCGAAACAGTTTTTATCAGGGTCGGAAACCTACAAAGGCATGAATGGGTCAATGAATATTTAAAAAATGACTGAATGTGGTTACATGGATGCACGCGCAGTGTGCTTACTGGATTAATTTCATGACCACATGTTGTCATTTTTTTTCCGTTTTTTTTTTTTTTTTTTTCGATTTTTTATCTGGTGAGCGGGGTCATGCTTGTTATTCCTCTTTTCACTATCTGCCTGTCTTGTTTGTTTGTTTTTTGTTTTTTTTTGTTTTTTTTTTTTTTTGTTTTTGTTTTTTGTTAGTGTCTACAAAAATTAGAAAGATACGTGAAACAGTAATTTCCATCTGATGATTTAGCCTAAAGAGATAAAAACTAAAATATATAAACATACGAGTATATGAGACGTAAAGTAATAAAAGGTAAGAGAAAAGTCCAGGGAATGTCACGATCACAAACCGCAGCCCTTACCAGACACCAAGAGGGTAATGTTTAATTTCTTAGGAACGAAATACAGTCGATTCTCATTATCTCGACCTCGCTTATCTCGAATAACCGCTTATCTCGAACTTAAAATTTGGTCCCTGTTTAAACATCATGAACATGGAAATCTAACAACAGGTAACAAAATATTATGGAAAAAAGGGAAAAATGCTAGCAATTTCTCCTCTTTTCCACAATATTTTTGATATTATCTCTAACCTCAGGAGTCAAATTGTATATTAATTAGAAAATTGTGGTTGTTCGATTAATTTTTTTCCTCACTTCTGCAAATCTGATATGTTTTTGTACGGATATCTCGAATTATTTCAGAGATTCCCTTGGGCTACGAGATAACGAGAGTCGACTGTAGCTTTTAACATACATTAACTATAAAAGCGCAATTTCTTTACTGTCAAATATCATGTTCATTCAGGAAACATCCAACATTGCTTTTACTTCTCTTCAATTATAGACGTCTTTCTTTTCTGACGTTTACATATTCTTTGTAGATTGCCTTATTGCTTATTTAGACAAACATTAATCAAGTGTAAATGTCAATAGCGGAAAATTAATTTCAACTGACACGGTAAGCAAATACAATACAAGAAGCTAGTTCGCGTCCACAACCAATTAATTAAGGGAACCTGATACACTCGCCAGATTTTCCACAATTTTTACAATGAAGACAACTATTGTGACTTGTGATGTTACACTGCTGAAGTATAGGACTCCTATGCGGACCGGTCGTTTGATTCTTATTTGGAGTTGCATCAGAATTAAGGTTGAGGTTTCGCGCAAGTAAAACTGGTTTAAGCAGCCCTCCCCCTTCCCTCCCCTCCCAACAAAACCCCAACAAACCCAATAGTTTTTCTATTGACCGTTCCCATGCGTTTTTTCTGTGGCGATTCTTCTTTGTTTGTGCGTCGGTGGTCCCGGTGTTAGTCTTACTCATTGTTGCTTTGTGGTTTATTCTACGAGGTGATTTGTTAAGTCTTGCCTTATGTTATTTTGTTTTTGTGTTGTTGTTGTTTTTTTCAGTCCTTTCAGCATTGCGATTATCTCACTTGGGGAAGAGAGAGCTAATCTTAGTGCTTTTCGTACGTTTGTTCGATTTGCTCTTGTTTGGTTTTGTCTGTTTTCTCTTCCTCTTGGTGTCTGGGAAGGGCTGCGGCTTGTGATTGTGACAGTCCCTGGGCTTTTCTCTTACCTTTTTTTATATGTGACGTTTTCTTTTATGTGTGTGTGTGTGTGTGTGTGTGTGTGTGTGTGTGTGTGTGTGTGTGTTTGGACTCTTCTTCTTTTGGTGCCTTCCTGTAAACACTCAACGTAGTAATAACGTCGTTTCTAGGACGCAGCGACATCATGACGTCGCTTCGGCGTCGAAACAACATTATTATGGCGTTGTGTGTTTGCTGGGTTGGGAAGACTGCTTCGTGATTGTAACATTTCCTGGGTATCTTCACATATTTTTCCTTTTACGCTTTCCTTGAGTCTAAAAGGAATTACCTTTCAGAGCAATGACCACACTCACAAACCAGAAAACATCTGGTGTCAGACTTTCTGAAGCAGACAATCTAGTTTCGGCCATTTAGGCCTTATCAGTGACCCTCATGTAGATGTTCAAAAATCTTGGGATGGGTCATTGATCACAAAGGAACAGAATATATAAATTACACTATAACGAAGTATGTGGAGACATTGTTACAACCATCATACGGTACTGACACAAGCTGTAGTGAAGATAAATTAATTCTACAAGGAATGACGCTTCATAGCAGCAAGAATGCAGTGTCCAGTTTTCTGGGTTAGACTAGCTAGTTTCATTTAGAGCAATGAATGCATTCACAATTACAAAACGGAAGAACTTTGAGGTTCTGTGCGTTCGCTGTTAGAGCAACTTTAACTAATCTTACAGAACGTCTCCCTGTACTTCAGCATTGTGCAGATTATATTTCATTTCCTTTCGGATCATTGAGCCCATTGTTGTATCTTTGAAAATGGAGTTCTGCTCATGTATACGCTAGAGGGCTCCCAAATTCTATCTGTAATGTGTTCTCTGTTTCCAAAGGCAACCTTTTAGATTTTTATTTTGATTAAATTTTTAGCAATCAACGGACTGCTAGATCTTACAGAACTCCTACAGATGAATAATTATAAAGTTTGCCCAGCTTCTGATGTTTTTTCCTCTTTGTTTTGAATCGGATTCTGGGTTTTATCAAAATGCAATTATGCAACATATATAGGCATGCGATTAACATACAGTAGATACAGGGTATATGCACTGCAATGCTGTGAATTATGTTGCAAAACATAAAACTGTATCTCAACTTTTGTCGCTCAGTATACAATCTGTAAACACTCTCAGACTTGAAACTGCACTTTTGCCGTTCAGTGTAATTTGGTTTATTAAATCAACTGCAGTGAACTCTAACCATTGAATATGTTCCTGCGACGAGGCATAAGAAATCCATTACTGTATTAACCCTGCGTTTCCGGACAGACATGCCTGAGCAAACAGTGTAGACCAGATCAGACGCCGCAGAATGCGGCGTCTGATTAGATCTACACTGTTTGCCACTCATTCAGCAAATACTTACTTACATATCGAAGTATTAAAATGGACTTGTGAAATATTAAGACAACTATGATAAGGACATAAGGTGTCCGAATGTTAAGGATAAATCTGGTACTCATTTGTCTGAGCGGACAGCACATATCACGCATCAGTTATCAACCACAGCAACTTAATCATACAGCTCATAGACGGAGTCCAGTTGATGTCTTATACAGTTAAATCAATTATTTACGATGCTGCCAGAAGATATCGTCAAAGTAGGACTTATGAAGTCGTAATGACAACTCAAAACCCATTCTTAAGGAGAATTGTAGATGTTCGGCCAGGAACACAATTATTGTGACATCCTGATTGCACTCCTGTACACCAATTCCCTTCTGAAAAGGGTCTACACGAAAATGAAAGAATTTGCTTCCCTTGGGAGTTAAAATAATTTGACAGTGTTTCCTCTCTTGAAAGTTTATTGATTCCCAAAAGCCAATTTCACTGTCCTGTGAGGAAACATCGTTGCACAGTGGTTTTGTGCTAGCATGCTGCTCTGCTGGTCGTGGTTTTGAATTTCTTGCACAAGGCCATTATCATCTAACATGTATAAATGATATCGCAATAATATTTTCGTCCCAAAGTGGTTGTACTATATATTGATAGAACATTATCACTTCAAGGGTCATATGGGAACAATTAAGCCCTACAACAGCCTGTTGGTATAAACAAACAGATCCCAAATAAATATGCCAAATATGTGTTCTCATTTATTACAGTCGACTCTCGTTATCTCATCTCGAAGTCTAAGGGACGCTCTGAAATACTTCGGGATATCCATACCTCGACATATCAGGTTTGCAAAAATTAGGTAAAAATAAATTGAAAACCATATCTCAAAAATGAACATGTAGTTAGAGATATATTAAAGATATTGTGGAAAAGAGGAGACACTGTTCCTATTTCTCCTCTTTCCCACAAAATTTTGTACCTGTTGTTAGATTCCCATGCAAAAACAGGGACCAGATTTTCACCGAGATAAGCGGTTATTCGAGATAACGAGAGTTAATTGTCTTAATTATGCTTCACGTTTGAAATTTCCCACGAATGAAGTCTAAACATTACCTGTAAATAGTACAGACGATGTCAAAGAACCACAATCACAGACCATAGCCTACCGATGACACTAAGAGGAAAAGCAAACCAACTAAGAAAAACAATACAAAAGCCACCAACCAAAGAAGAAAAGCAAAGCAGCCAGCCCCCACCCCACCCCAAAATAATTAATCGAACAAACACCTTTAACAGAATGAATATGTAATTTGACTCCTAATTTAGAGATATATTGAAAATATTGTGGAAAAGAGGAGAAATTGCTCCTAAGGAGCAATTTCTCCTCTTTTCTACAATATTGTGTTGCCTGTTGGTAGATCTCTGTTTAAAACAGGGACCAAATTTTCACTTCGAGATAAGCGGTTATTCGAGATAAGCGAGGTCGAGATAACGGGAGTCGACTGTGGTATATGTCGACGAATTGAGGGGATCCAGAGCAGACTGCACTAATGCGCACACTCTTCTGGACCTTCGCTCTTCGCATAATGGTTTTTTTCCCGCGTTGCGCATCATGAATGATTCTACACGCGGACAGCAAAGGCCTTGCGAATTCGCAGTCTGGTCTTGGCCTTCGTCGTCCGGATTTGTCTTTTATTATGCACGGCTCACTTGTATATGAAAGGGGACTTTCCGTCAACTCGAACATCTAAAATATTTACTTTGCTTAAAATAAGTTTAAACGCCAGATTTTCTATTCTTTGGGGACAATTTGAATGAAACGTCATCTTATTTTCGGAGAAACATAAGAAACAATATCAATAATGTTCATCTGATAATCTTTCCTACGGAGCCACTGTTGTGTATCGACAATTTCTGTTTCATTGCTGAAACCGCACACGGCTGTCACGGCAAATGAAATCTTGGATTTTGGGGAACTTGAGTGACTGAGTGTGTTCTGTTGGCTTAATCTTGATCAGTTTGAATACACATTATCATTTTTTTTTTTTTTTTTTTTTTTTTTTGTCATTTTTTTCATCTCCTCAACTATATCTTTTATCATTATTATCCCTTTCTCTGGAAGACGACACAAAATAACACACAAGGATTGATGTGTCGTTAAACCCCAACACAATCAATCAATGTTGTCGATCTAAATCCGGGACTTGCTGGAACACTTAACAGAATAGACTAGAATAAAATAAAATAATATTTATTGGAACACCTACACATACAGAAGGTGTTCTCCATTCACATGCATTGTATCGGCACACCCATTACGAAAACATGTTTATATAATTTTGAACCCCTTAAACCCCATTTTATATAGTAAAACTGGGGTTTACAGAGGTATACAGTATTTTTCTTATTTCTGCTCAAAAAACATAGATTGTGGGTAGTCATTAGAACCGCCTCGCCGAGGCGGTTCTAACGGGTACCCACAATGTATGTTTTTAGCAGGAATGTGAAAAATATCAGAATTTTTTATCTGAAAATTTCCATTTTTTGGGTGGTAAAATTTTCAGTATATTTGAATAGGCGTGTTTTCGTAATGACACTTACGTAGATATTCTGAAAGGTTACCATTGCAACACTTTATCAAAGGCTATGGGATATACATTAATTTGACAATTTCACTTAAAGTGGGTAGATGCATTAGTTCTACTGAGCGCAATTTATAGCATTCCGGAGACAGTGACAAAAAATGGTATTCTTAACTACTTATTTTAGTTTTGATGAGATAAACCTGAAAAGCAAAGTGATATTAGCCGTTATATATATATATATTCTTTTTTTTTTTTTTAATGTGAGGGTCATTCTTGTAGAGCCAAATGGGATGAGATTTCATTTAGACGCCCGAATTCACCTTTTGCATTATGCAGTTAGCCGATACAGGCAAGATTCGCATGTAAAGAACTTAGGACTATTCCGTATTGAAATCAGCTTTAATACATGTATGTATTGTGCGCGAAGCCTATGCCAAGCTTTTCCTGCAAACTAATACTTGTAATGAGCAATAGATTTTTATTTATTATCAGCTAAATTAAGAATGATCCATGACCAAACCGGAATTAGCAATTTCTTGTCTGACTCTGATAATGTAAGAAGATGCCTACTCCACAATATGATCTGAAAATAGTGAACTTATACATTTTTGGATCGAAACCAATCAGAAGACAAATGTTCGGTTTTCCATATTATTGCGAAAAATGTTACCCCATCACTGATTGAAGGGACGAAATAACAAATGCCGTGCAGGTTGACCAAAGTAAGAGTGCTACATGCAAAGCTTATCAGTCGACTCTCGTTATTTCGATGTCCAAGGGACTCTCTGAAATACTTCGAGATATCCGTACCTCGACATATCAGATTTACTGAATTGAGGAAAAAAGTAAATCAAACAATCACATTTCATTTGACGCCTGAAGTTAGATATATTAAAAAAAAACAGTGGGAAAGACGAAAATTTCTCATTGCAATTTCTCCTCTTTTCCACAATATTTTGTTGCCTGTTCTTAGATTTCATATTTAAACAGGGACCAGTATTTCACTTCGAGGTAAGCGGTTATTCGAGATAAGCGAAGTCGAGATAACGAGAGTCGGAAGACTTAATAAAGTTTCGCATTGCTAACGGGTCAATACGACAATTCCAGTCAGTACATGTAACCACAAAATATTCTTTATCTGACTCCATCTTGTTTATTATTTGCAGTTTGCGCCCTCATGTCTACCGGTGTTTTCGCTCTGGTTGGTTCCCTGCAGTTCGAGTCCAGCAGTATCATACAAGCCTATAGTGGGACGTTTCAGATGCCTTATGTCTCGCACAGCCAGTCCGACTACTCCTCACACGCTGGATCGGGATACCAGCTCCACATGAAACCATCCAACACCAAGGCATTGGTTGATATGATAATACAGTTCGGTTGGAGAAATTTCCATTATGTTTATGATTCTGAAGACGGTAAGTGAATTTGAAATTATTTAGTTATGGTTCCCTGCAAAGCTGTAATTAAGATCATACATGTAATTTAAGATAAAATCATTCATTACGAAAACATGCCTATTCAAATATGCTGAAAATTTTACCACCAAAAAATGAAAATTTTAAGATAAAAAAATCCTGATATTTTTTATACTTCTGCTCAAAACATAGATTGTGGGTACTCGTTAGAACTGCCTCCTCGAGGCGATTCTAACGAGTACCCACAATCTGTGTTTTGAGCAGAAATAAGAAAAATAATGCATACTCCTGTAAACCCAAGTTTTACTATATAAAAGTGGGGTTTAAGGGGGTCAAAATTTTATAGGCATGTTTTCGTGATGTATTTCACCATAACACCTATTGTGGACACTCCTTTGGGCTATTCTTAAAGGAAAGAATTTGCTCCTCTTTGTTTGATTTCTCGCTGTCCGTATACACAACAAAAGCACATGTTTACTTTGTCTTATGTCTTTGTTTCATTTTTTGTTCGTTTGTTGTTTTTGTTGGTGTTCTTGTTATCCATGTGTTGGTAATAAAAATTATACAGTCGACTCTCGTTATCTCGAATTCCAAGGGACTCGCTGAAACACTTCGAGATATCCGTACCTCGACATATCAGAGTTGAAGGAGTGAGGAAAACAATAGATCGAACAACCACATTTAACAAATGAATATGTAATTTGACTCCTGAAGTTAGAAATATATATATATAAAATAATGTGGAAAAGAGGAGAAATTGCTCCTAACTTTTCCACAATATTTTGTTACCTGTTCTTAGATTTCCATGTAAAATCAGGGACCAGAATTTCACTTCGATATAAGCGGTTATTCGAGATAAGAAAAGTCGAGATAACGAGGGTCGAGTGTATATTTTATGTGAGTTGAAACCTAAGGAACTATACGAGGGTGAGTCGTCAAGTAGCCAACCTTACTTCGGTTTGAGACCGACCTCTTATATTTCTATGCAATTATATTTACCTACCATCATGGTACATTTGGCCTAAATGTGTGCCAGGGCCATCATCCCAGAATTGAAGAACTCTGAGATCCTTTGCATTAATTCATATCTTAACTGCTCCCTAGAATTCTTCATCGGACCGGATATATTTTTTGAAGTTTGGAATCAAATGTAATCACTAATTGCTAACTTAGGATGTTTATCTGAGTACACTTGCAGTACATCTAAATACTGTATAAAGTTTAGACATTAACTCGCCACGCTGTTGAACGGATTATTCGCAAGACAGAAAATTTAGTCCCCGGCTTTGCATGTTGTGTTCTCTAAAATAACATTGTTTGATGCTGCGTGAATAATATGCAAAAGACCGAGTTCGTTTCTAATTTGTAGAAATTACATTTACTAAAAACCCATTTGGTGTTTTATTTAATAATCGTTAATGCAAAATCCACAAATTTAGGCTTCTGCGTATTGAAAATGTTTGTGCCCCCTCATAACAAAGCCAGAGTGAATGCATTACGAATAATGAATATCTAGAGCATAGTGCTTGCACAGTGCAGCCAGGACGTGTGCAGCTTGCGTAAGCTGTAAGATAAGACAAAACAGTATATTTTGAAGCTGATCAGTAATTTGCGATGCTGCATCAAATCTAAATCTGATCATGTCACTAACAAATGCACGGGGGACATTATTTCCTACAAGATACCCGCACAGTCTGATCAAAGACTACATATGGCATTCTTTGGGTAGCTAAGGATCAAAAGCGCATTCAGGCGGATGGCGAAGACTCTGATCAGACTGGTCTTAGTCTTCGCTGGGCACACATGGAATCTTGTAGGAAATGCTGTTCCCCGCTAGAAATTATTTGTCTGGCCTTCTGCGGACAGCAAAGGCATGCAGAACCGCATAGGACTACAATGATACACAGTCTGAGCAAGGTCTTCTCTGTCCGCTTAGAGAAACACTTGATATGGGCTGCGTCAAGCGAGAAAGTGCCTTCGAGGATTCACTTCATCCTGCACATGCAAGGTCTCATCCGGGTATTTGCTCTCCATTCAAACAGTCTATACTGTCCAATGATTATTTTAGCGGACAGTGAAGGCCCTGATCATACTGCGCGGATGATCCGCGCAGTCTGATCAGGGACTTCGCTGTCCGCAATTGCCCGAAGACACGTTTTCGCAATGCGCAGTCTATAATATAAAATGAATCCAGTGGCAGTAAAAACCCAGCCCAGTCTGCGGATGTACAGAATGTGTTTGGTCTTCGCTGTTGTTCGTGCATGGGTTGAATCTCCTTTTCTCAAGGAGTGTTGTAAATTTAATTTGTACAGAAGGAAAACAAAATTAGCCAACACTGCATTTAGATTAAACTTTACAAGGAATAATGGGTTAACGGTGGTTACTAATTATTAAGTTAATGAACATTCTTGGAAAATGCAGCAGAGGATAAATTATTTAGCATGATTAAATACAGTCTAACCTGCATGATAGACATCTTCTGTTTCAACTATCCTTTGTTAAGAAATTACTCTTTGTTCAGAAATCTTGGCAATTTACCCAGACGACGAAAATGTGCTCCGTCTTACCTGTACAGTAATATGACATTTAACTATAGACAATCCTCTTTATACAGACACTCGATACAACGACAGAAGTCGTTATAATGACAATATGACTGATACGAAAATTTCGCTTAACAGATACATGTAACAATTAGTCATAAAAAATGCAAGAATAGTGTATTTAATACTTTAAAGAAATATATGTTTTGGATATTTGTTAGAATCGCCTCAGTGAGGCGATTCTAACAAATATCCAAAACATATGTTCTGTCAGGTAATAAGAACAAAATTACCTTCCTTACATATCAATCTGCTCATTAAGTATTCTGTACAACAGCAAATTCATTTTAATGTCAACGTCTCTGGGAACAAACGCTGTCGTTGTCACGAGGGTTCACTGTACTAAACATCAACAACAAGGCTATCGGTATCATAATTTTCGTAAACATGTTCTAACTTTTATCGCCAATGCATTGAATTAATGTCTAAGTATAACGTTGGCTAGACTGGCTGCAGTCGTTTTTGCATTTTTTTTTTCTTGTCATTTTTTATCACTTCCTGTAGCTGTATTTGTCTCTTAAATCCCATTTCACTGTCTTACAAATGAAACTGTCTTTTCCACTACGGGACATATCAAATCATTATAAGCTGTAATGATAGAAAAAAACAAGGTCTGGAGACAAACTATAACGTTGGCTTGAAAACCTTCTTTAACAAAGCATACATGTACATGTATCAGAACTCGAATTCTTTAGTGACTTACTTTACAAACTTAGAAGAGATATTGATAAATTTTTATAAAGAGGATGTCAAGGAAGAGCTAAAATCACAGACCATTGTTACCAATGATTCCAAAAGAAATAGCAAACAAATTAAGACGGACAGCACACACGTAAAAACGAACAAAAAAAGAAGCAACCATCTGCGATCACAGTGCCAGTCAAGACACATCAAACACAAATATAAGACAATAATCAGGATAGAAAAAAAAAACAGCGAGCGGTTTAATTGATTTTACTGGCACCAAATCTCTTAATAATTATTTTACTCGACCTAAAAGGATAAGACTTTGTTATACCATGGCTCTTGCGCATGTACAATGCGATAATGTACGAGCGCGAGCGGGTGCATTATCGCACATAAATATACAGAGCCATGGTATAACTGATTTATCACATTTTCATGTATGCAGACAAACCACGTCGTGAGATATTTCATGCTTAATATTGTGAATTTGGCCACTATGTGCCAAGATATAATATACTATATGTTGTTCATATAAACAGGTTTAAGTACCTCCCCCCACCCTTTCCCAACTCCGAACATATATTTAATTTTCTATTCTGTTTAGATGTAAAATTATATAAGGAGTCTAACCTCGTATGAAAACTACGTTTTTGTACTCTCAAATAAATGATATGGGGGATACGGGATACCCACAAATGGCTACAATTACGAAACACAACACTCCCAAGGCAAGCACGAAACACAGCATTCCCTAGGTACAGATTAAGTTAGAATGACGCAAAACGACGTCTTAGTACAGCACACAAACGCAAACAGACAAACAAAACAAAGCGGCACTGCAACAGAAATACCACCTCGAATTGAACGAGCAACAGTAAAACTCTTGAGAGACTTAAACCTGGTCCCGAAGATCATTACGAAAACACGCATATTCAAATATATACAGAAAATTTGACCTCCAAAAACATAAAATTTTCAGATAAAAAAATCTGATAAATTTCATATTTCTGCTCAAAACATAGATTATGGGTACTCGTTAGAACCGCCTCGGCGAGGCGGTTCTAACGAGTACCCACAATCTATGTTTTTGAGCAGAAATAAGAAAAATAATGCATACCCCTGTAAACCCCAGTTTTACCAATTAAAAGTGGGGTTTAAGGGGGTCTAAATTATATAGGTATGTTTTCGTAATGTAGAAAACGTTTTTGTTTCGTGCTCAACTCAGCTGAGAATGAAATTTGTCCTGCTAATAAATCTCAAATTACTCACAATTGCAAATTCTTTCTTGCTAAACATAGCGGAGCATGAAAAAAGTTTAATAACCTCGAGGCCCGGTTTTAGTCTGTTATCTCGCTCAATCTTTATCTGGACGACTTGCAGGGGCAGCTCCATTATGGCTTCTGTGGGGGAGGTCGATTTGATCAAAATACCGTACTGATACATGAATTCTATCAGTTCGGACAGACAGATCTGAACAAACAGTGTAGACCGAAATCAGATGCCACATAACGCGCCGTCCGATGACCGTGTACACTATTTGCCACTCATCCAACAATTTTACACACATTCACAGGTACATGTACGTGTAGTAAAATGGACTTGTTGCAGGGAAGTACCCAGTCAGCATTCTACGTAAATTCTATATCAGGCCGTCATCGGCCCGTCAGGGTAGCTGACGGGCCGATGACGGTCCGATGTAGATTTACTTAGAATACTAGCTGGGTATGAGAATAAGAGTAGAGAGGTGTGAATATTTAGGGTAAATACAGTATTCCAATTTTATCAAATTTATCCAAGATTTCCGATGAAAAAGAAATTTTGAGACAAAGAGAAGGGGTTTGACTGAACCCCCTAACCCCATCTAACTCCGCCCCTGACTTGTACGTAAACTATTAACATAGTAGTTCTTAAGTACTCCTGGGTTACTTCAGTTATATTTTCTATTGAGACAGTCTGACTGCGTCTGGATTTTCATTGCATATTATACGCAAAGTGAGAAAACATTGAATACTCAGATCAGCTTGTGCACTAAGCGCAATCAGGTCAATTTCTAGTTTGACGAATCCTATGGGATTTTATTTGTTCTTTATCTCTCCTTTTGTTGCATCGGGAAGGCTTTGCTTCACGATTGTGGGTATTTCCTGTGTATCTTCTACACACATACACACACACACACACACACACACACTGACATATATATATATATATATATATATATATATATATATATATATATATATATATATATATATATATATATATATATATATATATATATATAATATATATATAAGGTTCAGCCTTCTCAAGGTACAGAAAGAAGAAAAGAAAAAATAACAACGACATGATACAACGGCGCTATTGCAATAGGTTTCGCTGTCCTACGGCTTATCAGTCATGCTATTTCATTTGCTTGTCAGTATTAAGTTTCTAGCAGACTTGCATATTTGAAATTTATGCTTATTTTACGGTTTTGCTGCATATAACGGCTGCAAGCCAAATGGAATTTATTTGCATATTTTAATATGGTAATAGCCGCTGCAAGCTCGACAACTAATTATGTAAATCAGACAAAAAATGTGAAATGGGTCGCAGAAATCTATTAAAATAATCGGCTCACGCCGAGCCAAATGTGTCTTCGAAGCATAAACGAACATCGAAAAACAGATCAGACTGCGCACCAGGATTATGTTAACAAGTTTATGCAATAAATACCATCGCGAAAACACGCCTTTATACTTTGAACCCCTTAAACCCACTTTTGATTCGTAAAACTGGGGTTTACATGGGTATATATTATTAGGCATGTTTCCAGTAACTTTTGCAATTTAAACCCAGCTTTTCATAACGAAAACATTCCTATTCAAATATATTGAAAATGTTTTACCACCGAAAAGTGAAAATTTTCAGATAAAAATTTCTGATATTCTTCATATTTCTGTTCAAAACATAGATTGTGGGTACTCGTCAGAACCGCCTCGGCGAGGCGGTTCTAACGTGTACCCACAATCTATGTTTTTTTGGGTAGAAATAAGAAAATTAATGTATCCCCCTGTAAGCCCAAGTTTTACTTTATAAAAGTGGGGTCTATGGGGTCAAAATCATATAGGCATGTTTTCGTGACGTTATTATTTTAGCAATCTCTTTTACCGAAGAAATCTGTCTTTACTTGCTTAATTACAAATTCGTCATTATTTCCCATGTTAAAAGATGAAAATACCATGACTAACTTATCACTAGATAAAAATGATGTCCATGTAAATGCTTTCTTATTTCTCCTTAAAATATACGCCATGGATACTCATTAGATGCACCTCAGGGTTGTCGTACACGGAGCAATTGCTCTCTAGGAAAACAAATGCTCTCCTTTTATAATTGACCACTTATCAGAAGGGGACCGAAACAATTTGGACAGCGAGGTCTCCGCTGCTAAATCCGTAACGCGGAGAAAAGTATTTTTATGCCATACTCGGGCAGTACGGACGTGCAATTTTACCGTTTCTATTCGTCAATATTTTATAAGAACACAACGAATCTGTTAAAAGACAAGGAAGTTGCTGGTCAGATTACGAATGTACAAGTTGATCTTGATCTTCGTTGTGGGCGTATGCAATGACGTCACTGTTTACGTTATAGCAGACGACATTCTGTTTTTATGATTACTGTTTTAGAGAAAATCAGGCATTTCATGTGAAAAAGTCTGCATAAGAAAAAAAGACTTGGTATTTCATGTCAATCGTCTGCTATGTAGCTATGCAGACGATTCACATGAAATGCCAAGTCTTATTTTCTCTAAAACAATACCAAGAATGAAACTGTCACATGCTGCAGCTGCGCTTAGCGCTTTAAAGGTTAAGCTTGCGCACCCGTTTCAAAAGATATGTATTATATATATGTACCTACCATTGGTACCGCTCTCAAGTCTTTAAGTTTCTTATAGTCCAATCAAATAGATGGATCAGTTGAGATCCTCGTTTTTTTTGTTTTTTTTTTCAAGATTCATCTCATGACATCTCAAACGAAGCTTATTTATAATGATGTCATGAAGTTTAAGCGACATACTAGTAACGTAGCCGCGTCTTTAACTGCTCCAAGTGGTTATTAAAGCGCCATTCAGAATGGTTGTAGCACACGACGTTCTGTTGATTTTTTTTCCCGAGACAGTAAGGCTTGACGTTTCAACAGACGATTTACATTACGAAAACACGCCTATTCAAATACACTAAAAATTTTACCACCAAAAAATGGTAATTTTTCACATAAAAAAATCTGATATTTTTTATATTTCTGCTCAAAACATAGATTGTGGGTACTCGTTAGAACCGCCTCGTCGAGGCGGTTCTAACGAGTACCCACAATCTATGTTTTTGAGCAGAAATAACAAAAATAATGTATACCCCTGTAACCCCAGTTTTACTATATAAAAGTGGGGTTTAAGGGGGTCAATATTATATAGGCATGTTTTCGTGATGGAAATAATGTCAGGCAGGTTTCATTTTTTTTGTAAATAACAAAAATAAGAATGTCGTCTGACCGCTCTTGTGAATGGCTTAAGGGGTTAGCTTTCAATATATATAATAAATGCATTATTGCTAAAGTAACGATCTGATGTTCTACATACCATCTCGTGGATCTTCACATATATCTGGTTCATACTTCGCACAAGGGTGTCGTGATCTGTAAACATACGTTTGACGTGATACAGATCGCCAGCTTAGGTTACTGTAGTAGTAATTACACATTATCTACGATAGAAGCAACCTGTAGGATGGGGCTGAATCTTCACCGTACATGCCATTAGATATATTTTCCTATATCTCGTTCTATTTCTAAGCAAATAAACCATACATACATGTACTAGCAAACAATGAAAGTGTGCTCCACATAATACTCGAAAATTGGATTCCCAAGTCAACTTTTGTGCGTCGCATCCATCCAGACTGAACCTGAATTTACTTTTCGCGATGAAATATGTAGTACAGTATTCGGAGTGTCTGTAGCTGAACAACAGAGACCATTGATCAGATTGCGCAGGTGTAAAGGCTAATCTAGTCCTTGGGTTAACGCAAATGCCATCACGAAAACATGCCTACATAATTTTGATCCCCTTAAACCCCACTTTATATACATTATTTTCTTATTTCTGCTCAAAGCATAGATTGTGTGTACTCGTTAGAATTGCCTCACCAAGGTGGTTCTAACGAGTACCCACAATCTAAGTTTTGAGCAGAAATGTGAAAAATATCACAGTTTTTTAGATGATTTTTTTTATATATATTTGAACAGGCGCGTTTTCGTAATGCGATAGCGCCTTTGTTGCGTGCCTGATCTCTGAATTGTGATAGTAGTTTAGAAAATAGGTCATACTGAAGCCACGAAAGCTAGACATTCCTTTGTGTTCAAGAAATAAGATTAATAAAGTTTTAAGATTCTTGGATATTCCTAGTGGATCAATGAATTATATTCAACAATGATGTTTTGTAAATATATATTTAGTTTAGTATCTAGTATCAACGGGGTTGGCCTACCATAATGACACTAAATATTGGAACACCCTAACCCCTTATCGTACTGATCCTAAAGATGATCTGACATTGGAAAGTGTAATGGCAAACCGTGTGGACCCTATCTGGACTGCTCAGGAACAGTATGATCTTTGTCAATTTTGTTGGCCTAATCAATGCTGACCATTGTTTATCCTAATTACAGTATCCAACGTTGTTTAACCATTAAAGTGCTAAGAAAATTTGTACTAGAATGTACTAGAAGACATTTTGAAAAATATTTATTTTGCTTTATTTTTTGGCGGAAATAAGACTTGACATTTCATGCTAATCGTCTGCTAGGCAGATGATTTACATGAACTGTCAAGCCTTATTTTATCTGATAAATAATTTTAGAAAATGTTTTAAAGTGTCGTCTGCGGTAATAGTGATTAGCGCTTTAAGCGTTAATATCCTGGTTTAACCAAAAAGGAATGGAAGCCATCGATCAACCGATTGATATTGCTGAAATGGATAAGATATTATGTAGTCCCATTGAAACCATCGTTACAGTTAAGGAAAATTAATACACTTTCACGGGAGATATCTCTGTTAAACTGTTTTACACAGAGCATCTAGTCAAACTAAGTTTAAACTTCTAAACTTCTCAAGCAATGGTACCGTTATCGTAAACTACGTAAAACATTTTCTAAGTTGCATAGCCGTCATTCTGAATTAATGTCTAAATATAAAGTTGGTTTAAAAACACTTATGCAAGAACGTCTGTCGGAATCTGGAATTTATGGCGACTTGTCTATACATTCAGAAAAATTGTTGGCAAAATTGATTTTGTCGGACCAATTTTGAAAAAGATAGGTTACAACATGAATATTCTGGGCAAACTGCATGCATGGTCGTTAACCCATGCATGGTTGATAGCTTTGCATCCCTCTTTTTAATTGCTCAACGTAAGTCGGTCATCAAACTAAATGACGATTCCTTCCTTCATCTGGTTCAGAAACTTGGTGCATGATTATCAATGTCAATGATCGGGACCATCGGAGTCCTGTTTGTGGTTTTCTTGGTTCTAGCTGAGCTCGCCATTGAGCCCCATCGCTTTGTTTCGTCACAGTGTTTGTTATTATACGTTTCAGTGCAATGTTTTATAGAAGAGGTACAGGGCCTCTATGCGGACCAAACATATGTTTGTAATTTGGAGCTGCATCAGAATTATGGGTGAAATTTCATGCGAATAAATTGGTTAAAGCCCCTACCCAGTAAGCATTCTTTATAAATCTATAGCGGGCCGTTATCGGCCCATCAGGGCATCTGATGGGTCGATAATGGCCCGCTATAGATTTATAAAGTATGCTAGCTGGGCAGTAGTTTTTCTGCAAGCCGTTCCAAGGCGGTTCTTCTGTTGCATTTCTTCTTTGTTTGTGAAGTTTCATATGTGTTGTTTTATATGTGGCGTTTGTTTTGCCATTATTTATATCTCATCTCACCTTCTTTCGATGTGTCGGGAAGGTTGTGCTTCATGTTTGTATTATTTAATGGATATCTTAACCTATATGTGTACCGAATTGTCTTTACCATGACACGTGAGATGTAACCATATCACGTAAGCTCTCACTTTTTGACCATGCATAGGAGGTCATCATTACAACAACTGACATCTCGGATTTGCGTTTTGGTGTCCTGATCTAAGTAGAAGATATTCAGAAGTTTGGGGCAAAATACCATTTCCAACGTTAGATTCTTTTTCTCGAATTCTGCTCGAAGTCACACAGTATAAAAAGGTGGATGTAACCAGATAGTGCATCCGTTTGATGTTTGAAAAGAGCCTGGTGTTCTTGTCTTTACATATTAATTTTAGTTTTGCTGGTACTGCAGTTATCTGAGTAATCCTAGGTAGAATCATTGGTTTGGAGCCGTAATCAGCTATGATGGATCCTAGCCTTGATTGTTTTATCGAGATGATCAACAAATTGTTTCACCTGATTTTTTGCTCTCGAGTGATTTCAATAAAATCATCTGCGAATCGAATGCTGACAATTAATTTGCCTCCGATGCTAACATTCTGTTCATGGTATGTTAATGCTTCAGGCATTAATCTTTTCGAGGGAGTTGTTTGAGAATCATGGTGACACCACTGCCTCTCTCCGGTTGTGATCCAGAAACACTTGCTTGCTGCGCCATTTATCATAACTACATGTTTACTATTGGCCTTATCATACCATTGCTCCATGACAGATTGTAACTGATGTTATATTTCCATAAGGCCTCATGTCACACTCTGCCGAAGCCCAGCGGACCATTGACGTTTATGCAACGTCGCATCAATGTCGATGCAATGACGCTAATATGACGTTGTGTCAACATTGCATGCCCGCTGGGAGAATTTCGTGATATCTATGAAGCCATGATAGCGTTTTTGCTGACGGTGAAGGTGTTTCTCACCTAGAACTCTGAGATTGAATATTTGCTCAGCTATTCTCATTTTGGCTCTTAGCCCTACTTGTTCTGCACCGATTATCTCTGCAACCTGAGGCTGCAGTCTGATGAGGATTATCTTTTGAGGATTATCTTAAGCATTAGCTTGCTTGGAAGGCTAGTGATACAGTTGTTCTGGTGTTGCTGCAAAGTAAATTAGTAAACTGAGAAACTGATAGCGAGCACAGCTCGCGACGCGCAAAGTGCGTCGCGAACGAAGTGAGCCCTACGGTTGAGAATATGATCAAGGAAAAGTAACATACAACGATATATACTTTCAGCAGTAATCGCTCTGACCAATTTTCTTCCGTTTTTTTCTTCCCGGAAGTTGCACCGGAAGTTGGAGGACTTGATTATGGGTCTCACTAATAAGCGTCACGAAGTGACCAAACGAGTGTCAATAAGTGTCACGAACATATTTTGTTGATTATTTTTATTATTTATTATTGATTTACATAATATTTTTATATACTGATATTCATTCTTTAATGACGCTGTGAAGGGCTTTTGAAGAGTGAAGACATAGGTCTGTGCTGTGCTCGCATTTAGGCTAAGCCTGTTTTCATCTTACAGTCAAATTCATATCAAATTCTCAACATGAAAGACAGACTAATACAACTAAACAGCCACAAGAAGAACAGATGGCAAACAGAGTTGGCAACTCTTTCCTATAAAGTGGCATCTCTTTTACCCAGCATAACTGAATATACCTTTTACTTACATAATTGTTAAAAGACAAATATTTGTAAGTGAAACACAGCAAAATATTTAACAAAAAGTACCATAATGCCAGCACCGCCTTGGAACGGTCAGTAATAAAGTACAGTTGACTCTCGTTATCTCGACCTCGCTTATCTCGAATAACCGCTTATCTCGAAGTGAAAATTTGGTCCCTGCTTAAACATGAAAATCTAATAACAGGTAACAAAATATTGTGGAAAAGAGGAGAAATTTCTCCTAAGGAGCAATTTCTCCTCTTTTCCACAATATTTTTTAATATATCTCTAACTTCAGGTGTAAGATTACATATATATTTGTTAAATGTGGTTGTTCGATTTAATTTTTCCTCAATTCTGCAAATCTGATATGTCGAGGTACGGATATCTCGAAGTATTTCAGAGAGTCCATTGGAATTCGAGATAACGAGTCGACTGTATTGGGGAGCTAAGCAAGCAGTCTGTTTCCTTTTCTTGTGAGTGTTATCGCCATTGACTGAGACTTAAATTTATAAACAAATGCTAAAAGGTAGCAAAGAAACGCTTTCCTCCATTACTGTTGCTAAACCATAACCTGCGAGAATATCAACGGAAATTAGGTTGAATAATATTAAAATATTATGAATAATACTTATATCAGTACATGTAATATTTTTACCAAAACACAAACGATAAAATGATATAGTGTACTGTACGACTCCAAACACAACAATTTCATTACAATAATAGAATGATAGGGAAAATAGACATACAACAAGTTCTTATAAAAGAAGAATATAATTTTATCCCAAAGGGGTAAATAGCGGGCGTTGGGATGGGGTAAGTTATGTTCATGTTAATAGTGTAATTTCTAGGTTTTAATAAGTGACCGTTAATACGGTCTTCATCACTATATACAAAATATATGTATTCAATCGCTTAAATAATATGGTCATCTTTTTTCCCATTTTTCTACATAAAATGCTATGTGCTTTCCTAAAGTTTTTCTTAATTTGCCTGGAAACTAACTAAAAACTTTCGTCCTAATGGTTTAAATACTTTCGACAGTGATACATCTAAAATTATCCAATTAGCTTTCTCCTGAAAATTGATTAACTTTTCAGTTTTCCATATAAAACTTGTTAAAATCATTGTAATAATTCAATTTACAAACCCTAGCCAACTGTACCTAATCAACAACAGCGCGAAAGTGCTCGTAAACTCTATACTTGATTATAACATAGCACTAGCTTCTTCATAACTGAACTGGTAGCCATTTATCCTACAAAGTACGAGTGCTAAACAACTTGCCCAGCCAAATCTGCTCAAGGGTCGTCTGTGTTTGCTGTTATGGTTTATAATGCCCAAACTGAAATACAGTGGCCCTTCATTATCTCAACTCCAAAAGACCAGGGCCCAGTTGTTCAAAACTAACGATGTCGTTAGTTAACGTATCGTTAAAACTTTGATCATTAAATATGGCTAACATTTTTGTTGAAAAAATGTGAGTAGCTTTTGCATTGGCGAAAGTTACTCACATTTTTCAGCAAAAATACACGTGAATTAGATATTGTACTTACTGGAACAGTTAACGTTTTGACCACTAACGAGCTCGTTATGCTAACGATACTTTGAACAACTGGGCTCAGAATTTTCAGTTTTGAGATAACAGGAGTTGAAGTATAAAGAACATAAAGAAAAATCATCACCCAAATTTTTAGTTTGACTAGGCAGTAGTTTGAGTTATCATTGTTTGATATAAGGACTGTCAACTATGTTGAATGTACGAGCAGTGTGGGCTCAGATCAGACTTGCACGCGTAAGCCTGATCGGAGTCTTTTCTGTTCGCATATTGCATAATTATAACTTTCCTGCGCACCGTGCCATGCATGCAATTAATCATCCGTCTAAAACATTAAATTTGTGCTTTTGGTCTGTTATATTTCTTTGTGGAAGCCAATTTCTCAAGGGAAAACTATGCTTCGCTGCAAATAAGGTGTTAAGTTATCATTTACGTCAATAAACGTCGACCGTGGGATTTTTGTTTCCATTCGTGTACATTTTCTTTTTCAAAACTCCATGTCTCTAATGAAGCGTTCCCTTAATACATGCAATTAAATAATATATAAGTGAAGATACTCAGGAAATGCCACAGTCACAGCCTTCTCAAGGCGTCAGAAGAAGGAGAGGCATAAGGACAAAACAAATGCCACATACGAAACCGCCGACAAGCAAACAAATAAAAACTGAGGAAACGTCTTGTAACTGTCAGGGGGAAAAATTGCTCGTCGACTTAAACCATACTAGCATTGCAATTTCGATTTTAGCTTGCACCTAATGATGAAAACCGTTTGGCTATGTTAATGTCTGTGAAACCCGAATAGCTTCTCGGAAACATTGAAGTAGCCCAATTTACTTATTCCGAACAGTTGTATTGCAATTTCGTTATCCCAACTCTTTTCCGAGAAGAATGGGATACTGTTACGGCATCCTTTCGTCAGTCCACGCATCTAGCCGTCCATCTGGAAAGTATTCCATCTCCTCCCACACTTCTGGATGCATTTTATACAAACTGGCTTTTACAGTCATGAAACACCAGATCGATTTTGTCCCCTTACAACCAAAGCTTGGAGTTGCAGCGGTTAGACGGATATTGTTTTGTGTTTGTGTGAATGTACCCCAAATATTCGGACATGGTGACTCCTTACTGTATTTATCCTAAAACTGAACGCCCACGTTTGACTATCAGGCAGTCATCACGAAAACATAGTTATTACCTATATAATTTTGACCCCCGCCCCCCCCCCCCCCCCACCACGCCCCAACCCAACTTTTATATAATAAAAACTGGGGTTTACAGGGGTATACATTATTTTCTTATTTCTGCACAAAAACATAGATTGTGGGTACTCGTAAGAACCGCCTCAGCGAGGCGGTTCTAACGAGTAACCACAATCTATGTTTTGAGCAGAAGTTTGAAAAATATCAGAATTTTTATCTGAAAACTTTCAGTTTTTTGCGGTGAAATTTTCAATATATTTGAATAGGCGTGTTTTCGAAATGGTGTTTGAAAAGTGCTGGCTAAATGGCAAATAATTCAGATACCGCCCAAATGGCTCCTTTAGTGTCTGGCTCGCCAATACTGAGTTTGGCATGTATTTCTAGGTGCAAAAAAACTTCAGTGACTCCAATATTGATGGTCCATTTACTGTGGCTGATTTGACCTCGATTTTGAATCCCTAAAAATTCTTCCGATGGCTCAGGAAAATAAATACTTAGAGATATTTACGAACATTGTCCATTTTAGCATGAAATGGTATATTGTGTTAACACATTAGAATCGCGTCATAGAGGTGATTCCATTATGAAAACACGCCTATTCATATATATATATAGAGAAAATTTCACCGCCAAAAACTGAAAATTTTCAGATAAAAAAAACTCTGATATTTTTCATATTTCTGCTCAAAACATAGATTGTGGATATTCGTTAGAACCGCCTTGCCGAGGCGGTTCTAACGAGTACCCACAATTTATGTTTTGAGCAGAAATAAGATAAATAATATATATCCATGTAAACCCCAGTTTTACTATAGTAAAATGGGGTTTAAGTCAATATAATATAGGCATGTTTTCGTAATTCTATGAGTACACCCAACATACCATTTTATAGAAGATCGAATAGACATCCCTGAAGTATTCCGATTTGCCTCATTGACTCGGGGCTGTAATTTACCCTTAGTGCATCAAACTACCATGTCTAGAATACATTCCTCTGGTCCCAAAGATGTTCGATTAAATCAAGGAACATTGTGGTAATTAAGACTCGTTCGATTTTGCTACAAATTAACAGCATGAGTATGTAAATTGTTGGATCCACACAATTAGCACGTGGGATGTCATCTAAAAATGACAAATTTGCTATGTCAAAATGAAAGTCTTGGATGTCATCATGTCACTAGATATTGATAAGTTTAAATCCAGAAATGGAAATTCGGTGCCAGATGAATTTGCTCAATTTAGACGAAGTTCTTTATAATTAATTTTATAAACGTTTTTTTAATGTATATTAAGAATATTTAGCAAATCATCTAAATATTGAATTAAATATCTCAGTAACATGGGCTTGGTTTACATGTATTTGAGCAAATTAGTTTGGAGATCACACTTACAGACATTTTGCATTTCTAATGCCCTTCAGACAATAAATTTACTAACTTATTTTACCAAATCATTCAACAGAAACAGTTTAACATACTAACTATAAATATTGGTACATCTTAACTTCTAACCATACTTGTGCTAAACATTACGAAAACATGCCTATATAATTTTGACCCCCTTAAACCGCACTTTTATATAGTAAAACTGGGTTTTTTTATAGGGGTATATACATTATTTTTCTTCAGCTCAAAAATTTAGATTGTAGGTACTCGTTAGAACCGTCCCGGTGAGGCGGTTCTAACGTGTACCACAATCTATGTTTTGAGCAGAAATATGAAAAATATCAGAGTTTTTTATCCGAAAATTTTCAGCTTTTTTTGGTGAAATTTTCTATGTATTTGAATAGGCGTGTTTTCGTAATGATTGGGAAAAAAGTCCATTCTACTCTCTGTTGATGTGTCTTAAATAATGCTGAGTGTGTTGCGAAAAATGTAGACCCATATCAGACACCGCATTAGCGGATCCTTATATTGGTCTACACTGTTTGCTCGGACCTGTCTGACCCAATGCTTGGGGCTATTACGGTAAATAGTAACAGTCCGGTAAACCAAACGGAACCTATAATTTAAAGCACAGCTTAAAATAACACTTTTTATACCATTTGAAGAAAGCAACGTCGAAAAATGCCCTCGAGAAAACAAATCCAATAGACGCTATCAGTGGTTTGTCCACATTTGGTCGGTAAACTGTAATTAATGTGACGGCTCCAATATAATTTCTGTCAAACCAATTGCTGGTTTACTAAGAAATTCACAAGACAAATGAGACGCGTTTTGTGGTAAAATAGTTTTTATTGACTAGCATTAGTCTATAATTAACCGTCTAGCTTAATTTTACTTATTTACCAAAACACAGAACGTTTAATGCTTCGCGTGATAAATATGTCACCGCATCAGCACAAGAAGTAAGTGGGAAGTATTTTTTCGGCGCGGATCCCGTCGGTATCGGCGTCGGCGCGGCATGGCATTCTGCATTAGCTTGAAAAATTTCTTGTCTGCATTATATCTCTTGAACCAGCGCGCGGATTCTTACCAAACCTGCATGTATGTATCACCAGGATTTACTTATACGTTGACTTACTATTAGTGGCCTTGACCTTCTTTTCAAGGTCAACATCAAAGTTGAAAATACAAAGAGGATCTCCATGAGAGCAATGAACTACATGTAATACACACATGAAAAATAGCAGGGCCCAGTTGTTCAAAGCTAACGACATCGTTAGCTAACGATTCGTTAAAATTTACATCGAGTGATACGCAAATATGCTGAAATTTTTTGCTGAAAATATGTGAGTAGCTTTTGCAGTGCAAAAGCTACTCACATTTTTCCAGCAAAAAATATCAGAATATTGTATATTGAATCCGCTAAAACAGTTAACGAAATGACCCTTAACGAGCTCGTTAAGCTAACGACGCTTTGAACAACTGGGCCCTGAAGTGTCGAAGTATTATAGGCTGAACTAGCATTATATAGTTTCGGCCAATAAGGCCTCATCACTGACCCTCATACGTATTTTCGAAACTCCAGGAATAGGCTCAGTGCTCACCATAAGACAATATAAGAATCTATCATCGGTGTGAAGGGTAAATAAAAAAAAATCCACCCCGAGGATCACTGTCTGGCATCACGAGGCTTACCGAGTGAGCTCGGTAAGCCTCGTGATGCCAGACTGTGATCGCGAGGGACGGATTTTTCTACCTACCCCTCACATCTATGATAGGTTCTTTTTCTTGCACATCTTTCTTTTCTGAACGTAGATTTTTTAGTAATACGGTCACTTCGATTGCTGACGTCCACATTATTGTCATGGCATTACTGCGGCGTTAAATGTCGTCATTACGTTCAGTGACATAAACCTTAACGATGGCGTACGTGACGTCAATTACAACCAGTGCATATCAAACACGTGAGAACTCCCGATTTTTAATTTTCCCTGGGTAGGATAAGAATTTCTATCCCAGGGTTAAATCCAGGATTTCCTGAGAATAACAAGAATAACTGCACTCATACACACTCAAGCCCATGTTTGCATGCTATAACCTAAACCAGGTGACGCAATTATACCAAACCTGCAAATATATTCTTTAGAACATACTTAAGATCTTGCTGTTTTGATGAATATGACCTCATTTTTCAGGCCACCATGAGTAAAGACACCATTACTTTTTCATTAATTTGTAAGCATGGTAAGTGGAACTTTGAGAGAGATACATGTTTTTATATGCAGCCCAGGCTTTGTTGATCCATTGTAAAATTATAGATTATCAAAATTCTGCGCATTATGCTAATTTGGTAGAATACACAGTGTTGCCTGGGTTGTCCCCATTATTAATAGTAAAATATAAATGAAATTACCTGGGAAAGGCTATACTCACGATGCGCCGAGGCACTGAAGGAAGAAGAGATGAGGAGCAAATACTGTCAATGGGACATTAGGCAGAAATGGATGGATAAAATGATTTACAAACTGCATATTTTTTCAGGTATCTTCAGTCTTCAAGAGATACTCCACATGCTAGAAACTAAACGATACCATAGTACTGTTAAAATGCGATATCTACCAGACGTAGAGAATGCGCACGAGGATCTCAGAGCTTTAGACCGAATAGAGGAACCTGATAATGCCACTGTCAAATATATAGTCATCAACCTATCTAACGAGTCATCTTATTATAGTATAATGAAACAGGTAAGTAAACCATTTATCTAAAATAATCATGATCAAGAGGTCGCGGGTTGTTTAATCCCCATTGGGTCTGGTATCATTCTTTCGTGGAGATAGATCATGAAATATTATCTAACGTCATTCTCTTTATTCCACTGATTCAAAAAAGACAGTTGTCAGTTTCTGGCAAAAGAATGTGAACAAGTGCTGGTTAACTGCTAAGAGGACTAAACCTGCCCAGTCTGGTTGAGTAGTCTGGCCGGCTCGACATTACCTTAATAGTGTTGACTGGGCCGTTGCTCCAACCCAACCAACCAATCTAAAATGAGCATGATTGTATACGGCTTGTACAAATTAATAGTTGCCTGACATGAATCAGGTCATTATATAAACAGATTCACGTATTATATACCAGCAACAAATTGGCTTATGGAACGAATTAATCGCATCATCGGTCGATGATATATTGCCTTTAATGTAAGAAGCTTTCTTTTAAGTCTCATTATAACAAAACGTATTGAGTTACTAGCTCTTTCAGCTCCGCAGACCAAAACAGATACTTTTTTCAAACATTATAGATCCAGACGAGTCATGCCGTCTCATCCGCATCTACACTGTTTGCATTTCTGTTTTTGATTTAAGATTAAAACTTCAATTTTCATCAATGGACTCGTCCAAATTAAGGGATGGAAGTCCATTTCAGAAATTCAGGGGTGAAAAGATTTATGAAACTTAAAACGCTAAATTAAATTATCGGCCTGTTTGTAAAGAACAGTCAGCTATTAAGATCGCTGCTTAAAAGTGGTGTTATTAGTGGGGTTGTCTTAATGTTGACTACAGAATAGTCCCCTAAATTATTGAAATTGTTATCTAGCTGTATTTACTATCCATTTACCTTACTTTGTTTATTTTTTCACTTCTGAGGAGCACAGAAATTGTTTCTACGGGTCATCTGAAAAGGCCTTACTTATCTTTTACACAAAATATTTATTACCTGTGGCACTAAACAACTTTATAGACAAAGCGTGTGTATTCCGAGAGGGACAAAATTGTGTACCTTTCTTGCGTTATTTTTTTTTTTTTTTTTTTTTTCTTTTTTTTTTTTTTTTTTTTTTGTTGTTGTTGTTATGAGACTTCATCTTGTCCCTCTCTGTCTGTCTGTCTGTCTCTGTCTCTCTGTCTCCCTCTCTGTCTCTCTGACGAAAGTTAAGTTGATAGTATTGAAGCTTTTAATTCTAATTCTAGATACTTAGACGACTTGCTTAATATTGACAATGTGTATTTTAACAAATGGTTGATCAGATCTATCCCACTTAACTTAGTTAAACAAATCTATTTCTTTTGATACCGACTCATCTATTTCCAACGACACCAAGAGGAAGAGCAAACAAACCAGGACAGACAGGATACTAGCCACAAAACTAAGCATCACGAAAACATGCCTATATAATTTTGACCCCCTTAAACCCCACTTTTATACAGTAAAACTGGGGTTTACAGGGCTATCAGTTATTTTCTTATTCCAGCTCAAAAACATAGATTGTGGGTACTCGTTAGAACCGCCTCGCCGAGGCGGTTCTAACGAGTATCCATAATCTATGTTTTGAGCGGAAATATGAAAAATGTCAGAATTTTTTATCTAAAAAATTTCATTTTTTGGCACTAAAATTTTCAGTATATTTGAATAGGCGTGTTTTCGTAATGAAAATCAAAGCAGCCAGCCCCTCTTCCAGAACAAGATCACAAATTCTAGATAGGATCCACTAAACACAACCGTTAGACACAACCGTTAGACAACGAACAGGACAAAACGTAAAAAAAAGACCCACAGCGAGTAACTACTAGGCTAGACAAAGGTCAAACAACATCAGAATAACAACCTTTGGACAATCAGAAGTAAAACCTACCGGGGAAACGATGTTTAATCGATTTTACTGCCGCCAAATTTTCACCTTAATTTCGAATACTGTAAAATACATAATTATTGTTTGGCTTGCATAGAGACTCCATTACTAAATGAGTGAATCATCGCAAAACAAAAAATAAAACATGTAAACAAATTAAATTACTGTGTTGAATCAAGGATGTTAAGCTCGGGGCAATCACCTCAGACACTGGTAGCCAGAGCTAAAGACAATCGCTAGTTGAACCACGGAGGGATCGAACAAAAACATAATATCAGGAATCAACCTTTTTATGAGATGTTTAGGTCGGCAGCTTCCGAGATTCTGAGACATGATCCACTGTCGTGCAGTTACAGAGCAAAGCATGGCTATCATCCATGATTGTTTAAACTAGCGGTTTTATTTTTTTATTTAAGCAAGTCATCTAGGTGTCTACAAGTAGAATTGAAAGTTTCAATAATATCAGCCTGATATTCGTCACAGATAGAGCGATGACATGAAATCTCTCTCATAACGAAAGAAAAACCGCAATATGGAGTACAAAATTAGTACCCATCAGATTACCCATAATTTATCTGTAAAGCTTAGTGCCAAATCTAATAAATATATTGTCCAAAAGGTAAAGAGGGGCTTTACAGACTTTTTTTGTAAATAAAGCCTGTACATATTACAGGACAAAAACAAAGTGCCTTCTCGAGTAATTTTTCTGTTCAGTTAAGTCAGTTAGCTTTTCCTTAATCAGATTATGAATGGGGTAAGTTAGTATAAAGAGTGGAAATATCATATGTAGGCAAACTGAAAGCTCGAAAACCTTTCGATTTCAATTCATGAAGCACCTCATCTGAATTTTATAGACCAAAAGAATTTATTTATCCCTTTCATTATTTTATTTTTTTTTTTTCATAATATTTTATTACATGATTCTTAACTGCAGTAAGCAGACATATAATCATTTTGTCAGCTCAGTGGTGCTGCAAGAGGTAGAATTTGCAATAAAACTTGCTTTGTATCTTTATTAAGCTCAGGTAACCGTTATAAAATGGGATTTTTGTTGTAGTTGTTATTGTTTTATTTTGATACTTACTGCAAACTCAATACCAGTATGGCAACGGTGCTTATCAATAACAGATTTCTCTTCAGCAGAAGTACATTGATATGTTTTTTGCTCTACTAAATTTCTGTAATCACTTCTGCAGCTTGTAAAAGTTAGCTTGAAAACAGTTCTGCAGCTAGAAATGATGTCTATTAACACAGTAAAATTGTTGGGAAATGTAATATAATTTTTTAGAATAATTCAAATAAATATAATTACGCATTACAAAAGGATAGGATAAGACATGAATGTTATGCGACAGACTGCAGGGTTAGTTTTAACCCAATCACGATTGACAGCTATGTCTTTGGCTTATATTTTACGACAGTGGGCCGGTTCATGGACGATGGCGGTGCTTGAAGTGTCTTTGTTCAAGCCGTCCAACTAATGTTTTAAGTTCTAGCCGTCAGTGAGTTTTTGCCCCGAACGCTTATCGTTGTTTTATCATGATTTAATTTGATTGATATGTTTTCTGTGAGGTTTCATGAATTGAATTAGGTATCCTCTATGCAAGCCAAACAATTTTGTATGCATTTTGAACAACATTTGAACCAAGGGTGAAAATTTATTACCAGTAAGTCGGTTTAATCCGCCGTTTGTACTACCGTTCTAAGGTCGGTTCTGGTGTTGTTGGTGGGGCCTTGTGGCTGCCGCTATGGGTTTTTTTCGCGTTTTGTCAAGCTTTGATGTCTCATTGTTGTGTTTGGTTATCCCCTGCATGTGATCGCTTCTTTGGGTGAAAAGAGAGTAACCCTTCTTTTTTATATGTGTGTCCTACCTCCAGATAAGAAGGGTATATGAAAACATTTTCATATTTCTCCCTGAAAACATGTGGTACTCATAAGAAAAGTTCCTAGGAGACGCTACTACTTGGTATCCAAACCATACGTTTCACGAAGATATAAGAAAATATGTGATTTAAAAACAAGCTTTACCTGGAGCTACATGTATGTTGTGTGCTATCATTCATTGATAAATGTTGTCGTTAGACTAAATATTTATTCTTATAATCCTGAGTGACAATCCCTAAAAATCAAAATAATATCATGACTATAAAGATTGGTCACTCTAATGACCCGCCTTTATAATCAGGATATTATTTGGGTTTTCTTTTAGTGGATCAGCAAATAGATTTATAAGAATAAATACTTAGTCACTGGAGACTGGAGCCAGTCTGTGGTGTCCTTTGTAAGAGATTTTGTGATTGTGGCACTTCCTGGGCATCTCCTGTAGTATTTACCTACACACACATAAATATGTGTAAAGACAAAATATAAAACAAAGGAATTTAGTCAAATTTTCATCAGGCATCATATCGAAGATCGGTGGCATTACATTTCTGTAACGGTTGCAAACTTGAGTCTCTATCGAAGCGCTATTTAACCACAGGAACTTATTATGACATATCCATAGAAATGTAGTTACAAACAAAGGCCACGATCACGCAGCATGGTCTTCCAAAGGCAATGAAACAATTAGATAAGATTAACAATGCTAAGACACAACGGCACAGTTCAAATAACTGACACAAAAAAAAAATGCAGCGGATGAACCGCCTTCAAATGGGCAGCTGAAAGAAATCATTTTCTTTTTAGACGCACCATGAAACCACGTTACTTCTCGAGGTAAAGCAGATAAAAACAAGACTCAAATCAACCTAAGTACTCAAGCAAACTCTTCTATCTCTACTTACAGTAACTGTGATACTAGACACTGTGATACAAAGACAGCCAAAGGTCCTGATATGGGGCTCCATTGTTTATATGTACTCCGCAGACAAATCTTTTGCCGTGGTGAATTTTATTTATATGTTGTTGTTTTGTTGTTTTTTTTTCAGATTAGAGAAGTAGGCATGAATAAGGAAAAGTATCGTTATATTCTGGGAACTTTGGTATGTACATCTTCTTTTGAATTTTATCTTTTTCCCATTACGTTAACAAAAATCTAAAAGGTTGCCTTTGTAAACAAAGAACACACAAAAGAACGAATATCGGAAACTCGGTTTTGTTAAGTCTCTTCAAATGCAGCTGTAAACTTTACTCACATATTTTCAGCAAAAGTACCTGTAAATTAGATATTGTACTTACTAGAACAGTTAAAATTTTTACCTATAACAAACTTGTTAAACTAACGATGCTTTGAAAAACTACGCCCAGCTTTTCTTTTTTAAACCTCAAACAACCTTTTCATAGCATTAATCTATCTTAACGTGCTAAATAACTAAAATATTTCTTATTTCCCTTATTATAAAGTGAAAAAGCCATACCTCATATGGCTGTAAATTAGAAGGGTGTCAATATAAGTATTTTTCTTGTATCGTCATGAAAACATATGTTGTAGGTACTCATTATAAGCATTTGTGTGGAGTTATAAGAAATTATCAATATTTTAGGTTTAAGAATGAAGTCACCGAGTTTCATTCTTTTGTGTGTTCTTTGTTTCTAAAGAAAATCATTTATATTTTATCATCGAGGGCTATGACAAAGTATTATTTTTTTCATAATTTTAACATAATGACAAACCACCGATGCATCATTAATGCAGACATTTCTTATTCTATATAGGTTTCTAAACTATTATCTCAACATGAGCCAGCTACATGTATTCTTGATCCAAATGCTAAGGCCAACAACCGTGTATCAGTTTCTTTCACGTACGTAAAAGAGTGCCTCCGAATTTAAAGAATGTCAAATGTTGATATCACTGGATAAAAAAAAAGTTATATTTTAAAATATCTGAAAAGGAAGTAATAAAAAAACAAAAGACTAGAATATCTGCTGAAGCGTTTTACCTAGCATGCTTAGCGTTAATATTCTATATCATCTATATCCCAGGATTTCTTAAACCTTGACATGGAGCGGTATCAGCACGGCGGTGTCAATATCACAGGCTTTCAGCTTGTTAATTACACAGCATCAAATGTTAAAAGCTTCTTGAAGATTTGGAGAACACTAGACGTAAGCTTATGGGAAGGAGCTGGCCATAACTATATCCATGTAAGTTGGAGAATGTTAGAACAAGTGCAGATTGTGGTGTCTTTTCATGTAAGTAGGAGATTATAAGATCACATTTACACTTAATTTTATTGATCCTGTTCATGTAAGTGGGATACATTACGAAAACACGCCTATTAAAATATATAGAAAATTTCACCTCCAAAAACTGAAAATTTTCAGATAAAAACTCTGATAATTTTCATATTTCTGCTCAAAACATAGATTGTGGGTACTCGTTAGAACTGCCTCGGCGAGGCGGTTCTAACGAGTACCCACAATCTATGTTTTTGAGCAGTAATAAGAAAAATAATGTATACCCCTGTAAACCCCAGTTTTGCTATAGAAACGTAGGGTTTAAGGGGATCAACATTATATAGGCATGTTTTCGTGATGTTTTAGACCACATTAACACTAAACTTCATTATGTCTATTCATGCATGCTAGAGATTTTAGATCAGATTTACATAGCTTCATTTCGTCTGGTCATTTTTAGATAGCATTCACACTAATTTCATTGTGTCTGTTCATGTAAGTTGGAGAGTTTTAGATCACATTCACACTAAGATTCACTGTGTCTTTTCATGTAAGTTGGAGACTTTTAGATCACACTCGCACTAGTTTAACTGACTGTGTCTTGTCATTGAAGTTGGAGGATTTGGATCCCATTCACATTAAGCTTCACTGTGTCTTTCCATGTAAGTTGGAGATTTTTAGATCACATTCACACTAGTTTCACTGTGTCTTGTCAATTAAGTTGGAGAATTTAGATATCATGCACACTTACTTCATTGGTCTGTTTATGTAAGTTAAAAAGTTTTAAATCACATTCATACTAACTTCATTGTGTCTCTTCATACATCGTGGAGACTTTTAGATCATATTCTTGCTAAGCTTCACTGTGTTTGTTCATGTAGGTTGGAGATGTTTATATCGCATCCACACTACACTTCATTATATCTGTTCATGTAAGTTAAAGATGTTTAGATTACATTCTACATATTGAACTTCATTGTGTCTGTTCATGTAAGCTTAAGATTTTTAGATTACATTCACGTAAAACTTCACCATGTTCCTTCATGTAACCTGGAGATTTTTAGATCAAGTTCACACTAAATTCACTGTGTTTGTTAATGGAACTTAGGGATTTTAGGTCACATTCACACTAGATTTCTTTGTGTCTGCTCATGTAACTTACAGACTTTTAACCCACATTCACAATACACTTCACTGTGATGGATTGAAAGTTTCATATTCAACCCACTTTATTTAGTCTTGTCATGAGAGATAGGTGTCTTCCCGGCTTATATATGCCTCTCCAGCTTGCATGGCTGTTGACCCATTATTGGTTGATAACGTTCGTTGGTTTCCCCTTTAATTGCACGACAACGAGGTGGTTGTCAGATTTAATGACGCTCCCTCCTCCATCTGTATTACAAGACTGGCGCCTAACTATCAGTGTCTGTGGTCGGGCGCATCATGGTTCTGTTTGTAGTTTTCTTGTGTTTTGAATTGAGATCACCATTGACTTTTTTACTTTGTTTCATTACAGTGTTTATGATGATATGTCTTTCATTTTGATGACGTAAAGGATCTTTATGTGACCCGAAGATATGTTTGTAATTTTTAGCTACATCAGAATTTTGAGAGGTTTAACGCTAGTAAAACTTGTGTAAGCACTCAGTAGGGGTTTTTCTACTGATCGTTCCTAGGCGGTTCCTCTGTTGTTGTTCTTATTTGTTCGTACGTCGTCGGTTTCATATTTAGTGTTTGTTTTGGTCGTTATTTGTTCCTAAAGTCTCCTTCTCATATTGTCTCGGGAAGGCTATTCTTCATAGTTGTAGCATTTTGAGAATATCTTTAATAAAATTTAACCCCCAGGTAGATTTTTATTGATCGTTCCAAGATGGTTCCTCTCTTACAGCTTTTGTTTGACAGTTATCCGGCAGAATTTAGAAAATCAAACACATAATAAAATGTACGTCTTATGTGTATTAACATACTATTTGTTGTCATCGGTGATTGCGGCTCTTCCTGAACATTATTTTACTACAGTCGACTCTCGTTATCTCGACTTCACTTATCTCGAATAACCGCTAATCTCGAAGTGAAAACCCGGTCCCTGTTCAAACATGAACATCTAACAACAGGTATCAGAATAGTATTGAAAAGAAGAGAAATTGCTCCTTTCTCATCTTTTCTACAATATTTTCAATACACCTCTAACTTCAGGAGTGAATTACATACTCATTTGTAAAATGTGGTTGTTCGATTTATTTTTTCCTCAATTCTGCAAACCTGATATGTCGAGGTACGGATATCTCAAAGTATTTCAGCAAGTCCCTTGGACTTCGGGATGACGAGAGACGACTGTACTTTGTTCAACTTTAAGATCTAGTATAGTAAGGTTTCTTTTTTGTTTTTTGTTTTTTGTTGTTGTTTTTTTTTTGTTGTTGTTTTTTTTTTGGGGGATATCATAATATTCAAATATCAAGGCATGTATGTAACCTTTTATATGTCAATTATTTCAAACGAACTACATTTAAAGTGAATGGACACATCTGGAAATTTCGCCGCCATTTTCTAAACGGAGACCACTCTGCAGACAAGAAGTTACGTCTCTAGCATTTAAAATCTTTCAAAAATGGGAACTACTTTTAAAGGAAAGAATTGGCTTCATTTACGAACTGGTTGTCTCCTTTAAGAGTAGTCTGCAGGGAGAATGGAGGCATATTTTTCTGCAGGTGTATCCAGTCTTCTTAAACTAAACCAGCACATTACCCTGATTATGCGAAGATTTGGACCTGATGAAAATTGTTTAGATTTAAATTAGACATCGCTGGACGCGGCCACTGCTCAGAGTCTAATCATCCGGCAAGATTTATACACATCAACAAATAGGTAACTAGACATGTTTAAGACAAGTACGTACAAATATTTATATTTATAAGGCATACTTGTCTCTTATCTATCTTAACCCATTTATGTCTTGCATCCCATAAACGGGAAATTGGCAGAACGCGGCATCTGATCATTAAACTCAGGAATTTTTGTAAAGCATGGTAATAATAAAAACTAAGCATACACCCTTTTAACTGGAAATAGACCAGTCCCAAGAGTTCAGGTAGAAAAATCTATTCGGCATAAGTGGGTTATGGAGTTTTGATGTCTAACTACTTCGAGTATATACGGTATACTTCTTTTAAGGCGACTATATGGTATCTATTTTTAGATCGATGGTGCCTTAGCGTTCGATTCCATTACAGTGATTACGAAGACATTAGGACTGCTCATGTCAGAGAATCCTAAAGTATTCAAACACACGTTCAGAAGGGGAGAAGTATACAATTTCAACAAAACAAAAGGCGTGCCTTGTAATATTAACCCTCCTATACCGTGGATGCATGGAGCACCTCTGATGAGAGCAGTGAAAACGGTAAATATGAGCAGCAATGTTTGAAAACGTACTTTTCTGACATGTGCGTCAAAAAATACTCAAATGAGTCTGCGCATCCGCACATTGTTATCGGAGTCGTTATTGTCCGCATAAGGAACATAAACATCACTGGCTCTCTAAAATGCACCCAGTGAAGATTTTGGACAGGCTGATCTGAATCTTCGCTGGGTGCACATGTCCGAAGGTACGTTTTCTGGCATTGTGGCTTATACAGTTTTGATCGTATATTAACATCTAACACTCTAATAAACAGGATAACAAACTGATGATATATTTTGAAGTTTCTTTTGTTTTTTGTTTGTTTGTTTTTATTGATGTTTTTTTGTTTGTTTGTTTTTTGTTTTTTTTTGGAGGGGGGATTGTTTGTTTTTTTTGTTGTTTTTTTTTGTCTTGTTTTGTTTTGTTTTTATTTTGTTTTTTATGTTTTTTGTTTTTTGTTTTGTTTGCTTGTTTGTTTGTTTTTTTTTGTTTGTTTGTTTTTGTTTTTTTGTTGTTTTTTTTTGTTTTGTTTTTTTTTGTTTTGTTTTGTTTTGTTTTGTTTCTTTTATTTGTTTGTTTTTTGTTTTTTGGGGGGGGGTATTTTTTTTTTTGGTTTGTTTCTTTGTTTGTTTTTGTTTTTTGTTTTTTGTTGTTGTTGTTGTTGTTTTTGTTGTTTTCTTTTTTAAATCAGGATTTGGCTGTTCATACATTTTTTTTCCTGTGGCAATTTGCATGCAATGTCAACCCTATCTTCTTGAAAAAAATAATTAGAATATTTCAAAATGGCAAAATGTTGTCGGCTGAATTGTTTGATAGGCTTGAAAAGCGTTGAAGGGAATGGATACATTTCAAGAAATGCTCCCAAAGGAAGTAGACCCATTTCAGAAGGGATTTGCAGGAAGGCAAAGGGAAATAGATTCTAAAACGAACGACACTCGAGAGCAATGAATACACTCACAAAACTGAAAACAGAAGAAATGTCAAGTTTTCAGAACCATAGTTAGTTTCTACCAATTAGGCGTCAGTAACTCTCATATAATTTTTCAAAACTCCTGGAATTGGCCAAATGATCGCAAAGGACCAGAAAGTATAAACTACCCTGTAGTACAGTACTGAAAATTGTCTTATTCTTTTCCTTTAGAGTAGGTCCCTTTCAAGGAGAGGATAAGTATGGCAGGGAAGAAACGGGAAGTTTTCAAAGCTGCTTGCTTGTAAAACTTGCCATGAAAATCAAATGTATACACTCTTCTTAACTATTTATTGTAGATACGTTTTGAAGGCGTGACCGGAAATGTTGAATTTGATGATAATGGATTCAGAAAGAATTTCAAGTTGGATGTTTACAACGTTGGGCTGCAGTATGGTCCCGAAAAGGTACATACAACTGACTCTCGGTATCTAGAAGTCCAAAAAGGACTCTGAAGTAATTTGAGATATCCGTACCTCGACATATCAGGTTTGCAGAATCATGGAAAAAAAAATCGAAAACCATATTTTACAAATTATTATGTAATTTGACTCCTGATATTTTGAGACATATTTCAAATATTGTGGAAGAGGATATATTCCTCTTTAGGATTTCTATTCCTTTCCACAATATTTTGTTTGATTTCAATGTTAGACAAGGGAGCAGCTTTTCACTTCGAGATAAGTGGTTATTCGAGATAAGCGAAATCGAGATAACGAGGAACGTCTGTTTCTTTAACCTTATACTTAAACATCGGTAATCGAAATTTTAAAGGTAATCTTTTCATATTCTAAAAAGGCATGGGTTTGCTTTTTAGCTCGCCCGAACGAAAGTCCAGTAGGAGTTGTCACACTACAACCAGCGCCGGCATTTACATTTGCGTTGACTGGCAATAGCGTCAACTATATGCATGTTTTATGTTGAAGTTTATATTTTTAGGGCTATTTAAGCCAATGTATTCCACCCTATGATAGAGGAAATGCGGATAAAATTGTTTAATTGACACATAAAGTGGATTTATGCAGTACAAATGATTGCAAGAAGAAATAAACAAATTGACTAAGCTGCTTTTAAAACTGAAAAATTCTGAAAATCGGCTTGATATAGTAAACCAATACATACTACTATTTCACAGTATTCATGGGGAGGTGATACATAATACATGACCAGGCCCCGAGGTTATAGAACGTTTTGCATGCTCAACCCATCTCAGTATGAAATTGAATCTGCTAATAAATATGAAAATGCCAACAAGCGTTGAGATTTTCATATTTATTAGCAGTAAATTTTTCATGCTCAGCCATGTTTAGCAATAAAAACAATGCAAGTGTGAGTAATTTGAGATTTATTATCAGGACAAATTCCATACTAAGCTGAGTTGAGCATGAAAACGTTTTATAGACTCGGGCCTGGTAACTTAATACTAAATGCAGTCAACTCTAAATATCTCAAACTCATGTTAGGTTCAAGATAACAGTAGTTTGAGGGAAAATAACCTGAAATGTAAGAACAATACGGCAAATTAAACCGTTATTGCTTTCTATGTAGTTTTGACTTAAGCAGAAGTTTGAGGTATCATGTTTTTTTAAGACAATGAGAGTGGATTGTATCTTTATAGATTGGGCAGTGGTCTCCAAATACGGGATTCTATTCTGATGGAGAGGAAGAGACTTTAATGCCGAATGGTACAGCTGCCCACAAGGTCTATATTGTCACAAGTATAGAGGTATGTGTTTACGAGTAATTTCACCACGACCTTCACGAAAACACACCTATATATAGTTTTGACCCCCTTAAACTCCACTTTTGTAGAGTAAAACTGGGGTTTACAGGGATATATATTAATTTTCTTATTTCTGCTTAGAAACATAATTTGTGGTTACTTGTTAGAACCGCCTCGCTGAGGCGGTTCTAACAAGAACCCACAATCTATGTTTTGAGCAGAAATATGAACACTACCAGAATTTTTCGTCTGAAAGTTTTCATTTTTTGATGAAAAAATTGTCAATATATTTGAATAGGCGTGTTTTCGTAATGGTTAGGAGACTGGATACACTTTTTGTTTACAAGGAAGACAGCATTTGTGACTACCCATTTGGTATCTAGCACAACAAGCTCTTCCTGAAAAGGGGTCTATTCTTAAAGAAAGAAAAATGGCTCCCGATGGGAACAAACTCTTTCCTCTTTCCATTTCAGAAGGGAAAGAATAGTTTAACACAGTTACCCCCCCTGAATTTTTTTTAATCTAATTCTTATAAGGTGTGGTAGCACAACTCAAAAAGAGCATTTTATGGAGAAAGCTTTTGTGGAGGAAAGTTTTGTTTCCAAAGGATAACACTAACAACCGAAAAGAATTTGCTTTCTTAATATGTATATTGTTAAAGTAGGAGTGAGATTGCTGACAAGGGTTATAAATATTTTCCTTAAGGATGATACCGTTTGTAAAGATAGGTTCAGGCTTTCAGGTCTTAATTATCTCACTTGGAGATGTATTCATTCGCCATAATAATAAAAAATGAGCCGTGTCATGAAAATCATGTTTTAAGGCACATTTGAGCTGGTCTATATGATTAGTTCCTTTAGAAGCCTGAATATGATCAGGGCGAAGACGTTGTTAAGTTTCATGTAACGATGTGTATTTCATGTACATGGACTGCAAATTTGCAATTTACAAATGAAAGTGTTGTGTGTAACAGTCGCTGGTACTTATCGATGAGTCACACACACACACACACACACACTGTGTGTGTGTGTATGTGTGTGTGTGTGTGTGTGTGTGTGTGTGTGTCAACGTCGTTTTTAAAACTTCCTCAGTTATATATTCATCAAACTCTGGTTGTAGTAGACAGCCCATTTTTTACTTTTATAGCAAATATATTTTTATAAAACTATGATACTCGTATTTATCTGGCTACCCGCTCATCTAAACGTATGTTTAAAAGGATCCGAAAAATAGGGTTATAATTACCTATAACATATAAATCACATTTGCACGAGTTATTGCTATATGTATGGCGTTAAATAAAGTTTGTATGTCTGTGCTATGCAGTGTGCACCATTCGTTTTTATGTTAGGTTACGGAAATTAAAGATTAGCAGACGACTTGTAAAAAGCACAAGACATCTAGATATACCAATACCTATGGTTTGTTCTCAAGGGTCATTGCTTTTTGAATCTATTGATAGTTAATTTATTTCGTCTCTAGGAGGATATTTTTAATAAAATATTAATCACATTTTGTACAAAAAGGGAAAACTGAGCTGTTCAGGAGAAATAAATTTGTTGATAATTGGAGGATATTTTTCTTTTGTTTCCAACTATGTGCAACACATGTGTTTTGGATATTCACTAGAAGGCCATTTGCGAGGCACTCCAAATGAATGCCCACAACAGATGTTTCATGGAAATGTGGAGAAAATTATCTTAAAGTTATCGTTCCATACTCCTTCTTTACAAGGTATTGGTCCTAGTTTGTCGCATGCTGCTTATATCACTAGACTATGCTATATTAACATTTTAACCTGCTGCATCTAAATAACATCAGACGAGATATTAGAATAGTTTTCTTATTTTCTCCAGAGAAATGGCTCTAAATTTAAGCAAAGACATAAAGAAATATATGAATGTCACGTTCTACTTTCTGGCCAAACATCACGAAAACATGCCTATATAACTTCGACCCCCTTAAACCCCATTTTTATATAGTAAAACTGGGGTTTACAGGAGTATACATTATTTTTCCTATTTCTGCTCAAAAACATAGATTGTGGGTACACGTTAGAACCGCCTCGTCGAGGTGGTTCTAACGAGTACCCACAATCTATGTTTTGAGCCAAAATTTGGAAAATATCTGAATTTTTTATCTGAAAATGTTCATTTTTTGGAGGTAAAATTTTCAGTATATTTGAATAGGCATGTTTTCGTAATGAATAATAGAACATCAGTAATTCATCGTCTGTTGATTTAGCACACGGAATGTTGTGTGAGTTTTATTTAGTTTTCAAAGTACAAGAAATACCTAATGTTATTAATGTCCATTTAAAGGATAATCATATATATTATGTGTTACACTTTTGAAATGGTTGATACAATTTATCATAACAAACTACAGTTAAATAAAACGAATACCACTGCCACCGAAGCAATGTTTATCAATATCTAATGACATATTCTCTACTAAACTTTATGACAAATGGGACGACTTTCATTTTGATATTATAAATATTTCATTTTTGGATGGCGTTGTCCCTCTTGCTTCATTCTATGGTAAATATTTCTCAGTTAATTCGTTTTGCTAGAGCATTTAGTCAAGTAAGTGATTTCAATAGCGAAGTATACTTGTAACTGCTAAACTTCTTAAGCAATGGTACAGTTACAAAAACATTTTCTAAGTTTTATCGCCGTCATTCTGAAGTAATGTCTAAATAAAACGTTGATTTGAAAACACTTCTGCAAGTAGGTCTGTCCGAATCTGAATTTTATGGCGACTTAGTCTATAAATTTAGAAAGAATGTTGGCAAAACCTTTATTTTTGGTGCAATTTAAAATGAGTGTCACTCTCTAATAAAACGATAGATTACGACATGAATATTCTACGGCAAACTGCATGCATGGTTGTTCACTTAATTCTGGTTGATAGCTTTGCTTCCTCATTGCACGGCGGTATCTGCACTATATCTGTTCAACTTTACATGATCGATTATTAAGTCCAACATACATTTCACAGTTATAAAGAAGACATGCTTGCTGTCAATGATATCTAAATTGCCTGAATTGTAGAAACAACAAAACCTTGCTTTACCAATAAAAGAAGATTGGTTTAGTAGAACCCCATTTTATTTTCAATGCAAATTAAAGATTTTGCGTGGGACGGATTGCATTATGCAAAAAAGATTCTTCAAGTATAAATTGCTCACGCGCAAAATAAAATAATCCTGAGCAGCTACACACTGTTAGTCACATCAGAGCGTTTGCCTTTGGCTGGATGCATTTTAGTCCAAAGCTACTGTAAGAGGACAGTGAATGTCTAATCAGGCTGGGCGAATGCTATTCGTGACCTTTTTATATGCATATGCCCGAAGTCACGTTCTTCAAATGCATGTATCTTTAATAGAAAGTGATTCGTTGACTTCATTGATCGGAGAATTTCAAGAATTAATGGAATTCCGATGCAACAAGATAACAAGAAAGGTAAGAGCATCTTCTTGTACTTTCAGTTATGTAGTTTGCTTATTACCTTGGCCTTAAAATTCTACTTCTAATATGCATCACGAAAACATGCCTATATATTTTTGACCCCCTTAAATCCTTGTTTTACGTAGTAAATCTGGGGTTTACAGGGGTATACATTATTTTCCTTATTTTTGCTCAAAAACATAGATTGTGGTACTCGTTAGAACCGCCTCGCCGAGGCGGTTCTAACGAGTACCCACAAATTATGTTTTGAGCAAACGTATGAAAATATCAGAGTTTTTTATTCGAAAATTTTAAATTTTTGAAGGTGAAATTTTCTATGTATTTGAATAGGCCTGTTTTCGTAATGGTTGGCATAGTCTAAATTCACGTCAACAAAGCCAACTGAGCCGCAACGTCAAAAAACGCATCTTCGGACATATAAGCATAGCGAAGATTCAATTCACCTTGCACATTTACGTTGCGGTTCATATACAGACCTTGTTGACAATAACATCTCGCTAATATATCTATCAAAATTCAAAACAATTTACAGTGTTGTCGCATGCTAATTTAGATAAATTTATATACATAGTCTGGTAGTTTTGCGTTCAGTTGTATTTGTAGTTTTCTCTCTAGTTCTTAGGTAGTCTAGTCCTCTGCTAGACCTAAAACATCTGAGTAGACAAACTTCACTAGGTGTAGTTTATATCTTCTAGTCCTATGTTATCTGAGCTCATTCCGGGAGTTTTTAAATATTAAATGAGGATCACTGATAAAGCTTAATTTGCCGTAACTAGCTAATCTGATCCAGAAAACGTGACACTTCTTCAGCTGTTTTTTTTTTTTTTTTTCAGCTTTGTAAGTGGGTACATTGGTCTCAAGAGTCGTTCCCTGTAGAATCTATTCATCTTCACTATAAGTGGTGTTAGTGACGTGTGAAGGCCGTAAAACATCTCCCGTACTTCACTATAGTGTGCTTTTTATTTTCTGGTCCTCTGTGGTCATTGAGCCCGTTCCATGATCCTTGATACATTAAATAAATATCACTGATGAGGCCTAAATGGCCGAAACTAGCTAGACTGTGTTCATTGCTCTCGAAGTTCCATTCATTTTAGAATCTATTTTTTTCTTCATTACAACTGGTGTTAGTGCCTATACACTCCTGTTATTGTCGTAAAACATATGGCTTTAGATCACATAGACATGTCGACGTACTGTTGTAATAAATGCCCCTTTTTGCCAGCCAGGGCATTTGAATCGTCGTGTATAGGACCCCTATGCGGACCAAACATATTTTTATACTTTGGAGCTGCATTAGAATTAAGGGCGCGAGTAACCTAGTTTATACCCCCGCCCCCCCCCCCCCCCCCACCCCCTCAGTAGTGTTTCTACTGACCGCTCCAAGATGGTTCATCACGAAAACATACCTATATAATTTTGACCCCCTTAAACCCAACTTTTATATAGTAAAACTGGTGTTTAAAGGGATATATATGATTTTTCTTATCTGCTCAAAAACATAGATTGTGGGTACTCGTCAAAACCGCCTTGGCGAGGCGGTTCTAACGAGTACCCACAATCTATGTCTTGAGCAGAAATATGAAAAATATAAGTATTTTTATCTGAAAACCTTCAGCGTTTTTTGGTGGTGAAATGTTCAATATATTTGAATAGGAGTGTTTTCGTAATGACTCTGTTGCAGTTCTTTTTTGTTCGTGCGTCTGTGGTTTCTAATGTGGCGTTTGTTTGTTCCTCGTCTTTCCTTCTTTTTGTGCTTATGGACGGCTGTGCTTCCTGATGAGTGTGACAATTCCTGAGTATTTGCACTTAGTAAATTGTGTTTTCGATGGACGAGTTTATAAGAAACTTGTATTTTTTTTTTTTTTTTTTTTTTTTGGAAATTATGTGTTCTGGTAAAGGACTAAATATTAATATCTATAATTACACTACTAACATTTAAGAGCATGTTGTTAGTGACACAAACTTATCTTTAATTTTTACAACTGTTTTAATTTATTTATTCATTTCATTTTTTCAGTGTTTCAATGGAAACAGATCACAATCTGCTACATCCATGAGGCCAAGTTCAGGGAGTAATGGAGTTGATATATCCAGATTCAAACTTCTGATCATTTCTGTGGTGCTGCTGATGACATGGATTACATTCAGATGATTGAACTTGCTACTTTACCTCTGGAAATTCTGCCGCTGAGTGCATGTGGATTTAATTTAAACTGTGTTTAATTTGTACAACATATACTCGTACACAAGGACAATAATTTAATTGCATAATATATTGCTATAATAAAAATCTTAAAGGTTGCCTTTGGAAACACAGAACACACAAAAGAACGAAAATTGGAGACTTTGTTATATTTAGTGTCTTTGTATACAGCAGTGTGCATGTAGTTTGCGGGGCTGCATACGACCCCTAATCCCGCCTTAAAGGGTTAATCTGTAAAGTAGTACTTTATCACATACATATATCAATCTTTACCCTTAAACTGCCAGTCACAACAATTGTCGTCTGCTTTGTCATCTGCTTGTGATTTTAAAATTCATTTTTGCAAACAGTGTGGACCCGGATCAGACTGCTCCTCTAGGAGCAGTCTGATCTGGGTCCACACGGTTCGCCTGTATGCAAAAATACATTTGAAAAGTTTGCAAGAATATTCAGCAGACGACATAAACAGACGACATTTTCAGATGTAGGTTTTCTTGGCGTTTTAAGGGTTAAGATTTACTACTCTCTAGGCAAATTCTGCAGACAACAAATTGAGGATATTCGTCTCATTTTCCTCCACCAGATAAGCTTTGGCATTTCATGCAAATTGTCTGGAGACAATTTGCATGAGATGTCAAAACTTATTTTCTGGGAAATATAGGAAAATATATTCCAAATCATAGTCTGCTGTTTGTTTACCCAGCATGCTAAAGGTTAAATAGATGTTCTATTGACTCATTTCTGTATATCCGAATAATTATGCTAAATACGGCAATAGATTATCACTGGAATATGACTAAGTTTTGATAAGTAAACTTTCGCAGTTGTAAATGTTCAAAACTCATCCACAAAACTGCTCAACAAAAAAACGTTCCTTGGGTAAATCTCCACGAAATGTTTATGCAAACCGCTTGAGTATGTTAGTTCATCACGAAAACATGCCTATATAATTTTGACCCCTTAAAACCCCACTTTTATGTAGTAAAACTGGGGTTTACAGGGGTATATGTTATTTTTTATATTTCTGCTCAAAACACAGATTGTGGGTACTCGTTAGAACCGCCTCGATGAGGCGGTTCTAACGAGTACCCACAATCTATGTTTTGAGCAGAAATGTGAAAAATATCAGAACTTTTTATCTGAAAATTTTCATTTTTTAATGGTAAAATTTTCAGTATATTTGAATAGGCGTGTTTTCGTAATGTGTTATGGTGAATGGCAGCTAATAATTGTCATTGACCTACTGTCGGAAAGCACATTTTCGAAGCTGCTAAAATGACTGAAACTTCACAATTACAATCTTAACTGTGTAACCTCCACCGAATTTGGGCCCGTCAAAATTCGTTACTGCCAAAGACGCATGATTGGGTTAAGGCAACGGAACATGTAGAAACGAGCCAAAAACCTATAGCAGTCAACCCCCTTTATACCGACACTCTATATAACGATAAAACCCGTTATAATGATAATTTGAGTGGCACGAAACCTGCGGTTCTAACAAATATTCAAAACACATGTTCTGTGGGGAAATACTTATAAAAAATCTTTCTTACATATCGTTTTGCTGCGTTTACAGTAGCAAACGCATTTTAACGGTAACATATTTTGAAACACATGCTATCGTTGTAATGAGGGTCCATTGTATTTCTATGAATACGGTGTAACCACTGCAAATAACGAATGTATCTGCCGACATCATCACGCCTATATAATTTTGACCCCCTTAAACCCCACGTTTATATGGTAAAACTGAGGTTTACAGGGTAAACATTATTTTTCTTATTTCTGCTCAAAACATAGATTGTGGGCACTCGTTAGAACCGCCTCGGCGAGGCGGTTCTAACGAGTATCCACAATCTATGTTTTGAGCAGAAATATGAAACATATCAAATAATTTTATCTGAAAATTTTCATTTTTTGGTGGTAAAATTTTCAATATATTTGAATAGGCATGTTTTCGTAATGTGTGCGCAAAGCTTAAATCAGCCATTGCATTTGTACGGTTTAATTAGGTTCTCAATAACCACTGTTGATGCTTGATATTGTTCAAGTCTCTAGCAAAGTCTAATCTGAAAGTGCGGGTGTGCAGGCTGTTCCAAGGCTTCTTAATGTCATAAGGAACATTTTCCGACGTTGTGACTTATTGTCACATCTTTTTTCTCTTTACATTTTACACGAATTTACACAATCCTGTGTAGGGTTGTGATCACCTTGTTGGTGAAGAAAAGCTTGTAGCTTCTCTTATCTTTGGTCTGTGAATGTATACTGTCTGTCATGGTTTGTTTGCTCTTCCTTTAGGTGTCATTGAAAGGCTATGTTCTATGATTGTGGCTATTCCTTGACATTATGTATGCTATTTTTGTAGAACATTTTAGGACAGAGAGACAGCTTTTGTGACTTTATATGGTTTCCTGCACTGCAAATGCCTTTTGAAAGGATCTATTCTAAAAGGAGCGAATTTTCTCCCAAGAGGGGTGAATTGTGTTAAGAGTAGAGACTTTTTAAAAACAATTTTGACAAAGTTTCCTCCTCTGTAAGTGTTTTCATTCCACTGAAGAACTGCTATCAGGGAAATCGAATGCTATATATTTTGGGTAGATGTTTTATACGATCGAGCCAAAGTATACATACACTAAACTTTCCTTAAGATTGTTGTTCACGTGATTATCATCGACCAATGAAATCAAACCGCACCTTTGTACGAAATCCAGGTAACATGTATTTGTCGGCGCGTTATTCTTGTCGCTGTGACGTCAGAGTGCCTTGTAAAGAGGGGCATCTGTAAAAAGTGAATCAGTCTTAAGTCCCCTGTTCAGAACCATTTTCCCTGCCTACACTCAGGGACAATCGACCCATCAGTGCTGTCAGTGCTTTGATTGTTTATTTAAAACAAAAGTGATTTGTGGTTGTAAATGTGTTTAACAAACGGCAGAGGAGTAGATTGTCTTAGAGAAATGAAAAACGTGTTATAAAATAAGCCGTAACGTCAGAAAACGTACCTTCGAAAATGAGTGTTCAGCAAAGCTTTACGAAAACATGCCTATATAATTTTGACCACCTTAAACCCCATTTGTATGTAGTAGAACTGGGATTTACATGGGTATACATTATTTTTCTTATTTACGCTCAAATACATAGATTGTGGTACTCGTTAGAACCGCCTCGCCGAGGCGGTTCTAACGAGTATCCACAATCTATGTTTTGAGCAGAAATATGAAAAAATATCAGAATTTTTTCCTCTGAAAATTTTCATTTTTCGGTGGTAAACTTTTCAGTATATTTAAAAAGGCATTTTTTCGTAATGGATTCAGATCAGCCTGCGCATTTGGAATGCCGATGATGCAAAATTTCTTCACGCGGACAAAACAATTCTGATCAGACTGCACATATTCGCAGGCTGATTTGTGCCTTCTTTGGACGCATAGGTCAGAACGCACGTTGTCTCACGTTGCGGCTCAAATGTCTACAATGTGGGCATTCAATTAGACCCTGTCAAAGAAAAAAGATTAGCCAGACATATCAGTCTTAAAATGGAATATTTCTTCCTTACAGACACAAAGTCAAATTATTTGATGACTTTTAAAGATAACCTTTACCCTAAATACATATTTTATATCGTTCCTTAATAGATCATCCTAAAATAGTGTTAGTGTTTTTGTCTTAATTTGTACGCTTGCTATTTAATCACTAACTGTTTTTGACAGAAGAGAAACAAAATGTGGTATGTCCATTCGTAATAACCGTCACCTACCAATTGTAAGAGTCTTATCAAGAGCTATGTAAACCAAGGAATTTTCACCAGACAATGTGGGAAAGAAAGAGATTAAGCCAATTAAGACAGAAATATGCTGCGAAGATGATTGCTAGAAATAACAAACAAACTTAAAATTTGGTTTAAAAAAAAAAACAGCAAAATGCTGAATGTTTACGTAATAATGTAGACGCCGACGAATCCCTGTTTTTGCTGTGTACTATGAGGGAACGTAGACGCCGACGAATCCCTGTTTTGCTGTGTACTATGAGGGAACTTTGGGTACATATAGATGTGTTAACGGGAAAGGCAACACTTGTAAAGATATCATTTGAAATTAAAGATCTTTTCAAACTAGTCATGTCTATGCAAATTTGAAAAAAATCGGACAAATAATAAGAAAGCTATCGGGATTAAAATATTTCTATTGTGCTTTTCTCGACGCTGCCATTTTGTTTATTTAATGGTAATTATAAAACCTCTTTTAGATATGCAAAGCGTATGTAGATATTTATATACAACAACAGTTTACCACTTTATTTGTTTATATAACTTCTTCTCTAGATGTTTATTGATTTGCTTGAATCCGCATCGCGCACTGTTTACTATCAGACAGAATTTTTTAATATTTTAAAATTATTAGAATCTCATTAAATATTCAAAATGCTGGCGCCCTTTGTTAAGGATTCTAAAATCTTTAATCGTCATTATCTTTCTTAGTTTTATCCAATTTTGATCAAATTTGCATCAAAATACATGGTTTGTCAAGATTGTTCAGATACATTCTTCAGTAAAGTTGCATTTCCCTTTAATGTAATATGACCTCAACAAGTATTTGTTGGAGGTTCGTGATTCACATGGTACAGTTTACTGACTTTGGCAGACAAAAGACTCATGAGTTCAGATTTACCAATTTTGGTATTTTCACTGTGCTCTTTAGATGAAGGTAAGTCATGTCTTTAGTTTAAACTTTTATTTTATGTGTATACGTATAACATTACCGTTTACAACGAGACATGACAAAACATCAATACATACAAAAGGGATCCAGAAGAAAGTCGTTTGACTTTTTTAAATCTGTATTACAGACCATAATACATATCAGTACAACTAATTTGTGATTTGGGACGATCTGACAAACGTCAACAAACAAGTATGTGGTATCAATAAATTATATGAAAAGTAATGAATGTAAACTATTTCAACAAAATGTCAAGAAATAGATATGAAACTATGATATATTATTGTCTCCACGGGGGAAGAGGTGGAGGAAGATATACAATGTACTATATAAATACTAGGTCCGATCGCGACAAATTAATCTAGCCAGTCATGTCTTTCAAGGTACATAGAATACGTTTTCACCTTTTGACATTGCACAGTAAATTATGAAGGTAAGTTATGTCTATCAAGGTAAGCCGTTTCTACCGGTTTAAATTGCACAATAAGTAAAGGTGGTAAGTTATGTCTTTCAAGGAAAGATGTTCTTGACCTGTTGAAACTGCACAGTAAGTTATGAAGATAGTTATATCTTTCAAGAAAAACGGTCTTCACCTGTTGAAATTGCACATTAATCTATGAAGGTATGTTATGTCTTTCAAGGTAATACGTTTCTCGCCTGTTGAAATAGCACTGTAAGTTATGAAGGTAAGTTATGTCCTTCAAGGTAAGGCGTTTTTCACCTGTTGAACCGGCACAGTAAGTTATGAAGGTGCCTTATGTCTTTCACGGTTACAAAAGTGTTTCACCTGAGTGTTTAAATTACACAGTTAGTTATAACAATAAGTTAGTTATGTCTTTCAAGGTAAAGTACACCTGTTTAAATTGCACGGTAAGTTATGAAGGTACATTTGAGAGTTATATTTTTCAAGAATATGTTTTTCTCTGTTGAAATTGCGCACTTGTGAACAGGTATAAACAAACACATCAGTCAGGTACTATCATCTGTTTGCACGATCCGTTATTCAACTGTATCACCGAATAGAATATTTTACTGTGTTAAGGCTAATGGACACACTTTTTTAGGGGGAGAAAGTCTGTCAATACAATGCTCATTACGAAAAAACGCCTATTCAAATATATTAAAAATTTCTCCACCAAAACATGTAAATTTTCAGATAAAAAATTCTGATATTTTTTCCTATTTCTGCTCAAAGCAGAGATTGTGGGTAATAATGTTTACCCCTGTAAACCCCAGTTTTACTGTATAAAAGTGGGGTTTAAGGGGGTCAAAATTATATAGGTGTGTTTTCGTGATGTGTTTTGGCGCCCTTCCGAAAAAAAATAGGCCATTTTTAAAGTAAAGAATTTACTTACTTTTGGATCGGTTTTTGTTTTCCTTTTATAGAAGACCTCTTTTCAGAAGGGGCTTGTACAGATTTAGAAAAATTGTGGGAAAATCTAACTTTTAGGAAAAATTCAGAAAACTAATTAACCGTTATAAAAGAATTGGCTATAGCCTGGATATTATGCAACAGACTGCATGCCTAGTTATCAATCCAATCGTTGTTGATGGCTATGCTTCACTCTTTAATTGCACCACGGCCTACAGGTCTGAAAGGGTAAAAAGGAAACACAAACTTGGTCAAGAATGTACCTATATATCATCAAGAGTGCATCTATATTTCAAAGAAGCAAGATCTTGTCACCATACAATCTGGTGCAAATTTTGTCACAATTGCTTAAAAACTGAAACAGTTAATGAAGTTTAAAATGTTAAAACTAATGATGTGCGTTGTTATTGTGAAGACAGTGAAGTTCCGAACGTTTCAAAATATTAAATAAAATCTTCTTTATATCAGAAATCAGTACGGGTTTGAAACAAAAGGAATTTATGTCTAGACAAGAAGCTATATACACAAATATGGAAATGAAATATTGCTGCAAACAGCATTCATTTTAAGCGTGCACAATTGTTCAAGACATTTTGACGTAATGAAATCTCATTAAATACTCAAGTATGGCAGCGCTCATAAAGCAATTTCGATATCTGCTAAACTTAAAAAACGCCCTTACTTACTATCCATTTTTATCAGATTGAATCAAATTGCATGATTTGTCAACCTCAATTATTTGAGATGCAAGTTTCGCTTTGTAGATTCTGCTTGATATATATTGTTTTGTAAAAAAAAATAAATTCATGCTTCACACAAATTGTTTGCTTGTTGATGTTCTTAATCAATATGAAAAGAAAGAAATAAACGTCTCATAAAATTGCTGGATGTCTGGTCATACCCATCGTTATGAAATAAAGATTATTTAAAACGATTTACAGATACAATATTACTGTACAAACAGACATATCAGCTTAGGCATGTCTTTGATTCTTACATTCTTGCATTCTATAAGAGGATCACAGATGATGCCGAACTCGCCGAAGCTAGGTAGTCTACAAACATTGACACTCAACCTGAGCTGTTTTTAGTATTGTGAGTGCTCTTAAGGGCCAATCCTTTTAAAATATATTTACTTATATTGTCTTTATTGTATGAGCAATCCATTTCAGCGTGGTCATCCCTACAGTCTAATCAGGATCTCTTCTGCGCCTTCCTTGTTTATGCGTTATTGGCGTTTAAGCATCAAGTTAGGTCGATCGATAGACTTTCAGGGTAGGCAACAGTATGAAAGCGGCTTTTGTCTCCCTTATGAAAAGGGGTCCTCTCTAAAAGGAAAGAATTAGCTTCCCTTGGCAGGGAAAAATTTGGAAGGGGCCATGGACAAAGTTTTTAAAGTTCTTCAGTTTTTAAAGTGGCACTTTCTTTTTGAAAATTTGGGCCCTTTTTTTTATAATGTAAGGGTATAGGGAGCTAGGATTCTGATCCAATTTACCAGATTTGAAAAATGGCCCCTCTTATCTGTGGACCAACAACATTCCTGCCTTTGGAGCAAACTATTTCCTTTTCAGAGTAGATACCTTTTCAAAAGGAACTAAGTGCATGAAAAACTATCAGGAAGTCACAAAAGGTGTCTCCCCTGTTAGCAGCGGTGGTAAAATCTATCCTATATATCAGTTCAACTTAAATTATCATTGTATAAGCTTTGAGAGTGGGATCATTAAAGTTTCTTTTAGTGTAATCCAGTGATATATGAGCGGGGGCACAGCATTTATTTCAAAATTGCATGTGCGCCCAACGAAGACTCAGATGAGCCTGCGCATCCTAGCAGTCTTACCAGAGTCTTTGCAGAGCACTCAGTGGGTAGCCAAGGACAAAGAGTCTTCAGGAGAACAGTGAAGACTCTGATCAGACTGCGCGGATGCGCAGTCTGATCTGAGTCTTCGCTGGGCGCACATGTAATCTTGTAGGAAATGTTGTGCCCCAGCTCATATGCATTTCTCTTTCAGGACGAACCTTTTTTGATGATCAAAGAAGGGGTTGATAAAGATGGCAAACCATTCGTAGGAAATGACAGGTATGAAGGTATGCTTTCGTTAGGTTATTTTTGTTATATTAGTAAGTTGTTTTAAGGAAAGTGCATACACTTTTAAGGGATGCAATTCTATTTATTTATTTATTTACTTATTTTTTTTTTTTTTTTTTTTTTTTTTTTTGCCACCGTTCTGAAAAGGTGACTACTCTATGGGGGACCCGTGATAAAAACACCACTGAACAACTAGCTCTCCTGTTCCATTGACCACAGTAAAGAAATATATTCGCACAAATATCTCCTTGCTTAAACAGTAGAGCTAATTGTGGTGTGCAGTTATATCAGTGGTCTTGGAAATAAAGTACATCCTCTTTCACTAGAACATCCGTCATGTTTTCATAGCCAAATCCATAACAAATCAAACCTGAGCAGGGAAGTTTTCTTTTGCAGCTGTAGATTTATGGAGAATGCTAGCTGGGCACTGAATATCACTGCTCTGAGTACACGTATGATATTGGTATGTTTGGCTACCAATGTAACAAACTATTATCCCATCTCATCACCATTTTTATGTGATATATTGTATGTCGTGTCTAAATATACGCGAAATTATAATTCAGCCTAGTCAAATGCAACAATCACGAAGCACAGCCATCCCGAGGCACCAATGTCTGACTTTGATTTTTTCAGCACTGTTTTACGGTGAGGTAGATATTGACTATTTACGTAGCAAGCAATGAGTATATTTGAAGAGACTTGAAACACTTGCGTCCATGTTTTACAAGGGAGACACTTGCTATGAATTTCTTGCTCACTAGACCTCTCTTACAAAGAGGCTACTCAAAATGGGAAGAATTGCTCCCACGAGGAGCAAATCCTGTCGTTTTAGTGTAGCAAACAGTTTCGACAGTTGCCTCCCCTAGAAGTGTATCCATTCCAACAAGAATTATGTTTTGAAAATAATTCTGGGATGTATCAAATACTCAAAAGTCACTTTAAACTTTTAATTACCGAATTTACTAGATATTCGGACAAGCATTCCTGCGCAAAGCCTTATGACAAGGAATAAATGCGTCTGATCTGAGCCCATACTGCCCAGTATTTTAGACGCTTCAGCATGTAGCAAACTATTCTTGTTGACTTTTTAGGACAAGTATAAAAAAGTGATAAAATATCCTATTATTTAGATATATACGGTATCGATGGTATATTTTGGGTTCGCCTAGAGAATCAGGCCTTATGTACTATAAACTTGGGAAGGACCCTACAGACTATGGAGACGTGGAGGCCTCACTTGAACTTCATGTGAGACAGCTCTGTCATTGTTCTTGCTTCCTTCCAGAAAGGGGGCTACACTAACCTGAAAAAAATGCTTGCCTTGTGAATACATTATTTCGTTCTAGAACAGATCCCCTTGCAGTAAGAAGTTGGTGTGTAGGAAAGCAAACAGGAAGACACTAAAGATATCTCCCTTGTTAGCCATATTCCGCTGAACCCGGATATACTTTGTCTTTCCAAACAGTGTAGATCCAGATCAGTTGGCTTCTTTAGACGCCAATTGATCTGGATCTGCACTGTTTGTGATTAAATATATGAAATTGTGTCAGTTACCTGGATCAAGTAATCTGATTGGCTGAAAATTAGAAGTGGGTGTGGCATCTTAATTCAGCAGGACAAAAATGGCAAAAAGGCACCAAGTGTATTCGGTCACCTTGGACACACTTAGCAGATTTTTGCAATGTTTACAAGGGAAACAAATCCTATGGTTTTATGCTTCCTTGCCATCACACTAAGCTCATTCTGAAAAGTGGTCTACTCTCAGCGAGTGAATTAATCCCAGGGTGAGCAAATTCTTTGCTTTAAAGGTATATTTAGATCCCTTTCAAAAATTAGTTGTGACAGTGATTTCTTCACCCGCAAGCAAGTGTATCCATCCGCCAGGACTCTTCCATAGTGCCAATAAAACTAAAGACTCTGCGGAACCAGTATGAAATACATATTATCTAAACATTAATTGGTCAGTGTGTATACACAAATACTACGTCATAAACACTTTCTGCAAATATTTAACAGTAGTTAAAAGTTTTTTGTTTTTTTTTTTTTGTTTTTTTTTTTGTTTTTTTTTTTTTTTTTTGTTTTTTTTTTTTGATAAACTTCAAAATCAGGAAGTTTAATATTTGCAGCAAAATATTGTGAAACTGCGTTTTATATGATTTAGTATTACTTTTGAAGATTTTATTGATATGTAAACTCCAGCGAATCACTCGCAAACTAAATAAAGTCCGAAGAGCTTTATGCAAAGTTTATGAGTGATTCGCCGGGGTTCACACTTCCATAAAATTCATAAAAATAATACTTCATTCATTATAATTCAAATTTTGTCATCAAACTGTTGCAAATGTTGTTGAATATGTCAACCTCTTGAGACGGCAAAGGAAAATAGATCTGACGGATTTCACTTCATTTCAGTGTAAAACTTTTCCTTCAATCAAATTGCGTGAATGTGTATAGAGATGAAGAACTATACATGTATGAAGTTGGAATTACATGACATTGTATAATTCAGTGATAAAGTAGATACACTAATCTAGACATATGCATTTTGGTCTTATTAGCAAAGAAACAAATATGGCAGCTCCTATCGAGTAGACACTTCAAGGGTAACCCTTACTTGACTAATTATCAGACTTTCCGTCGGTAAAAATCGGTTTCTGCCGTCGCTTGTCTAATGACATATATATGCCAGCGCACCACAAAACCTACAATAAGACCTGTATGACCAATAAGGACTTAAATCAGCCTGTACATCCGCCTAATATGCCAAGGGTTTCCGTTTATCCCTTTTTGGTAAATCAAGGGGCTGAGGAAGGCACATGCAATCAGCGAACTCAGATCAGACTGCGCGGATCTGAGTCTTCTCTGATCGCAGAAGTCTTATTGTAGGGTTTGTCGTGCGGTAGCTCATATAGTATATGATATCTGTTTACAGGTTATTGTGTTGATCTTACGAAGAAACTTGCGGAGTATGTCAACTTTGACTACTTAATTAAACTGGTAGGCGACAATAATTATGGAAAGAAGCTTAGAAATGGTACCTGGAATGGAATGGTCGGAGAGGTAGCAAGAGGAGTACGTATAGTTGATTTTTAAACTCACAATAAGATCAGATCAATAGGGGATATCAACTATTTAAAGCATTTAAATGTCGGTTTGTTCGGTCGAAATCGTACATTCGTACCTGCTGTTGATATGCGATACACTTTCCAGATCGATAGCGCTCTATGGATTTTGTTTGTGTTGAGGTTTTACGGCCCAGTCAACCCAATGGGGTCATGTTGAGCGCGGTCAGTTTACCTAACCACACGTTTACTGGGCAGGCTTAGTCCTCTAAGCAGTTAACCAGTACTGTGCACATTCTTTCGCCAGAAACTGACAACTGCCCCTCTTGAATCAGCGGAAGGGAGAGAATGACCGTAGAAAATATTTCATGATCAATCTCCACGAAAGAATGTTGCCGACCTCGGCGGGGGTTGAACCCGCGACCTCCTGGTCTCCAGTCGGACAGCGCATCCAACTGAGCCACCGAGGCCGGCAGCGCTCTATGGAATTGAACAAGCTAAAAGACTAGTCACGAAAATATAAGACATTTGCAATCAAAATGATAACTGACGTAAAGCAAAGCCGTGTTCATGATAGTGTTTTCTTCAATCACGTTGCTCTTGAAGCTCTGAACTAAGGTGGTGTGAAAATCTGTTCAGAGAACGACCAGTGTTCGATTTTCATAAGCCATGATCTATTTGTTTGTGCGATTTTCCTAGATAAGCGTTAGTCAGAGTATAGCGTCCAAGCACACCCTATGTGTTGCTAAAATAGTAACAGGATTATGGGCGAGGTTTGGCGCCAGTTAGCCAGGGTCAAGCCTCCGGATGCGCAAGTTGATCTGAGTTTACGCAGGTAACATATGTCATAAGTTCAGTTTGTATTTGAAGAGACTCGATTGTATTTATGTGCTTTCTTCTGTTGATTCTTCATCAGGATGCCGACTTGGCCGTAGCGCCACTATCCATAACAAGTGACAGAGAGTTAGTTGTGGATTTTTCTAAACCGTTTATGAACGTCGGTATCAGCATCATGATCAAGAAACCTGAAAAGAAGAAACCTGGTGTATTCTCCTTTTTACAGCCGTTTACTATCAACCTCTGGACATGTATTGTACTGGGGTACTTCTTCGTTGGATTAGGTAAGTGTGCGTCCGTGCATGCATGCGTCTGTATCCTGAGCCACCAAAAGTGTTTGTGTGTTTGTGTGTGTGTGTGTGTGTGTGTGTGTGTGTGTGTGTGTCCCGAGCCATCAAAACGCGCGCACGCATGCGGTTGTGTGTGCATGTCCTGAACTACCAAAACTAGAAGAAACACGAGCGTTCTCGCTACGTCATACTTAATACACGCGAAGGAACATCCCACGTAGACATCAAAATGATCAGCTAGACAAAACTGCAAGAAAAGGTCATGGACGTGTTTTTGTGTATATGAAATAACCCACACTCAGGCAATACTGTGCATGCAGTCTCGTCAGAGCCCATGCAGTTCGCACAGAATTTATTTTGTCCGTAGATGATTTGATAAACATTTCCTTCATTGCTTAAATTTGAATCTAGTTTGCACATGCGCGCTTGTACGCACATGTGCTTAAATACTGCGCAATTTTAGAACACAGTCTGCATATGCGCAGTTTCAGATTGACTTCAAAGTTTTCCAAAACCTGTTAGAAAATACTATTTTATTATGTTGTCTGATTATATTTAAGTTGAGTTTGGCATCAGACCAACAAATAAGCCCTATTCTGAAAGGGAGTGCCTAAATTTTTAGGGGAGACAATTCTACTAAAATTATTTTGCCTTCTTCCTGTAAAAGTGTCAACTAGAAACAAAGAAAAACGTTAACCTCCGGAGATCAGATGCTTTTGTTTTAGTGTGGATTCCTTTTCAAGAAGAGCTTAGTTTACAGAAAAGAAAACACAGAGTCACAAATATCGCATCACGAAAACATGCCTATATAATTTTGACCCCCTTAAACCCCACTTTTATATAGTAAAACTGGGGTTTACAGGGATATACATTATTTTTCTATTTCTGCTAAAAAACATAGACTGCTTAAAAACATAGACTGCTCAAAAACATAGATTGTGGGCACTCGTTAGAACCGTACCGGCGATGCGGTTCTAACAAGTACCCATAATCTATGTTTTTGAGCAGAAATATGGAAAATATCACAGTTTTTTATCTGAAAATTTTCAGTTTTTGGAGGAGAAATTTTCTGTATATTTGAATAGGCGTGTTTTCGTAAAGGTCTCCCTTGTAAAGACAGGGATACAGATTTAAAAAAGTCAAACGACTTTCTTCTGGATCCCATTTGTATGTATTGATGTTTTGTCATGTCTCGTTGTAAACGGTAATGTTATATGTATACAAATAAAATAAAAGTTTAAACTAAAGACTCTACTAAGCGTATTCTTTAATGCGACCGGTTAATTCTCGCCATTTTGACAAGGGTGATACTGCTCATCAATCCACTTCTGAAAAGGGGTCTACACTTAACGGAAATAATTTGCTCCACGCAGGAGCAAATTCCTTCTTTTAAGATAAAACCCATTTTCAGAAGGGAGGCGAAAACTTTTGATTGAATTATCTCTCTCTCTAAAGTGTATTAAATCCCACTTTTATGTTTAGGGACTCACATTGTGTTTCGTTTCAGGTATTTTCTTTGTAAGCAGGTTTAGCTCCGCGGAGTGGCGGCGTACAGGAATTCCTGAGACGACCATAAATAAGTTCAACCTTCCCAACTCACTATGGTTTTCAATGGGCTCTCTCATGTTACAGGGAAGCGACGACGCCTGTCCGAGGTGAATTTTTCTTCATTAAATAATATATTTATTGAACTTCCGATAAGCAGAGCTTTAATGTATTTTATATATAATTTTTTGCAAAAATGTAAAATGGAACACACAAATACACACACAAAGAGAAAGAGACAGAAAATCAGAGTATTTTTTGTCCATTTCCATATTCTTCTGAACATATTGATATAATAATAGTTATACTTATAACGAGCACCATCTGAATTGTATCTGCACTGTTTGCTATATTAGCATCTATAAAACAAGTTCAATATAGTCAGTTTCTTAATAATATACCATATCTTTTAACATAATTGGGAGGTACTGCCTGATCCAAACTTGTCCAGTCTTCGCAAAGGACCAGCAAATATTAAGCTACACTAATTTCGAGTAGACGTTCAACGAGCTCTATACAACACTTAACACAGCTGTTATGACATTAAATTTATTCTGAAGCGAGGAATCATTTGAAAGCAAGAAACATATCATTTAAGCGAATATAGCAGATTCGGATTTTGCTGAGTCTATCCATGAATAATTAAATAATGTGTAACACCGCACATTCCAGAGATTCAACATTTGTTGGTTTAAATTCGTAATTTATTCGTATTAATTTACATACAGCAATATAAAACACATAGTTCGTATCAGTAATGCATTTATACAGAAGAGAATCAGAAAAAAAGTCAGTTGACTTATTTAAATATTTGTCCCGAATTGTACTTCTACATTTGTATGAGAAAGACCAGAAACATTTGAATTTTATAGTCAGAATGTATTTATTTGTTGGCCCTGAATGAGACGCGACATAGTTCTTAGTCAGCAAAATGTAAAATATAATACAGTTGGCTCTCGTTATCTCGACCTCGCTTATCTCGAATAATCGCTTATCTCGAAGCGAAAATCTGGTTCTGCTTAAACATAAAATCTAACAACGGGTAAAAATATATTGTGGAAAAGAGGAGACATTGCTCCTAAGGAGCAATTTCTCCTCTTTTCCACAATATTTTAAATATATATCTCTAACTTCAGGAGTCAAATTACATATACATTAGTTAAAAGTGGCTGCTCGATTCATTTTTTTCCTAAATTTTGCAAATCTGATATGGCGAGGTATGGATATCTCGAAGTATTTCAGAGAGTCCATTGGAATTCGAGATAACGAGAGCTGACTGTACTTCAGTAAACTAAGGTGAGTCTTGGTATCCACGAATACTAAGTACCTCTCTCTTTAATAGTTACACCTTTCCTTTGTCAAAAACATATTACTAATCAAAGCGTTAAATGAAGCTACTGAGTTGGTCGCACAACATTTGAGTCTTAGATATCACCAACAATTTGCTGTTCGTACGACTGTACAAAGAAATCTAACCGCCGTATTTTGCAGGTCTGTGCCCGGACGTATTATCGGTGGTGCTTGGTGGTTTGTGGTTCTTATTATGATTTCTTCATACACTGCTAATCTTGCGGCCTTTCTGACGATAGAGAAAATGCTCACGCCAATAGAATCAGCGGATGATCTTATATCTCAGAGTGAAATATCCTATGGTACCTTGGACTCTGGCTCAACTCAAGCTTTCTTTCAGGTGAGCTCAAAGAATATGAGCCAGCACACGACAAAACCTACAAAAGTACTTTTGCGACTAGCGAAGACTCAGACCAGCCTGCGCATCCCGCAGTCTGATCAGAGTCTTCACGAATCGCATATGCCTTGTACAGCCTCCAGGCCATCCGAAGGGGGATAAACGAGAACCCTTGCTCTACTAATTGGATGTACAGGCTGATCTGAGCCTTTGCTGATCACAGAGATCACACAGGTCTAATTTTAGGTTTTGTCATGCGCTGGTCATATCGTATTTACCTAATTATTTGAACTCTTTAACCCCTTGCGCTACGTCCCCTAACCCTTCTCATGCTGAATAAATTAAGATGCCACAACCACTTCTAATTTCCAGCCAATCAGATTACTTGATCCAGGTTTTTGATAGAAATTCACATATTTAATGACAAACAGTGCAGATCCAGATCAGTTGGCTTCTTCAGAAGCCAACTGATCTGGATCTACACTGTTTGCTAAGACAGGGCATGTCGTGTTCAGCAAGAGAAGGGCTAACATATGAAAAGTCTGTTTTGCTATCGGTTGATATGTTCACATGTAACAACAGCGGCAAAATTATCTACCTACAAAATTATGTGGAACTAGATGTAATAACATGTCCGTTTATTTTAACTTTCAGAATATATTTCAATATATTAAATATTGATACTTCAATCCACAGGCAGCAAAAAGTATCTACCTACAAAATCATATGGAACTATATGTATTAATATGTCCGTTTATTCTGACTGTCAGAATATACAACACCTTCTTAAATATTGACACTTCATTCTGCAGACAACACAAAATATCTACCTAAAATCATTTGGAACTATATGTAATAACATGTCCGTTTATTTTGACTGTCTAATGTACGTCAGTATATTAAATATTGATACTTCATTCTACAGGCAACAAAATTATTAACCTACAAAACCATGTGGAACTTTATATCTTAACTTTATGCCTGCCAAACAGATGATTCACATGAAATGTCAAGACATTTTCTATGAAAAACAAACAAAAATAGAATGTCGTCTACTACAAATTTTGCTTGGCACTTTGAGAGTGAAATGTTGATGTATCATGCTTATTCATGCCTGTGTATTCTTTATTTCCAATGACAACCTTTTAGATTTATATGTTTTATCTTTATGTTATGCGTTACATGGCTGCAGTCCAAGGCGCCCTCGTCGCATTGGTCAGAGCTTGCAGATCGTGGGTTCGATCCCAGGCAAAACACCTAGAAATTTTAGATTTTTGTTTCATTTAGCAGGAAACCAAATTATCCATCCAAAAAATCATGTGGAACTAGATGTCATCAAAGGAACCCACTGTGTTCGACTATGATGAGGTGAAAGGTATACAGCGGTCAGCGACTTAAACGGAAAAATATGCATTTCTATTGGAATCTTTATACACTCCGCCTGTTTTGCCTTTCAGTGCATATTACCATCTATTAAAAGGACTGAATACACTTACACTCGTATTAGATTTGACTCATTTTTTACGTGGAATACTATGTTTGCTAGGTCCCTTCTGAAAAGGGGTCTACTCTAATTTTGTTCCTTTTAGGGAAGATTCTTTTTCAGAAGCGAGCAAAAACAAATTTTAACACATTTGTTTTCCTTCAAAACATTACGATAACACGCCTATTCAAATATACCGAAAATTTTTCCAACAAAAATGAAAATTTTCAGATAAAAAATCTGATGTTTTTCATATTTCTGCTCAAAATATAGATTGTGGCGATTCTAACGAGTACACACAACCTATGTTTCTGAGCAGAAATAAGATAAATAATGTGTACCCCTGTAGTCCCCAGTTTTACTATATAAAAGTGGAGTGTAAGGGGATCAACATTATATAGGCATGTTTTCGTGATAATGTATCAATTCTCCTTACATACAGATACTTCATTTTGCAGGCAACAAAAGTATCTACCTATAAAATTATGTGGAACTACATGTCATCGAAGGAACCAACAGTTTTCGTCTCCGATATAGAGGAAGGTATACAGCGGGTCAGGGACTTAAATGGAAAATATGCATTTCTGTTGGAATCAGTATACAACGAATATGCAAACAATAGACAGCCTTGTGATACGATGAAAGTGGGGCCACACCTGAATCATAACCATTACGGCATCGCAACCACGAAATATTCTCTTTTACGGTAAATGGTTCCCTTTGCAATTACCATCACGGAAACATGCCTATATAATTGTGACCCCCTTAAACCCCACTTTTAAATAGTAAAACTGGGGTTTACAGGGGTATACATTATTTTTCTTATTTCTGCTCAAAAACATAGATTGTGGTACTCGTTAGAACCGCCTCGACGAGGCGGTTCTAACGAGTACCCACAATCTATGTTTTGAGCAGAAATGTGAAAAATATCAGATTTTTTTGTCTGAAAACTTTCAGTTTTTGGTGGTGAAATTTTCAATATATTTGAATAGGCGTGTTTTCGTAATGCATTTTAGCAGTCTCTCGACTTGTTTAGCAGACGATAACTGGAAGATATTTTCTTCTTCTTCCCAAAACATGCAGTTTGACAATTTCAACATGTCGTCTGTTGAAATATATACCTAGTATGATGAGAATTAACATGTGAGACGCTGCACAAGAAAATGGCCCTTATGGAATATGTGGACATTGGATCTATCTTTTGAGCTCTTTGTCACAAAATAAACAACCGTATAGGCGAATATCTTAGGTGTTCTGCAACATACGATTAACTAATTTATTGTTTAGGTAGATCTATTGACGATGGTGTACCACATGTCAAAAGCAGGTCATGATTACCTGTACGTTGTTCTCTGAGAAACTTTGTAGAAACCTCAATGGAGTATATCTACCATACGCTATGGCTTAAGCGGAATAAATTAACCTTTACCATTTCTGGGCTTATTCTGAGCTTTCCTAGAAAACGGAATTGGATGAGAAGTCAAATCCTGTTTTCTTGGACAAATAAGGAAAATAGATCAATGTGTCTCAGCTGAAACTTTTACCCTGAGTGCTAGGCGCTTAGGACGACATCTACTAAAGCCGATATATCCCTAACCATAATTAGGTAACTGGGGTCTAAATATAGACCTAACCTATACTACAAGAAACTAAATTGTCCATTGCGTATCTGTCCCTTGTATCGTATGACCTACGCTCTCAAATTTGAAGTACATCTACCTGAGCTGGCGTGTCTCATATCTTGCATTTTACTATGACTTATATATTTATTCCCTATTTCCGAATTTAGATGCATCTATTATCCAGATTAGAGTATGCTTTGATTTTAACAACAGAAACATCACTTTTCTTTATTTCAGCGATGAGATAACTTTAGCCGTGTTGCAATTAACAGAGGACGGTACACTACACACAATGAAGAAAAAATGGTGGGTGGAAATGGGAGAATGCGGATTTGATACTGGACATAGGGTAAGGCAACTGTCACCAGTGTCATCATGCAATTTGTCATCATGAAAACATACCTATATAATTTTGGCCCCCTTAAAACCCACTTTTATGTAGTAAAACTGGGGTTTACAGGGGTATATATTATTTTTCTTATTTCTGCTCAAAAACATAGATTGTGGGTATTCGTTAGAACCGCCCGGGAGAGGCGGTTCTAACGAGAACCACAATCTATATTTTGAGCAGAAAAATAAAAAATATCATAATTTTTATCTGAAAACTTTCAGTTTTTGGTGGTGATATTTTCAATATATATTTGAATAGGCGTGTTTTCGTAATGTAAGAAGGCCACAATTTGAGATAAAATTCTCAAATTTGAGGCAACCTTTTAGATTTTTATTATTTTTTAAACTCTCCAAGAATTTCGACATTTATGAACCTGTATTGTCGTTGCAATTAATCAGAGGACAAAACTGGACAGTTTCGACATCACAGAGGAAGATTTTGATGTTTATTACAAAATGCGCTGACTTCGCTTTTTGGCAATTTCGATGATTGTTACACCGCTATTTGTAACTTTTTTAAACTTTGAGTACCATTTGAATTCCGAAGTATATGGATTTTCTTTACAACTAATCAGTCCTGTCCCCTAATTAATTGTAACGAAGATACAAGTAGATAAATATTAAAATTCCTGGGGAAGTTTAACTTTAAAACGTCTGTTACAAATTGCGGCGTTATTACAAAGTTGTTTGTCTTCCAAACACCAAGATCTCGAAACATTAGTTTAGAGTAGTTTAGAGTAGTTTATGAAAATTGCTAGCTCATAAATTGTCCAGTTAAGGCCTTTTTTAACAATACATTTTTGTTATTTCAAACGTCATATGACCAATGTAATGAAAGCCATAACGTGAAAGGTTGGTTGTAAAACATGGATCATTGCAAAGAATGTTAATCCTGTTTAAGGTATATAACGCAGTTATGGTAAAATTCAAAAATCCGTAAAATAATCCATTTGTTTTAATCAAGCGTTTAATGTCATTTCATTATTGATTGGTATGTTGGTTTGGTCTTTACAGAAATATAAATCAACGAACAGTAAGTGCAATTTCCTTTCAGGTGTTTAGATTTTTCATATTTAAAAGTGTCAATGCACCAAAAACCTCTAGTGATATCATTAAATCTCATAAAGAGGAACACTGACATTTTTTTCAGGAGCACTTTAAGAAAAAATAAATAAATAAAAGATACAGCTTAATGGGACGAACACACTTGTTAGATTTTCCACCACTGTTTATATTGTAGATAACCTATGACTTTGTTCGCTTTCCAGCGAACCAATCCCCATCTTCATAAGCATGCACAGCAAGCCCTCAATGGAATCACCCCCGCCAGACCCACGATCCTAGCTCCCAGAACCTCAGAGGACGATCGATCCACTTATAAGAGAAAATAAATGTTTAAACATTGACATTTACTCATTGTCTTACATTGTCTCCGGTAAAACATTCCAATACAATGAATGTAAACAGCATTTTAGAGGAAATGAACTCTTCAAGTAAAATGCTTTAGTTCAGATCCTCTGTAGTTTATTGTTAGAACTTGTTACATTGTATGTGTCATTAATGTACATGTTATTGAAAAAGAAATAAATGTTTAAACCAATCCCCATCTGAAAAGCATCAACTCTAAAAGGAAAGAATTTTCACAATTTTTCACAAGGGAGGCATAAACTTAAACTTATCTGCTCTGAAAGTGTATCCATTCCTCTTAAACTTAAATAAGTTTAACCGGGGTTGAGATTATAAAACGTTTAATGCTCAACTCAGCTGAGCATGACATTTTCATCGCTAATAAATATGGAAATGCTGACAATAGTTTGCATTTTCTTTTTTATTTGCAGAGAAAGTTACACGCTCAATTGTGTTTAGCAAGAAAGAATCTTTTACTGTCAGTAACTTAATATATACAGTCGAACTTCAATGGCTCGAACACCTTTGGGACCATGAAAAATTGTTCAAGCCATGGGTAGTTCAAGCCAATGAAGGTTAATCATGGCGCCAGGTAGGGAAGCAAATATCGCTAATTCTAATATCGATCTTCTACACAATAATTGTATGTTGAGTGTACTCATTAGAATCTCCTCGAAGAGGCGATTCTAATGAGTACACAACATACAATTTCATAATGAAATACGAAAGCTTCCTTAAATATTTCTTTGCTTGAACTGTCGGAAGAATTCCGTAGGGAGGACTCAAAACCGAGTTCGAATTAGTGAACGAGCCATCGGTGTTCGAGCTATTGAGATTCGACTGTATATGCAGTTACACAGGAAAAGCATAATGACGAAGCAGAGCCTTCCCAAGGCACCAAAGCATGAGGAATAAACATGATAAAACTAACACCACATATTAAACCACGGACGCACGTACAAAGAAGAACTGCAACAGCGACCCACCTTGAAGTCTCATAGAAATTTCTTGTACTACGTGTATACTATTTTATTTGTGCAGTGTGGACTCGGAATGTCTTTCTTACAGAGATGAAGTCAAATGAAAATACCTTAGATATACGGCACATATTAATCCATTACCAAACTTGTCCTAATACAGTATAACCTCAATGGCTCGAACCCAGATGGCTCGTATACCGTGGATGATTCGAACTCTTTTTTCAGTCCCTACAAAATCCTTCTAATATCTCAAGAAAACAAATATTTAGGGAATTTTTTTTTATTTTTTAATGGAATTGTATGTTGTGTGTACTCATTAGAATCGCCTCATCGAGGCGATTCTAATGAGTCAACATACAATCATTGTGTAGAAAACCGAAAAGATTACCCTAAATTATCGCTATTTGCTTCCTGAACTGGTGCCATGATTAACCCTCAGTGGCTCGAACTACCCATGTCTCGAACGAATTTCCATGGCCCCAAAGATGTTCGAGCCATTAAGGTTCGACTGTATTTGAACATTTTACTACCTATCTGAGTAAGTGTTCTTGTTATCAACACACCAACCTTTGTGAATCATTATGTGTCGTCTCCTAAAGAAAGAGGAAGAAAATAGACAAAAAAGCTAGTAGTTAGGAGGAAATAAAAAATGAAGGAAGATAAGAGTGAACGTTATTGACAATGCAGAAACAGAAAAAATACTAATATGCTACCTTTCCCACTTGCTGTAAGTACAGCAGACCGTTACCACCACCCTACCTATTGATGTGTCTAAAAACTTCTGGTTGAGTGGCAATCAGTGAAGACGTGATCGGACTCTACAGTTTGCACTTTCTGATCTGCTGTTCCACTGTTTGCTCATACATATCTGTCCGAATACTACGATAGGTGTTCGCTCATGCATATTTGTCCGAATCCTATGATAGATATGGTGTTTGCTCATGCATATCTTTTCAAATACTACGACAGATACGGTACCTCTTATTTTTCAGGAATCCAAGAAAAGAAGTCTTTCTCTTAGCAATGTAGCGGGAGCATACTTTATACTTATAGCTGGTTTAGTTCTTTCCATCGTTGTTGGAGTAATAGAATTTGTATATACTAAGAATAAACCAGAAAGATCTTTACCAGAGGTACGTCTTATATCTCTAAATAAGAGGGTTTATCAGGTTAATATTTTTCTTATTTCACGAAAACATACTTTCTGGGTACTCATTAGAAGCGCCTCAGTGAGGCATATATTTTCATATAGAAATAGGAAAATATTAACTTTTACGTTGCAAAATAACGCCTTAGCTGGAGTTGTGCATCTAATTCATGTTTATTTGATAATCAAGATTTTGCAACATACGAAACGTGAAAGCATTCTTATTTTATTCTCTATGAATAGTTACAGTTTAAAAGCAGGACAAACAGTGCGAGTTTTTTGCAAATCTGCTGTGGTTTACTATTTCTATCATTGTATGTGTTTGCATGTATGTCCTGGTGAACTTTTGTTTTGGATAGCCGTTTGGCCTAATTTGGGAAAGAAACTGTCCTTTTGACTTTTTGCTTGTAGTCTTTTGACTGTGGCGGCGTTGCTTTAAGCGCGTCCTTCTTTCCCTTTAGTGTCTTGAACGGAAGGTGTTAGGTAAATGTATCTATTCCTGAATATTGCCTTCCTTTCTATTTAAAGTGTTATGTTTTTATATTGACTTCACCTCATATGGGAGATTCGTATGCTTTGTTCTATGTTGGTTTAAACATGTCTTTTCAGAACTGTCATTACATAACATACATTGGAATTAACCAAACAAAGGTTACATCACGAAAACATACCTATATGATTTTGACCCCCTTAAACCCCAATTTTATATAGTAAAACTGGGGTTTACAGGGGTATACATTATTTGTCTTATTTCTGCTCAAAACATAGATTGTGGGTACTCGTTAGAACCGCCTCGGCGAGGCGGTTCTTACGAGTACCCTCAATCTATGTTTTGTGCAGAAAAATGAAAAATATCTGAGTTTTTTATCTGAAAATTTTCAGTTTTTGGAGACGAAATTTTCTATATATTTGAATAGGCGTGTTTTCGTAATGAGAACGGTAGCATGCAAACTTATACACATCCTCTCTTTAACAAAATTTGTGAACGTTGAGCGAGTATTTTTATATAATCTGTTAAATCAATGGTATAGTTTGCTCAGTGTACGTTACTGTATCAGATATATCAACTTCTTTTAAGCACACAACAGATATCAGGGCCCAGTTGTTCAAAACTAACGATGTCATTAGTTAACGATTTGTTAAAATTTACATCAAGTGATACGCAAATATGCTGAAATTTTTTGCTGAAAAAAATGTGAGTAGCTTTTGCAGTGCAAAAGCTACTCACATTTTTTCAGCAAAAATATCAGAATATTGTATATTGAATCTGCTAAAATAGTTAACGAAATGACCCTTAACAAGCTCGTTAAGCTAACGATGCTTTGAACAACTGGGCCCAGATTTTAAAAGGAAGCAAAATGACAAGGTATTAAAGAAAAGTGAAGTAACTTATATAAGTGGATTTGTAAATAATTCCCGTCAGCCAGTATCAGTAATGCAGTCGACTTTCGTTATCTGAACTTCGCTAATCTCAAGTAACCGCTTATCTCGAAGACAAAATCTGATCCCTGTTTAACATGAAAATCAAACAACAGGTAACAAAATATTGTGGAAAAGAGGAGAAATTTCTCCTTTCTCCTGTTTTTCCACAATATTTTGAATATATCTCTAACTTCATGAGTCAAATTACATATTCACTTGTGAAATGTGGTTGTTCGATTTATTTTTTCCTCCATTCTGCAAATCTGACATGTTCAGGTACGGGTTTCTCGAAGTATTTCAGAGAGTCCCTTGCACTTCCAGATAACGAGAGTCGACTGTATATAATCATGGATTATATTCAAAACAATAAAATAATAGTATAATACATACAAGGACTAGAAACAGAAGAAAGCAAATGCGTAGGAGTTGGGTTGGGACTATTGTATTTGCCGAGAATTTAGGGCTATCAAAATGGACTTCTTCAAATATTAGAATATGTGGTAAGGAGTTATGGGGGATTGACACACTTTCAAGGGTGACAGCTGTTAAACTGGTTTTGCCTCCCTTTTGAAAAGTGGTCTTATCTTGAAGGGAAAGAATGTGCTCCCTTTTCAAAAGGGGCTTGGTGTGCATGAAAGCAAACAGGAAGTAACAGTAATTGTTTCGCTATAAAAATCATCGGACAATCTTCCAACTGTTTCCAGTATCCTTAATGCAGTCGAACTTCAATGGCTAGGACATCTTTGGGACCATGCAATTTGTTCTAGACATGGGTGGTTCGAGTCACTGAGAGTTAATAGTAACGCCAGGTCGAGAGACAGTTTGGGATAATTTCGGGACGTATTTTCGATCTTCTATAAAATAATGGTATGTTGTGTGTACTCATTAGAATCGCCTCGATGAGTACACACAACCTACATTTTCATGACAAAAAAGGAAAATTTCTCTAAACTATCGCAAAATATTTGTTTTCTTGAGCTATCGGATGAATTTCCTGGGGTTTCAAAAACAAGTTCGAATCAGCCATGGTGAACGAACCATTAGTTTTAAAGTCATTGAAGTTTTACTGCATTTAGAATAATTGTGCTGTATTTTCGTGACGTTATGCCTAAGCATTTATGCCAAAGCATTGTAGACCTAGATCAGACGCCGCAAAATGTCTCTCTGGCCTTTTTTCAGATACAGCTTTCAGTTGGTAAGAGTATCTGGTTATGTTAACAAGAAGCCTGAAAATGTAACATTCAGTCACGCCCAATGTCAAAGACTGTACACAGTTGACAATTCACTTAAAATATCTTTTCTCCGAAAAAAAACAAGCAAAATAAGAGTGGTGCTAAGGGTAAGTTTTTACCTTTCACCGCTGAGCTTATGAAATCGACTCTACCATCTCTGAATGTGGTAACATTCATTGTTGCAATCGGGATTTCAGTCAAAAATCATTAACAGAATGGTAAACAGTGCATATCACGATGAGACGGCTCATTATGAGCCGTCTCATCTGGATCTGCACTGTTTGCACAGGTATATGTATTGGTCTGCAGGGATGAAAAGGTTAACATAATATTTGAGCACAGTATTGATACAGTACCATGGTTTGATCCTCTGTATAACGCCTATTGGGTGTTCCCTAAGTGTCTGGATCACACTGCAAGTCTCTAGTGTGGTCCTCTGATCTGGGAACATCCAGACGTGATGTAGAGCGTCGGATCATTTACAATCAAGCCTGTCTTGAAGGCCATCTGTATTCAGCAATCACCTCTACTAAGAGGTCATATGTTTTGATTCCCTTAAAAAACTGAGTGTAACTATACCTGTATTAAGCAAATACCTGTCCTTAGCAACTACCTTTTGGCTTTCCTTTAGATACTTGCTTAACACAGGTTGCCTATACTGAAGTTATAAAGTTATTATTAGCCTGAAGATCCTTTTTGATTCATTTTGACATATTTACAGGGTGTGTATATGTTACCAACTGAGGCAACGGCGATGTTATCTGAAGGTAATCACATCAACGAAAAGTTTGATGCGGAGGATCTACTCGCATCTCATGGTGTCCCTACAACCAACGGAAACACCAAACACAGCCATGTACGTAAATCTTTAATTCTTTTCTAAAATGGAATAGAGTTCCTCTCAAAGCAGGTATGGGGCAAAATGGTAATGGATGCTGCTTTTTGTTTTCATTATACCTCAATGAGCAGATATTAAGTCGCAACGTCAGAAAACGTACCTTCTGACATGTGCGCCCAGAGAGGATTCAGATCAGGCTGATCAGAATCTTCTCTGGACACATTTTGGATATTCTGGCATTACAAAAACACGCCTATTCAAATATATTGAGACGTTTACCACCAAAAAATGAAAATTTTCAGACAAAAATTCTGATAGTTTTCATATTTCTGTTCAAAACATAGCTTGTGGATACTCGTTAGAACCGCCTCGGTAAGGCGGTTCTAACGAGTACCCACAATCTATGTTTTCTAGCAGAAATAAGAGAGTTAATGTATACCCCTGTAAACCCCAGTCTTACTGTGTATAAGTGGGTTTAAAGGGGATCAAAACTATGTAGGTGTTTTCGTGATGGGATGCAGAGTTTCTTCATGCGGATAATGAGGACTCTGATCAGACCGCACGGATGCGCAAGCTGATTTGATTCTTCACTGGGCGCACATGTCGAAAGGTGTGTTTTCTGACCTTGTGGCTCATTTGATTATGTATCCCTTCCTAAGGGGAGGGGACATAGTTTTCTGATGTGGCGTTGGGTCGGTGTCGGCGTAACACTTTCTTGTCTGCACAATATCTTGTGAAGCAGTGGTTGGACTCTTATCAAATTTGCATGGCTATATAATTGGGCAATAACAAAGAACTGATTAGATTTTATTGAGCTTGACTTAATTTTCAAGATCACAACAGTAGAAAAACTGAAAATTCTTAGGGACTTTTTTGTCTGTGCAATATCTTATGAACCAGTGGTCTGAGTCTTACTAAATGAGGTTACATGTATGTCATCAGGATATGGCAAACGACTGATTACGTTTTGGTGACCTTGGTCTAATTTTCCAGGTCACAGCGATCGTGGGGGACATCTGTTGTATCTGCAAACACTGTTCTTTGTATTTCTGTTTTTCTATAGGATCCCGATGCAGTTATGCCATATGCGAACAGCGAAGGGCCAGATGAGCGTGCGCATCCGTGCAGTCTAATCTTGACCTTGTCTGTTCGTCGACATATACTACAGTATCCATTGATTCTGTAAGCGGAAAACGAAGGTCCTGATATTTCTGCGTGTATGAGCAGGCTGATCTTGGCCTGCGTTGTCCGCAAATTGCATAAGGCCCTTTTCGTACTAGCAATTTTTTTTCCTTTTGGACTAGTCCGCTTTTCAGAAGGGGGTTGAGATGCAGCCGGAAAACAAACACGAAATTACAAAAAGATGTCTCTCTTGTCAAAAATGGTGGAATTTCTGTCAAGTATATCCAAACCCCTTAAATGACACGCCTTTCATCTGGCATGAGAGCTTATTAAATTTGTTATGTTTATTTTTATTTACAGTTTACCTATGACTCGCCATTCCATAACACCCCAAAGATATCATTTCAGTTGGATCCAAACACAGACGTCTAGAAGAGGCAAATGTTTTTTTCCTATCCATCTACAAAATGTGCTTTAACATTATAACTGACAATTTACATGGAGTGCAACGTAGGAAAATATATCATATACGGGGAGCGAATGCCCATATCCGTGCAATCGGGTCAGCGTCTTCGCAGGGCACTCCGTGGATAGCCAAGGATCTAAAGCGTGTTCAGGAGGACAGGGAAGACTCTGATCGGCCTGCGCGGATAGCTTGATCCGAGTAAAGAAGTAAAGAAGGTCATATTCTTCGTAAATTCATGTCATTATTATTCGCATTTGAGCCAGCGCATGACAAAACCAACATAATGGCATGTGCGCCCAGCGAAGACTCAGATCAGCCTGGGCATCCGCTCAGTCTGATCAGTCTTCACTGTCCGCATGAAGAAAGCTTGGGTCCTAAGCTACCCATTGAGCGCACAGTGATGACTGATTAGACTAAGCGGATGCCCAGATTGATCTGAGTCTGTCTTCGCTGGGTTTTTTGTAGGTTTTGTCATGCGCTGGCTCATATGGTATTAGGAGACTTTAACGGCCGCCATAACACCAGCAATAGTGAGGTCAGAAAAAACTCTATAAAGGTTGTCCGTGAAAACAAACAATACAAAAAGAACGAAAATCGAGTCTAGATTTCATTCAGATTCTTTGACAGCATTGTAGTTGGTTAAAATACAAACGCTCTCTAGTAATGGCTTAAGCAGAACCGTCGATTTTCCCAGATACCTAATGGGTTCAAATATAAAGAAAATTTAGCCTCCAAAAACTGAAAATTTTCAGATAAAAAACTCCGATATTTTTCCAATTTCTGCTCAAAACATAGATTGTGGATTCGTTAGAACCGCCTCGCCAAGGCGGTTCTAACGAGTACCCACAATCTATGTTTTGAGCAGAAATAAGAAAAATAATGTATACGGGGGGACCGAATGACCGTATCTGTGCAATCGGGTCAACGTCTTCGCAGGGCACTCCGTGGATAGCCAAGGATCTAAAGCGTCTTCAGGAGGACAGAGAAGACTCTGATCGGCCTGCGCGGATAGCTTGATCCGAGTCTTTGCTGGGCGCACATGCCATCTTGTTAGAAATGCTGTGCTTCAGCTAATTTGTAATCTGCTCATACACAGAATATAGAATAGAAGTAAAGAAGGTCATATTCTTCGTAAATTCATGTCATTATTATTCGCATTTGAGCCAGCGCATGACAAAACCAACATAATGGCATGTGCGCCCAGCGAAGACTCAGATCAGCCTGGGCATCCGCCCAGTCTGATCAGAGTCTTCACTGTCCGCATGAAGAAAGCTTGGGTCCTTAGCTACCCATTGAGCGCACAGTGGTGACTGATTAGACTAAGCGGATGTCCAGATTGATCTGAGTCTGTCTTCGCTGGGCGCACATGTCATTTTGTATCTTTTGTCATGTGCTGGCTCATATGGTATTAGGAGACTTTAACGGCCGCCATAACACCAGCAATAGTGAGGTCAGAAAAAACTCTATAAAGGTTGTCCGTGAAAACAAACAATACAAAAAGAACGAAAATCGAGTCTAGATTTCATTCAGATTCTTTGACAGCATTGTAGCTGGTTAAAATACAAACGCTCTCTAGTAATGGCTTAAGCGGAACCGTCGATTTTCCCAGATACCTAATGGGTTCAACCTCCCCAATGAAAATAAAAATGATAAAAAGCTAGACTATGGTGAAGCCCGGTAGACTTTTTACGGAATGGCAGGCACTTCCTCCCTTAAAGGGACTCAACAACTGTAGTATCTATTTTACGATACTAACCTATATTTCACGGTCTAATGTCTCTGAAGACCATTACGAAAACACGCCTATTCAAACATAAAGAAAATTTAGCCTCCAAAAACGGAAAATGTTCAGATAAAAAAACACCGATATTTTCCTATTTCTGCTCAAAACATAGATTGTGGGTACTCGTTAGAACCGCCTCGCCGAGGCGGTTCTAACGAGTACCCACAATCTATGTTTTGAGCAGAAATAAGAAAAATAATGTATACCCCTGTAAACCCCAGTTTTACTATATAAAAGTTGGGTTTAAGAGGGTCAAAATTATATAGGCATGTTTTCATGATGCGTTAAAGATTTTGATCCTGATCTGAGTTTTTGGAGGGCTGTGCTTCCTGACTGCGGTATTTCCTGGATATCTTCACTTATATGTTTTCATTATTCAGTATTCCCATAAAGACTTTAACTCATCACGAGAACACGCCTATATAATTTTGACCCCCTTAAACCCCACTTTTATATAGTAAAACTGGGGTTTACATGGGTATACATTAATTTTCTTATTTCTGCTCAAAAACATAGATTGTGGGTACTCGTTAGAACCGCCTCGGCGAGGCGGTCTAACGAGTACCCACAATCTATGTTTTGATCAGAAATATGAAAAATATCTGAATTTTGTATCTGAAAATTTTCATTTTTTGGTGGTAAAATTTTCAACATGTTTGAATAGGTGTGTTTTCGTAATGTATCGACATATGACAATTCGATTATTTCAGTTTTGTGTGTGTTCATTGCTCTTAAAGGCCATTCCTTTCAGAGTCTATTCATCTTAACTACAGTGTAAGTGCCGTATACCGGTCGTACACGTCTCCCTGTACTTCACTATATCCATTACGAAAACACGCCTATTCAAATATACTGAAAATTTTACAACCAAAAAAGGAAAAGTTTCAGATAAAAAATTCTGACACTTTTTCACATTTCGACTCCAAACATAGATTGTGGGTACTCGTTAGAACCGCCTTGGCGAGGCGGTTGTAACCAGTAGCCACAATCTATGTTTTGAGCAGAAATAAAACAAAATAATGCATACTCCTGTAAACCGCAGTTTTACAGTATAAAAGTGGGATTTAAGGGGGTCAAAATTATATAGGCATGTTTTCGTGATGGCTGTTTATATTTTTGGTCCTTTATGAGTCCACCGGGATATTTGAAAATTTCATTGAGGCCTGCGGATAAAGATATTGGAAGAAACTAGCTAGTCTGGACCAGAAAATTTGATACTTCTGCTATTTACAGTTTTGTATGTCTGTTCATTGCTCTCGATGATCATTCCTTTTAGATTATAAAGATCTATCATTTGTGTGCGGGTTAGATGGAAACAGCCGTCCCGAGGATCACTGTCCGGCATCACGTGATGCCGGACTGTGATCGCGAAGGACGGATTTTTCTATCTACCCCTTACAACCATGATAGATTCTTTTTCTTGCACATCTTTCATTTCTGAACGTAGATTTTTTGATTATGCAGTCACTTCGACATGTTGTGATTACATTACTGTGACGAACATTTCTACCATCTAGTCGGGTTTCTCAATTCTTGTATCGTGCAAAAAATGTAACCCTACAATCGGAAAGATATACGGCCGAGTTTTTCAATTTGTATATACAGTTGACTCTCGTTATCTCGATCTCGCTTATCTCGAATAACCGCTTATCTCGAAGTGAAAATCTGGTCCCTGCCTAAATATGAGAATCTAACAACAGGTAAAAAAAATATTGTGGAAAAGAGGAGAAATTGCTCCTTAGGAGCAATTTCTCCTCTTTTCCACAATATTTTCAATATATCTCTAACTTCAAGAGCCCAGTTACACATATTTTTGTTAAATGTGGTTGTTCGAGTTATTTTTTCCTCAATTCTGCAACTCTGATATGTCGAGGTACGGATATCTCGAAGTATTTCAGAGATTCCCTTGAAGTTCGAGATAACGAGAGTCGGCTGTATTAAGCTTGGATATTGGTTCATACAAAACCGCTGTATAGCAATGCGAAACTAATTGCATTTGGAGAAATGCATGCATTTTGCATGATATTGGTTTAGAGTTTTGCCAAGCAACAGTAAGTTCTTTTAAGCGTATAGTACACATGTATATAGTGAAAGGTAATTTACACCCAATATACATACACCCCACTCGCGATAAATAAATCTGTACAGTTGATGTCTGAATAAAAATTATCACTGATTGTTTAAAATTCTTGTCGCGTTTCATAAAACAGCGTGTATTTTATGGAATTTTGATGAACAGTTTAGTTTGTGAAAATTACGTCAGTTATTATGTTTAAGAAATAGATCAGCTCTAGCAGTGATTTGTTGAGTAATAAATCACTGTTTGGAGGTCAGTTGTAAAGTAGATCAAATCACGAGCGCGGAGCGCGAGTGATTTATCTTTTTACAACTGACCGACAAACTGTGATTTATTACTCAACAAATCACGCACAAGAGCTGATCTATTTCGATTCTAACACATAGAAAACGACGAAAAGGTTATTGTATCCTTCAGATTTTTCAAACTTTCCGCCATCGAATAAAGAAATTCCGCCAAAAGTTTTGACTGTAATGCTGACATTTACATGTATTTCTTACGTTGTTGAAGTGAGAAAAACGACGTTACACCGTCTAACGTCGTAGAAACTAAGACTGACGTCAGCAGCGTGTCGAAATGACGTTGGAAAGGCGCCAGATAGCGTCGCGCGTTTCCGCCCAGTGATTTATTGCATAATATATCACTGAGTTTAACCATTGGCTATATAGGCGAGGAGTGTTAGAATTGGTCTTCATACATTCTTACCCAGTATAGTTCGTCAACAAATGTTTGGAAATTATGGACATGAAGAAATGAGCGGCGATTCCCCTCAAAATGCATGTTTAAGACTTACGTAAGTACAATACAGTGCTCTATACGAATATTTGTTAGTGAAAAACCATAAGCACAAACGCCAAAATATGTCTGGTTAAATTTAATGTTTCATTCAAAATGGTGTCATAAAATTTGCAATCAAACGTTTTCTTACAGGTTTATTGTAGCGGTCATATTGGATGAAAATTCGAACATTTTTTTGGTGTTAATAAATTTCTGTATACCTTCTAATAAAGGCTATAGCAAACGGAAGAAGGTTTATTTGAAACGCAGTTTGCATGCGAAATTTAAAAATTGATATCAGACAGGAAAACGGGGTACTATCCCTTAAATGCGAAAAACAAGCGGGGTGTCACTAATGACGTCATGTTTGCATGTATGCATGAGAAAATAAACATACTGCTTTCTCTTTTGAGCATTTTTTTTCTTTCTTTTTCTATAATTTCAACCTGAATACACAAGTTTTTTTTATACTTATACTTCGTTAAGTATCAGCTGGACCTCCATAAAAACGTGCAAGTTTTCGCGAAATGCAATGAATGCATATTTGCTATACAGCTGTTTTATATACAGACATATCCAGGCTTTCTCCCTATATCGAAATAAATTGTATATCTTTCCGATGCTAGGGTTAGCAAAAATTGAGTATTAGAGTCCATACTAATCCGATTGTATACCCGGCTGATATTCTACTTAAATCTGTATCGGACCAGTATCAGCCCGACTGGATTCCTGTCGAGCCGATAACGGTCCAAATATAGATTTAAATAGAAGGCTAGCTGGGTAGTCAGTTTATTTGAAGTAGTTGTGAAATATCAGTTTTATTTTCAGAATATACATTTGTGCCATACTGTATTTTGTGTGTAGGTTGCAACTGATCTGCCCATAATTGGGAGTTTTCATGCGTGTGTGCGTGTGGGCTTGTGTAGCTTTGTGTGTGGATTATTAACCAAAATAAATATATTTTGCTATTCAAACACTTTTTGTCTTGTTCATATCCCGTTTCCTGCAAAATATTATTGAAGATACCAAGAAAAGGCAACAATCGCGAAGCACAGTCCTCCTGAGGCACAAAAAAGGAGAGATGAGGAACAAATAAGGACAGAACAAACGCCACATATGAAACCACAGACGCACAAATAAACATTACGAAAACATGCCTATTTAAATATACTGAAAATGTTACCACCAGAACATGAAAATTCTCAGATAAAATATTCTTATATTTTTCATATTTCTGCTCAAAACATAGATTGTGGGTACTCGTTAGAACCGGCGAGGCGGTTCTATCGAGTGCCCACAATCTCTGTTTTGAGCAGATACAAGAAAAAATAATATATACCCCGTAAACCCTAGTTTTACTATATAAAATTGGGGTTTAAGGGGGTTAAAATTATATAGGTATATTTTCGTGATGGAACTGCAACAGATAGCCGTCTTCGCATGAACAGAACTATGTGTTGCTGTATTGTTGCTCCAAATGACCAAAACTAGTGTTGCTCAAAAACAGTGTAAAATTTATCTCATCCCCACTTTTCACGCTTTCGATCATTTACGAGGGCGTGTCAATAAATAACCAGACTGTCCCATTTCCGATGGACCGAGACGGTCACGATTTTCATGCTTTGTTTCAATATATGTTTTATACATGGGTTCGAAATTGCACACGTATTGAGTCATTCTTTAATAAGATATTGAATGTCAAACATGGCTAGTGATGCAAAGGCATGCTTTTCATCTAAAGTTGAGGACCGTGCTGTAATTCCGTACTTGTATTTAAAAGGTAAAACAGGCAAGGAAATACACGGCGAGTTAGCCGATGTTTATGGGTCTTCTGCACCATCTTATGCTCAGGTTAAATTCTGGGTAGGGGAATTCAAATGCGGTTGAACGTCTTTAGAAGATGAAGCCAGGTCTGGACGACCACTGTATGCCACCGACGAAGAAATGTGTAAGAAGGTTCGGGATCTGGTATACTCTGATAGGCGAATTCAGGTGGAAGAAATAGCGCAGGCATTAGGCATTTCAAATGGTAGCGTTTCAACAATCTTATATGATCGTTTAGGTATGCTAACAGCCCGTTGGGTCCCCAAATCCCTTAGCGATGAGCAAATGGCAACCAGAGCATCAGAATACAGCGCCTTGTTGAAGCGTTTTAGGTTAAAAGATGATTTTCTTTTGCGTCTGGTGACTGTAGATTAGACTTGGGTTCATTATTATGAGCCAGAGAATAAAGCTCAGAGTCGTCAGTGGGTAGGGCCTGGGTCCGAGGCCAAAGAAGTTCAAGACGCAACCATCTGCTGGCAAGGTGATGGCTACAGTATTTTGGGACACAAAAGGCGTTATTATGTTGGACGTTTTACCCAAGAGAAGTATAATAACTGGAGTGTACTATGCAAACTTGTTAGACCAGCTGAGAACCGCGATCCGTGAAAAACGCCGAGGTAAACTCTCTAAAGGTGTTTTGCTGCAACAGGACAAAGCGAGAGTCCACACTTGCAAAGTTGCAATGGATGCTGTAGAGCGAAACGAGTATGAATTAATACTACATCCTGCCTGACCTAGCTCCTAGCGACTTCTTCCTATTCCCAAACTTGGAAAAGGATATCCGTGGACTTCATTTCCGGTCTGATGAAGAAGTCGTGACGGCAGTTGAGGAGTGGGTCAATGGAAAGGACCCTGACTTTTTCAGTTCTGGGCTGATGGCACTGGAACACCGTTGGTCTGAGTGCATCACACTAGAGGGCAATTACGTCGAAAAAGAAGAGGTGGATCTCAACCGTAAATAAGTTAGGCTGATTACTTATTGACTCACCCTCGTAGCAAACTGCTATTTAGTGTGTATACCAGGTTAAATTGCATATAGAATATACGGTCGGCCCTCTTTACACTGACATTCGATATAACGACAAAATTCTTTATAACGACAATTAGAATGGAACGATTTCTTATCAAAATGAGGTAGACAATTGGAGATATTCAGAAAATATTGTATTTAATAATCCAAGAAACATATGTTGTGGATATTTGTTTCTTGGAGTAAATAAGGGGAAAAAGCTTTTTATCATTTATAATCCTGGTACATGTTGCGATTCTATATAGCGGTAGATTCTTTTTAATATGTCTTGGGAGACAAATGCTGTCGTTATAACGAGGGTTCTCTGTACATTTTCCTGTGTAAATTGATTTGATGGGTCCCTAGAAACGAAATAGGCTCATGTAAAATGCCAAAATTACATATTTTTCTTGTAACAGAAATTGAAGTAAATTGAAATCTAAGTGAGGAGGCTTTTACTTGAAAAAATAACTAAATATTAGCTATGAATAAAAAATATGACTTTTTAGAAGAAATACAGCTTTAGCCAAGCCAGTTTTATACGCGTGAAGCGTCATACTTAATGCAGCTAAGAATTTACAGATATTCTTTCCTCTTCTACTTCATCTGTGAAACATCACAATGAAAACACATATAATAATAATAATAAAAAAAAACACTGTGAAGACACAAAGCAAATGGCTCAATGGCTATTTAAAATCAAAACACAAAACCATCTGAAACAGACTGAGGAGGGGGCCGTCGTTTAGTCTAAGGACCGACACACCGTCGTGCAATTAAAGAGGGAGATATTTCATAACCGCTACAAGGCACTTAACACAGCTGCAGTGAAGTAAAATAAAAATTTAAAAGGTTGCCTCTGAAAACTTTTTTGCAAGAATTGTTTTTCGACCTCTTAATGGCAAGCCAATCACGAAAACATACCTTTATAGTTTTAACTCCCTTAAACCCCACTTTTATATAGTAAAACTGGGGTTTACAGGGGTATACATTATTTTTCTTATTTCTACTCAAAAACATAGATTGTGGGTACTCGTTAGAACCGCCTCGTCGAGGCGGTTCTAACGAGTACCCACAATCTATGTTTTGAGCAGAAATATGAAAATATCAGAATTTTTTATTTGAAAATTTTCATATTTTGATGGTAAAATTTTCAGTATGTTTTAATAGGCATGTTTTCGTAATGCATAAAAAAATGCATAATGCGTATTCGAAAATACGATGTACAATAAATCCGTGAGAGTAGAAGTTACTGCCCATTGCCAATTTCCCTTTTATGAGACGCTAGGCATAAATGGGTTAAAATGTAAAGAATTGGGGGCAAATATATAATTATGAGCATATCCACAGGCTGGTCTGGGCCTTCGCATTCTGCGGCGTCTGATCTGGATCTACTCTGATTTCCATTGTCTCTGTTATAGAACGCTGGGCATAAATGGGTTAATAGTTTATTTGTACCAAGAAGCGTCTTGAAATAAAGAAATTAAGCGACAAAGAATAGTAGATAGTTTTAGCAATTTGGTAGGTACTGGGGGCTGATCACGTGGGATAAGAACCCATGGATAACTTAAATGAGGTAACACGAACTATCCAAATTATGTTGCGTCTAAACACCCAATGCAAACAAACATACCCTTGACAACCTACAAAGCCACCGACCATTCCGATTGTTCACGTTAAACAGAGATATATGGCAGCAATTTTACTTTGAAACATCATTAGATGCCACTGCGTTATTTAATCGCGCAAAAAGATTACTTTCTAAGCTTTTTAAAACGCTAACCTTGTTTCTTTTTATATAGCTGACCTTGTTTTTTTGTGTGTGTGGGGGGGTGTTTTTGTTGTTGTTGTGTGTGTGTGTGTGTGTGTGTGTGTGTGTGTGTGTGTGTGTGTGTGTGTGTGTGTGTGTGTGTGTGTGTGTGTGTGTGTGTGTGTGTGTTTACGAAAGCAGTATTTACGGAAGCACTTTGGTTCAATCGAAAATATGGGAAAAAGTGAATTTTACCAAACAGTTAGTTCTTTCTTCTGTTGTTCTGTTTCATATTTTAATACCATTTACAGCGAAAAGTTAAAAACAAGAAAAATGCCAAACGGCATTATGGACGGGTTTTTCCAATGAGGAATAAAGGTAACATATCACTTTGAAAAAAATCACCAAAAGGTAAAGCTCGGACAACGCCCGACCGCCTGAACATCGCTATTTAAAAGGACAGATTTTTTCCATGAAACAAAAACGTCCAAAAATACAATTTATCTAACAATACTGGTAACTGATATGGTCAGAAGAAATTCAGCAACTGAAGCTACAACCTGCATTTTACCAAAATATTTCAAATCATTAAGAAGTTATTGAGTGCCGAAGACTTTGGCTTCGAAATTCGTTCAGGGGCGATAACTAGAAAAAAACAAAGCAAGAGTTGTCCTCCTTGCATGCGACACTCCTACTTGACTGATTTATGTCCCTACCAAATATTATCAAATATCTCAAACAGTATAGGAGTTATGGCCTGCACAAGTATTCGGTCTCAGGGGAGATAAGTACATAATGAAGACAGTAAGAGTTGACTCTCTTGCACGTGGCACCTCTTCTGGTTTTCATGTATGCCTCTACCAAATGGTATCCACATAATTCAAACCATTAAGAAGTTATGGAGTGCATAAGAATTTGGCTTAGAAATTTGTTCAGGGGAGAAAACTGAAAAAAGTCGAGAGCAAGAGTTGTCCTTCTTGCATGCACTTCTCTTACTTGCCCTGATATATGTCCTTACCAAATATTATCAAATTATCTTTAACAGTATGGGAGGTGTGGCCTGCACAGGGGAGATAAGTACAAAACGAAGAAAGTGAGAGTTATTTCTCTTGCAAACGACATGCCTACTGATTCTTTTCTTCATTCCTGCCAAATATGAAAGCAATCCACTGAAGAATAAAGGTAACATATATGAAAAAGTTTACCATAAGGTAAACCTGGGATTATTACAGGGGAGATAAGAACAGGAAAAAGTAAGAGTTGAATTTCTTGCACGCGACACCTCTTCTGGTCCTAATCTATGCCTCTAACAAATATTGTCAACATATTTCAAACCATTAAGAAGTTATGGAGTGCACAAGAATTTGGCTTAGAAATTTGTTCAGGGAAGATAACTAGAAAAAGTAGAGAGCATGAGTTGTTCTTCTTGCATAAAACAAACCTACTTGACCTGATATGTGTCCCTACCAAATATTATCGAATTATCTTAAACAGTATGGGAGTTATGGCCTGCACTAGATTTCGGCTTCATGGGAAATAAGTATATAACAAAAAAAGTAAGAGTAAGAGACTGGTCCTCCTCTTCATCCATACCAAATATGAAGGCAATCCACTGAAGAATAAAGGTAACATATCACTTTGAAAAAAGGTTAACCAAAAGGTAAACCTGGGACGACTTCATGGAAGATAAGTACAAAAGGAAGAAAGTGTGAGTCTGAGAGTTGTCTCTCTTGCAAGCAACATGCCTACTTTGGCCTCGTCATCATCCCTACCAAATATGAAAGCAATTCACTGAAGAATAAAAGTAACATATCACTTTGAAAAAAAGTTAACCAAAAGGTAAAAAAAAAAAAAGGTAAGAGAAAAGTCCAGGGAGTGCCACAATCACAAAACGCAGTCCTTCCCAGACCCCAAGAGGAAGAGGAAACCGACAAACCTAGGACGACACCCGACGCCCGTCCGCACGCCAGACGCCTGCCCACCCGGACATTGCTATTTTAAAGGACGGATTAAAAAAATAACGTCTAAGCAGATATCAAACATCCCGAAACACTGCACGTAGCTTAGAATGTCGACTTTAATAAAATGTAAAATAACGTTTTGCGTTAAATATAAATATCTCAAAACATATATTGTTTTCCACACAGATATTTACATTTATGGGTCAGCAAGGATAAAAACGCTCAATCACCTACAAACAAGGCTACATGCATTTGCCACCCTTGGTTTACAAAAGCAAAATAAACCTTAGCTCGAATGTAATAACTATTGTCTTTGCTACGCTCACACACCGCTCCCCACGCCCTCTTTACAACAGCCTTCTTCCCCTACGAAAGGCAAGTTGATTGAGCAAAACAAATGTTTGAAACACTGCAATAAATAGAAAAAAAAATAACGAATGTACTAGCTGCGTTTCTAATGGCTTTAAGTATATATTATTGGGATGCATGATCAACCAAATAGTATATAAAGATAAATGGTAAAAGGGGAACACAACCTTAAAAGGTATTGTGCTTTAAAGTAAAGAACTTCACAAAAAATGAATTTTGACACAAATTTCATCAAAATCGGTGGAAAATTAAGTAAGTTATAGACAATTGAATATTTTAACATTGGTGGAATGGGCGCCGCCATTTTGAATATTTAATGAGGTTTCATGAAAATTAAAATTCATTTCATAAAAGTAGTATTCTTATAAAGTTGATTTATTTTGGGGGAAATGATTGCTTGTCCCTAGAATTAAAAAATTATAAAAAATATGTAGCAAAATTATTCTTAAAAAAACCTTTATAATTGGTTTTGCATATTTAATTTGGGCTGTGTGACGTCACAAAGCCTACAATATGGTGGCATCCATGACAGCCATTTTAAATATATTCAAATCACCATAACTTCCTTATTTCTAGACGGATTTTGAAAACTCTTGCATTAAAATAAATGGCTTGTTAAGCACTTTACTCCAAGATATACTTACAATTTATATTGCGTTCCCGTTTAACAAAGGCCAAATCTCATTATTTGACTTTGTTCAAGTTCACAGAGATTTCAAGGAATTTAATCGTTCTCTCTCTCTCTCTCTCTCTCTCTCTCTCTCTCTCTCTCTCTCTCTCTCTCTCTTTCTCTTTCTAAAAACCCGTTAGACCAGCTGAAGCCAAATTTTATACAAAACCTCTAAGGAACAAGGAAATGAGATTTAATTTCAATATACATGGTCCTATGTTCATCCGTCGTGCCTATACATGGTAAACATACAAAAAATTCTTCTCTTGAACTATAAGGCATGTGATCTTGAAACTTGGTATGCAATTTAAGGCCCCCAAATAGCAATAAGACGATTCGGATATAAGACGGTTTCGGCATTAAGACGGTTAGAATAAAGACATAAAAGACGGCTCGGAAATATGACAGTTTCGGCTATGACATGGTCTTGATCATAACACGGCTTTAAGACGGTTCAAATATAAGACTGCTTGGATGTAACATAATTTTGATTATAACATAGTACTGTTCGAATATCAGACGGATCAGATGTAAGGCAGTTCTGGAATAAGTCAATTTCAATTAAAGACGGTTTCTCAATTAAGATGGTAATGGATATCAGACGGTCGTGGCTAAGATGGTTTGGATATGAGACCACACTGAGACAGTCTGACAATAAGGCGGTTCAGATATAAGACCATTCACATGTAGGACAGTTCGGATTAAGACAGCATTCATATGATTTGGATGTAAGATGGTTGGGATATCAGTCGGATTTGACTATTATACGATTTCGATAAAAAAAAATTAAAAAATCTGATATGATGATTTCGGCAATAAGTCGTTTCGGATATGAGACGTTTTTTATTATAACATGGTTCGGTTATAAGATGGTTTATGTATAAGACAGTTCAGGTATATGTCAGTTCCTATTATAACAGGGTGAAGTTAGCTAGCTGTAAAAGTGCTTTAACCCCCTCCCCCCCCCCCCCCCCGGTGTTTTATTCTACTGACCGTTCTAAGGCGGTGGTCCCGGTGTTAGTCTTACTCTTTGTTGCTAAGTGATTAATTCTACGAGGCGATTTGTTGTATGTCTTTCCAGATGTCATTTTGTTCTTGTGTTTTTTAGTCCTTTTAGTATTGCGATTACCTCGCTTGGGGAAGAGAGAGCTAATCTTAGTGCTTTTCGTGCATTTGTTCGATTTGTGCTTGTTTGGATTTGTTGGTTTCCTCTTCCTCTTGGGGTCTGGGAAGGGCTGCGGTTTGTGATTATGGCGCTCCCTGGACTTTTCTCTTACCTTTTTTTTGGTTTATAAAATGGTTTTGCATTTAGACACTTCAGATGTAAGACAATTCGGCTATAAGATGGTTCGATTACAAGATAAAAGATGAATTCGGCTATAAGGAGATCCAGATATAAGACTCATTGAGATCGTTTAAATATAAAACAATACGGGCATAAGACAGCTTCCATTTTAAAACAATTCAGCTATAAGGCGGTTAAGACACAACACAATTTCTATTACAGCAGTATTTGGCTACGATAAGGTTCAGATATAAGATGGAATAGATATAAGATTGTTCGGGTATGTCAGTTACAATTATGATATGGTTTGGACACAAGACTGCTTTTCTATAAAGGCGGGTTCGGATATAAGACAGTTTCATCCTAACACGGTTTTCATATAAGATGATTCGACAATAAGATGGTTTTGGTTATAAAATGGTTCAGATATAAGACTGTTCAGGCATTACACGTTTCGAATATAAGACGGTGTGGTTATAAGATGGTTCGGTGATAAGAAGGCTCGGATATAAGACGATTCATTATATAAGATGGTTTTTGGCGATAAGTCGGTTTCCAACATAGGATTGCAGAAAGGGTTCGGCTATAAGACGGTTCGGATATCAGACATATAAGACGGTTTGACTATAAGATGGTTAGCATATCAGGAGGCATTGACAGTTCGGACATGAGACGGTTCCCCTATGTGGCGGTTTTGATTATTACTCGTTGAAGAAAGTAGATGGTTTTGCCTTTTAAATATAAGATGGTGCAGTGTGAAACAGTTCGGTTATAAGACGTTCAGATATCATGCGGCTCGGATATAAGACGGTTTTGGCTATAAGACGGTACGGAAATAACATACTTCGAATATAAAATGGTTCAAATATAAGACGGCATTGAGAGGGTTCGAACTTCAAAATGTTTGGCTTTAAGACACTTTCAGCTATAAGAAGCTTTGGACAAAAGACGGTTCCAACAAAAGATGGTTCAGTTATAAGATAGTATATATAAAAGTGTTCGATTTTAAGACGTTCAGATGTTAGACGCTTAGGACAAAAGCGTGTTGGATACAAACTGTTCAGTTATAAGCCTTTCAGGTTGGAAACAAGGAGGCGGTTTGAATATAGTACGGTTCGAGTACCAGAGGTACGGTAATAAGATGGTATCATTTATAGAATGGTTCGGATATAAGAGAGTTTTGACTATATGACGATATAAGAAGCTTTGTATATAAGAGGGTTCCGACAAAGGATGAATCAGTTATAAGATGCTATTGATATAAGATGGTTCAAGTATAAGATATTCAGAGGTAAGATAGTTCAGTTTAAAACGGTTTGGATATAAGACTGTTCGGCTATTAGCCTTTAAGACGGTTCGGATTTAAGATGGTTCGGTTATAAAAACGTTTTTTCATAAGATAGTTCGGATATAAGACGGTTCAGATTCAAGACGGTTTGAGTATCAGACGGTTCAGTAATAAGACGGATCAGTTATGGGATGATTAGGATATCAGGCAGTTAAAACTAAATGACCTTTTGGATGTAAGACAGTGCAGCAATAAGATGTTCGGTTATAAGATGGGTTGGATATAAGATGGTAAGGTTTTGAGATGGTTCGGATATAAGACTATTTAGGTTCTAAGACGGATTGGATGTAAGATGGCTCGAATATATAGAATATGTCGGTTCGTTTATAAGACAGTTTTGATATAACACGGTTCGATTATCAGAGGGTTTGGATATAAGATGATTTAGCTATAAGATGGTTGGTATACCAGACGTATAAGACGACTCTGCGATAGGAAATTTCGCATATAAGAAGTGATTCAGACACTTCAGGTTCGGCACTCTGATGGTTTCAATTATGACACGTTCAAGCTATAAAATGGTTTTGTCATTTAGATATAAGACGGTTCAGTTATAAAACGGTTCGAAAATAAGACAGTTAAGTTATTGAACAGTTCGGATATGAGACGATTTCGGCTATGACGGTCGGAAATAAGACGGTTCGAAAATAAGTCGGTTTAGATATAAGCCGGCATTGAGATGGTTTGAACCAGAAGGTTTTGGCTATAAAACAGTTTCGGCTAAAAGGCACTTTGGATATAAGATGGTTCTGTTATGACTGTATTGTAAAAGACGGTTCGATTATAAGAGGGCTCAGATAAAAAAAAAAAAACGTTTCCGATATTAGATGGTTCTAATATAAGACGGTATTGAAATAAGACGGTTCAGAAGTCGGTTTGGCTGTAAGACTTTTCTGGTTAAAGTCGGTGCGGATATTAAACAATTCAGTATGAAACACTTCTATCATAAGAAGGTTCGAATATAAGATGGTTCGCATATAAGACGACTCGGGTAAAAGAAGTTTCCGTTATAAAACGGGTCGGCTATAGGATGGTTCAGATATATTAATGTCGGTTATAAGAAAGATCGGCTATAAGATGCCTCGGATATATAGTACATTAGTCAGTTTGTTTATTAAACAGTTTAGATATAATACGGTTTGATTATAAAGCGGTTCAGATACCAGACGGAAGGTTAAGAAATTGTTTGGATATAAAACTACTTTGCTATAAGACGTTTCGATTATAAGACACTTCAGTTATGAAACCGTTCGGATATTAGACAGTTTGCATATCGGCGAGGCGAGGCGGTTCTAACGAGTGCCCACAATCTATATTTTTGAGCAAAAATAAGAAAAAATAATGTATACCTCTGTAAACCCCAGTGGGTTTAAGGGGGTCAAAATTGTATAGGCATGTTTTCGTGATGGAAGGTTCGGATATAAATCAGTTCAGTTATAAGATGGTTTTGATATTACACGGTTCGATTATATGACGGTTAAGATATGTGATGGTTTGATTATGAATTGTTCGGATATAAGTCTGTTATGGCTGTAAAACGTTTTGGATATTAGATGGTGCGGATATAAAATGCTTCTGTTATAAGATGGTTCGTTTATAAGACAGTTTGGATATAGGACGGTTCGCATAGGGGATGGTCTCGACCATAAGTCGAATTCGGCTTAAGACGATTCGGATATAAAACGATTCGATTATAAGGCGAATCCGTTAGACTGTTTCAGCTTTTAGACGGTTCGGACGGTGATGCCCACCATATGGCTAATTTCAAATGGTATCACGTGACAGCTGGTTGCTGCCATCATGTGATTTCTACAGACTGCAATGAAGTATATATCTACCGTATTTAACTAACGTATTCGTTAAGAAGGCCTGGGCAAACTTTGATCAGGATCTACACTGTTTGCCATTCATTCGGCAGATTTTTTTCATATCAACACGTAGTAAAATGGACATGTTTATAGTTTAGGATGAATAGAGTAAGAAGATAAGATACCTCAATATTTAGAATAAATACAGTGGCTATGAAAGCATTTTGTTAGTCATCATGATGCGATAGCAACTCTTATGGTTCTCTCTTACCAAACATATATGTATGGCAGCCACCCATTGAACACGATTTCTACAGACTGGTACAAACTAAGTATACCAGGGTGCTTCCTAGTCGTCAGCAATAACAGACGTGAATCACAAGACTAAGAAAACATTTTACAGTAGTTATGTTTCCAATTGTTTCCCGGTCAGTTGGAAAACAATTCAACTACTGAAATGACGGCAGAGTTTATGCAATTTACCCATGTATTTCACGAAAAAGAAAAACAAACTCGATTAATCCACATTGTAAGTATATATGTACTTGTATTAAAATTCGTCTATGAACTAGCTGTTTCAAGGTTAGAATATAAAACTATGTCAGTAATGTGTCTGAAACACATAACAGACTATAATTACATTTGTATTATTATACTGCAATGCGTTGTCTGTACTTTGTCAGATCAGATTAACCTGCAGAGAACTAGCGCATCTATCAAATATTATTATTGCATAAAAAGCACTGTCGCACGTTATTAACAACCAGGCATTAACCGGCGAAAAGCCGTGTATTAACAAGGCAATTCACGCGCTGGTAATGCATGGCTACGCAACTTTCAATATGACTGTACCGGGGCCACAGATTTGCGGCCGTTACGCGATGTGTACTGCCCGGCCCTAGAACGTGCACAGTCTTGGAAATTACGTTCGCGAGACATCGGTGAAAAGGCGTAACAAAATAGAGCAAGAAATAACGCGAAATGTGGCAAATGTATTCAGTTGTTTTTTTTTATGAAATAATAGCGATCAAACATGGTTTTTCAATGCATTAACATTCCCCAGGTCCCTTGGGAGGTGTTGAAAACCGCGGTCTTCGACCTCGGTTTTCAACACCTCCCACGGGACCTGGCGAAAGTTAATGCATGAAAAACTATGTTTGATCCCTATAATGAAGTTCCCCAGGAAAGTACCGGCATGTTAAAATTAGATTGCTGAAATCAGGCACTTTATTGTATGCATGACATTTCAACCAGCGCATGATAAAACCTACAATAAGACCTATGTGACCAACAAAGACAGACCCGCCTGTACATCAACCCAGTATGGCAAGGGTTCATGGTCATCCCTCTTTGGCCCTGAGGCTGTGGAAGGCACATGCGATCAGTAAAGACTCTGATCAGATCGCGAGGATGCGCAAGCTGATCTGAGTTTGCGCTGGCCGCACAAGGCTTCTTGTAGGTTTTATCTTGCGCTGACTCATTTATGAATGTAAAATGTTTTTTTTAAAGAAAAATAAATCGATAGCCATCTTTAAGTTTATTGTCTTGAAAAAAAATAATAATAATTAAGTATGAAAACCCAAATAAGTCTGCAATCGAGGAACCGCCTTGAAACGGTTAACAGAAAACTAATGCGGTGTTGGGGTAGGTGGAAGGGGAAAGGTCTTAAATCATTATACTCGAGTGAAATCTCGCCCTTAAGAAATCTAGCACTGGTATAATATATAATTAATGTATAAATGCGCAACTGACAATATATACCTTATTACCTGTTTACAGTCGTTCTCATTAGAGTGCTTAATAATAACTGCGACACAAAAACATTAAAGTACGTTTAAAGGCTCCACATTCCTCAAAAATAGACATTTTATTATCCAAGAAAGGTTTGATAAATTGATATATGATATTAATACAATCATAAAATGTGGCACCTGACAGCCTGTAAAATTTCAGTTAGTCTCTCGTTCTTGCAATGAAATGATTTTTTGTATCTCTGAACTAATGTTGCCAACATTAATTCAGAGATACGGTAAAAATCATTTCCTTTTTGATCCAGTTCGAAAACGAGAGACTTGCTGAAATTTTACAGGCTGTCAGATACCACATTTTATGTCGTATATAATACTATATATCAATTTATTAAACCTTTCTTGGATTAAAAAAATATCTATTTTCTGAGGAATATGGAGCCTTTAAGGGGACAGAATACACGTTGTTGTTTTTTGTTTTGTTTTCTTTTTTGTTTGTTTTTTTTTTTTTTTTTTTTTTTTTTTTTTTTTTCTTTTTTTGTTGTTGTTGTTTGTTTGTTTGTTTTTTTTTTGTTTGTTTTTTGTTGTTTTTGTGTGTGTGTGTGTGTGTGTGTGTGTGTGTGTGTGTGTGTGTGTGTGTGTGTGTGTGTGTGTGTGTGTGTGTGTGTGTTTTTCATCATTTATTACGAACAAGACAACAATTGTGACTTCTGTTTTGCTCTCCTTCAAACGAACCCCTTCTGAAAAGGACGCTACTCAAAAACGACAGAATTTGAACCTTTTGTAAGCAAATTCTTTCCTTTCAGAGTAGATCCCTTTTTGAAAGGAAAGCAAAAACAATTTTGAAATAGTTATAGGCCCTGAAAGTGAATCATTTTTTTAAAATATGTAAAGTAAAATATTATTTCACCTTTTGGCACTGAGATACACTATCCCTTCTGTAAAGTAATATAATTTAAACTTTAAACACTGCGTCATTGTCCCAGTTTTACTTTTGGACCGGACTTTGAGAAATGACACTGTTTATACTTTGGCTCATACGTCATTGTCGCATATTTGACGAGAGGGTCGATAAAAAATATCTCTGGACAAATAAGCCATATCAAGGGAAAATAGCCATTATGTCATTTGCGAAAAGCAAAGGTTCAGGCGAGCCTGCGCATCCGCGCAGCCTCGCCAGAAACTGTTTGCTTAAGTAAGTGGTAAGCTACGCGAAAACTTCAGGCAAAGAACTAGATAAGTCTCGCTAAGGGGCCGGGCGTGCGCACTAAAAGATCGATTCAACGGAAAGTCCGAGGAGCCTTTTTTCTCGCTACGTGGCACAAAAGTATCCATTAAATATGTTTAGCTTAGCCCTTCGCAGCTATGGTAACCTAATTAATATATGTTGTACATACGTGTGCGAACAGTCTAGACACAAACTGGTCTTCAGTCCAACAAGGGTACATCATATTCGCTTCACAGTTTGTGCAGGTTATTGTCCATTCGCGTATCGCATAATGATATGCGCAGTAAGGTACTTTTTCATTTCTTTCGTCTCACCAATGCTACTAAAAATAGTCTTCATGCCGCGAGATGAGATTTTTAGGGTATTGTATTTCCTTTCCAATGTTATTTATTTCAGTAGGGCAGCTGTCTGTTTCAGTAGGTCAAATATGCAGTTTTTCAACTATGTTGCTGCCAAATGGCACATTTTCATTGACCTGACATGATGGAATATGTGACAGTCTGGGAAAACCAAATCTTCGCATAAGCAGTCAGTGAAGACAGGGCCCAGGTTGACAACCATTTCTCACAGATAAGACCTTCCTTATGCCTAGCGTCCTATAAAATGGACATTGACGAACAGTGTAGACCCAGAGCACACGCCACAGAACGCGGCGTCTGATCGGGATCTACCTGTTTGTATTTAGGACAGGAAGTGCTATAAAACATGATGATAATAAAAACTACCCAGACATTCTTTCTATTGGCAATGGACCTTCCAAAAAGTTGAGGTAGGAGAGTGCACTCAGCATAGATGGGTCCGAAATTTTGACATATTATATTAAGCGCGGTATAATCGCTATTCTAATGTAGAGAGAGGCCTCAGTAGCCAAGTGGTCTAGAACACAAAGTGCCCGTCACTGTCTTCTCGTCTCTTTGTGCGATATGAATACGTCAGTTCCTGTATTTACACTCACATGTCCCAACCCCAACGTGCGTTTTCTGACGCCACGGCTCATTTAAAACAAGTCAGACTGTGACTTTTGCGTACGGAAAAGACCAACAAACCGGGATTTGAGACTCTCCAGCCCTGTTACATAATCCTTCCATCACAGCTCCAGATAAGGCGCTTTTCAGCTCCAGATAAGGCGATTTTTTTTTCAACCGAAAAACATTGATATTTTTCTTATTTCTCAACGAAAACATATGTTGTGGTGCTCATTAGAAGCGCCTCGCCGAGGCGCTTCTAATGAGTACCCATAACATGTGTTTTTGTGGAGAAGTAAGAAAAATATGTTGGTACCCCCTCTTATCTGGAGCTATGTTTTATCACACCACATTCCACCCCTTAAAGCGCCAATCACAGCTGCAGCAGACGCCATTTTTTTTTTTTTTTTTTTTTTTTTCAAATTTTATTTATTAATTTAAATTAATTAATTTATTTATTTTTGTAGTTTTGAGCGAAAATAATGCTTGTCTTCCAGACGATTCACATTAAATACCAAGCCTTATTTTTTTCTAGGTTTAAGAATATTTTACTGCTATAACAAATGCAGCAGTGGCGTGGGCCACAAATTATCAGAACATAGTCATGGCCCTTTCCCAAATTTTCTATGAAAAATTATTTTAAAAAATTAGAATGCACCTGCCAAATTTTCGCTTAGCGCTTTAGATTAATAAAATAAATTACTGCAGGAGTCCTTACCGTGTATTTATTTTATACGGAAGGCTAAAGAAATGAAGATCAAGTATTAGTGCTTTTTGTTTTAGTGTAACATCTCTGTATCAGTCATTTCAAACATGAGGTGGTCTAATTTCAGGCATAGAAAAATTAGCTAATAATATGAGCCAAGCCATTCGCAAACGAGCCTTTGGGTATGTGCGGACAGCGAAGGCCCAGATCGGCCTGTGTGTTCGTGCATCTGATCAGGGCCTGCATTGTCCGCTAACAGAATCATTGGATACTACAAAATATATGAATGGAGAGCAATGGCACGAATGATTTTCGCGCATGCGCAGGATGAGCTGATTTTGCGCTCTTTTTCGTTTGAATCGGCCCGTATGTCTGATATTTTATGATTCATATGGATACTATGACAAGTATTTGATCCTTGAATTAATGTGTCGAGTTATATTAGGAATCGCATCATCATGTTAACACACCTATTTAAAATAAAACCTCCATGACTCGAACACCGATGACTCGTTTACCATGGCTAATTCGAACTCGTTTTTGAGTCCCTACGAAATTCTTTCGATAACTCAAGAAAACAAATATTTAGAGTAATTTTCTTATTTTATCATGAAATTGTATGTTGTGTAAAGTCATTAGAATCGCCTCATCGAGGCGATTCTAATAAGTACACTCAATATACCATTATTGTGTAGAAGATCGAAAAGATTTCCCTAAATTATTGCCAATTGCTTCCTGGCCTGGCGCCATGATTAACCCTCAGTGGCTCGAACTACCCATATCTCGAACAAATCTATGGTCCCAAAGATGTTCGAGCATGTTTGATTACATTGTATACCTATACAATGTAAGCATTCGATCTAGATAAGGCACTGTTTCAAATATAAGACATTACTATTTTTATTATTTTGTTTCTTATTTCTCAACGAAAACAGATGTTCGTTGAGGCGGTTCAAACGAGTACCTACAAGCTATGTTTTCGAGCAGAAATATGAAAAATGTTAGAAAATTTTTTCTGAATTTTTTTAGGTTTTGGAGGTGAAATTATATATATATATATATATATATATATATATATATATATATATATATATATATATATATATATATATATATATATAGGCGTGTTTTCGTAATGCATTACGAAAACACGCCTATTCAAATATATTGAGAATTTTACCACCAAAAAATGAAAATTTTCAGATGAAAAATTCTTATATTTTTTCTTTTTTCTGCTCAAAACATAGATTGTAGGTACTCGTTAGAACATTGTATCCCCCGTAAACCCCGGTTTTACTATAAAAAAGTGGGGTATATGGGGGTCAAAATTATATAGGTATGTTTTCGTGATGGAACAAAGAAGAACTGCAACAGAAGAACCGCCTTGGACCGGTCAGTTGGAAAACTACTGTGGAACAATTTGGATTGCATAACATTACAATTACCCTTAGCAGATTAAGATTGGTGACTTAGACCACTCCTACAGGTAGGGACCTGATGAAGGGTGATTAGATTAGGTGTTAGCAAAGTTCATGATGGAGACAGGAAAACAGATATGGTGGGTAATTTCACTAATTTGGTGAAAATTTGATATCTATCCTCTTTATTCAATAAAATATATCTGGTTGTTATTTATTAGGCAGTTCTAATGAATACTCACAACATGTTTCATGGAGAAATACAGATATTTATGCTTTTGTGCTAATTTATCATCAAATGCCCTCTTTATCTGCTTCTTTGGATAAAATATAAAAAATCGGTAACATAGATAGTATTTTATTTATTTATTGATTTATTTATTTATTGAAAAAGAAAAGCTTTATGACATAAATTACACATTCTAGATTGTCTGAGAACTTTCTTAAATATTCCATAATGTGTTGTTTTACTGAAGTTAAAATATTTAGTTTTGAGGCAGCTATGGAAATATAGTGAAGTGTGCTTACTTACTTTAGAAAATAAATATATAAATAAATAAATAAAAACTTTAAATTTTATATTTCTATTACAGTTTATTTATTTATTTATTTATTTATTTATTTTTATCATTTTTTTTCTCACATCACGAAAATATACCTATATAATTTTGACCGCCTTAAACCCTACTTTTATATAGTAAAACTGGGGGTTACAGGGGTATACATTACTTTTCTTATTTCTGCTTGAAAACATAGATTGTGGGTACTCGTTAGAACCGCCTCGCTGAGGCAGTTCTAACGAGTACCCACAATCTAAGTTTTGAGCAGAAATGTGAAAAATATCAGAGTTTTTTATCGGATTTTTTTTCAGTTTTTGTAGGTGAAATTTTCTATATATTTGAATAGCCATGTTTTCGTAATGAATACAAGAAAAACAACATTTTGTATTTTGGAAAACTATCAAAAAATGAATAAATAAATAAGGTGATGCAATACATATCAACAAATTAAATGCAAAATTTGCAAATGAATTTATTTGGTTCTAAAGTGACATATTGAATACTATTCAATTATATGAATTACCCCTTATAGGGCCCCACGTAGGGAGACTCAACATCCTTATAAACACCTCATAATTGCTTAGATAAGATAAGCCTTTCATGTGCCCTCTGTTATCAGGACGGTATATTAGTGCTGATCATGAGAGGGGGGGGGGGGGGTCTAGCCAAAGAAGGGAAAAAAATGTATCTTTTAACTCTTTCGGCTCCAAATTTATACTATATTTGTTATCTGCTTTGGGTTTTTTTAACAAACTATCGATTGGAAAGAAGTTTATATGAAAAGTTGAAAGAAGGAATGTTAAATGCTTAGATTCTGATGAGACCGTCTCATCAGGAATTATGTTGTTTGTATAAGCCTATTATTATCGCCTGTAGCAGTGAAAGAGTTAATTAAACCAGTACTACACCCTTAATTTTAATGCAGTTCCAAATTACAACTTTATGTTCGGTCCGCATGGATGTATTCTACCTCATCTGTGAAACATCAAAATAAAACACGTATGATCAAAAATACTATGATAAAACGAAGCAAAAGTCTCTATGGCGATTTGAAGCCAGAACACGATAACCGCAAACAGGACCATGATGAGCTCGACCATAGACATTGACAGTAAAGCTGGCACGATTAATCGGATAATCGATTAACAGATCGATAAATTCCACAAAAATGACTGTCATTACAGATTTGCTAATAATCGATTGTTTCATTCATGTCTTTGTTACTTGACCGTATTTACCCTCAGTATTCAGACACCTCAACTCCTTACCATACTTCATCTAAAATTTGAACAAGTCCAATTTACTACCCATTGTTGTGTCTTAAATAGCTGTGTGAGTGGCAAACAGTGTAGACCCTGATGAGACGCCATGTTTGCGGCGTCTCATCAGGTTCTACACTGTTTGCTCAGGCCTATCGGACCAAATATACAGTAAAGTACAACATATGGTAAGAGTCATGCTCAGACAGACAGGTAAGATTATGACCAAATCTTCATTGATTACTAATCGATTAGCGATCGCAATGGCAGATCTTATAATCGATTATTTTTTTCAGCTCCGATTAGCCAGCCTTAACTGATAGTGATGCGTCGACCGTCTGAAACAGATTGTGGAGAGAGCCGTCATTAAGTCTGGGGACCGACCCACCGTCGTTCGATCAAACACTCTTTTTTCAATTGTACCGAAAAAAAATCGGCTTTACCAACAATCTGTCTGAATTTATAGACTAAGTTGCAATAAATTTCAGATTCGGACAGACATTCTTGCAGAAGTGTTTTCAAACCAATGTTATATTTGAACAATGATTCAGAATGACGATGATAGAATTTGGATAATGTTTTATGATACCGGTACCTTTGCTTAAGAGCTTTCGATTATTAAAGACACTAACTTGATTAGATGCTCTAGTAAAACGAATTAACTGAGAAATGTATATACTATATAATGTAGCACGAAGGACACCGCCATCCAAAAAGGGAAAATTTACAATATCAAAGTCATAGTCGTCCCGTTTGTCATAAAATTTCATTGAGATTATGTCATTAAATCATTAATGGCACTGGATAAACTTAGTTTATTATCTACCACTTTGTAAAAGGAAGACATCTGTTGTAATTTCCTGTTTGCTTTCCCGCTAACTAAGCAACTCCCCACCCCCCCCCCCCCCCCCCCAACACACACACACACACACACAAAAGCATTTCGTGTGAACTTCTGTCCAACACTTTTGTCCAACAGATAATTCACATGAAACGTCTTGCCTTTTTTTCTCTACAAGTACAAACAAAACTAAAAGCTTTTAAGGTTAAAAAGAACAGTGCACTTTTGTGACCCAAATAAAACACATAATTATCTTCGTAAATTTATCTCTTTAACCCATTTATGCCGAATGGACTCGACTTCCCCAATACTTTGGGTAAGTCGATTTCCAGTGGAAAGGTCTCAGGTTAATTTATATTGTTACCATGTTTTGTAGGAATTCCTGCATTTAATGCAAACAGTGTAGACCCTGATCAGACGCCGAATTCTGTGGCGATCTGGGTCTACCCTGTTTGTTAATGGCCCTGTTATGGGACGCAAGGCATAAATGGGTTAATATCGAAGACTCATTTTTCATGGCACGGCCAACTTACAATGTACTAGTACATATAGGCCTAAGTCGTGCTCTCCAGGGTTAAAGTCATGCAAACATACAAGTGCAAATGAATGCATGCATATAACTGGCATAAAATAAACACCTACACTTATTATTACACTTATGACCAAACAGTAGATTATAGGTTAGAAAAAAAGTGTGTGTTTTTTTGTTTTTTGTTTGTTTGTTTTGTTTTAAAAAGTGTCTTAACCCTTGTCATGCTGAATAAATTAAGATGCCACGCCCACTTCTAATTTTTAGCCAATCAGATTACTTGATTCAGGTTTTTTATATAAAGTCACATTGTAATTAACAAACAGTGCAGATCCAGATAAACTGGGTTCTGAAGAAGCCAACTGATCTGATCTACTGTTAGCAAAGGCAGGGTATACCCTGGTTCAGCAAGAAAAGGGTAAAAAAATACCCATACGACCACTGTAGCGTGAGGGTCGGTTAAGAAATTTTGTCACATATTAAATAAAATCTTAACAATCTTGAAAGAATTCCGCCCGAGCGACTTTATGATTGTTAATTCGCTTGGGGAAGAATTCTTCTCAATGATAATAGGCGACTGTTAAAGCCGTTTAGATCAAATATTCTACAAATCGATCATCTATAAATACACGGTGTCTGATAAGGGTCTTTTCTGATCAGTGTTTGCTTTTCAATAAACGATTTCTGTAAAAATGACATTTTAAAGTATAACCTAATTAATTTATCTAAGTATCAATATCAACGGATCTAATAAATTCATAAACATTTGAAAAACTAGTACAATCATTACGAAAACACGCCTATTCAAATATATAGAAAATTTTATCTCCAAAAACTGAAAATTTTCAGATAAAAAAATCAGATATTTTTCATATTTCTGCACACGACGAGGCGGTTCTAACGAGTACCCTCAATCTATGTTTTGAGCAGAAATAAGAAAAATAATGTATACCCCTGTAAACCCCAGTTTTACTATATAAAAGTGGGGTTTAAGGGGGTCAAAATTATATAGGTATGTTTTCGTGATGGTAGTAAACGCACAAGTAAAATGACTTCAGGCATCTACGAAACATAAAAAAAGCATTATAAGAGATTTATGTCATGACACAACTTTTTATTTGCTAATCACACATATATTAGTTTAGATCCTACAAGAAGTATACGTAAAACTTCAAAACTCGAACACCGATGGCTCGTTTACTGTGGCTGATTCGAACTCGTTTTTTTTTTTGAGTACCTAGGTAACTCTTCCGATAGCCCAAGAAAACTAATATCTACGAATATTTTAGGGCAATTTTCTTATCTTATCTAGGAAATGTATGTTCGGTGTACTATTGAGTACACTAAATATACCATTATTTTCTAAAAGATCGAAAATACAGCCTTAGAAAGTCAATCCCATTTGCCTTCTGACCCTGCGCTAGTATTAACCCCCAGTGGCTCGAACTACTCATGTCTAGGTCAAATTTCTATGGTCCCAAAGCTGTCTGAGCCATTGAAGTTCGACTGTATAATGTATAACATAACCCCTGTTCCCCGATAATATGCCGACATTACGAAAACACACATTGAAAATTATACAACCAAAAAAAAAAAAAAAAAAAAAACGGAAAAAAAAAATCAGATAAAATATTCTGATATTTTTCATATTCCTGCTCAAAACATAGATTGTGGTACTCGTTAGAACCATCTCGGCGAGGCGGTTCTAACGAGTACCCATGATCTACATTTTTAACAAAATAAGAAAAATAATGTATACCCCTGTAAACCCCAGTTTTACTTAAAAAAAAAAAAAACGTGTTTTCGTGATGGTTAAAAATAGACTCAACATTTTTAGGCGAATTCTCAGAATTTTGCAGTTTTTAAGCCTGATTTCTGTTTATTATTATTATCATTATTATAATTATTATTATTGATCGCCTGTACTGTATAAATACCCAGCTAGCATTCTTCATAAATCTGGCGCTGCCTCTATGTGACAGTTGCCTGGTAGCGTTAAAAATCTGAAAACTGAACTGAACTTCATAAATCTAATGCGGGCAGCTATCGGCCCATCAGCTAGCCTGACGGGCCGATAATAGCCCGCTATAGATTTATCAAGAATGCTTTGTGAGTACGCATATGTCACAATACGAATACGTAACAGATGCGTTACAATTATATAGTTTTGACCCCTTTAAATCCCATTTTTATATAGTAAAACCGGGGTTTACAGGGGTATACATAAATTTTCTTATTTCTACTAAAAACATAGATTGTGGGTACTCGTTAGAACCGCCTCGCCGAGACGGTTCTAACGAGCACCTACAATGTATGTTTTGAGCAGAAATATGAAAAATATCAGAGGGTTTTTATCTGAAAATTTTCAGTTTTTGGAGGTGAAATTTTCTATATACATGTATTTGAATAGGCGTGTTTTCGTAATGGTATTTCATAACCAACATTTCCTTCTTTTCTCCAGATTATATAGTGGAAATGCAATTGCTTATAGAGTTGTACATACGAGTAGATAAAAATGTTCTATTCCTTCAGGAAAACATATTTTGTGGTATCTATTAGAAACGCCTCACGGGAAGTGCCTCCGTGAGGTGCCTCAAATGATTACCCACAACATACGTTGTGAAGAAATATGGTTGAAATGAAAACGCCCTGTCTAGAATAATGACGTACAATTCCTCTTTCGTTTCTTTATTTTGTGTGTGTGTGTGTGTGTGTGTGTGTGTGTGTGTGTGTGTGTGTGTGTGTGTGTGTGTGTGTGTGTGTGTGTGTGTGTGTCCTTTGCTGTTGTTATTGTTGTTGTTGTTGTTGATGATGATGATGATGATGATGATGGTCTGTTGTTGTTTTTTTTTTCTCTTTTTTTTGTCTGCTTGTTCCTTTGAGGTGCACTTTAAAATTGTTAGTTTTCTCTCAGTAGTCATTTAGTTACAAATCGGGGCTCAATTTAGTCATTCCTTAAAAAATGGGTCATTGTTGCGCAATTGTAGGTCTGTCTTAAAATATTTGCGGTCATTTGTAGATCACCTTGGAAAACCGTATTAATTTTCAGTGGGTCACCAGACCAGAGCAGTATAAATATTGAACGTCCCTCAAGTCAGATCAAACTTCAGTCATACGATTGTCTCACATCAAGACGGTTCTTTCAAAGTGTTCTCAAGTCTACACAAGAAAAAACAGGTAAGAAATATAATTTCCTTAATAGAATGAATTAATGGCACCGCCAAAGAAAAAAAGCAACATGAAATATACGTCTACATTCTCAATGGGAGCTACAAATTACCGAAGAATTTGCTACCATACTTGAAAAATTGCTTAACATGGGAGCTGCACAACTTAAAGGAAAAAAATTGCTCATTCTCATACCTGAAACCTTTCTTAACATGGGAGCAGCTCTTAAAGGAAAGATTTTGAGACTTTGCTCCTTCTCATACCTGAAAACTTTCTTAACATGGGAGTAGCTATTAAAGGAAAGAATTGAGAATTTGCTCGTTCTCATACCTTGAAATCTTCTTAACATGGGAGCACCTGTTAAGGGAAAGAATTTGAGAATTTGCTCTTTCTCATACCTGAAAATTTTCTTAACATGGGAGCAACTCTTAAAGAAAAGAATTTGCTCCCAGAGGGAGAAAATTCTTTCCTTCAAGAGAAGTCCCCATTTTTGAAAGGTTTCAAGTACAAGAAAGACAAATTCCTGTCTGAAATGTGATAGGACAATTTTTCAGGTTTATCCATTTCGGTTTATTACAGCTTGACATTATTTGTGTTATTATTTTTGTTTGTGAATTAAACATAAACAAGTTCTGTTTGTGAATTAAACCTCCCTAGTAGATTTCCTACTGACCATTCCAAGATGCTGGTTCCTCAGTTGCAGTTTTTCTTTGTTTGTGCGTCGGTGGTTTTATATGTGACGTTTGTTTTGTCAGTACATGTATTTGTTCTTCATCTCACCTTCTCTTATGTTTCAAGAGGACTGTGCTTTGTGATTACGAAACCACGCCTATTCAAATAAAGCGAAAATTTCACCTCCAAAAAACTAAAATTTTTCAGATAAAAAACTCTGATACTTTTCATATTTCTGCTGAAAACATAGATTGTGGGTACTCATTAGAACCGCCTCGGCGAGGCGGTTCTAACGAGTACCCACAATCTATGTTTTCAGCAGAAATAACAAAAATAATGTACACCCCTGCAAACCCCAGTTTTACTATATAAAAGTGGGGTTTAAGGGGGTCAAAATTATATAGACGTTTACGTGATGGTGATTGTGGCATTTCCTGGGTATCTTCACATACATTTTTTTTTTTATAACTAGATAATCCCTTCAGTCCTACAAAGCGAAACACTGACCTTTGCTAAAAGGGTAAATCCAGATGAAAGTACATATATGTGTCGTTGGCGGCTGGGATAGGGCCACATGCCGCTGCAGACGCGTCCTGTCATCTGGGTGATAGAAGAACAAGAGAACCCCCGGTACTTGCTGCAGAGTGGGTCGGTGGGTTTCCCATTCTATTCATTTCTAAAAAACTTAGTAGCAAATGATGAAATTTCCCAAACAGATCACCCATGGGCTTCTATGTTTTTGTGTGTTTGCATGAATATTATTTAGAACAAAAATCTTCTTGGTGTCGTGTGATGTATTAGGAATGTTGATAAAGCTTAACAATTGATAGATTATATAAGAATTTCGTTCTTTTTTTTTATTTCTTTCTTTTTTTGTGAGGGATGGGTGCGAGGGTTCTTTGTTGTTGTTTTTTGTCATATATGCAAGTGTTGATCAAGTGTTAACAATTTACAGCAAAACTTCAATGACTCGAACACCGATGGCTCGTTTACCATGGCTGATTCGAAATCGTTTTTGAGTCCCTATGAAATTCTTCTGATAAAACAAATATTTAAGGATATCTTAGGGTAATTTTCTTATTTTATAATAAAAAGGTATGTTGTATGGATTCGTTCGAATCCCGATTCTTTTAAGTATACACAAACTATTCTTATTATATAGAAGATCGAAAACGACATCACTAAATTATTCCAGTTTTTCTCCTGACTCGAACTGCCCTTGTCTGGGACAAATTTCCTAGGTCCCAAAGATGTTCGAGCCATTAAAGCTCGACTGTACAGTGTAAATGTCATTGAATTTGTTTGTTTATTTTTTTTTTTTTTTTTTTTTTTTTTTTTTTTTTGGGGGGGGGGGGGGGGTGGGGGGGGGTTTCGTGCTGAGATAGGTTTATTAGGTTGTAGACAGACAGGATAGAAATCTTTTCACAAATGCCCACTGTATTTATCAAACTCCCAGATTGTATTCTATATAAAACTATATCGGACCCCTATCGGTCCGACAGGATTATGTCGTGCCGATAACGGCCCGATATAGATTTAAGTATAATTCTAGCTGGGCTGCGTAAAAAAGATCACGACAACAATAACTTACCTTAACTTTCCAAGTATTTACATTTTAACAGTTCCTACCAAGTGTACTGTATCGACTATGCGTAGAAAAAAAACAACATATTACTGTGTGTCACATATTTCAAAACTGAGCCGATTACGATTTTTTAAAAAGATGTTTCTTGTTTCTCTTTTATTTATTTATTTATTTATTTATTGAAGTTCTTGACAAGAAATGATTGTCCATTTTAACCAAGAAAACTGAGTTCTTGTTTTGTATTCATAATGATTATGAATCTGCAATCATCATTTTAAGTATTCAACAGACATCAGGTTGAAATATATTTTCTACCTTTTTACGAAATTTCAAGTCCTGTCTTCTGTGAAAAATAAGAACAATATTAGCAATATGTCGTCTGCTGAGTTTTCTCATAGAGTGCTAGAACTTAACCCATTTGTACCGAGTGGTCTTTTTCTGCCATTACAAAAACACGCCTATTCAAATATACTGAAAATTTTACCACAAAAAAAATGAAAATAAAAAATTCTGATATTTTTCATATTTCTGCTAAAAACATAGATTGTGGGTACTCGTTGGAACCACCTCAATGAGGTGGTTCTAACTAGTACCCACAATCTATGTTTTTGAACAGAAATAAAGAAATAATGTATACCCCTGTAAACCCCAGTTCTACTATACAAAAGTGGGATTTAAGGGGGGGTCAAAATTATATAAGCATGTTTTCGTGATGTTAAACTCTTTGGACCGGTTCATTTCCAATATAAGGAGTGCCTGGTTAGTGTTTATTGTTACCATCTTTTATAGTAATTTCTGTACTAAATGCAAACAGTGTAGACCCTGGTCAAAAGCTGCGTTCTGCGGCGTCTGACACAGCTTGCCAATGTCCATTTTTGGGGATGCAAGGTGTAAATAGGTTAAAAAGAAAATATGCAAAAGTTTTGCCCCACGATACATATACTCCGAGAATATTTTGATTATTTAATTTTTTAAGTCGTATTTTATTAGCTTTGTTTCTTTTCCAGAAATGAAGAATCTATCTGTGATCTTTTATATCCTTTCGGTGGCAGTTCCAATTATGGCTCACGCACAGATGAAGGGATATTTAACTAACACTGCAGGTGAGTAAAAATCCATACACTATTACACTTATACCCCGTTTATATGCACAAGTTTGCCCCTAGGGGTAAAATTCGTCATGTGAACGCATTTGCCCCTAGGGGTAAAATTTGCCCACGTGGGTAAAATACCCCTGCTATTGGGTAGGGGCAAATATTTGCCCCTAGGGGTAAATCTTGTGAATATGTTTGTCATCACGAAAACATGCCTATATAATTTTGACCCCCTTGAACCCCACTTTTATATAG